>OZ001264.1:4504686-5704686 GCA_963924015.1 Macrophya annulata
CATTCTATATTTATATCTATAATTAATATACTATAATTAATAATATGGTTGAAAAAAAAAAAAAATTAATAAAAAATAAATTAAAATAAAATGGAATAAAATGAAATAAAATTAGAATAAGAAATAAGAAATAAGAAAAAAAAAAAAAAAAATCACTATTATAAACGATGAAATTTTTGCCCAGGTTAACACGTTCATTTGAAATTCAATAATTTTCATTCACTTTATCTTCGTTTGATTTTTTTTATTATTATTTTTTTTTTTTTTCTTTTCTATTTTGTTTCAGTAAATTTAAAAATTTTTCACGTATATTGACGATTCAGCAATTTTTGGTTTTACTTTATTTTATTTTATCTTATCTTATTTTATTCTCAATTGAATTCTAGGTAGGTAATTCTGTAATTTTTTTTTTTTTTTATTTTTCTCTTCTTTTTTTCTTCTTCAATTATTATACTTCGTAGAAAATAATTATACCAATAACTATAGTACAGTGTAACCTGGGAAAATACATACATATAATTTTAATCGTGTTGTATGTACTACTGCTATAATTTATAAGTCTGTGTACTGTGTATAATGGATTAAGGACTTGATGATTATAATGATTATATAATATAATATAATATATATATATTATTATATATATATATATATATATATATACATATAAAACTCTTCTGTAAATAGTTGGTTAGTTAAGGGCGTTAGGAATTTATATATAGGTATATATTAATTAATTAATTAATTAATTAATTTAATTTAATTAAATTAAATTAATGTCTTAAAATCAGATTTATTATTTCTTATATTATTATTATTATTACTATTATTATAATTATTATTATTATAAATGTATGTGTATAATATTTAAGTTTTCTCGCGTCCTATTATATATTATTATTATTATTTTGATCATTATTATTATTATATCTGCATTTATTGAGGCTGGTCCCCCTGATATGTCATCGTCTTTGTTTAGTTTTTTGGTTGTTTCTTTTTTTCTTTTTTACCTCATTATAGATATTCAACAATTTTCCTACGGACCTATAAATATGATAAAAAAAAACAAAAAAAAAAACAAAAAAAGAAAAACAATATCGTACTGTTGCTAGTTGAAAGAAAAAGAAGATTAAAGAGCAAAAAGAAAAAAAAAAAAAAAACTCATAATAATACTAATTGAATAAAATAAAAGAATACGAGATAATATATATAGAGAAATATCTTTGTGCAAATCGGGATGAGTCGATAGAGTTTTATTTTTTTTTTATTGTTGTATCAATTCATAATTTGAAAAAAAAAATTCTTTTTTTTTTCATTATCTTCGAGATTTCTCTAAACTCGAGTAGTTTCACGTTGGTCTTCATGAATTTCTGGTTCCTAGTTCTTTTTTACGTTTTTGTTTGTTTCTTTTTCTTTTTTTTTTTTGCCAAAATCTAGCAACACGGAATTGTGGTCTTATAAGATTGGCCAACTCTGCGCGTCTCTCATATGAACGTATAATTATGTATAGTATTACATTAACTTTTGAAACAGTTTTTTTTTTTATTTATATTTTCATTTTTGTTTCATATATTATTTGAATTTCATTCTTTAGATATTCTGTTCGTTTATTTTATTGTATTTGAACAATAATCCTATATATATATATACATATATATATATATATATATATATATATATATATATATATATATATATATATATATATATATATATATATATATATATATATATATATATATATATATATATATAGGTATATATACGCGACCATATCATTTAGAAAGAAGCACGTTATAGAGCTGAGTAAATAGTGCCAAAGTGATGCAACTTTTGTATAGCTAATTTTATAGTTCCTCAAAGCCCCACCCTCAACTACAATTCTTTTTGTTTTCTATTTTTTTTTTTTTTTCTCTTTTTCCTAATAGTCACTATAGGTAGCCGGAAGTTATCTTCTCATGTATGTGTGTGAGTGTATGTGTGTGTGTGTATTTTATTTTTGTTTATTATTTTCTATCTTTTTTTTCTGTTCTTTTTTTTTTTTATTTTTCTCATTATTACTATTATTACTGTATTATCATTTAGTTAAATAATCAAAATGGTTGAACTTGCGACAAAGATCAGTATCCCGGTGAGAAACGTCTTCTTTTTTTTATTACTAGGTATTAAACTACTCGAAAAAAAAAAAAAAACTATTTTTTCTTTTGTCTTTTCAATTTTATTCTGTATTACTATTTTTTTTTTTTTTTTCTTACTGTTTCGTCTCATTTGAAATCAAAAAAAATTTTATTTATTCACATTCTCACCTTTTCTGACTATAAAATCTTTTTTATTGTAACCAAGATTCAAAATTGAATTTGATTCAATATAGTAAATGAAAGTCGTTCTCACCGGTTGTTATTAATTTCGTTTTTTTTTTTTTTTTAAATATTATATGATCGATACAGAGCTAAATAATGATTTGTTATAATATATAATCATCGGATTGAAAAACGCTTGCCCAATTGACCAGAGACAATTCCGCACTATTCCAGTATTATGTATATGTAGTGTATATCGTATAAAGGATATAGATAAAATAAAAGATGGAAAAGAAAAGATATGAAAAAAAAAAATAAATAATAATAATAACAAGGAATGGGAAATAAAAAACAAAAATAAAAAAAAAAAAAAAAAAAAACAAGAAGAATAGAAAATATATAATACAAAAAGAAAATTTGTATAAATTCTTCAAAATCGCACGACCATTACAACTGTTTCATTTATTTTCATATTATAATTATATATCTATGTGTCTATCGCCCGAATTTCATCAGCGATAACTTGTAGATATTTAACAAAAAAATTTGAAAAGAAAAAACAAAAAAAACAAAAATACGATTCTATAATTAAAATTTACGATATCAATATTATTATTATTATTATTATTATTATTATTATTATTATTATTATTATTATTATTATTATAGCCAGATCTTTATTAAATTGCCTGAATTGTCTTTATTAAGTATTATATGATATAAGTTGCCTTGTAAAAATGTACCGATTTTACTAAGAAATTAAATGTGTTACTAAAATAATAATAATAACAAAAAAAAAAAATCTTCGATTTGAATTTTACCATATTATAATTATTAAAAAGAATATTATTAGATATGAAACAAGATGGAATAAATCACAATTGTAGTAATTGCTCTCATACTTCATTAAATTGTATTACATATATTAATAATTCCCCAACATTAGAAATCCATTTATCAATGCTACTACGAATTTAAATTCACTAAAATACGGCAAAGTTAGTTCGTAAGTTACTCACTAGGGTCTACGCTCAGCGCTACCTGATGGAGAAAGTCTGTTTTATGCTTTGCAAGTTGCCTATAATAAGGCGCAAGTGGATACTTAGTCATTTGAAGAGCTACGATCCTTTCATGTGGATCTGTCGTCATATTTTTACAAAAATTAACAGAAAAAGAAAGAAAAATGTCTGTAACGGTAATTTCGACAATTTTTTTAAAACTTTTCATCAATTCATAACATCGTCTCGCTTGCAAAAGCCACTTCGATACGTGGCGCCGTCTCACATCGAAATGACGAACCATAAGTTGCATATAACAAGGCGCGCTGAATATCAACATGGTGTCAAACACATGGATCGTTAAAATTCTCTCGCAGTTAAAAACCGAGTTAAAAATGTACTTAGAGTGTCTTGTCAACTTGCTTAAACCTCTTTCTAACAGAATCTGATATAATTAAGTCTCTGTGATCTCAGGGCAACGATGATGAATTAATTGTCTGATATGTGCGAAAGAGAGATACTTAAAAAATTAACTAAGAGCATAAATAAATACACTATCTCCTAAAAATGAACAATACCCAGGATTCTGGTATCTGTAAAGAGTTTCTTAAAGCGAGTCAAAAAGGTGATTTGCAAAGCCTCAAAGACCTCGTATCAAAAAACGATCTAAAAGACTGGACAACATATCGTCATACAGTGTCAGGAGATACTGCGTTACATTTGGCAGTAAGAGAAGGCCACACGTTGGTGACTCACTACTTGTGCGAGGCATGGGATAAGCCGTGTTTCAAGACCGAAGTTGCCAACAAAGATATGAAGCGACCGTTACACGATGCGGCACAATTTTCGAGACCTGATATCTTAGAATATCTTCTCGGATTAGGTTCGCTAGTATTCTCTTTATTTAATATTATCAGTTTTCGATGTGTCTGGCTCAAATCCTCAACAACTTTTACACGAAAATTGAATAAAATCTCTTTTATAAACAACAGGTGCAGAGGTTGATCCTCTAAAGCGTGCAGATTGGACGCCGCTGATGTTGGCCTGTACTAAAGCCGGACCAGAAGCTGCGCAGTGTGTTAATATGCTTCTGAAATACGGCGCAGCTTCTGATCTTAAAAATAAAGACGGTTGGACACCGTTGATGATAGCTTGTCGTGCTGGTAATTTAGAAGCTGTTAAAATTCTGGTTAAAGAATCAGCAGTTGGAGCTAATGACGCGATATTTGCGAAGAGTAAAAACGGACGAAGTCCGTTACACGTTGCCGGTAAAACAGTTGTTTGCATTTGGCGGGGTTTTTAAAAGGGATGTAAATGAATGAATGAATGAATGTATTTTCTTTTTGCAAATTATTTCAGCTTTTCACGGACATCGGAACATAATCGATTTTCTTTTATCGAAAAAACCAGATTTAATAAACTGTCGAGATTCTTCCGGATCCACACCGTTATTGGAGTCTGTAAAAAACGGGGATATCGATACTGTGATACAGTTGATTAATTTCAAAGCGGATTTTAAAACCGTCGATAATGTGGGGCAGAATATATTACACTTTGCCGCAATTTCCGGGAACATTGAGATGATTAAATTCATATATAAAAATGAATATGTTGATATCGAATCCCACACATTACTTGGAATAACGCCGTTGATGTTGGCTGAAAAGAACAAACAATTCGATGCTGTTGAAGTTTTGAAAACTTTGAAGAGATGAGATTCTTTCAGAGTTGTTTTTTTTTTTTTTTTTATCGTTTTTTGTTTCTTTTATAAATCTATTTACGTTTATAAATTGTGTTATTATACTTTAAACGTGAATAAAAATAATCGTTCGATATTTGAATATTTGAATTTATCTACTTAACTTGTTATATATCTATACCCATATATAAACATGTGCGATAATTAGACGAGATGACAAAATATATCAGAGTAAACTAAATAAGATTAAAAAAAATATCTATATACCTATATAAAATAAATAATAAAACGATATAGGTATGTATAAAATAATTTATAACAATTAGGTATATGTAATAAAAATCATTTAAATATTGGATTTGAAATTATATTCAGATTGTTACACATATTTATTCAGTTTTATTATTATTATTATTATTTGTTGGTTTTTTTAATTTATTTTTAATTTTTATTCTTTCTTTTTATCAGACAGTCTTAAAGAAGCATACAAAATCAACAATTCCCACGATTTAAAAAATATCGGTTTTACATTAGGTACTATTATTATTATTATTTTCATTTATTTATTTTTATTCATCTCCATTTTATATATGGTATATTATATAAGTTATATCAAGGATTCACAGATGCTGATGTGACAAATAATTGATACAATTAGTACGAGTATGTTATTGGTATGGATTTTCGATTTAAAAAGAACGTATCTTGTATTATTATTAATAAGTTACCGACGAGCATCTCTCTCCCTCTCTCTCCCTATATATATACATGGGCATATATACATGTATTACCGTTTAGAAGAAAAATAAATCATAGATAATAAAAATCAATCGAAAAAAAAAAAAAATGTAAAGATATTTGATATAAAAATCTATAGGTACGTTAAAAAAAAAAAAAAATTAAATAAAACATGCATGATCTTTTCTTTTTTACCCAATTACTTATATATGTATTCCATAATTTGTTTTTCATTCTTTCTATCTTTTCCTCTCACTTGTTCTTTTTTTTTTCTGGCTTTTTTTTTGACTGTTTATAATTTATTGAAATATATCATCGTCATTGCATCTTCGTATCATTTCAATCCATATAATAAATCTCAATTCCGTTTAGTTTTTCACCAACGACTATATACGTAAATTTTTTTTTTTTTGATTTTTATAGTGAATTTTATTATAAATATCTAATATAATTAATTGGTTTTGTTTATTTTCATTATTACTTTTATTTCAATAATTATTATAATTCTTTTTGTGTTTTTTGTTCTTTCGCTTTCTCGTTTTTTTCACATATTTTACCACATCTTTGTTTGTCTTTTTTAGAATTTTACTATTCTAAAACTTTAAATTAATTTTATACATCATACAAATTCAATCGACTCACTCTCACTCTCTCTCTCTCTCTTTCGTTCTTAATTCTTTCTCACTATTTGTTATTATAATATACTTATGTATGTATGTATGTATGTATATATACGTAATTTCAATTTTTCACATAATTATTTATTCATTTTATTGTGTGAGAGAAATATATTCATCTCGATTTTTCATTTACATATTACAATAGTATTCAACATGTACAAAGCACTATTTACACTATTTACAATGATTCAAAAAGAGTTTCTTTCATTTATATATCTCATGTTCTTTCCGTTCTAATTATTCTTCGCAGCTCTTATACTTTATCTGTCGTAGAGCTTGTATTCTTCTTATGTATGATTTATTCTTCTTTCGTTTATTCTTATATTCTTCGCTTCTTAATCATTCATCTTCTTCATCTTCATTATCATCTTCTTCTTCTTCTTCTTCTTCTTCTTCCTTTTTTTTTCATAATAATAATAACGTAGATAGATAGAGATTTAATTATAATCAGAGTTAGAAAATATAACATAAAACGATTCAATTATATTTATAATAGTATATAATAACGCTGCGCAGTTTTTGTATTGTAATATAATCTATGTTAATCAGGGACAAAATACTTGTACAGAAAATTCGTCAAGTAAATTAATGATGACAGTGTCAAATATTAAAAAAAAAAAAATCAAAAAACAATCAAAAGAAAAAAACAAATAAAGAAAGATTGTAAATTATTTAATTGTAAATATCATCACAATTCAAGAATTGAAAAAACACCCCTTTCTCTCTCTCTTATTGTTCTTCTTTACATATTATTGTGAAAAAAAAGAAAGAAAAAAGAAAAAATTTCAAAATGAAAATTGTTTGTAAACATGTTTTAACAATAATTTATTATTGACACGTTATAATTTGAGTTGAATTAAAAAAAAATAAAAATAAATAAATAAAAATGATGATAAACAGATTTTTTTTTTCAATCTAAGATTATTTGTCTTTAAAATATAATACAGTAATAATATTTTTCAAATTTTGTTATATGGAGCTAAAGGGGGGAAGGTACATTTATACATTTAATACAGTTACAGCTGGTTTTTTTTTTTTTTCTTAGTGTCTTTCGTAAATTTTAATTATATAAGCTATAGTAGATCGTATTTATTTATTAAATATGTCTCTTTGTCGCAGGGATGATTATTAATAAATTTCTTAATATTGCTATAATCGTTTAGAAAAGGATGTTTTTTTTTCCATTTTTTTATATTTACTTTATTTATTTATTCATTTATTTATTTATTTATTTTTTTTGCTCTCATACTTTCATGTTCGTTTGTTGTATTTCAATTTTTATGTATCCCTGTTAATTTATTTATTTATTTATTCATTATTTATCTTCTTGTTATTATTATTATTATTATTATTATTATTTTGTCTTTCTGCTATAAATAGTAATCGATGATCTTTCAAAATAAATAATGATAATTAATCGAAATTGTTTTTTTTTTTTTTTGTTTTATACCGCAAATATTTCTAAAATCGATTCAAATATTTATATTTATACTCTTTCTTTCTTCCTTTCTTTCGACATTATTAATTTTATCTTCTTTTTCATCATCTTCATCATATTATCTTCTTCTTTTTTTTTCTTTTACATATTAATTAATTTGGTATTTTTTCATATTTACCGCATATATGATATATTATATCCTAACACATCGGTCGATTATTAAAAAATAAATAGCTCACAATTATTCGGTAGGTATTTAACATTGTTTTTTTTTTTTTTTTTTTTTTTTGTTTTTTCTTTTTTTCATACAACTGATTATAGTTATAGGTATGTTATGTATATATGTGTGATATATATACATATACATATATATATATATTATATATGTATACCACGTACCTACGTATACATTTATTTAATATGTATACTTGTATTATAAAAAAATAGCAAAAAACAGTGACTGAGTATTTTCATTCTTAAATTTCAAATAGGTATTGGTATTTTTAATTATTATTTTTTTTGTTTTTTTTTCTCTCGTTTTTCTCATTTCTTTTCTTTTCGTTTTGTTTTTTTTTTTTTTTTTGTTATTCATTATAGGATTATGTATTATATCGAGAAATCAAAAGAAAAAAAATTGGTGTTCATTTACTGTACTTTCTTTAATTACACAATCTCGTTAATCGTGTATTTTAATTTAAATTTAATTTTATTTTATTGTTAGTTTACTTTTTCTCTTCTTTAGTGTTTTTTTCACATTACAATTTTTAGCTAACAAACGATTAACGAGAAACGTAACGTTACATTATTTCAAATAATTATAGTCTCACTGTGCAAATTCCTGAATTATAAATGTAAAAAACATACATAAGTATGTATGTATATAATGTATATGTATATAATCAATAAAACGGTGATCAATTCAAGAGTTTAGAAAATCTTACGATAATTGAAAGTAAAGAAAGAAAGTGAAAAAGAAGATAAAAAAAATAAATAAAAAATGATACAAAAAAATAACAACAATAACAAAAAAGATAACTAAAAATAATTAGTCTTGAAATTTGCACAGATCGATGATATACAATATGAATATAGATTCTCATGGATATTTTATAGTATAATAAATATATTGTTTTAAAAAAATACTTGATCAAGCGGTAGTAGAAAAATTAAGAAGTACTTTAGTTTGTATTGTATGATGTTTCCATATGGAAAAAAATTATGTAGCTGAAAAATTAAAAAATGTATTGTAATTCTTTTAGAAGAAAAAAAAAAAAAAAAAAAACTAAAACTTTTAAGAGCTTCGTAATTCTACGCTATAATTTTTTGTTTTCTCTTTTTTTATTTTCGTTTTTTGTTTTTGTTTCAAACAATAGCGGTATAAATATTGACTTATCGAACGTGAAAACAATTGTGTAAATAACAATTATACAATAATATAGTATATATAGGTAGGTATATATACTATAACATATTAAATTATTCTCTTCGAAAATAATTATCTAAAAACTATAGTCTTTGAAATAGGACGATGGGGGGACTATACAAAATTATATAGTTTTATTTATTTTTTTTTTTGTAATCATCATTTCATCGATAAGAGATGTTTTTTTTTTTTTTTTTATTCTTTTTTCAATATAATACCGCTCATTAATTTTATTGATATTTTGGATAAAAATTTATATATGATTTGTCCGCATCGCTTCTGTATAATAATAAATAAATTAATTAATTAATTAATTAGTTAAATAATTAATTAATTAATAATGATAATAATAATATTATCAATAGATGGTATTTATTATTCGTCCATTAGGGGGGGGGGGGAATATCTAACATATATTCATTAGGTATTTTTTTTTTTTTTTTTCTTATTGTTTGTAATTTTAATTTTTTTTTTTTTTTTCGTTCTCTCCCTCTTTTATTTCTCTTCGTCTTGTTCTTCTTCTTCTTCATCGATCGATTCGTTAACTACTTAATTTAATTACTTATTCATTAACTTATAATTACTTATTCACTTACTCACTTACTTATACTTACTTAGTTATACTCAATTTACTTACATAATTATACTTACTTACTTACAATAATAATAATTATTATTATATATGTATAGTTCAATCAAATTTCTTAATCTTCTCTTTCTCTTTTTGCTTCTTCAATATCTTTTCTTTATTTTTTTTTTTTTTCTTTATCAATAATATTTATACAAGTTTCGGTGTATTAATCACAGACACACAACGCGAATGATTATAAACAATGTTTCTTTTTTTTTTGTTTTATTTATTTATTTCTTTTTATTTGTTTATGTTATTTTGTTTTTTTTTTTTTTTTTGTTATTGTTTTGTTCGAAATTATTCCTTTCTTCTCATTATTATTATTATTCTTCTTTTACTTCTTCTTCCTAATCTTTTTGCTTCTTATTTATCTTATTCGTCGCAGATATTTAATAAAGTAGGATATATCGACCGATAATTAGAATTATACTATATAATAACGATCGAAAAGAAAAAAAAAATAAAGAAAAATAAAAATAATATAAATAAAAAAACGAATAATTCTTTGTCATTTATTAATTTAGTTATCAATGTCCGTCTAAATTTTCAACTTTTGATACATCAAAAAAATAATGTCTTTTTCTATTATTTTATCATCCTCAAGAATTTTCATACATTCTTTTTCATTTATAAACGCCTCGACTGTACACAATCGAATCTATTATAGTATAAATCAGTCGACGCGTTTATTTATTTGTTTCTTTATTTATTTATTTCTTTCTTTCTTTGAGCTATAATCAGTCTTTTAGCACTCGTCCCTGTCACTGTACAGAAAAATAAAAATAAATTTTTTTTTATTTTATTTTTTTTTAAACAAACAAGATAAAATAATAAATGCCACGCGCTTTTTAGTTACTTTTTCCTTTCTCTCAGCTACCGATACACATCGACTCTTTTTTAATTATCAAATAATAATAATAATAATAATAATAATAATAATAATAATAATAATAATATTAATAATAGTAATTACAGTTCCTCAAATACATAATTTTTATCCCCCAAATTTCGTTATTTAATATCAATATTATTAAACACAAGATTCTTTCAAGAAACGCCATTAACTATTACACAATATATCTACAAAAAGTTTTGGCGTTTCTTACTTGACGGATAGTAACAATCATCCCAAGTTGGAAAAATAAAAATAAAAAAAAAAAAAAAAAACAAAAATAAAAATAAACCCTCTTCAGAATATTATATTATTTTCAACACTCGCTGTAAGAAGGTGGAGGCATATTACGTCTGGTATAAAGATCTGTCTGAGGTTGTAAATGGCATACAACAGTTTGTCCATCCAAAACAGCAACTGTTCTACTATGGTCTTGAGGTAGACCGTAATTACCGGTCAATCTAGGTAATTCGCCAAGTTCGTACCTGGCTTGATGTCGTCGTATATTTTCCCAGCAATTATTAGTAGCATTACGATCTTGCGCTGGACTATATTCAGAAGTATTACAATGCTGTTGTGATGCATTATTTCTATCTATAGTTTGACCGTAGTGAATAAAATTTCTATCATTTGCCGGTGAGTAGGGTATAAGCGGACGGTGATCTCCGTAGCTACGCGAAGACTGTCTGCTCATATCGCTCTGTCTTCTTCCGTCCTCATCCGACATATCAGATACTTGGATCTCACTACCTCTCTCAATCTCTTCGTAAACTGGGTCGTCTTCTCCTCTAGGTATGTGAACGTGTTGGCCGTGGTGGGCGTGCAACTGGTGATGACCTCCTCGGCCGTCTCTAATCTCTGTATAAGTGTGATTGTAAGGTGAAGCTGCTCGCCTTCCTGAACGTGTTGTTGCTGTCGTCGATACCACCGCCTCGTTTATATCACCTGTTATTCGACGTTCACGGGTTCTTCCTCCGTGACCCAATGTCATTGTACTGTGAGTTCGAGGGGAATCTTCTTGCTCCGATCCTCCGTGACCAGAATCGCGGGAACATGATTTAAAAGAAATGTTCTGTAGGGGGAGAAAAATTTTTTGTTAATAAAAATCGAAGATAGTTTATCTATATAAACACACATCCTGAAACATTTTAATATTGCTATTTCATTTATCATTCAAGTTCGATACGGACTTCGATTTGTAACGTTTAAATATTCGTTTATTAAACCACTGATACAATTAGAAAAGATATTTCAATTAAACAGACTGTTCACAGCCAAATACCAAGGTTTCAAGATATTATTCAAAGTTATTTGAGATCTTAGGGAGCTTTGTCATAAATAGATTGATTATATCGAAGAAAAAATCATTGTCGCATGGTACAGGTCACATCATTAATCAAAACTTCTTCAAATTTGTAAAGAATATTCCAAATTGATCTCTTTTTAGATCGAACCGATAATATTTGATGAATTCTTATTATATAGCTATTTCTCTGTTTACTTTGAGAATAAAAAGATTTTCCTTGATAGAATTCTATCCATTTAAAACAAAGCTCCTGAAAAAATTCTAATATTTTTTTAATAAAGAGTGAAAATATTATCGGAAATTCTTAGTTAATGAAATATGTTTTCGAAGCAAACCAATGATTCGAAAAAACATAATGAAATGAGGGATTGTGAAAGTCAGACGAACAATGCACTGAGACCGATGTATAGTATACTTAGCGTTAAGAAAAAGGGTGCAGGAAACTTGAATAGAAAAGTTTCAGTTTGCGAGAAAAGAAAAAAACTAGAGCCAAATGAATAAATAGTTTACAAAATGATTAACTATTCGTGAAGATTATTTTATAAGGATCTCACAAACTTGTTCTTTATGATCCAGTAACGAGCCTCGAAAAAACTGAGTGAGAACACTTTTCGATTTCGATATCTCAAGAACTAGTCTACTTAGAAAGATTTTGCATGACTACTTTTGTTCAAAATTAAACGCTCTACAAAAAAGGTCTCTTGATATTTTTCGATCAATCTAACCGTTTCCATGTTATTGTATGGTTATCAACCATGAATAACTTGGAAACGGTTAGATTTATCGATAACTACCAAGAGACTTTTTTTTGTAAAGCATTAAATTTTGAATAAAAATAGCTATGCAGAATTTTTCCAAGTAGATTAGTTCTTCGGATATAAAAATCCACAAGTGCCACAAGAACACTTCCCATTTTATTTAAATGGGAAATATAAAGTAGCAATGAATATTAAAAGCTGAGTCTTCTCAAGACTTGTTATTTGATCATAATTAAGAAGTTTTTGAGAGAGCCTATTGAGAAAGAAAGATAGTCGACTCATTTCACCCACCCTATTAAATTTGGCTCATGCTTTTCTTCTCTGTCTATTAATTAGTAAAATGATGTGTAATTAATAAAGCAGGTTTTTTTTTTCGTTATTCCCAAGCGATGATAGAGATTGTTATTAGTAATTACCTTCCACATGAGGTTTTTGTTAAGAGGTCCCCAAGTGGCGGTGGCAGATTTTGGGATATTAGGAGCTGAAGGAAAGTTGTGTCGGGCGTGAGGCAGCGTTGCAATGATATGAGCCTCCGACGAAGAAGAAGAAGGCTCGCGTTGAGTATTGGTGGTATTGGCTGTTGCCAGGACCGCAGATTGTTGTTGTCTGTCAGTTGTTACCCAGCCGCGGCCAGACACCAAGTACTGTAAAGGACAGTACGACCGTTCTTTTTTATTCTTTTATTCAAGGTAATATAATACTACCTCGAGTCTCTCCCTCTCTCTAACATATTTCTTAGACTTTTTATATGAACCTTGTATGAGAAAAGGAGAAAGATACGTCTTTGGAGGGAAAGGGAATAAGGAAAGATGGTTTTCATGACAGTTTATTCCATCTTAATAGATTATCATAAGTGGAATAAAAAGATATTTATGTTAAAGAGTTAGTATTAATTATTTGATGAAACGGTGCTGATAGTTGTGTGTCTTATAAATTAATCTATAAGTTCTACGTATAATAGCGTGAAACATTACGAATCTTTCAAATATCATATTAATATTATCGTCGAATATTTCGTAGAATATCTAATACCGTTTACCTTTCTTATAGGTACATACGTACTGATTGTTTAATAAATTCATTGTAATTAAATAGATAACGCAAATAATTATCTATGAAATATAATAAATTTTGTATTTTTTTTTTTTTTTTTGTTTTATAGAATAGAATAATGAAAAGACATGCATATTTATTTATTTATTAATACTATTCATGTATCTATGTAATAGACAAAGTAGCCAGCAACCGCGTACACCAAACCCCGCGAAGAGAAAAAATAAATAAATAAATAAATAAAAAGCAACTTTAGAATATTCACCGCTGTTAGTATATAGATATAATAGGTAATCTAGAGAAGTGCAAAGCCCTTTATTGCTCATATAAACAAGAAAAGTGTGTCTGAATATGCGTTTTTTTTTCTGTTTCTTTTTTAAGAGTAGTAAAAATGATAATGATAATAATTCATTCATGTTAAATTTGAGTGAAAAAAAAAGGTAACATGCTGGATAGATGATTTTTCAAAAGATACAATATCCTGCAAACAAACTATTCGAAATATATTTGTGAATAAAATAAAGGGCCTGTTACTTCGTTATTGAATATAAAAACAAAAAATTAAATAAAATAAAAATAATAATAAAATATTATAAACAAATAGTAGGAATATGCATGTATATCATTTAATCTTTTTTTTTTTATTTATAAATTTTTTTTCTACAGTGTTTAGCTTCGGCTTCTTTATTATCTTGACTGTGACGATTAATATTTGTCAGAGGAAATTTTTTCAGACTTTTTTTAATTTATTTAAAATAAGATTTTTAATATATGATCATAGTCTGCATTTCCAAAGTAAAGAAAATATTCGTACTTTTGTTATATCCAAGCGATAAAAGAAACAAAGCCTTTGCATTCGATTTACTTATTTATTTACTTATTTTTTGTTACCAAAGCCAAACAAGACGATTTAAATATGGACTAATTTCTGTTTTAGGCAATTATGCATATCCTTGAATAGTTGATAAACGTTAAAATTGTATTAAATTTTCATAGTTTCTTTTCATATTGCGTAAAACGTCACAGTCCAATAAAGAGCCGAAATCGATTGTAACAAACACGAGGTACAAGTGTGTAAAAAAAAAAAAAAAAGAAAAGAAAAGAAAAAAAAAATTAAAAATTAAGAACAAAGTAGAAAAGAAACGAACAAGTATTCTATCAAGCAATAAAGTAAGAGAATTTAAACAGCGAGAGTTTCAATGTATATATATATTTTTTTATTTTTATTTTTAATTTTATTCTTTTTTTTTTTTTGATTTTTTCAATATTTCTTGTTCCTGGTTTGGTGTATTTAAGCGGTATTTGGATACCTTGCTGAGTAGCGTGCCTATTGTGGTTGCTTGGGGCCATCAAGTGCATAGGATGTGTCCCGACCGGTGATCGCAGCGACAGATTGTTCAGGTTGACATTAATCGAAAGATTCGTATTGTTACACGTCGCTGTCAGATTGTTCTGGTTATTCGGCGAGGTACCCACACTAGCTGCTGCGTGAGGTGACAGTCCAGAACTGTCCGTCGTTGGAGCAGATGGATTTGACGACGTGTTATGCGACGCAAATTCCTTCCCTCCGTTCGTCCCTGCAACGCCTCCGCTCGTCCCGGACGATCCCGCCGAGTTACCAGAAACGGTTTTAGAACACCTGAGGCATTTAGGCAGCCATGAATGTCGCCTTATGAACTTTCGGTACTCCTTTCGCACCTGAAATTATCCGAAATAAAATATTAAATAAATATCAACAATTTGAAATAAATATTTGCGAATAATTATACTTTCTTACCTTCTCATTCTGGACGCAGTGAAATACGAATATGAACAGACCTTGGAGGCTGTTTAGGACTGTGAAAATGTAAGCCATGACCACTGACTCCTGATTTAGATATAATAATCCAAAGGTCCACGTCAGTCCGAGGAGAAAGACTAGAACTATTGCTCCGCGTAGCCAGGCCCTGATTGAATTTTAATAAGTTTATTAACTCAAATAGTTTCTTTGATATTTTCAGCTAAGTGTTGAACTTCTAAGATCATTTTTCTACTCAATTTTTTACAAGGTATCCAATTCTCGAAAAAAGAATCTACTGGACATTTGCATGCGTTCGAAGAGTCAGACTCTATCAAAGCAAACGATTTTCTGGAGGATTTAATTCAAACTGTTTTTTGAATAGATTGACTATATATCGTTTGTTGAGATATTGGAGGCAGAATATTAGTGGATTACGCGATATAATTAAGATACAAAGGTATAAATAACTGTGTGAGTGACTATTGTGTAATAAATAAAAGCTACAAGGAATTAAGAAACAGTTGGGATATGAAATTGTATGAATAGGTATTTTTTTTTTTTTTTTTTTTTCAACGGAGAGTTGAATTGAAGTTTTTACATGGGATAAAGAAGGATACAAAATAACGATAGATAAGGTAATAAATATATGGATAGAATTTAAGGTAGAGAGTAATAATAAAAATTTGTAAATATCTTACAAGTGCGCTTGCAATTTGTTGGGAAGAGCATTTTCTTCCTTTCCACTACCAACCAACCACGCCATGCAGAAGAATGTGGAGAAGTGTAGACAGAAGTGGGTAGAGGATTTAATAACAAAAAATGAAAAAAGATTGCGCAGTTAAGTGACTGTTTACCGACACCATTAATTATACAATTTAAATAATTTTAATTTTAATTTTATTTTATTTTATTTTATTTCATTTTATTTTATTTTATTTCAGGATCGCAATTCTTCGATTCGGATTACCGTAGTTTTTAAATCATTATTCGCGTTATTTCCACTCATTTAATTTCTCCCATAAAAATATAAACACGGATTTTTTAATAGCCACTGTGAACTTTAGTAATTCGAATCGCGATTGCTTGTTCATATTTATTTATTACAACCGACACCAATAATTATGCAATTATATTGTAAAAAAAAAAAAAAAAAAGGGAAAAATATAGACTATTCATTAACGATTTGGTTCGGATTTTTTTTTTTATTATTTTGCGCAAATAAATTTGAAAAACTGATTAAAATCTTGTGAAAATCAAAACTGTGAAATTTAGTGTATCTGTAAAGACTGCGAACCAAAATTATTGAAGGCAAAGCTGAAGAAATTCTTTTAACGGCGACTTTTTTTTATTCCTCGGATTTTTATTTAGTTAAAAAATGCAAAAAATGCTGAGGTAATATCAACATAGATGTATATACATAAAAGATGAAAAATCATCAAGTTGCAGATAGACGATGCGATAAATATGCAAATTATGATAATAAAAAGAATAGTAAAATAAAGAGTTTAAAAAAAACTCTCAAGCAATAAATAATAAAATGAAACAAATATATAAGCAAATAATCTACTAATATAAAATCATATAACGCCTTTTTTAAAATACATTAAAAATAATTGCTGACAAATTTCTTTTCAAAGAATATACATAGTCGATTAAAAATAGACACCTTACCTTGCGCTAGCGAGTCTAGAGTGCTCCTTGCTCTTCATGGATATGGCTGTATTAGCGTGACGACACATCATGTAGATTGCCATCGATAGAAAAACGAGATTGGCCTGAAAAATGACAAATAATCGATGCGTTAATATGCTGACAAGCAAAATCGTACTCTTTTATATTCCAATACTTGAAAAAGAGGCTTTTCTCGACTGATAAAAACTCTTACCAAAATAACGAGTATTACAGGCCCCACAAAACTGAATATAAAATAATTGTCTGCTCTCAACCAGCAGTAACGATCCGTTCCATAACTTAGAGGATCTATGATACACGATATTGCTACTACCAGCAATGGTGCCCCATAAGCTACCAAGTAGTACCATCTGAGTCTAGATTTTTCTGCCTCAAATACTTCTATCAGCATAACATAAAGCTGAAAACCTGTAAAATAATAAAAAAAAACAATGATTAAAGTAAACTTTTCTAATTGTAAATCTCGAGATTATTTCTCTATTTTATTTCTATCTTACCCTCAAGGAACATCCACGCAAATGCGCACAAGAAAAAGAAGTGCAACAATCCTGCGACTACTCCGCAAACGATCCTCTGATCAGTCTGACCGATACCACAAACAAAAAGAACTTCTGCTATCAGCAAACAGACGCATAAATTTTTGTGAATCGTTGTTCTGTCCGACTGGAATGACAAGATAATGGATTAGGAATTTGTCATAATAATTGATTGACTTAGAGATGATAAAACCCGACTAAAGTTACCTTTAGACCTCGAAATAGTTGGAAAGTTAGTATCGCTAAGACCAAGCAAATTACGGAGATGATACACCCGATGTAGGTGATAATTTGTAGAGCAACTTGATGCGCGGTGTCTAATTTAACAGCGTGTACGTCCATAAGTACAGCAAAATTGGTCAGATGATTACACTCGCATACTGTATGAGTGCTGTTTGTTACATGTATCTGACATCCTTCCTCTGACCATGCGCTGTGGATTAAAATTGATAGTAAATGATTTAAGACGGTGTAAATGTTAGTGAAAATTGAAAAACTGACATATGTTTCTCACCTCATTATGTAATCCCAAAATACGCAGGTGGGATTCGTCACGTTTTCCACTGTTAAATGTTTGAAGTAAAGTTTAACAGGTTCCGGGAGTTGTATATGCCTCCCTTTGCCAAGGGAAGCGGAAATTACTTTAGTGTTCAATATCCTTGTAGTATTTTTTGTCACTGATTGAGAACCGTCGTTCAAAACTATGGAAGAAGTCTCTGCCTGAGGCTGCAGGATCTCCTCGAGTCTGTCGAACGCCATAAAGACCAAACGCACTATGCCGTTCTCACTGTTCTCTAAAAGTGAGGCTTTCGTCAGCTCCACATGGTCGTCTGATACTGTCCATTCCCTGGGCATTTTTTGACTAGGAAATACCTCCAGCTCTGCCTCAATCTTACGAGCTTCAAGGACTCGCACTGAGACAACTGTAAACAACAAGAAAGTTAATACAAGGATTAAACTACAGATGAACGTTTGTAGAATAATATTTTACTTACGTATGTTCTCCCCTCTTTGTACGACGGTGTTTTCCTGCTCAAAAGCGTTGGCTAAAAGAAAGGCGTTCTCTTCTAGTCCGATGAGCAGCGATGTTGCAACTTGCATTTGTTCCTGATGACTCAAATCCTTCCAAGAAGGCAGCTGGGCTTTGTCTAACAAATTGCTACCGGTCCTTATTACTCCTTGGAGTAATTCTTTAACAGCAACTTCTTGTTGTCTAAGATCTGAGTAGGTCCAAAGATTTCCCTTCATTTTTTCAGCCATATTTTTTATTATCTTTGTTGTTATCATCATGTCTCCGCCGTACAACACTCGGCTGTTATTAGTCACTTGAGAAAGCTCTCTGCTTATACTCAAGATCACATCTCCGTCGATCACTCGATTTTCTAAGGCAGTTAGCCAGACCGAACGACATTCGCTTAGGTCTGGAGTACCACGATACCAAACGGCGGTCTCTCCTTGACCAACGCATCTCCATCTAGCTAACCCCGTTGCTCCACCTGGGCATGTTTGGACAGCAACATCTCCTGCTCGTGTTATATTCCAAAATAAATTTCGTGTTTGGATTGGCATGCATACGTGACGACTGTAGTCTGGCCATTGACCATTCGAACTCGATTCTGGCCATGATGTAGTTGGGACTGTGAAAAAAACTTGGAATTTAAGAATTTTTTATTTAATATATTGCATTTTTATACTTTTTTGATCATCAGGAGTTTAATAAAAATAAAAAAATTAAAACCATTTTTCTTTCAGTATTTTTGAATAATTGATATTTGAACAATTATTATAGCTGTTTTTTTTTTATTTATTTTATCAACAAACTCACTTTCATCAATTTTCAATCTTTGAGGCTCGCGTTTTGCTTTAAAATTTTCCGGATAGAGATAGTATTTTTTATTTTTATTTTAGTTTAAAAATCAATATTCGAAAAGCAAAATTTTAATAATTGCAAAAAACTATTTATTGGGTACTGGAAAGAACCTACTGAATATTTATTATTTTCCAACAGACCGATACTGCATACGAAATAGTTTATTAAATTCTAATAAATTGGCAGTTATTGGTACGCAGCACTGTCTCTATAATTAATGTTTTTTTGTTTTAGTATTTTTTTTTTTTCTGTCATGACACCAAGTAATAAATGTTCAATTAGTCTGAAATACATTTTTTTTCTTCTCTCGTCAGTGTAAGCCACCAAACACACACACACACACACAAAAATTGAAATATTGCTTCCGAATGAAAAAAATACCCGAGTGAAACAGAAAAAAACAAAATAAAATAAATGAATAAAAATTTTTGAATATCAGAACGCAGAGAAAATTGCAAAAATAAATTGAATGGACACGATGTCATGCAGCATAAAATATTTGTGAAACAATATTTTCGGTAATGAATTGAAGAAATTTTTTTTTTAAATTCCAAAATTTATTCTTCAAATATTTTAAAGTTTCAAATTTAAAAAAGGGAATCATCGTAAATTTATCGGCTAAAAATTGATGAAAAATTACTCATCTGTTTGAATGCCGAAAAATATTTGTAATTTTCAAATTTCAATATTTCAAAATTTTTTAAGTGGTGAAAAAAATTTCGTAAAGCAAAAAAAAAAATGCGTACCAGTCGTTCTGCGACTCGTTCTCCACGGGTTTGAAGTAGTTGGTGATATTTGGGTAGTTTCTGATATCAGTGGAGGACCCGGAGCACCTTCGTCGTTATCAAGAGACTGATCCGCCTCGAAGTAGACGTCGACGGTCTTCGACGCAGGCGTTGTAGGACTGTAAAAAAAAATTCTTTGTTCAAGCAGAGACAAGAAAGAAATTTTAAACATATGGCTTACGATCATTTTTGTTTTAAACAGAATAAAACTAGAAAAGGTATAATTATTATAAATCAAAAACCTCAAGTCTGAGCGAAAATTTGTAAAAGAGAAAATCTCCTTGTTTTTTCTTCATCTACAAGATATAATTTTTTCAAAATTTTAGGTGAGCTTCGTACGGGTGCTTTCGAGTAAAAAGAACATGAAATTGTATTTTTTTCTTCTTTTTTTTTTTGATTTTTGCATTTTTGAATATGTGGCAACTTTTTTTTCCTTTGAGGGTAAATTTTTTGTCATGAAATGTGAGAAGATGGGAAAGGTTCTGATTTTCAAGTTATATATTCGATTTTATATGTTAGAATTTATATTTTCAGGACGAAATATATATTTTCAGCTCAAAAAAGGATATGAGATATAAATCATGTACTAAATCACGTATAATCTCGTTCACATATTCAGTACTCACACACACAGTCGAGGTACAATAAACCACGTTAATTCGTGTAGGGTTTGAATTTACGAACAATTTTTAGATTACGATTTTTTGTTTGTATTTCTTCTTTTCTGTTTATTTGTTATTTTTTTATTTATTTAATTTTTGTTGTTCTTATTTTTGAAAAAGCAGATAAATTTGGTCAATCTTATGAAAATAAAGTTTGGTCTATTTAAACATCCAACATTTTTACAGAATTTACAATTTACAAAAAAATAAATAAATAAATCAAATATTCAAATTTACAAAATTTCTTTAAAAATTGAAATTTCCAGAAGGAACTCTCTAAGCTAAAAATTCAGGATTTAAAAACGATCGAAAATTATAATTTTTGAAAAATTTTCAAACTTTTCAAAATAAAAAAATAACTTTCAAAGAGTTAGAAGAAAAATTGATTTTCATGAAAAAATAATAATTTTTGAACAAATTTTTGAAAAAAAAGAAAATATTTTTACATATTGGTAAAAATTTTTTTCAAACGAAACACCCTGTACAACGGACTTTCATCATACCCCACCCCTCGGCGTACATACCTCGGCAAGGTAGTTGGCAGGACGGCGGGTGTTGGTGGTACAGGAGGTGGTGGCGGCTGAACTGGTGGAGCCGTAATTCTTGAAGGTGGCCTGACGGTCGGTTTAGCGGTACTCCATACACTCGGCTGAGAAGTTATGAGCCACGGAGGACTGGGCCGTGAAGTAGTGGTGGTTGTAGCTGCTGTAAAGAAATTTTGAAAAATAAATTCTCCGCATTTTACTGCCTCAAAAAACTATTAAAAAAAAAAAATATATATATATAAAAATATTTTTCATTTATTTATTCATTCATTCTATCCTCTGAACAATTTGTCATCAACTTCATATATAATTTATACAATTTATATTATTAATCATTCTTCAAAAAATTATAAAATCTCACAAAATATTATTTTTCGATTTTGAATTTTTGTTTTTTTTTTCGAATGTTTTGTTTTTTTTTTCTTCTCAAGAATATATGAAATATTTGAGTTTGATGAAACAGATTTAGTTAATGACTTTTTATAATTTTTAGAAAATATGAATTTCGGTTTTCTTTTTTAATATACAAAATTTGACTGTTTTTTTTTTTTTTTTAACTTTGTAAATGTCAAACTTTTTGACAATTTTGACTTCTTTATTCAACATTTCGAAATTTAAATTTGACATTTTGATAAATTTGTAAATTTCAATAAAAAGTAAATTTGAGGAAATTTACTCTTTTGAAAAAACAAAAAGCCGAAGGAAAACTGTCTAATTTCTTATTTTTTGTTTTGTTTTTTTTTTTTTGTTTTTTATGATAAAAAATGAAGCTTATCAATTTTTGTAATTTTAGAGAAAATTGAATAAAGAAAAAAAAAAAAAAAAAAACAAGTAAAAAGTAAAAAATGGTCAATACACGAGATAATTTCGCATGGTCTGAAGGCACACTAAATGCAGAAAGATGTTCATGTCCGGATGTACACGGGGAATTGGTTTATCTACCGGTTAAAATCTACTTTATTGAAGGTTTCGAGATTTAATCCGAGAATGGAACGTCTTCGGACATTTCGCGACCTATCTTCTTCTTCTTTTCCTTCTTCTTCTTCTTCTTCTTCTTTTCCTTCTTCTTCTTCTTCTTCCTCGACTGAATTCTTTCTACCCGGTTTATTAGCTCAGGATTCGTTCGTTCGTTCAACGGATTCGCGATAACGTAAATCCCCTAGACACCCGATATTTTATGACCATATACACAGGATCTTCCATGGCCATCATCTGCTCCGAAATAAACACCAAACGATGCCAAATTTTTGCCACAAATAATTGTCTTTTTATTTTTTTTTTTAATTTTTTTTTTTTTTACTTTCAATTCGAAATAGAAAATCGTTGTCAATTTTTTATTTATTTATTTATTTTTTTTCTTTTCTATTTTGCACACCGCGATTTGAAGATTTTTCTGTTGTTTTATTCGATTCACCTTGTGAAAATTCGCGAACGAAAACAAAAAAAAAAAGTTTCAGAATTTATTTTGACAAATTTTTCAATTCCGAGGAAACAAAAATTAGGAGAAAATAAACAAACAATTTTTTTTTTTTATTCCGTTTCATTTTTCACGAATCCTAATTGTTCTACCTTTTTTCGAAAATCGTTACTGATTCGAAATCTGATATAAAACTAGTAAATTATTAGTAAAAAAAAAAAAAAAAAGAAAATAAAAAACAAACAAACAAAAAATGGAAAATGTAAAATAAAAACTTTTACTTACCGGACAAGCACTGATAATGTGCTTCTAAATACTTTAAAGTATTCGGACAGGGATCTCCGAATTGTGACGTCGAAGCAACGATACTGCAATTCCGTTTCTGATCACACCTAATCAAAATTGCGTTTTTTTTTTTGTTTCTTTTTTTTTTCGTTTCTTTCTTTTTTGTATTGTTAATTCAGTCACAGATACACACCTTACCCGAGTGTACTGTCATGAATTTCGCGAAATAATTCACACTAGGTCGATTATTTTTGAAAACAATAAAAAAAAAAAAAAAAAAAGAATTAAAAAAAAAAGTATTCAAAATGAAAGAAAATTTAAGAAATTTTTTTTTCTCCCCTATTCAGATCCCTCTAACGTTGCAGTAAAAGAAGACATTCTCCTTTCTTTCAACTTTGTTCCTGTCAAAAATAACAAAACAAACAAAAAACAAAAAAAAAAATAAATAAATAAAAAGATACCAAAACTGACCTATACACTCGTACTGAGCCTCTATGTACTTCCTAGTGCCAGGACACGGGTCTTCAAATATTGTGCTGTTTACATCCACGATACAAATTCTTCTCCCATCGCACCTGTAATCGTTCAGTGAAAAAAATCCCTTTGGAAAATGGTATCGATTTTGAAAAAAATTTCGTTTTTTCGAATCTTTTCTTTTTCTCTTTAGTTTTCATACTAGAAATCGAGTCTTCATTTTTTTTTGTTTTTTAATTTCACATTACTGACACAGGCGAGTTGTTTCCGGATCAAAATTTCTGCTCAATTTTCGATTTTTCCTTTTTTCTTTTAAATTTCTACTTCTATTTCATGAAAACGATATAAAAAAAAACAGAAAAAAAAAAAAAAAAAATACTCATTTGAAATTTATTTAATTTTCAAAACTTTTTTAGCTAATTTTTTATCGAAAGACGAAGAATTTTTTTTGTGTTTTTAAGTATTTCAAATCAAAAGACTATTTTCATGACTGTGGTTTTGTGTAGAATATACAAAGTTAACTTCAACGTATTTATGTATGTATGTATGTATGTAGCTAGTACATATGTACATACCTAGTTTATGTATTAAGTTTTGTGTAAAGAGGTTTGAGTGGTGTTAAACATAGTAAGAGTGGTAAAGTAGCCTTCAAGCTTTCAAGTTTTCAAGTGGGGTGACGTATAATTGTTAGTGACAGTTTTGACAAACAAATTGACACAACACACCAACCAGCAAAACAAAAAAACAGAGTGCAGGAAAAATGTTAAAAACACAATTTTTTACATCATTTAGATAATTTTTTTCTTATTTTTATAATATTATGTGCTCGTGGTGGTGAGGTCAGATTCAGTTTTTGTGTTTTTTGTTAGGTATTAGGTATTGTCGTTGTTTCAAAAATCGAATGTAGGTTTCGAGTACCCTAAGAGTCAACCACTTCTTTGAAATTAAATTATTCTTGTAGAATGAATTTAAAAAATTTACAAAAAAAAAACAAAAAAAATTCCCAAATTTCAGAGGATTTCAAAAATTTTATTCCAGCTTCCAAAATTAAATTTAGAAGATTTGAACTAATTTTTTAAATTACTATCGAATTTCACTGTTTTAACTCCAAGAATTTAAGAATGTCTTTGAAATTTTATAAAATTGTGAAGCTTTTGTTTTTTTTTTTTCTTTCATTTGTGCAAATTTCTAGAAAAATTCGTCGATTTTTATTCCGATTTCCGCCAGATTTTAAGAAAAATTCTACAAATTTCTTTTGCAACGTTCCCAGGATTTGAAAAAATTTTTTTGTAAATTTAATAAAAATTTTGTCACGCTTTTTTTTTTCATAATCCGTAAACTTCTTTGAAAATTTTTAGATTCTTATTGAGATTTCATAAAAAATTTTGAAATTTTGTAAATTTCGTTAAAATTTTCGGAAAATTTTGAAGAATTTCAAAAATTTTGAAATCCTAAATTTTTTTCTTCAATCTTCTTAAGAATTTCTTTTTTTTATGTAATTTTATGAATTTCATTAAAATTTCTTATGAATTTCTTAATAATTTCATCAATAATTAAATAAAATTTTGGACTTAAAAATTTCATTCAAGTTTGGAAAGAATTCTAAATTTTCTACAAGTTTCACTAATTTATTTCAAAATCTATGAAATTTAACTAATTTCTTAAAAAAAAAATTCTATGAATTTTTTCCAAAAAAATAAATTGTTAAAAAAAAATTGTTATAAAAAATTTTGCAGATGTTTTTAAAATATTATGAATTCCTGATCGTCGATAATAATTTTCAAAATTCTACAATTATACAAAGATTTCAAAAATTTTTTTTCTTCACAAAGTTTGCATAATGAAAAATTTCGTCGATAATTTCTTTCGAATTTTACTACAAATTTCTCCAAAATTTTATCTGATCAAAATACTGGTTAAACTCTTCGGATGTTTTTCGGTACTTTGTGTTTTTCATTTTCATTTTTTTCAATTTTTCTAAAACATTAAAAAATTAGACAGACAATCGATAATTTTCTTGTTCAATTTTATCCCTCATTTCTTTTTTTTTTTTTTCGTTGTTCTTTACTTCGCCTTGCACATTAACAATCACGTAAAACTTCACAACACACGGATGAAAAGCCTATGTATGGGAATTTATTCCAAGGGATGTTTTTCACATGTATATGTATATGGATGCAGCAGCAGACACAACGTTCCTTTCATCATATATTTTATTATATTTATAATATCTTTCTATATGAACTCAGTTTATCGTCCCAAAAATCAAAAATAAAACTTGAAAAAATAAAAAAATAAAAATAAAAATAGACAAATTTAAAAAAAAAAAAAAAAAAAAAACTTGCCTAAGTAGATTTATTTTTTTACTCTTGATATTCGTTGTTATCATCATCATCATGATCATCATCATCATCAGGACCAGCAGCAGAATTATTATTATTCATGACAGTACAAACGATGGTAATTTTTGTTAAAATTATTATTATATTTAATTTGTATTTCTATTTAATAATTATCCTAAAAATAATTTGATTCGTACCTATAATACATCAATAATGATCTCAAAATGAAAATTTTCAAATAAAAAAAATTGGGAAAAATCAATTTGGTCCAAAAAAAGAAGAAAAAAAAAAAATAGGAAATCAAAAATAAAAAGTGGTATATTATAATGATTTAGTTAGATATATGGCCATAACGAATAAGATATACAGGGTGTCGCAAAATTAACGAACTCGCTACATACCAGCGGATTCCTTGCGAAAAATTGAGACGAAAGTTACCTATGCAAAAAAATTCTCAAGGACTTAGTTTCCTTGTAAAATGAACTTATCAACGAACCAATCAGCGTTCGGATTTAGAAAAGACTGCGCATCGCCGTTCTCGCCCCATTACCGAGAACAAGACAATAATGTGTCGAGTTCCCCTCTTCGTTTGTCTTGTTTTTAGTAGTGGGGCGGACAATGATGCGGATTTTAGCCAGTCTTTTCTAAATCCGAACGCTGATTGGTTCGTTGATAAGTTCATTTTACAAGAAAACTAAGTCCTTGCGGACTTTTTTTTATAGGTAACTTTCGTCTTAATTTTTCACAAGGAATCTGCTGGTATGCAACGAGTGCACGAATTTTGCGACACCCTGTATAATAACCATTTTATAGCACAAAATTATGTGTATCATACATCTATATGCTGCTTTATTACACAAATATAAAGGAAGCATGCGATTTGGATTTTGGATTTTGGATTTTGGATGTTCATTTTTTTCGAAAATGAATATATGTCTGTTCTCATTGTTAGTAGAGTTGATCATATATATGGTGGTCAATTTAACTCTGCCACCTGAAACTTTTATGGTACAAAGGGAGAAAGAAGTTGGAGTTATTGGATTTTTCAGCAAAGACGTTGCTGAAGTCAGGAGAAGGTCAACTTTTTTTTCGTTTTTTTTTCTTTATTAAATGGAAAATAAAGATCAGGTGGTAGAGTTAAATGGGTCACCCTGTATACCCTTTTACCCCGTGATTTGTAGTAAACTAAATAGAAACAAAAACAAATAAATAAAATAAAATAAAGAAAGACAAAAAAAAAAATCCTTTCATTTGAAAATTAATTAATTTATCAAGATATATATTCATTGATTACGTTGTTACGTATTTTAATTATTCATTTTCTTTGTTACATAACTCTGCGAAAAATCGAAAATAATAATAATAATAATGTATATATGTATACATTATTATATGTATAGTATAAATATTCTTTTCCCTCGAGAGTTCAAAGGCTCCTTTCAAAGTAAAGCAATCCTCCATCCCCTTAACATGAAAATTTTTCACGTCGTCAGTCACTGATCGTTATACCGAACGCTCGTCAATCGCGAGAGGAAGGAAAGTTTTTTTTCCCTTCTTTTTATATTTTTTTCTTTTTTGTTTTTAATTTTATTTTCCCCTTTTTTTAATTTTTTATTTTATTTACTATTTTTTTTCTTTCATTTTGCTACAATAAGAATTTTTCAGTGTATCCGAAAAAGATGAAACCTTAAAATTTTTATTTTCTAAACAATAATTGGAGTAATAATTTTAGAATTTTTTCTTGCCTTTCGTTTTCTTTTCTTTTTGGAATTTTGTTTGCCTTTTTTTTTATTTCGTTCTCAATATTTTCTTGAATAGATTTTTATTTTATTTTTTTTTTTTTGTTTTCAACGTTAAAATTGAAATCAAGGAAAGTTTCTTTTTTCTTTTTTTGATTCAATTTGAAATGTGTAAATGAAACGTGCTCGATTGAATTTATATCAGAATTGAGGGCGAAAGGGTACATGTCGTATATCTTAGGTTTTTTCTTTTTTTTTTTTTTTTTAAGAGAAGGATAAATTTTTATTTTTTTGTATTTTTGAGGGAAAGAATTATCGGGACGGTGAGATATGAAACAAAAACCAAAAAAACAAAATGTATAAATACACGTGGGGCATTCGATGCGAAATCACTCAGCCTGTGTGTGGGTGACCCTGATCATTTTACATTTTTTTTTTTTTTCATATTTTATTTTGGGCGATAGTTTTTTTTACCTCAAAAAAAAAAAAAAAAAAACATCAAAGTAAGTGAAGCAACAAAAGAAAAAATTGTTTTTTTTTTTTTTGGTTCAAACCTTCAAACAAATAAAAAATTTTGTTATTTTCTGTTTTTGGTGATTTTTCATGTCGAATGGTCAGGTTCCACAAGCTGGATAACTTGGGCATAGAATGTCCCATATATAGGTACAGAGATACACACACAACAGATGAAATCATTCTGAATAAATTCAAAAAAATACAAATAAAAGGTAGATATAAAGAAAAAAAAACCAAAAAGTAAATAGAAGCAAGTCAACTACTACGATAGGAGATTTAAAAAAAAAAAACACATATATGAGATGGATGTATATAAGTTACACGTACAGTAGACAGAAAGATACACTGCATTGACAGGCAAATTTTCGCTAAACACATAAATATAGTATATTCTTTAAAATAGAAAAAAAATTTTTTTTTTTAATTAGTAACATTTACAGAAATTAAAAAATCCCCCCCCCCCCCCCCCCCCCCCAAAATATATACATATAATATTGTTTTTTTGAAAACCAAAAAACAAAAACAAAATAAATATATAAATTTGTATGAATGAATTTTTTGCAGAATCAATTTTTGCCTCCCTCTTTTTATTTATTATTCCCGTTTTTTTTTTTCTATTTTTTCGATACAAAAAAAATAACAAATATGTACACCCTGTACATTTTAGGTATACATACGAAGCGAGCTACAGAGGGAAGGTATAGGTGAGAGGTTAGTAGATTGTGATATATATATATACATATAGGTACTTAAAATTGCATACGTTGATTAAAAGAGAAATCGATTGGATTTCAAAACGGATTTTATTACATATAGAGATAAATGAAATGAAACAAAAAATAAAAAATGGAAAAATAATGAAGAAAAAATTATGATAATAATAATAAAAGACATATAAAAAAAAAAGTTAAAGTGGGATATGAATAAAGGGGTGAATTTGCGCTGACATAGCGGAACTCAACTCTTTTAATCTACGTTCATCCCCGTCAATTACAATATCAAACGATAGTAGATATGTACATAAATATTATGTAAAAAGGAAGAAAAAAAATTAATTATGTAATGTAAAAAAATATAATTAAATAAACTATACGTTGTCAAATTAATATCAATTCAAGAGGGTTGAACAAGTGGCCAGTTCCCAACATTGTATATCTATACACAAATAATTTGCAAATATATCTTGACCAATCGATTTCTCACAATCAAAAATCTATATAATCAAAAAATGGAATACAAATAAAACAGGAAAAAAAGAGAGAAAAAAGGTAGGTAATTATTTTGAAATTTTTGAAAGGACGGGCAAAGAGATATTGGCTTTTTGAAGTGAATACTTCAAAATCGGCGTTACAGTCGCGTAAACGGTAAGTCTTAAGTCTCAAGTCTTAAATCTTGAGTCTCGAGTCTTAAGTCTTAAGTCTTAAGTCTCGAATCTTGAGTCTCAAGTCTCAAGTTATAAATCTTGAGTCTTGAGTCTTAAGTCTTAAGTCTCAAGTCTTAAGTCTCAAGTTTCAAGCCTGAAGACTCAAGTCTTAAGTCTCAAGTGTCAAGTCTTAAATTTTGAGTCTCAAGTCTCAAGTTATAAATCTTGAATCTTAAGTCTTAAGTCTCAAGTAAGTCTTAAGTCACATACATATGTGCACATGTTCGACAGAAGTATTCACTTCAGACGTGTGTACCCACCCACACACACTTTTTCTTTTCTTTCATTCTTTCTTTCTTTTGGTTAATTAACCTAATTAATTAAAAACAAATCATAATAATAATAATAATAATCAAATAATTTTTTTTTCATTGCTTACTTTTCGAAAAGCACCCGCAAAGATTTTGTCGACATGCAGTTTACGCTCCAGTCGGTGTTCCCATGTTCGTTGCATATCGTTATGGAATACCTTCCGTAGTTAGCTCTTATCAGATGTATCAGTTCACCCTCGGCACACTCGATCTTAAGTGTTTTTCCTTCGCACTCGTAAGCCGTGTCGTACCTCTCTGTAAAACAAAAATTAAATAAAATTTAAAAAAATTCAAATCAATATTAACAATTTATTGAAAATTCGAATTTTATTTTCAATCTTTTAAAAAAAAATAAAAAAATTTTGTCATTTTATTTATTTTTCGCTACGAATCGGTAAAATTTTTTACAAAATTATTTGAAAAAAATTAAAAAAAAAAAAAAAAACAGATAAAAACGCACAATTTTTCGTATAGAATTTGGAACTATTTTTATGAATTATAAAAGGAAAAAAGAGAAAAAAAAAATTTGGATCGATAAGCGAAATAAAAAAATATATATTTTTCGGGGCGAAGTGTAGGTATATATAATTTTTATCCTGTTTTTTTTTTCTTTTTTTTTCTTTCTTCTTTCGACTATAGAAATTTTACTATCGCTGGTATAATGAACCAGAGTGAGTATTTGGTAAAGAATTCCTGTACGTCTAACAACTTAGGCATGTAGGCAGTAGAGATATAGGTAGTGGTTCGGTATTTATGAGAATATGCTTCTCATCTGTCAGGCTTAAGAAAAGCTTTGAAAAAAAAAACAAAAAAAAAAAAAAAAATGTTCACCTACACATATATTTATAAATATACGGAAAAAAACCATCGTAGAAAAAAAAAAAAATGATATTTGTGTCCATCTAGTAAATTTTTTTTTTTGTGCTACCAACTGATAAGACGATTGTTTGTCGATCCGGTAATTTTTTATATTTTCAAAACAGACACAATCTAGTAATGTGTCGGTTCTTTTTCTTTTCATTTCAACTAATAGACGAGTTTTTTTTTTTTGGATGTAGTGATTTTTTTTTTTTGTTTTTTGCTTCAACTGATAGACGATTCTCTGTCGATCTAGTAACTTTTTGTTGTTTCCTTTTCCTAACAAACAGACCATTTTTTTTTTTAATCTAGTAATTTTATTTTCTCAACTGATAGACCTTTTTTTTGTTGATTTTTCATTATGTTGTTTCCAAAACCAAGAGAAGATTTTTGTTCGATCAATAAGTATAGTATTATTATTATTATCATTATTTTTTTTTTTTCTTGGATTTTGGTTTTTATTTTCGTTTCTCCATTCAAATCTTTATCAAGAAAAAAAAATTGATGAACAACGAACAACATTCGTGTGTTCCCACACCCCTCATAAGCCTCCGCACCCTCCACACACATCCTAAGATCCCTAAAATCGAAATCCGGCTGCATGATAGCCACATATACATATATATACGCATTGAATCACCGCAGGAGACCCTTTTAAAATTTATTCTCGATTTCTGGGCAATGGAGATAAGCTAGGGATATTTTTCTTTTTTTTTTTTTTTTACTCTCTCTCTCTTTTGCTACTCCCCCTCTTCTCGATCTCTACTTCACTCCACTTCATACCGGTTTCGTCCTTAAAAATCGACGAGGGAAAATCAAATTTTCTTTTATATCAATGTTCCACGTTGATACAGCGAACCGACCCTTCGGAGTGTTTATCTTTCCTCTCAATCCTGCGATCGGAAATATGCAACAAACGTTATTTCATTATTTCATTTTACTTTACATTTCTTTTTTTTTTTTTTTTAATTTTTTTTCAAAAGGTGCCGAAATTTGAAAATTAATTAAAAAATTCTAGTTTCTTTTCTTTTTTTGTTCGTTCCTCTATTTTCAGATTTTGATATTTGAATAATAAAAAAATTAGAAACAAAGAAGAAGAAAAAATGAAGAAATTATTTTCGAGATTTGGATCGCTGTTGCAACTGAGAAAAGAAGAAAGAGGGAGGGGAAGGGGACGAGAGAGGTGGTGGAGAGGAGAAGAGAGGAGCAACTATGCTGATTCGACGTCGATTATACACAGGGCGGCAGCAAGGAACGCCGGCAATTCCATATCGGAGGCGAAGATCGCATTGTCACTTCCTCGCTTTTTTGGCTTGGCCACACTAAATCGTCGCTGAGCACAATGGCGACGCGTTTCGCGGCTCCCATTCCCCCATTCCACAATTCCCATTCCCATTCCCATTCCCTGCTTCCAACCCTCTTCTCAATCTTACTATTTCCCTCTCTCTTTTAGAAAGATTCGTATTCGCACGTTCTACTGTGTGTTGCAAGGTGCCAGTTGAAGAGGCGGGGGAGAAGAAGGAGAATAAGAGAATCCCGGGCAAAGTCAGCGATTTCCGGGTCTGCCGTATTTATATAATACATACATACATATATATATATATATACGTGTAGGTGTATTAACCTCATAATAATCTACTAAAATGATTAAATTTTCATTCTATATTATGACTTTGCAAATTCCAATACTTTGATTTGTTTCTTTCTCTCAATCTTAGTCCCCCCCCGCCCAAGAAACAAAATAACTAAACGGACTTTGAAGACGTATATCTTCGGAACGGTGAGAGGTAGAATAGTGATATAGGTACTTGAAAGAAAGAGTGTTTCTTCAGCTTTAAAATGATCCCCTAGTCGTCGAGAAATTTCAACTAGAACAAGTCGAATCGTTCATTTAAACTATGTAGTAAGAAAACGGGGTTCGTACTGTATCTAGAAAGGAGAGAGTGGGGCAAAACGAGGAATACTCAAGTAAAAGAATACCATGATAATTATTTTAATGAGACTCAGACATTGGATTTTTTTTCTTTAAATTGCTTTTGAATAGAAAACGGAAGAAGGAACAGTAACATATTTTTGTTTCTCCCTCCCCGAGCCATCATTTTTTTGAAATTTACTATTTTTTTTTGTTTAAGGTTTACTAACTGTTGGATATATACGGGGTGTAGCTAAAAAATAAAGATCGGGTTAAAGGGAAAAGGAATGGAGATGGGAGAGGGGAGAGGGGAAAAAACCATAAGGCAACATAGGGGATGAAGAGAAGCTAAGACGACGTGCCTTGGCCTGAAACTACCAGCCAATATTTCATTGGAGGGGTAGATAGAGGGTAGCTTATAGCTTGGAGGAAGATAACAGAGCCGTTCTGCAGTCTTGAGTGCATTTTGCAAACTTCAATCCCTGCACGCTATCTGCTAGATACTAAAATTATTTTGATTTTTATTAATTTATTTTTTATTTTTTGTGAAGGTTTTGATAGAAATTTGGAAAATAGTTTAACTGAAAAATATTGAAATTTCAACACATTATCAAATCAAGACAAAAAAAAAAAAAAGGAAACAGTGTCTTCCATTGTTTTTCTAATATTTTTTTAGATTTTTGAGGATCGTCGTATTTTTGTGACGTAATCAGCTTAAAGACCACCGTGTCTCTGTATCGACCTCTAGAACCATCGATTAGATAAATTCGTCCTACAGCTAGTAGCCCCACAATTTGCATATGGTGATTAGGTTCGATCAGGGTTCGCTTTGGGTGTAGGTAAGCTTTCGCGAAAGTTAGATGCTCTGAAAGTTTCTTAATGCAAGAGGGGAAATAACAGTAGAAGAATATAAAACGGAATTAATAATAACGTGAAGTTATTCTTAGTCCGGTCAATAAATAATAATGACTAATTTGAAAAATAAAACAGCAAGAAAATATAATATTCTACTAAAAAAAAAAGAAATCTACGCGACATTTTAGTCTACTCAAATTTATCTAATTTTGTTAGTCTACTAAAATTTGTAATATAATAATAATAATAATTGAGAATTAAAGAAATGTCGATATTCTATACATAATATGACGTATAAAAAATTAAAAGTATTATTCTACATAGAATAAATCTACACAATATTTCTAGGACACACAGAATTATTCTATAAGGTGTTAAATTATCTACACATAGTATCTAGACAATATCAGCGAAATTATTCTGCAATAAAGGAAAGATAAAATTATTCTATACACTACGAATCTACACGGAATTAATCTACTCTGAAATCAATGTACAAAAAATGATTCTACTCAAAATGATTCTACACAAAATAATTCTTTTAAAAATTATTTTATACAATATTATTCTACACAAAATGATTCTACACAAAATGATTCTACACAAAATTATTCTACACAAAATTATTTTACGCAAAATTATTCTACACAAAATGATTCTACACAAAATGATTCTACACAAAATTATTTTACGCAAAATTATTCTACACAAAATTATTTTACGCAAAATTATTCTACACAAAATGATTCTACACAAAATGATTCTACACAAAATTATTTTACGCAAAATTATTCTACGCAAAATGAATCTACACAAAATTATTCTACACAAAATGATTCTACACAAAATTATTCTACACAAAATTATTCTACACAAGTAAATTCTAGTCCGAAATTAATCTACAAAAAATGATTCTATACAAAATAATTCTATTCCGAAATCAATTTACACAAAATTATTCCACTCGAAATGAATCTACACAATAATATTCCACAAAAGAAAATAAATCTACGCAAATAAATTGATTTTACAAAAACAAAAAAAAACAAGACTATCCAATACCATAAATTTGAATCCTGATTCGATATAAATAAACAAAAAAAATATAATTCTATCAAAAATTGATCAACAAATAAAACTAAAGAGAAAATATAAGAACAATAATAATTATTCAAAATTATTTTACACGATTACTCATATACCCACGAAATTCGAATCTACATTCTGCCCACATACGAAATTGTCTAATTGCACAATAAAATATTGAGCTATATTTCCGCCCTTTTTCCTTTCTTTCTTTCTCTTTATCTCTCGTTTCTCCTTCCCCTCCTCCTCTTACTCTTCCTCATCATCACCGAGTGTATTTCTCTCTGTACCTCGTTAATTTTAGCACTTTACTGTTGATATTCCTCCTCTCTCGTTTCCGCTCTACGGTTCCTCAGGAAGTGACGTCAAGGTCTGGGGTTACGGGGAAACGAGCTACCCATTAAAAAAAACGTCGTTTCATTTACCCCTATCATCAACCCCCACCCCCCACCCCCCGTACTCCTCACCCCTCAACAACTACAACACATATTCTACACATACGTATACGTATGACCATTTTATCTGGAGTTTTTTTTTTTTTTTTCTTTATTTGCCGATTTGTTTTTTTTTTTTTTTTGTCTTTTGGCTGTTTTTTTCTTTGGTTTTGCACTATTCTACCCTATCTTTTGCGCCAGTGTCCTAACGGAGTAAGATAAACGATTTGGCTCAGAAGACACAAGCAATTTCACAAACGTATACAAAAATACAGACACAGAGATAGCGAAAAACAAAAAGAGTTAAAAAAAAGTAAATTTTTGCTACCGAAGACCAAACAAAGAAACAAACAAAAAAAAAAAAGAACAAAAAATCGACACATACACACCAAAATCATAAAATATAATGTTGAAAACAAAAAAATAAAAATAAAAAAGAGAGACGGAAAAGGTAAAAATTAAAAATGGGTTTCAGAATCTATAATTAAATAACAGGAAGTCAAAAACGTTGGATAACATTTCCTCTGCGATACTATTCGCGTTCTTTAACTAATTGTAACATATTTTTTTTGTTTTTTTTTTTGTACGATTATGATGAAAACGATAATATCAGTGATAAAAAAATAAAAATAAAAATAATAATAGCAATAATACCGATAACAAAAAAAAAAAAAAAAAGAAAAAAAAATGAAAAAAGAGTTTGAGGTGTAGGGCTGCAGCAGGCGAGCATAGGTGTCTCTAATTATTAGTTCGTGCAAAGGTGTGGCGCCAGATGGAATCATGAGTTCGCATGTAAAAGTGCCATAAGGTCGTAGTACAACTACGTTAAGGGTACCCTATTTTTTTTTTCTTTTTTTTTTTCAATATTTTATTTTTCTCTCGTTTCTATATAATTTTTTATTTTTGTTTTTGTCGTAATCGCGTATTACACGTTGGTATGTATGTAGTTACAACAGTACGAGGCAGGTGGTTTAATCGCACGCGTTAATTTGACTCGTATAAAAAAATTTAACTTTACGATATTCCGAAATGGTGATAAAAAAAAGACTCAAATTTACGAATTTTTTGTTGATTTTTCATCAAAATTTTTGAAAAAAAAAATGTTGCCCGGTTCCTTTTTTGTTTTTGTATTCTTTTGTTTTCGTATCTTGTATCGGAATTTTTTTTACTCAAAACTAAAATTTGCCACGCCTGTCGGTATCTCGCTTGCGAATAATTTATTACGGTTCAATAAGAAAAGAAAGAATAAAAAAAAATCCAATATCGAAGAGCATCTAAGAGTATTAATATACGGTGTGCAAAAAAAAAAAACGTGATAAAAAAAAAAAAAAAAAAACTGTACCTTATCGATGGGGGTTAACGATTTTTTTATTATCCGAATCGGAGTTAAAAATGATCGATGATAAAAATTATTTATTGATTTATTTATTTATTTATCAGACACCCGTTACGTGGATACGTTAAAGGCAGTCCGTCAGAGAGTTTCAAATCCAAATTCTATATCTGGAATATTTACATGTTACTCGGGTTTTCGGTGTAGGTAAGCTTGAGCGAAAGAGCGCGAGAGAGAGAGAGATAAAGAGAGATAGAGAAGTAGGGAGAGAGATATATATGTAAAAAGAGATGAGAGCCTGGAGGCTGGAGCTTGGATGCTGAAGGGTAACCACTACTATGCGATCTGCATACATACATCGGTAATGGTATAAGGCGTGTAAGGGTACACACCCTTGTATAATGCCTCTCTGCATCCCATGCATAATGTATACTTTACACCCTTTTTTCACTATTTCGATAATAACGCGTGGCATGGGGGAGCAGGGGTATACAGCACCACCCTGGATCGAGCCCGAGAATATCCCTTCATTTTTATTTTATCTGATTTTATCGATTTATTGATTACCTCTTACCAATTCGAAAACAAAGAATAGGTTATGAAAAATAATATTAAAGTAATAGCGAAACTTCTCACTTAAGACTTAACACTTAAGGCTTAAGAGTTAAAACTTAGAATTTAAAACGTAAGACTTGAGACTTGAACATATGCGACTAGAAGTGAAATTTCTCACTTAAGACTTAAGACTTAGGACTTAAGACTTGAGAGTTCAGATGTAAGACTGAAGACTTAAGACTTAGATGTGTATGTATATTTTATACAGGCATATGTAAATCTTAAACTTTTTGTTGCAGTTGAAAATTTTCGGTGTCCTGCAAAAAGAAATTTCATTCAAAAAAAAGCTCAAAAAGAGCCACTGGAGCCGGATTTCGATTTGCAATGTTTGAAATTGAATACGAAGAGAATGTCGAAAGAATTTTTGCGAAAACTGATCGTTCGATTAATCTTTGCTTTGGGAAAGATAAGAAGATGAAAAATAAGTTAAAGAAGGATTGTAAAAAGTGTCACGCATCCTACCAGCAGTCTGTAGCTACTTACTAGCACAGCCACGAGGAGGATTATCTCAGCTAATTAATTATACCTATTGCAATTACCGGTCTTACCTACCAGCTACGAGTTTCAACTTCGGTTTCTATCCACGTCCTATTCTATCCAATCGACTCCACGACTCTCTCGAACTCCCTCTCGAGGCTATGAATGCTTCTTGGTTACATACAATAGGAGCAAAAATGCGATGAGAGTTTCTCGAGATAACAGAGTGGCCATGCTATGCAGCAGCAGTAGTAGCAGTAGCAGCAACCCAACCGAACCGAACCGACGCGACGCGAACTAAGAATGGCTGGCTGAAGTGGAAGCAGTCTTTCTTATCTCTTTCTAATTAATCGAAACCCTCAACTATGCATGTATGCATCCAGAAGAAGAAGAAGAAGAAGAAGAAGAAGAAGAAAATAAAGAACCAAAAGAACAAGAAACTCAAACAAAAAAGAAAGAAAAAGAATCTCTATTTCTTGCAGAAAGTTACTAAGATTTTAACCAAGTAGGGTATTAGCTGTTCCAAAACCACCATCGATTCTGGGTTCCATATTATGTCAGTGTGCAAAAGTGATTCGATATTTAACCCCATGAGTAAATCTTTAAAAGTTTTATAAACCCTGGCGGTATCATAGACCAAGTTCCACACATAGACCAGGTCTCGATTCTCCTTGGAATTAGATTACCACGTCCGTCTATTGATCAGCACTGAAAGAGAGAGAGAGATAGAGAGGAGAAGGAGGATGAGGACTGGGAACATGGAGGTACACTGTAAATGCGGTGAAACTGGTATCAGCGATCAGTGCAGTACTAACAACAGCAGTTAACGTTTCAAAGCCTAACTATAATACCGAGGGAGGATTCTCTCTTCTCTCTTAGTCTATCTCACTTATAGTGAGATAGGAATAACGTATCTTCATGACCCTCACTTCGTAGACCAATGAACAGATACCATCGACACGTAGATTGAACGCGATATCTATTATCTAGATTATAGTAAACCTTTTTTTTTTTTGATTTTTTTTTTGATTATGGATTAGATGTTGCTATGCTCAAATACTTTGCAAATGTATTCGTGTTCCGATGCGGGATTATGTTCATTAACATTGAGATCGAATCGTGGTCAGAAACGGAAGCCTTGATATTGAAGTTTTGAATTTTACTGATTTTTTGGGAGGATATTTCCCCGGGAGTCTGTATAGTCGATTTAAAAAACTTTAAATCGAAAATCACCGAGGGTTCTAAACTCTGAAGATCCGAAAGGGCTAAGAGTCCGGAATTTGAAATTCGCGCATTGAGCATCGTGCTCTGTACATTCAACTTTCAGACTCTTGGACTTTTCGAGTTTCCAGCTGTCTGCATTTCGATCTTCCCGGATTTTAATATTCCGAACTTTAAAGGTTCTCAAAATTCGAAAGCAACTTGAAATGAATTCAGATTTTAAACCGTTTGGTAATTTCGAAATTCGGAACTTCAACCTGGGCCTCATGATATTTTCTCTCTTTTGGAAACACGATTTGAAATCGTTTCCAATTTTTAGATCATCTACTAACGAAAAAGTGGTTTTCGTAATGTACAGGTCGCACTATTCATCAAAACTTTACAAAATTTGGAGGAAATATCCGAGATTCATTAGGTTCCAGGCCAAACCAGTGATACCCTTTGATTATAATTTTTGGATACAAAAACTTTTCATTTGGAGCCACTTTTTTGCAAACTTTGAGACTAAAAAGCGCGTTACGTGTTCAAAAAAAATAGAACATGGCTTTTATATCCATATGTTATTGGTTCTGCTCAAAATTATATCAATGTAGAATGTTGCCTCCAAATTTGAAAAAGTTCTGATCATAGATGCGGCCTGTACCTTGCGACAATGACTTTTCTTCGATAACCCAAAGTTCCATAAAATGTGAAATAATTTTCGAATTTCGTTTCCATTTCTTGTGATATCACAACGAACTTTGGAATCCAAGTTTCTGCATTGAAAACAGATCTTCGAAAATTCTTTTAAAATTTTTTGAATGCAGAATTAAAAGCGGTATCCAAAATTCGATTTTTCGTTTTAGTTTTCAGAACAAAAATTGCAAACTTGTGGATACATATTGTATAAAGAAAAAGAATGCCCGAGGTAAAGAAAAAGATTTCTAAAAGTCAGTAGTAGCATTTTTTTGAAAAGGAATAAATCGAATCTGATTTTTGATCAGCTTTTTACCGAAGCACGAAACAGCTGGTGACAGATGAAATATATCTTCTTGAGTTAAAGCGATAACCGAAGGATCCACTCAGGCACTTCGACCGAAAAGAACGAAACGAAACGAAAGAACGAACGAACGAACGAATGAGAGAGGGATGTCTGGTATTTTAAATTTTCGTTAGACGCATCCCCGGTTCTTATCTCGAAGGGCCATTAGAGGATAGGACGAGTTGGGCATTCCTCGAGACTTCAGGAGCCTCTAATCATCCGGTCGAACAAGTTCCACTCTTTGCTTCTTTCTTTCCGTATACCTTATGCCCACTTCTTCGTCTTCTTCTTCGCTGACCGAGCTTTCTAAATGTATTTAAGCAATTCAAAAATATATTTCTAAAGCTCAAAACGAAAGAGACGAGACTGTATCAAATTATCAATATTTTGTATCCTTTCCCCCCCCCCCCCTTTTTTTTTTAATTGTCAAAGAAGTTGGACGTCCTTTAGGTCAGAGACAAAGTTTGACAAAAATCAGTGTTAAAATTCGGAAGAATTTTGTATTTCAAAAAAATTGAAGGCAGGGGTTCGACTGTAATTCGTATAGGTGAATTATTCGATCTTCTTTTCGCTCCCTCTTCATTCTTTTTGTCCACTTATTTTTCTTATTCTTCTTTTTATTCTCGGTATGGTAAAAGTTCGTTCACAATAAATTCATGAATTTTCCACTTTCAAGAACGTACCGCAGAAGAGGAAGAAAGGGAGGGAGGGAGGGAGGGAGGTATAGGCAGCGAACGCGCACACCACCGCATTTATGATGGACAACCTTTCTGCCTCGGTTCTCCAACTCGGTCTCCTACTCGCTATTCATAAAGGTAACAGAAGTATTTATGATCGAAAAACGAAAATGACATTTGATAAACTCTCAGCTCCACTCTCTTTCTTTCTTTCTCTCTTTCTCTCTTTCGCTCGCTGGTGGTTTCTACTTCAAGAAAGAAGAAAGAAAAGAAAAGGAAGAGAAGAGAAGAGAAGAGAAGAGAAGAGAAGAGAAGAGAAGCACACACACAGCCCACAGGGCCTCCCTGTCGTCCGCCCAGTCTCCTCTCTCTCCTATATTGATAAAAGCTCATTTTTCTCCCATTTATATTCAGCCCCCGCCACAAAACTCCCACAAAAGATTATGAAATCATCTTTCCTCGCTTTAGTCGAATTCATCCACCTCCGTCCATTCCTTCTCGCTTATACCTATCGCCCTCATCATTCATTATTATCACTTTTTATTTTTTATTTTTTTACTTTCATTCTTTTCTTTCTTATTACTTCGTTTGCACTATCTCTCATCTTTTGAACTTGCAAATATCGGGAATAAAATTTTGTTCAAAAAGCACAAAAAATAATAATAAAAAGAATAATAATCTGTCTCTTCTCTTCTCAATATTACGATCTCTGCTTTTTGTTATTCTATTTCTTCGTTGTTGATATGGCAACAAAATTTTGACAGAAATAAAGCACGAAATATGTTTTTGAATGATACGATACGTGCTTTTCTTTCTTCTGTTTCTTGGATTTCGAAATTATAACAAAATATACCAAAAACTAAAAAAAGTACAAAAAAAAAAAACAACGTTTTTGAAGGATACGATCTGTGATTTTCTTTTTTCTGCTTCTTGGTTTTTGAAATTCCATCAACATCTGACCGAAAAAAAGCACAAGAACCGTTTTCGATTGATACAATCTGTGCTTTTCTTTCTTTTCTCTCTGGATTTTTAAAATTCTAACAAAATCTGACCGAAAAAAAAACACAAGACGTTTCTGAAAGACACGATCTGTGCTTTTCTTTCTTCTGTTTCTTGGTTTTCAGAATTCCAACCGAATCTGACCGAAAAAAAAGCACAAAACACGTTTCTGATAGACACGATCTGTGCTTTTCTTTCTTCTGTTTCTTAATTTTTAAAATTTCAACAGAATCTGACCAAAAAAAAGCACAAAACACGTTTTTGGAGGATACGATCTGTGCTTTTCTTCCTTCTCTTTCTTGGATTTTAAAATCGTAACAAAATCTGACCAAAAAAAGCACAAAACACGTTTTCGAATGATACTATCTATGCCTTTCTTTCTTCTTTTTCTTATTTTTTAGAATCGCAAAAAAAAATCTGATCAAAAAAAGCCCAAAAAACGTTTTCGAATGATACAATCTATGCTTATCTTTATTTCTGAGACACGAATAATAATATCTTAAAAGGTTTTTCGGTTAATCGTAAAAAAAAAAAGAAAAAAAAAAAAAAAAATGAAAAAAGAAGTAGAAGATAAGATGAAGGAGGAGAGAAGACGTCGAAAAGTTTCTTAAACTTAGAATGTAGGTAGGTACTACTTCCTGAGGTGTCGCTAGGTAGTCAGCCAACCAACTAGACGGTGGAAATAGCAAGAGAAGAAGAATAAGAAGAAGAATAAGCCCGTGGTGGGTATAAGGTGGAGAGGTTGAGGAAACGAGAGGAAGGAGGAACTTTAGTTCGCGAAATGATGACGGAATTGTGCTAATGCCTTCTGGAACACACCTCGAATGTTCAAAGTTTATACTTTATCGCCCATTTCAAGGGAAATTTACTCTCCTCAGTTTCTCCTTTACCACCACCACCACCAGCAGCAACCGAACCTTCTCTAGAGTCCTGCCTAAGTTTTATGCACGCCTGCCAGAGGCTGCCCTCAGCTCCTTAAAACCCCCTGATCTCACTTTCCTTACTAAGCTACATACCGCGCTGTGAGTCATTACAACAAAGAAGAAAAAGGAAACAAAAAGTTAAGTGAAATTCTCATAAAATTCAAAATCTGTATTCTTTGTACAGAGAGACAGAGGAAAAAGTAACTTTTTTTTTTCAGTTTCTTTTTATTCTCCATTTTGTTGTCTGATCAAAGGCGCGAAATCCCTTTTTACATTATTGATATTCGAATCAAAAATAAGAACAATAAAAATATATGTATATGAATGGGTGAAAATTTTGTAATTGCCAAGATTCTAATCAGATCTGAATATAAAAGAGAGATTGTTAAAAAATGCTAGCGTACAGTTTACTTTTTTTTTCCTTTTATTGATATTAACGATGGATAATCTCTTCTCGTCTGTGTTTGCTGATTTTTAAAATTAAAAAGATTCTAACAAATAAAAAAAGCAAGACAAAACGAGAAACTTATTTTTTTTCTTCATTTCTTTCTCTCTCCTTCTCTCTTTCTCTCTCTTCGTTTTTCTCTCCTCGATAAATCAGTAGAGAGGATTTTTTTTCCCCTTGACTTGGAAAAATGTGTGGCGAGAAGGTGTACACATATACGAAGCCAGGGTACGGCTAAGGGTTCGTATACATATACATTATATATATACAGGTATATAAAATTGGGAAGGAAGACACGCAACGAGAAAACAGGGTCACGATATACCTACCTACCAACCAACAGCTACCTACGTAGATAGGGTAGGTATCCCTATACGTATACGTATATACATTAAATAGAAGTAGAGAGAGAAGAGATGGAAGAATTTCTTTCTTTCTTTTTTTTTCTTCTTAAATGATAAATCGTTGTATTTTTAGTTGATTTTTATTTACATCATTTATACACCAACCATTCTACTTTTTTCAATTCGATATAGTGTACATAGGTATGTATATACCTAATCCTACTCGTTGATATATTTACCTAAATTTATTAAAAAGAAAAAAAAGACAAGAAAAAAATCGTATCCCACCGCTGCCACCAGTTAAAACGTCACAACGAATAGGATCCTGATGAATAGGGTTGAACTGTAGGGGTTTGCTCTCGCTTTACGTGCGGGTGCACAACTAAGGTAAATTATATGATGGTGATTGAATGACTTTACATGAACTAGTGAATAACTTGTCGTTTATTTATAGCAGTACTACTGTTTCAGATGAATAGTTTATAGTGAAGGTGATAGGTTAAGCGTTATGAGTGGATAGTTGAGAGTGTCTTAGTAGAGAAGTATTGTGATTGCGATTAGAAGCAAAGAGTTAGGGATCTGAAGATGAGGCGGATAGGTTCATAATGAAAAGTGAAGTGGACAGGTGGATGGTTGCCAGAGAAGTGATGAACTGAGTAATGAGAGGAATAAGGTAAAGTAGGTATTCAGGTAAGGTGGGAGGCTACGCATAGCTGAGGATGCACGCGCCTTTTCATAAAGTTAAACAGGTAACCAGAATGTAGATTATCTGGTTCCTTAGAGACTAGAGGAAGTTACAGGTAGGGCGACAGGTTATAGGCGATAGATGAGGAAGGTGGAGTCGGGATGTAACATCTTTTCTGTTTTTTTTTTTTATGTCAAATTTTTTTTTTTTTTCAAAATCGTAGCCAATTTAGAGAATTTTGATTACTTATGTTACAGACAGTTGAAATTTGAGGATTGTATGATTTTTATTCCCGGTTTTCAGCGGAAAAAATGTTATATATAAATATCCTCCTCCTCTTTTCTTATCCTGTTCATCTTTTTCGTTCATCCTCCTCAGTTGAAAAGAAAATCAAATATAAAAAAAATAAAAAAAATGCAAAAAATAAAAAAATCGTTTCTCGGTCGTTTTAATATTAAAATATTGATAAAAGCACGTCTTTCCTCTATATCAGCATCAGCAACAGAAACAGAAGCGGGAGGAGGAGCAGTAGGGAAGTAGTACAAGATGAAAAGAAATTGATGAAACTTTTACACCCACCTACACGTATATACATATCTGTATGTACATACATATGTGTTTACATCTGATAAGACACTTTTTTCTTTTTCTAACGATAGAAAATAATAAACAAAAATAAAAAAAAAAAAAACAAAACGAAAAAATCGAAAACAAGAAATTTGATAAACGGTAAAAGCTTTCGATGAGCTTTTGGACAAATTGCCATTTCCTGCGGTTCACATTCTACAGTCAAGGATAATCCCTTAGTCTGTCAGTCATCCAAGAAGCGGTTACCACAGAGCTTTCGGGGATCGTTAGACGAGTCAAACCATCTAGCTAGAGTTAGAACTAGAGCCTATCTAGACTACGTAACGTTGGTGAGTTTAACCAGGCTTGAAACCAGACTCTGACCGTCATCCTAGCTAGCTCTAGCTCAGATTTAAATCCCATTAGCAATTCCATTTGGGACACAAGAGAGAGTGATATGCCCCGAGGAAGAACGAGTAGGAGTAGGAGTAGGACGAGCAGAAGGAGTAATAGAAGGACACGAGCTACCGAACCGGAAGTTTTACATATATAAATATCCAAGTCTGAGGAGAGGAGAGAAGAGGATCTATACGCAATAATTATCATCCCGAAACTCCCTATTTTCAATTTCAAATAATTATTACATCTTTTTTTTCATTTTCTACTTTAATTTTTTTGTTTTAGGGGGGTTTCGTTTTTCACATATTTATTTTTTTCTCTATATACTACAGCAGCAGCAGCATCAGCAATGAGAGACAAACGTATAGAGAGGGAGAGAGAGGGAGGACATTTCCCACGGGAGAAAATTTTTTTTTTTGTTTTTCTACCATCAAAAAAATAAATTAAATATAAAAAAACTTGAGAGAGAGAAAGAGAAAGAGAGAGAGAGAGAGAGAGAGAGGATGAAAAAGATGAAAATTTGCTTTAGCGGTAAATAATAATTAATCGAGGCATCAGAAACGATGATTAATTAATTCATTTTTGAAAATTAAGGGAGTTAAATCGTTTCGAAAATTTAGGGTGTTAAAGTACATATATACATCATATATATCGCCTGATGCGAAGTTAATTGAATGAAATTGTTCAGATAAATGTGTAACGTTACATAGTATACCTCTAACTCTAATTCTAAATAGAGAATGTTTCTTGGTATGAGGAAAGTGAAGGGAGGAGGAGGAGGAGGGTGTGTATATTAGTTGGTAGGTGATTATTTAGTGTTAGTTTATAGTCTAGCTAATTAATTGGATACACAAATTAGAGAATGTGTTAGATGTTGTTTCCTTTGTTATCTTTATTTCGTTTTTCTTTTTTTGTCTTTCTTCTTATCTAGTAGCTTAGGCTGTACAAACGAGATAAATTTATGTCTAAATTCTCGGAAAAACATCAAACGATTTTATTTCTTTTTTTTTTCGACTGTTTTTTTTTTTTCTTTCTTCTTTCTTTTTTAAGAGCAAAACTCAACGGGATACCCATCCTACGTGTGGGTACCTATACTCTAAGAAAAAAAAAAAAAAAACAAAAACGGATCATACGCGCGTCTATTAGGATAGAAAATGATTGAAATTTTGTGGTATGTGAGCGTCAAAGGGCTCCCGCCGATCTAGCTTCGGGGTACAAAGTTGTTCTCTAGTTCTCTCCGCAAACCAGCCTCCTCTACCTCTCAACTGCTTTCCTTCCTTTACTTTCGAACAACCCACGCGTACCTATGTAGAGATCGAAGCTGGAGAGAGAAAGAAGAGAGAAAGGAAGAGAATGAGAGAGAGATAGATAGAGAAAACGGAAAGGTGTGCGCGCGCTCGTTCGATCGATCAACGCGTTCCTCCGTCACTGTCAAATCTCGAAGTTGATGACGAAGCGTAAGGAAACCCGTGGGATTTGCCCGAATTTAGGAGAACGGCTAGCACGCCTGTGAATTAAGCACCCAATTCTGAGATAATGGGATATTCGGACGGTGGAGATCCCGATGCTTTTTTTTACTCGAAAACGTGTCTTTTACCTCCTCGAAAATAGTTAAATATTTTTTTATTTTTTATTTTAGATTAATAGCTTGATTTTTTCGCGAAATATCACAGGTTGTCGGCCACTTCCGGTTCTTTAATCGACACGAAAATCGAGGAAAATGTAACTCTTGATACTAGATACATACATGCGAAATTTGAAGCAGATCGGTTCAGCGGTTCTCGAGATATTGAGGATACAAAAAGGTCTAAGGTTTTTTAGGATTTTTTGAAAACCACCAAAAAAATCTGTACATCGTAAGACACAAGGCGATTTGGTATTCAAAAATCTAGGAACAAAACACGTAAATAATTTAAAAGTCATGGCGTCGGAGTAGCTCAGAATTAAAAATGGAAAAATTTGTAACCGATCGTTCTGTTTTCGTTTCTCAATTCAGCAAGAAGTATCCATTTCTCGAGAAATCTCGGAATGCACAGCATAAAAATTTTACAAGACGTTGAAGCGGCAAAAATTTCAGATTTTGTTTCTTGGTGTTTGGTGTTTGTTATTTGTTTTTTGATTCGGTCAAAAATCCATGTCTCATAATCGACTTTTGTAAAATGGATACTCGATATTCTAGGAGTATATCGTCTAGTTATTTTAAAAGTCAGAAAGCCAGCGTAAGTCTACCACCAAAGTTTTTTTTCGTCAGTTTTTGTGTTCATTTATCGCAGAAATCAGTATCCGATAACTAACCCCCATCGAGTAGCTACTCAAAAATCTAGGAACCTGTCGTCTACATATTTTAAAAGTCAGAGAACCAGCGTAAGTTTTTCGACAGAATTGTTTTTTTTTTTTTTTTTTTAATTATTAATCAGGGAAAATCAGTGTCTGATTATTCAGCCCCTATTGTGCGGGTACTCAAAAATCTAGGAGCCTATCATTTAGATATTTTGAAAGTCCGACTACCAGCGTAAGTTTTTTGACAGAACTTTTTTCGTTTGTTTTTTGGATTATTAATTGTGAAAATCCGTGTCTGATCATGAGCCCCTATTGAATGGGTACTCAAAAATCTAGGAACAGGTCGTGAAAATAGTTTAGAAGACACAACGTGGCAGTATCACGACTCCAGGGGGTTGGAATGACAATATCAAATAGCTCGGGGTAGGCAGTTTAAATTCTACGGTAACTAAGCAGAGTTAACAATCAGGGTAGTCGGCTCGACTGGATCCCCTCCCTCGTTGGGTTGGTTGGTAGTAGTACCTAAATTTACCGTCGAGCGTCGTTGTTGGTTGTGGTGATGGTGGTGGCGGTGGCGGTAGGGTGAGTGAGTGAGTGAGAGGATAACATGATTATAAACCTAGCTTTACGGTTTCGCGTCGCGTCGGCACCAGGTCACCCCGGGATTCTACCATCCGAGGAAACGAAGGTAAACGAGAATCGCTAGCGAATCCCCATCTCCTGGAGAAAGACTGCCGGGTCTTTGCCTCCCCTGGGATAACTGAGGCGACAGGATGCTGCGGCATGGCATGGTACGGCATGGCACGGCACGGCACGGCATAGCACAGTGGTGGTCGGGTTGGTTCATCGTGTCGTCAAACAACCAGTACCTACTGAGATCGTAAACAGGGACAGTTACACCAAGAGGAAACATTTTCCCCTACACCTTTTTATCAGCCTTTTTCGCTCCATAATATAAAACACGCCCAGTCACGACTCCTTACTCTGAAACTCGCTCCTCTCTCGACGACCACGACAACGACGACTACGACGCTTGTTAAAACGAACGATAACAACGTTCGGAATTGCTTCCTCACCGTCACCGTCACTTGATAAAACAACAAAAAACTAAAATAAAAAGAGGAAAGAAACACCAGGAAACGATTTTTCTAACAACTTATTCTTCCTTACACTTTTCACACTGAAAAACCATGTTTCGATATCCTCAGCCACTTTGTCCAAGAAGTAGAAGAAGAAGAAGAAGAAGAAGAAGTATAATAAGAAGAAGGGTGAAAAACCAGTCTGATAGAAGAAAACTGGTGGTTGAAAAACGGGAGTCGTTTGGTGGGTTAGGATCACTTTAGATTTCCTGAAAAAAGCCAAAAATTGAATGACATCTATCTTTCTCGTTTTCCCTCGAGCAGTCTAGTCCCGTACTGAGGACCAGGGTGAGGAAGGTAGAAGAAAGAAACGAAGGAAGGGAGGGAGGGAGGAACCCAGAGAGTTCTTCTTCCATTAACCGTTGTTCGTAAGGTTCCGGGTTCTTTGTCTCGTAGAATATCTCCTGCAGAAGCGTGAAAGCTTAGGTCGTAAAGGTAAGGCAAAAGGCTTAGCTTCGCAATTTATTGATTCAGGGGTAGGTGGGTATAGCCATAGCCATAGCCGCAGCAGCACCAGCACCAGCACCAGCACCAGCACCAGAACCAGCACCAGTGACTGGGCCTTTTGGGGTGGTAACGGGCTAGGGCGTCGCTGTTGCTCTTAGGCGATGAAAAACTGCTCCCGGCTACAAGCTTTCAACCGCAGATATATATTGAACTCGTTCCAAATAACCAAAAAATAAAAACAAATGAAAAATAAAAAACAAAAAAAATTTTCCTATCCTCATTATTATTTTCCTTCTGATTTCGAATCGGTTTTTTTTTTTTGTTTTGTTTTGTAGATAAATCAGATTTCGAGAATCAACTGACAACCTCATTGCTCTATCAGGATCTGTTAGTAACAAATGTTCAAACTCTGACCATGATATACAGAAGAACGTAGGGTATATTCACGATCTTTCAAGTGTGGTAATAACCGGGTATGTTCTATATCCTACGTGCCGATCCCTCTTGGATTTAAGGAGCAGCAGCAGCAGCAGGAGCAGGTCGTTTTTTTTGCTTCGATTTTTATTTTAACTTTTCATTTTTTTCTTCTTTTTTCAAAGTTTCTTTCGATTCTTAGGTTAGAAAATATCTTTACTATGTATTTATGTGTGTATATGTATGTACAACCGTTGGTGGACAGTTTGATGAAAACCTATACCTAACTCAAGCAAATATAAAACGAAAACAAAAAATCGTTTTTTCTATTTATCGATTTCTACACAAAGTCAAAATAAAAAATTTTCTAATAACTTTTGAACCAGTGCACGGATTCTAACAAAATTTGCTACTTAAATATATCCAACAATTGACAGATCAGATATCAAATTTGAGCAAAATTGATCGAAGGGTTTGCAAATGGTAGGTAAAAGCGTATTTTTTTATTTTATTTTTTTTTATTTTTCAAACGTTATAATAACTCGATAATCGTTTGTACGATTTGGATGAAAATTTTTCGGTATCTTGTCTTTTACGTCTTTGTATATCTCAATTTGCTTAACCCCTGATCTTTAACAAAACCAAAAAAATAAACAAAAATAAAAATATCGTTTTTTCCATCGATCGATTTCTACACAAAGTCTAAATAAAAAATTTTCTAATAACTTTTGAACCAGTGCACGGATTCTAACAAAATTTGCTACTTAAATATATCCAACAATTGACAGATCAGATATCAAATTTGTTCAAAATTGATCGAAGGGTTTGCAAATGGTAGATAAAACCGTGTTTTTTTTTTTTTTTTTTTTTTTTCAAACCTTCTAATAACTCGATAATCGTTCGTACGATTTGGATGAAAATTTTGTCTTTTTGTATGTCTCAATTTGCTTGACATCTGATCATTAACAAGAGAAAAAAAAAAAAAAAATCAAAACTAAAATGGAGAATAAAACTGATAAAAAATTGAATTTAATTTTCCAAAATTTCCTAGTTTATATATATATATATTTTTATTTAAATTTTTTTATTCTCACCCTGTCTGTCAAGTTATAAGAATCTTTTTCAAGAAACAAGTTTTGTAAGGTGAGTTGGTACGGTAGTGTAATATCTCTCCTCGAGTATAAGAAGAAAGAGAAGAGAAAATAAGAGAGGAGGATAAAAGATGAGAAGGAGTATGTATAAGGAGGAACTAAACTGAACTCTCCATGTCGTAGTGGTAGTATTAGTATTAGTATTAGTCGTTCGGTTTGCACGCGTACATGCGTGTTGCGCATGTGTGTTGACGCTTGCCTGCGCCTCTTTGCCTCTTTGCCTGTTAGCCTGCTTACCTGGACTGCCTGGCAGGCAGCCTGACCAGGTAGGAATGCAGACGCCATTTTGAACTGGGATTCTTTCTCTCTCTCTCTCTTTCTCAATTTCTCTCTTTCTATCTCCCACCATTAAAACTCCGCAACTCGCCGTTGGGGCCCCTGACCGTTTCTTATTCTTTTATACTCTGTTCAGGGCAGGATAGAATATAGGATAGCATAGAAGCCCCCTTTTACCCACGCCTGTATCTTGGTATGAACACATTCACGCTTTTAAAAGTACACCTAGTACCTACCTCGTGGTCTCTTAGGTAGGTAGTTCCATACTCATATAAGTTAATGCAATTCAATATCTATTATACGTGTATGTACCAACCTGAGGATCCACATTTACTCTCACCTTGAGATTGACCACAAAAAAATATCAAAGAAAAAGAAGAAGATGAGTTTCTGCCTCTTTCTAAAAAGTTTCTCAAATTTTCTTATCCTGAACATTAACGATTTTCGAAATTCTAAATCTTCTAAAATTAAATCCAGCCCCTTTTGGCTAAAGTCTGATATGATTTCGAACGCTTAAGGCCAGGGGTAGTAGTATGGCATACAGAGTTAGGACAGAGAGTGATTTCATAAGCTTTTTCCCAAACCACCCTCACAGACGGTGCACAGGGAGCACACTCTTCTTTCGGGATTATCGTTTATTGGTGTACTCTGGAGCTTCCGCTTGACACGTGCTCAGGCAGACAGGCAGAAAACAGAAACAGGGAAACAGAGTAGTGTGTAGGCATAGTGTAGAGTGTACAGTACCTAGTCTAGAAGTGGTACTAACCAACCACCTACGAACCAACCGACCAGCGAATCCCCCTTCGTATTAATTCCGATCGCTAGGGTAAACATTATAACCGGGATCAAAATTGCGTTTCATCAAAATATTTAACAACGAAAATGAGATGAAAAGCAAAAGAAGAAAAATGAAATGAGAGTAATTGGCAAAAAAAAAAGAAAGTAAAATCGTCGATTCAAGAGAAGATAAGCCCGAAAAATCAATTGAGTGTTAATATATAAAACCCGTACAGATCAAACAATTATACGATGCATTCAATATTCGGAAAATCGAATCGAACTAAACCCAGAAATTCAAAAAAAAAGTTAAAAAAAAGTGGAAAACTCGTTCCGCACGAAGTGGTAAAATTTTTTTTAAAAACACGGTGCACAGTTCAGTACAGATGATGAAATTATATAACTATGAAGTGAAATGACAAAAAAAATATATAGAAATCAATAAACAAAAGAAAAAAAAATTTTTTGAAAATTCAAATAAAAAAAGAAGGGTGGGTTGATTTAGCTTCGGACTTTAGGTGATGGCCTGTAGTAACCTCTGGCTGTTGGTTGGATGGTTAGCTCGGGTGAGTTTGAATCCAAGACTCTTTGGCCAGAGAGTATTCTCTGGCTGGTTTCTTGGCCTGAGTAGTTACCCATGAAACCGGTTTGTCCCATCTCTTGAACAGAATCCCTCTCTGGTACACTAACGGAGTTCTAAGAGTCTATCCCTCTCTTTATCCCTCTCTTTCTCTTTCTTTTTGTTCATTTTTATCCATCTCAGTGACGTCGAGAGAGACATAGTCTGGTTTTCTCAAGTTATAGCTGCGATTTAAACTAACGAACGTAGAAATCGATCGGTAAAATATTTTTATCAAAAACTTAATGCTGTTTTATTTAAATCGGTAAAATTCCGAAGCCTAGAAGACGGAAAGAATGACTTTAAATCCGAAAGAAGATAAAGAAACTTGCAAAAGTTTATCAAAAGGAGCAAAAAACAAAATAAATAAATCGGTTGATAAACGGTTGATAAATAAATCGAAAGTGTTCCGATTTTAAGAAACTTTTGTATCCAAATTAGAGCCAAGTCGGTTTCACCAGTTTGCCCTATATCCTTCAGTAGAAAAAATAGCGGAAAGAATTTTGTCCACAGTTTTGAATTTTGAGTTCGTAAAATTCTGTAAAAAAAAGTTTTACAAAAATGGGTTTTAGTGGCAGAAAATTGGGATCCAAAGATCGTTAATTTTACACAAAAAATTCGATAGTTAAAAACGGTTTTTATTTTAATTCAGAAATTAGCCAGTTTGAATTTTCTTCACAGGTACGACCCTGGTCGAGTTCGTGGCAGAAGGTTGAGGCTGCTTCAACCGGAGCAAATTTCTCTCTACTCTGAAGCACGTGGAGGTAAAAAGAAAAAAAGAAAAAAAAAAAAAGGTTAAAATAAAAAAAAAAAAAAAATATAAAGAAAAGAGAGAAAAAGAGGTAGAAGTTACTTCAGCAGTGTAGAAATAATTTCAAATTACGCAATTACCATCTACGCCGCATAATTTTCAATTCTAAAATAATAAATGAAAAAAAAATATATTCTTTTCATCTTTCCGACGAGGGTTAGAAAGAACTTTTGAACAAAATATCTTTCGAAAACTAAAAAATAAAAAAAAATAACTGCAAAAATGTGTATTATGTTACAAAAACGAAAAATTGCAAATTCAAATTTTTGGCTAAATCCGTTTTCTTAAAAAGTCAAAAAATGTGAAACAAAAAAAAATTCATATACATATTTGTGTCATTTTTTTTTTGTTTAAATGTGTCAAAAATTTTTCAAAATCGAAACAATTTTTGAATAGAAATTTTTGTGACCTTGAACACAATTTTTATTGAAAACTTATTTATACAAAATTATGGAAATTTTCAAATTACAAAAGTTCTTTCCAAATTTTGATATTCCAAACTTTGAACGTTACTCAAAATTCGAAATCGTCAAATAATTATTATTAAATTTATAACTTCAATCCAGCACGAAGAATTTGGAATTTTAATTCCACCAGAGAGGGTCGCCCTCTTATCATAAAGATTCTGGAACAGATCCCTTCCTCCCAGTTCCTCGATGGCAGGGATGTTAAGGTAATAAATTAAGCGAACGTTTTCGAGAAGGACCTGTGGAGGATTTTAGGTGGGAGGGTTTGGTTTATCTATTCGTTATGCTTCTGGTATCATGCCTGTCATCAAAGTCGTCGTTCGTTCGACGATGAAAGGAAGGAAGGAAGAAAGGAAGGAAGGAAGGAAGGAAGGAATAAGGGATGAGGTAAAACTGAGGTATAAAGGGAAATGGTAAAGAGGAAAGGGGGAAAGGGGAAGGGGGAAAGAGAAGAAGGGCACACGCAGTAACCCCTGGCAACTTTAATGCAATTAATTATAACCTCCTGAAGGTAGCTGGAAGGTAGGTTGATGGCTGCACACGGTTTGAACGGAGGGAGGAAGAAGAGAGGGAGATGCAGAGGGTGGAAATATAAATTACGCAATTTCAAGTACAACCGAGTAAATTTATATACCAACCCTGCAACGGCAACGATTTTGCGGGTGGTGAGTTATAAGATTTCCTCTTCAACATTACCACCACCTGGTACCCGCCCCCTCAAAAAAAAAAAAGAAGAAGCAAAAGAAAAAAAAAATATCCAGCTTTTTCAATTTCGTTTTCGTTTCATTTGATTTTTATTTCTTCAAATTTTGGACACAATATCATCCTAAAAAGTCTAGATAAAAAGAATAATAGTAGATTATGTGACATGCTTGTGAATAAAAAACCGGTTTTGAAGGTTAGAATGATATTTTCTGAAAAATCATTCCAGTCAGAAAATGGTTTACAAGAATGCCACATACCTAGAATATTTTTTTACGGTATTTGTATAGAAAAGCACAAAAATCATAAGTTTTCAGGTTAACTTTACTGCGCATGCGTCGTTTATAACTACCATATAAAGACTTTATGAGGTAGTTTCGAGATGCGTACTTCGAACTGCGCATCAAAACTACCGTAAAAAGTCTTTCTGAGACAGTTATCAAGTTAGCCATATAAAATGACTATTTACAGATCGAAAACAGGCGTCAAAAAAAGCCAATTTTTCATACCAAAGCCTCAAAAATAAAAATAAAATCAAAAACACTTTTTTTTTTTCTAGTTTCTTATATTCCGTTTGAAAGAGAACTTTTTCCTGGATCAAAAACAAAAAAAGCGCCAAAAAAAGGTGGAAAAAAAAGCTTTTTTTTTTATTTCTTGTATTCTTTTTTTTTTTGCTTTTTCCTCCCTTATGATTTATATCTGAATCAATTTCGGTCCTCCCCCGCTGTGCGCTGTGCTATATGGCAATAAAGGAAACGCGAACGAAAGAACGAACGTCCAGAAAAGTATAGTGAGTGTAGGTATAAGGTTCGGGATCGCCACCGAGCTCCCCCCCCCCCCACCCATCCCAACCCTGCACCGGGTTTCTGCAGGGTATGTGTCAAAATGATTACAAAGGCTATGGCGTGGCACGGGACGATAAGGGTCTTACAAGTTGCTCCTGGAGAGAGAGAGAGAGAAATAGAGATAGAGAGAATGAGAATGAGAGAAAGGAAGAGGGAGAGAGAGAGAGAGGGGGGAGGGAGGGGGGGGGGGGGGGGGGGAATGGATGGGGAACGACGTAGAGGCACGTAAAGCTCAACTGACAGTTATGACCATCAAGGAGCTGACATGCGTATTAAGCAAAGCGTCCCCTAGCGCTTTTCGGAATCCCCCTTCTTTATACGTGAACGTCGACGACTCCTAAACGGAACTATGAAGTAAATCGATCCTCGAAAGAGACAGAGGGAGAGGGTGAAAATTCAGAGACTTGAATAATAATTACTTTATATATTATATATATATATATAGGGCATTACTTGTCATTTCGATCTGGGTCTGAACTTTGACCTTTCGGATTGGGCCCGCGATTTTTTATCAAGAGACTCGGTAGAGTCTCGCGCCTAGTTATATAAAAAAAAAAAAAAAGCACCGCGCGAGACTCGACAGAGTCTATATACCCGAACGGGAGCTAAACGTCATATTCCGCAATTTACAATTGTTGATTTCTTCCGCCTCGCTATATATACGGAATTGTAATATTTATCGCAGGGTGTGGCCAAAAAAAGCTTTCATTTGAGCCCAATTACAATGAAATCAATGAACGGAGAGCTGAGATATAATTATTTAACGTTTTAAAATGCCCGTTTTCATCACAAAATTTTGTTCACCTTCTTCAGCCACACTTCTGGTACTAAACCTATGGGTATAAAGATTATTATAGAATGCCTTCGCTAGGCTACGTACAGAGAAAAGACCTACCAAGTACGGGCGTCAGATGGCGTTTTGCTTGGCGTATTCTATTCGCTAGCATACCGCCAGTTTTCAACATGCGATCAAAAATCAATTGCATATAAAAATGAAAAAACTTTTGATGTGAAATTTCATATGGTACGGTTGGCGTGAAATGAATCTGGATGTAACGAAATTGCGACAGGAAAATTTGTGATCTATTTATAAATCTATGATCAATGACACAAAAAAATTGAAAATATACCTAGATCGAATTGGGATAAAATGAACTGTATAAAATTGTTTTTGTCAATAAATAGGGCGTTCCTTGCCAATGACGGACAAATTGTAAACATACCCAGACCGAATTGGAATGAAATACACTGTATAAAATTGTTATTTATCAATATATAGGGCGTTCCTTGCCAATGACGAACAAAAAATTATAAATTGTATACCCAGATCGAATTGGACTAAAATGCACTGTATAAAATTGTTGTTTATCCATGTATAGCGCGTTCTTGGCAATGAAGAACAGAAGATTGTGAATATACCCAGATCAAATTGGAATGAAATACACTGTATAGAATTGTTATTTATCACTATATAGGGTGTTCCTTGCTAATGACGGACGAAAAATTGTAAATATATCCAGATTGAATTAGACTCAAATGCACTGTAAAAAATTGTTGTTTGTCCATATATAGGGCGTTCCTTGTCAATGACGAACAGAAAATTGTAAATACACTCAGATTGAATTGGAATATAAGCACTGTCCAAAATTGTTGTTTGTCAATATATAGGGTGTTCCTTGCCGATGACACGAAAAAAAATGTCAATATACCCAGATCGAATTAAAGTTTCACTTCTGCGGTGCGGAGCCGTGCCATGCATCAGTTTAATGTTTTTCAATGTGCAGCGCGAGATTCGACAGTCTGTTACCAAAAAGGTGATAGGGAGTGAATGGATAATGTTTCCCACAACTTCTCATATTGAATCATTAATTGATAACAGTTTTCATAACTATAGTAAGGGCCGTCAGTGATTCTATAACAACGTCTTCATCTTTAAGAATTACAGTATACGGTATCAAATCTGATAATTCAGGCTAATTCAATTCTTGGTCGTAATGTTATATAATTCAGCACACGATAATTTTCAATACAGATAGGTATATCTTCATAAGATACATGGTTAAATGATAATTGCACCACAGAAGAGAAGAGAAGCGAGTGGTACACAATTCATACAGTTCATTATAAACAATGAATTCTATGATTACTTTACTACTGATAATTGAATGAGTACTAATCGAATTCTACGGAAAGTTTTGAGTTCTGAGATAAGCACGTGGTACTTATTACGGTTCTACATATGCCTTTCATATTGAGAGTGGTTGACAATTTATGCAATTTATCCTGAACGAGAATGATTATAGTTATTCAAATTTTACAAAAAGTAGTGATATCCCCATAAAAAGCACCTCTGGTGCAAAAACCTTTCGCCTAGTTATATAAATGTGATAGTTATCCACAAAACATACCCTCGTGCCAAACAAACATCATGCAATATTTTATACAAAAATTCCTTCCTCGTAAAAAAAAGATCCGAAATCAGATGCTACTGCCTAGTATGTATGTACTACATCACATTGACTTTCTTTCGAATTGACAATTAGGCCTTCCATAACATGGTATTGACAGCCTTCCTGTCTTGACACGTAGAACCATAGATATGACAATAGGCGGATGACACCTACATTGGTTCAAACAGAGAGAAAAAAAAAAAAAAATTGGAGGTAGTGGTGTACTAGGCGGGCCTTTTGTAGACAAGTACGAGGAAATGGCAATTGAACCATGTCAATAATCTTAATATAGTGATACGAAATTTCGGCCCGCCTAGTACCACTACCTCCAATTTTTTTTTTTTTTTTCTCTCTGTTTGAACCAATGTAGGTGTCATCCGCCTATTGTCATATCTATGGTTCTACGTGTCAAGACAGGAAGGCTGTCAATACCATGTTATGGAAGGCCTAATTGTCAATTCGAAAGAAAGTCAATGTGATGTAGTACATACATACTAGGCAGTAGCATCTGATTTCGGATCTTTTTTTTACGAGGAAGGAATTTTTGTATAAAATATTGCATGATGTTTGTTTGGCACGAGGGTATGTTTTGTGGATAACTATCACATTTATATAACTAGGCGAAAGGTTTTTGCACCAGAGGTGCTTTTTATGGGGATATGATTTTTCTCACTTTGAAAGGAACTTTTTTTTTTTTTTGTTTTTAGATTTTTTCCAATCGATTTGAATTTTTTTCTAAAACGTACCATATTGATCGACAATATTTAAAGATCTGAAATGAATTTTGAAAAATCGTGTGTCAGGTATAAAAATTTTCATAAAATATTTTTTCATGCCTTTTTAATGAGAATAAATAATCAAGAAAAAAAAACAAACATAAATAAGAAACTAGAAAAAATTCAAAAATTATAATGAAAATAATAATAGAAAATTCTAACCCATCTTAAATATTCTCGTTGGAAAAAATTAGTAGTTTGAAGTGTTAAGGAGGCAGAGAATTACAGAAAAAGAAGAAGAAGAAGAGGAGGAGAAAATTTGTTTTTGATTCGTTTAAGAAAAAAAAAAAAAAAAAAATTATACAGTTAAAGATAATAAAAATTTTAAATTCATCTGCGGATTGCCAAAATCAAGGTCGTTAATTAGCAGTCGTTTGACGTCGATGGAAAGTCTCATTTTAATATATCTTCTTCTCTTTTTTACTTCTAATATTCCTTCTTTTTTCTTTTTCTTAATCTTCTCGTTTTGACTTAAGTATGAATATCACCATATTCAAAACGAAGAATATAAAGAAAAGAAATTGAAAAAGGAAAGAGCAAAAAAATAAATGAATCAAATAAAGAAGGAAAAAATAGGCCCCCGCTGACTGGCTACACGCAAGGGCCTTAAATTTCGCATAATTTATTTATTTATTTGGTAAATATGTGTAATAGGTATATATGTATACGTAGTTCATAAAATAGCTGTGTTATCACCGACGTCATATAGACTGTCAAATTTACAAAAATATACCATATAAATTATAGCGAATAATTTTATACATTCGAAATCTGTGCAAAAAAAAAGACAAAAAGGAAATAATAAAAGATCAACTCTTTTTGGTCATTTGAACGAATCGTTCGCTTTAAATTTTTAAATATCCAAAATCCAAAACGTAAAGTTGATGAAGAAGGATCTAAGGTTTTGTTCGTCAGAGAAATACACGAGATGAATTGTTCTATCAGAAACCACAAAATGATGATAAAGTAAAATAAATAAACGAAAATTTCAAATTTATAGAATTTTACATTTCTAAGGATGGTCATAAGGAAAAAGAAAATTCACCGTATAATCTCGTTCAATTATACATATGAGTGTATAGAATGTTCGCAACAAAAATAAAAAAAAAAAATTCTATTTTGACAAGAATTTTTTATTTTTTATTTATGTTTCTTTTATTTTTTTTTTTTCTACCAAGAATTTACACACCTGCACTGATATTCTTTCCGTACATAATATTTACAGTGAAAACAAATTGACAATAAAATCGTTGGTGAAAAATATCACCAATTTCGAAAAACTTAATAAAAATAAATTTATATCAAAAAATTTCGTACTGAGAGAAAAAAAAAAAAAAAAAAAACGAAAAAACAAAAACTAATCTATCGGTGGATAATTTTCTTCATTTTCTTTATTTTCTTTATTTGCAAGCACAGAAAAAAAAAAAAAAAACAATTTTTTTTTCTTTTTTAATTAAAAATTTTTTGTTTTTTTGTAACTCAGATGTGTAACGATACGATTATAAACGGCTCACCCCACACACATATACATACACACACACCTCGCGCCCGGTCGAGTGTGCCTAAAATTATTTCCGTTTTTTTTTTATTTCATCATTTTTTTTCTCTCTTTCATTTTTCCCACTTTTATTTTTATTTAATTTTTTTTTTCTTTTTGTTTTGTTTCGTTTTTTTTTTTTTTTTTTTTTTTTCACCAAAGTACGAAACGAGGCTCAAATTAAAACCGATAAATCAGTCGCAAAGGGTCTCTCTCTCTCTCTCTCCTTCTCTCTCTTTCTCTCTCTTTCGCTCTCGCCCTCTGGAGAGAGCACAGAATCACGAATGAGGGCTTGTGCAGAGAGTGGAAAAGCAGAGATTTTTATAAAATGTATCGCCACACCGAGTTTTTTTGCCCCAAAAAAATTTTTTTGCTAATTAAAAAAAAAAAAAAAAATTATAATAATAATAATAATAATAATAATAATAATAATAAAAGAATAATCACGATAATAACAAAAAAATAAATGAATAAATTAAACAGAATCATTTATTTCTTATTTGTTTGATGTTTAGTTTTTCTATTTTTGACAAAATTAGAAGGAAAAAAAAATACAGTAGAACGATTAGAATTGCGAGTAACGAAAGAGTAGAAATAAGAGGAAAAAAAAAAAAAAAAACGCCCTATATATTGACAAACAACAATTTCATACAGCCCGTTTCATCCCAATTCGATCTGGGTAAATTTAGAATTTTTTCTTGTCATTGGCAAGAAACGACCTATATATTGACAATCAACAATTTTATACAGTGCATTTCATTCCAATTCGATCTGGATATATTTACAATTTTTTTTCTTGTCATCGACAAGGAATGCCCTATGTATATAAAATTCTCAACTCGGAAGAAAATAATCTTTCATTTAGAAAAATAATACAGAGGAAAAAAGTACAGGTTTGTCGTTAAAACATCGAAAATCGATTAATTTCCGGTAGAACCGGAAGTTTCAAATCAAACGAGACGTTGCAATTTTTTCATGCCCATCATTTGATTGTAAAGTCCTTAGAATTTCAGATTTTTTCATTGAGCCGTTTCCGAGATCACCGCGCGAGTTTGTCGAAGAGGCCGACAGACAGACCGACATCTTTCTAAAAATCTGTTTTTCCGATTCTAGGAGGATCGATAACGTAGAGATTTGTTTGAAATTAGAAAAGGTTACTTTTCGAACGAAACCAATACTTTTCTTATATCACCGCGGTAGGTGATCAAAAGTAATAAGAAATATTATACGTATAAAAAAGTTATAATAATATTCTGCAAATATTTCCGATACATACATATGTAATATATATATATATATATATATATATATATATATATATATATATATATATATATATATATATATATATATATATATATATATATATATATATATATATATATATATATATATATATACACATAGTTATTTACTATAAAATTAAATATATAAATTTATACGTATATGTATACATATACGTGTATATTATTTTGTCATGTTCGAGTATAGGAAATAAATAATTCATTGTTATATGAAGATAAATCGCTTTATAGATACTATACAGTATACTTGAACCCTGTCGACTTGGTCAAATCAAATATGATAATAATAATGAGGTTATAAAATTGATTAACAATAAACGAAGACAATATTTCTATATTGTAAATACATACATTCATACATAATATACGATACAAATAACGTCAAAATGAGCAAGAGAACAAACAAAAAAAAATGACAAAACATGATATAGCAGCAGAATTATAATTTTTTTTCGTTACACTTCTTTTTTTTTGTTTCATATTTTCAGTTCGATTCTATTTCTTCTACCCCCCCCCCCCCCCCCCCCCCCCCCCCAAGTTTGGAGTTAAAATTTTTGTTTCTTTTCCTTTTTTTTTCTCAATTTCTTTCTTTTCATCTGAATTTAAATACATTTTTTCATTTTCAAATCATGAGTAGGATAATACATTATATATGTATAATGAAGATATATACGTATATGTACAGCTGGTATAAAAATAAAGAAAAATTAAAGAAAGACAATGAACGAAGTGACTAATGCTCGACTACAACAAATTTTTTGTACAACTATACGTCCGCCTTGAAAATGCGTGACAAAAAAGAAACAAACAAAAAAAAAAAAAAAGAACCGAAAAGGATAAAAGATAAATAAAAAAAGAATATCAAGTCAAAATGAAAAAAAAAAAGAGAATAAAAAATGTAAAAAATGGTAAATAATAAAAATGATGAGACGTTTCGAATACGTAATGAGATCCTCGTCATTTCCGGGCTTTGAAATATATATATAAATGGTTGCTTTATAATGGTATATATGTATATATGTATATATGTATATATATATAGGTTCAAAGATATATGGGGTCTAATAATAATTTATTATTCCGATCGCGCATTAAGGGAACGAGACTCTGACCCCCCCTCCTCTCTCTCTCTCTCTGCAGCCCTCTGAAACGTGTGAATTGTTCGTTCACCATGAAAGGTCGATAATATACCACACAGGTTGTACTACGACGCGAGGAGTCATCCTATTATTTTCCGTAAAGAATAAAATAAAACAAGAATAAAAAATTTAAAAGAAATAAAAATTTGAATAAAATGAAAATACAAATGGGAAAAATAATATAGAAATAAAAAAACACGTTCATTGAGTCGTAATGAGTATTTGTTCTTTTTTTTCAAAACTTTTAACTCTCTTGGATTGTGAGATATATAATTTTTTTTTCTTTATTTAATTTTTACAGAATTTTTAAGATTCCTCAAAATCTCGATCGATAATTTAATTCCCATCTCTGATGTCGCTGAATCATCAATAAAAAGAACGTTAAATTATATAACTCCGTCTTAAAACAGAATTTTTTAAAAAACAAATACAAAAAATTCATTTTTCGACTCTTTTTGTCTAAAAAAAAAAAAAAAATACAAAAACAAAAACGTTATTTTCCACAAAAAGGTTTATATAAAGCTCGAACTTTTATTGAGTCAAATTCTTGTTTCATTTTCAGTTTTGGAATTCTTTCGAAAGAAAAAAAGAAACAGAAATTTTTAGCCACATTCTATCGTAGGATGACAATTTTTGATATTTAATATTTTGAATAAATTATGAAACTCCCTCGCGTTTCGTTTTTACCCAAAAAGTTGAAAAAGAAAAATGTATAAACAAAAAAAAAAAAAAAAATACTATGAGATAAAAAGAAGATAAGGAGCTCCCCATTCGTTTTTCCTGCACATGGAATACCCTGCATGCTGTGGCAACTACCCCTAAGAATCTTTATGCTTAAAGATAAACAAAGAGTTTGGTGTTTTTGTGCTTTGAACCGTTCAGCTGTCCACATGGTGCCAACCAGCAGACCCAGAAACCATGCAATGTGCATGGCGCCTCTCCTGCTGCCGCTGACTAACTGCATGCATGCATGCATCGACGGTATACAAAGGAACACCGCCCACCCGGAGCTTGCGAGTCTCATCCTTAAAGATATTATCACGTGAAGGAAGGTTGAGCTTTTTTTATTTTTTTATTTTTGTTTTTTTTAATGAAGGCTGGGTTCAAGTTCCGAATTTCAAAAGTCGAAAATGATAAAAAAATTCGAATTTTGATACATACTACGGATTTACAGTTTTTCGAAAGGTTATTTTCTGTCCGGAAGTGAAAAATTTCAAAATTTCGAAAGTTGAAGATCTGGAAGCTCGAAATTCCGTCGTACCCCGCGTATTAAATTTTCAAATTCTTCCGTTTTCGGAGTCTGTAACTTTCCGGATTTCAAAATGTCCACATTATGATCTACCCCAATTTTCATTCCCCGAAATTTAACGGTTCTCAAAATTCAAAATCGATTCAAATAAATTCGCAATATTAACCATTTGGGATTCTTTCAAAATTCGTTATTTGAACCCAGTCCCCCGCTTTTTTTTTACATTTCGAATCTATTCTCAACCAGATTCTCCTAAAAAAAAATAATCGAAAAAAAAACGTTCCTTCGTGTCTTTTCATTGCTAAGAATTTTTTTTTGAAAAATTTTTTACAACAGAATCATCCGTCAAAAATTTGAAGAATTTTACGTTAATTTTTGAAAAGGGTCGTTCTTGCTGCTTCCTAAAAAAATAAAAATAAAGGAAAAATAGACAAAATCAATTTTGAGACTTTAGATCGAAATGAATAAAATCCCTGAACAATTATGGCAAGTTATTCAAACCATTCCAACTGTTTATCCATAACCAGACACGTATTTGAGATTTCGGATTTAGGATTTGGGTGTACCTATTTTAGGCGAAAATAAAGAATGAAAAATAGATTTTTTCTTACATACAGGATCTCCCTTTTTCTAAAAGTGAATGAAGGTAGAGATCAAAACCCTGACCCAACCAACCCGCCCAAGAATTTTAACTTTACGAAACACGAAGCCTCTTCTTCTCTATTTACAAGATTTTTAACTCGAGTCTGACCAACGACCATAAATGGTTACCCTCCCTGCTCGTATATCCCATGGGGTGAACTTGAATGTGGATGTGAATTCAATTCAATTCAATTCAATTCAATTCAATTCTTAACACGCAGCTGCTTTTCTAGTATGACGTTATATGTATACCTGGGTATGGACGATGTTTATTCATTGTTGCTGTTTCAGGAGGGATTTGTTGCCAGTTTGTACTAGGAAAGTCCTTTTTTGACTACACTGTTCTTTTTTATTCGTAAAACGGGGGTTAGAATAGAAAAAAAAATATATATGGCTTCTGAGTTTTCCTGGAGTTACGATCCAACCTTCTATAATCAAAATTTTTTTTACCAATTTAACGTACTTATATGCGTGTGTAATAAAAAGTTTGATAACATTGAGATTTCAAGATATATGAACTTTGGAGTGGTACCTACTCCTTAAATTGATCATATTTGAAATAAAAAAATTAAGGAAACTGGTTGACCTGTGGGCCAACCCGAAAACTTCTCGCTTTGTTAAATACGTTACAATTAATTGATACTATTGTGTTTATAATAAATTAAAGAAGGTTATAAGTATAATTAGTTTTCCCTATACAAATCTTTATCTCTTCAATTTCTATTCTTCGAATAACTTTGAAACTACTCGACCGATCGATTCCAAAATCTAATCAGATCTAAGTCTTGATGAACCCTTTCGATCGCCGCAACAATCATTCAAATCGGTTAATTCCTTCCAAAGGTATCGTATAATAAAAAGAGAAATTTTTCTCGTGCAATATTTTTTAAACCAATCGTTCGATTTTGATGAATCTTACGGCGATCGAAAGGGCTATCCAAGAGCTAAGTCTGATCAAGTTTTGAGACTAATTGCACGAACAGTTTAGGAGTTATGCGCTAAAAACATGAAAAAAAAATTGTTTTTTAATTTTTATTTCTCAAATAACTTTGAAACTACTCGATCGATCGACTCCAAAATCTAATCAGATCTAAGTCTTGATAAACTCTTCCAATCGCCATAAGAACCGTTCCAATCGGTCGATTCGTTCTAAAGATATCGTACGACAAAAATTTGTTTACACAAACACACATACGGACGGTCCATCCAAAAATAGTCCGAATAGCTTCCTAATACCCCAAAACGTCGAGATCTGATGAAAACTCGATTTTCGAAAATCGGATCGAACCCATTAACTTCCCTTTTTCTATTTTTTGAATTCATGGCAGGAAGTTGAAAATTAACCCAAAAAATTGTGGATTATTAAAATGAGAAATATTTAAAGATAGGACTTTGGTGCTTTTTGAAATTATATCTCGAAATTCTTTCTTCAAATTCATAAACCACTGCGCATTACCGTTTCATTGCTTTGCACTGCACTGCAGACTATGGAGTACTACTGCCACCGCCGCAGCTGGGATGGGAGAAAAAAAAAAAAAAAAAAAAAAAACGAAAAGAAAAGAGTAGAGAATTGGAAAGAGAGACGGAGGGCTGTCAACCGAGACCACCAGAATTAACGTAGTAATTAAAATGCACATGGTGAGCTGCGCCTATACGATGAGGAGAGAAAACGCTGCGTATACCTACTATATGAAAAATATGGCGTCTATATACTAGGTGCTGGTGCTGTTCACAGGGTTATTATTGTTTGTTGCTTCAAGTTGTGAGAATATTAAACAAAGAGTTTGTTTCACCCTCTCTCTTTCGCTTTCCCTATCTTTCTTCTTTTTCTATTTTTACGATTTTTAAACTTTCTTTTTGTGTTGGGGGGGGGGGGGGGGGGGTTGTTTTTGTTTTTGGCTCTTTTTTCTCTCGGTGGTCTCTTGGCGTGATTAAATAGATTTTATAAACAGCTTCAAGTTCTCGCTTTTTAGAACGTTTGAAACTTTTTAACTTATTATGACGTTAGTTTTGCTTCGATTTTTTTTGTTATTTTTTTTCTATACATACGAGTGTGTGACATTATTTTCGTTTCTTCTATTTCCTTTCATTTCCTTTTTTTTTTTTCTTTTTCTTTTTTTTTTTTTTTTTCATAAAGCGGATTTGATAGTTCGAAAACCAAAAATAAAAAAAGAAAAATAGAATTTCTTAAACGAACTCTGTATGATGATAATTTTTTTCGTTTTTGTTGATTTCGAATTCTGCAGAAAAACTCGACCCAGAAAATCAAAAATAAAAAGAATACAAATAAAAATAATTGAAATACTTAATTTGATCAACTTTTTGGCCAGTCTGTAGGATGACTTGAAACGTCCAGGTGGTCCGAACTGAAATGAATCTGAAGAAGGTAAACGTACGGCGTACATTGAGAAAAAAAAAACGAAGTAAAAAAGAAAAAAAAAAGAAAAAATTGACAAGTCCTTCGTAATTAATTGGGAGGTGATTTTCTTTCTATACGACAATGACGTCGACGTCGACTACCACTTCGCTCGATCTACTTCTTCGAAGTAGGTATTTACCTTTTTAAATACACGTACGATAAATTAGACCTTGATCAAGTTTCAGGCTCGCGAATACCTATAGAGATAATAAAAAGTAGAACCTTGTCTCAATCTCATCTTGCACATGTTTGCAACTATCTATAAGACATCGTTTTTCTCATTTATCAATGCGCATGTAAGAATTTCGAAAAAATTCTTCAGATCAAAGTCGTAGCACTTGACGAGACGCTCATTTTACGTCCTATAAGATTTATCGATAAAACGAACGGTTTCATGAAAAATTGACGAAAATAAAAATCGGAAATAGTTATTATTGCGTTTAACGGCGCGGTTTTAAAATTTTCGAAAAAATATTTCGAATAAAAGTCGTAGCACTCAACGAGATGCTGCTTTTTTGTTCTGTGAAAAATATCGACAAATCGAACGGTTTTCTAAAAAAATGGCGAAAGTAAAAATTGGAAATAATTATTTTTCAATTTATCAATGCAGCTGTAAACTTTTCGAAAAAATTCTTCAGATCAAAGTCATAGTACTCGACGAGACGCTTCATTTTTGTCTTATAAATTAGATCGATAAAACGAACAGTTTCCTAAAAAATCGAGAAAGTAAAAATCACAAATAATTATTTTTCTGTTTATCAACGCAGTTTTAAACTTTTCGAAAAAATTCTTCGAATCAAAGTCGTAGTGCTCAACGAGACGCTTCTTTTTTGTCTTATAAACTAGATCGATAAAACGAACAATTTCCTCAAAAATCGAGAAAGTAAAAATCAGAAATAGTTATTTTTCAGTTTATTAACGCCATTTTAAACTTTTCAAAAAAATTCTTCGAATCAAAGTTGTAGTGCTCATCAAGAGGCTTTTTTTTGTCGAATAATCTAAACCAATAAAACGAACGGTTTCGAAGAAAACAAGATAAATAAAAATCAAAAAAGCTCAAATATAAACATTTTTTCGAACTTTCCGGTCCGAATTGTAATGAAAAGAAATTTTCGAAAAAACAAGAAAAATAAAAAGTGATTTAAAATACTGTAACTATACAAATTAATATCATAAATGAAACAAAAAAAAAAAAAAAAAAACAAAGGTAAAATATTTCGTATGAAAATATCGATTCACATAGTTGTTATTCAGGAATGTTATATTAGTCCAATAACACCGGTTTTCGACAATAGAATTCTCCGGTGACTATGACGGTGTCCGTCCACACCGCACCGCACCGTACCGTACCGCATCGCATCGCGACGGCTCGAGGATGTAATTTATACGTCGTACCCTGGTACTGACGGACAATGGCTAGTAATTAATAACAAAGTACAAGGGAGGTAGGATGAGGTATACGGATAATAGATCCCGTCATTCCCGTCTCACGCAATATCCGAAGCCTGTCTAAAGTAAAAACCGTCAAAAACCAAAATTTATACCGAGAGAAACTGACAGTTTCCCAAGCCAAAAAATTTTTTAAAATTAGTATTCAAAAAAAAAACGTTTTAAACAGAAAAGGAAGAAGAATTTTTTTGATATTATTAACGAAAGGGTATGAAAAATAAAAATGGAGGAAAAAAATTATTAGTGATTTTATTTTTTGGTTTTTTTTTCTTTTTTTTCGGAGGACGGGGCAGGGTTTTCTGTTTTATATATTTTTTGTTTCTTTTTTTTTCTCTCTTTTTTTTTTTTTTTTTTAAAGGACCGGGATGAGCCTGGGAGAGATAATTGACACGCGAGCCAAAATCAATAAATAACTCAACGAGCCATCGAGATGCGAGGAGGCAGTAGAGGGACTCGCTGCTGCAGCAGGTCGATTGCAATGCCGAGGAACGAGAGAAACTGTGGAATTCTAACGAGGAAGCCTAATTTATTACGGTGACATTAATTAAGTTGTAAGTATATAGTATATATGTATATATATATACCTACAATATATACATACATACCTAATTTTATTTAGTTTTTTTTTTTCTCAACGAACTTTTTATGGAGTTTCTTTTTTTTATCTTTGTTTTTTTTTTCATTTCTTTTACGTTTTGAATTTATTCGACAAATTATTTTCGAGAATACAAAATTTTCATCGATATTAAATTTCATTTTTTGTATTTATTCTGGGGTCCACAAAATTCGGATTCTAATTTCTAATAAGTATAATTTCGAGATATATAATACAAAGACTATCACTTGAAAAAGTATATCAATAAAATTAAAAATTTGTTAGGTTTAAAATCTGTTCATATTGGAATGTAATGCCCCATATTTTTTTTCATTCATTGACATCAACATCACATAAAATAAAGAATTGAAAAACAGAAAAAAAAAAGACTGTAAAATTCAAAAATTTCGATGGTCAACGACCTCAGGTCAGTCAGTTCGCCTGAAAAATCTCACTCGCATACATATACCTATATACAATATACATATATAGGTATAAAATATTATGTATATAGGTATATATGTATGTATGTATGTATACGTGTATTAAAATATTTCACAAACCTAACGTGAAACACCCATATCTAATACAACTTTATGTATATATATATATATATATATATATATATATATATATATATATATATATATATATATATATATATATATATATATATACGTATATTTTATTACATATATGTATTCGTAGTATATACACTAAATTCAGGAAATTCACAAAATTCACGATTCTCTATACAGTCTACTATTATATATACTCATGCTGTGTCGCTATACTGTTACTCTTGCTGATGTACATACTATGTATAACTATACCTACCAACCCGACGTATACCCAAAATCCCTCAACCCCCCCAAAAACAGTACTCTGCACACATCTGTCAAAGTTTCCAGAATTTATTAGCCAGTTAATTTATTCCCTACGTATATGTACCTATGTATGTGTGTAGGTGTAAATTAATATGTGTATACTTGTAGGTGTACATAATATTAATAATAAAAATAATAATAATAATAATAATAATAATAATAATAAATAAATGAATAAATACGATTGCAGTTTCAGCCAATTTGACGTAAAATTTTAATCTCTGATCAATATTGACACATTGATATTAATATTAATATTATTATTATTAATATTAGAAACAATTAATTTTCCAATTTGTAAGAATTAATTTTGGAACGGGCTCCGGTTTTTTAGCGCAAAATAAATGACAAAAAAAAAGAAAAGAAAAATTTTTACCAAAGTTTTGGGGTACCCAATTTTGCCCCCGTCCCTCCTCCCCCCTGGGCCTCGTTTTTTTCCGTGTAGTAGTCAGTCACCGTGAAGGAGGAAACCATCGCCAAGCCTAGCGCGTATAAGTAAGTGAAGTAGACACGAGATGTTATATAAATGTATGTATGTGTGTAAGACCTCGTATTTTACTCGACGGTATATTTTCGCCTTCACAAATCACTCGGCAACGGAGAAAATATGGTAGCCGCAAAGAGGAGGATGAGAATGAGGATGAGGAAGAGGAGGAGGAAGAAGATGAGGAAAAAAAAAAAACTTAAAAGGAAAAAAAATGAGGAAAAAAAACCACTGCAAGCCCGTGGGTTTAGTTGCAGGAACATTTGTAAAGCTATTAACAGATTTAAAAGCACAAGCTTTAGAAATATTCCTATAGCTTCTTATATACTTTTAAATTCTATTCTTATTTCTCTTATTTTTATTTATTTATTTATTTATTTATTTATTTTCTTTCTTTGTTTTTACTTTTTACTATTATTATTATTATTATTATCATCTTCACTTATTTCCATTTCTAATCTTTAACACACACATCTCTCAAAATCTGGGTTAAGCTAAAAAATATATAGGTACAGACACTTCTCGATACTTTTTTTTTTTTTTTTCAATATAATTATTATTAAATCATTGAGATACAAAAGAAAAAAGTCGGAAGAACAGTTTTTCGGAGTACTTTTCATCGAAAAGTAAAAAAAAAGATGGGTTTGTCAGGGGAAAAAAAAAGTATAAAAAAGTAATGAAAAACCGAAAACAAAGATCAGAATTGAAAATTTCACATAAAAAGAAAATTCCCTCTATATTGACAAACAACAATTTCATACAGTGCGTTTAATCTCAATTCGATCTGGGTACACTTACAATTTCTTATTGTCATTGACAAGGATCGCCCTATATATTGACAAACAACAATTTTATACAGTGCGTTCATGCTAATTCGATCTGGGTATATTTACAATTTTTTTGGTGTCATTGGCAAGGAATGCCCTATATATATAAAATTCTCAACTCGGAAGAATATATTCTTTCATTTAGAAAGCTAATACATAGAAAAAAGTATAGGTTTGTCGGTAAGACAGCGAAAATCGATTCATTTCCGGTAGAACCGGAAGTTCAAATTAAACGAGACATGGAAATTTTTCATGCCCATCATTTGGTTGTAAAGTCCTTAGAATTTCAGATTTTTTCATCGAGCCGTTTCCGAGATCACCGCGCGAGTTTGTCGAACAGGCCGATAGACAGACCGACATCTTTCCAAAAACCTCTTTTTCGGATTCTAGAGGGTCGAAAACGTGAAGATTCGTTTAATTTAGCAAAAGTCACTTATCGACCAAAACCAATACTTTTCTTGTATCACCGTAGGCGATGAAAAGTAAAAAGGAGAGAAGAATCGATAAAAAACAAAAAAAAATAATAATAATAATAATGATTTTAGTTAATTAACTTATCAATATTCTCATGTATTTATTTATTTAACAAATTTTATGATTTTTTTCTTTTCCTTTTTCTATTTATTTTTATTTTTTCTTTGTTTCTCTACGACGTGATGCGTTAAACTATAAAAATCGTAAATATAGGTTAGGGTATAGATATCTTGAATAGCTGACGCTATTATAGTCAACTAGATAAGATCCGAGCTGCTCGAGAAAAAGAGAGAGAACACAAAGATAGACAAGAAACGGGAGATAAATATCGCAGTTCGGTATATTCCATGCTCACACGATGAGAGAGAGAGAGAGTGAGAGCGAAGCCCATAGAGTGAGTGTGGAAAGCTCAAAGCAGTGAAAAAAAGAATGTGGGTTAACGCGGCGAGGTCCATTAGGGAACTGAGTAAGGCGCTTCCCCCACCCTTCGTCCCAGTCTCCCACCTTGTCGCCCTTCGTATAGTATCTCACTCCCATTGGTGAATGTGGTTGCAGACTAGCGATAAGACCGTGTAGGGCTTTTCTGGCTGCGGGAAAGACCGTCAACCCAGACCAGAATCGAAAGCAAAACCAAAACCAGAGTCAGAGTCAGAGTCAAAGTCAAAGCCCCAGTCAGCGTTGGTAAGTCTCTGACCTTTAGACTCTGGCCGGTATTGTGTTATGAACAAAGTTATCCAAAGGTATATCTTATTGAAGATTATAAGTATATATATATATATGAGGGAGATAAAGTGGAGGAGAAAAGCACCAGACTGAGATTCTTTCGTTGGCAGTATATTATGTGAGAGTTTTGGAGGTTCGTATTTTCGCACCTCCTAAAGAGTTTTAGAGACTTTTGACACAGTAAAAGAGATTTTGAATACTAAAAACCAAAATAAGAGATAACGAAACAAAATTGAAACATCTTTTATTTACTTATTATTCGTTTGTTTGTAATGAGAAGTGACGTTAATTTCTGTAGAATATTAATCAACATTTGATTGAAGATTGTTCCGTTTTTTTTTTTTTGATTTTGATACACTTTTATGATGTTTAGATCCATCGAAATTGGATATTCATTTTTGTAATGAGGATTTTTTTATTTTTGTGTAGTTTTATTGGGTTTAGGAACGATTTTTGACAATTTTTGACAATTTCCATTTTCAATGATTTTTTTGGACATTTTTTTAGATCGAATTTTGCTAACTTAGATTATTTTTAACCATTGTGGGACGATTTTGGGTAACTTTGATATACGTTTCGATTTTTATTTTCATTCTACCGAATATTTTAACCATTTTTGATCGGAATTTGGGTAATTTAGATTCTTGACCATTAGAGGACGAATTTAGGTAACTTTTGGGTATGCTTTTAAAATGTTTTGATTCCTTTTAGCCGATATTTTGGCCATTTTTACACCGAATTTGGGTAACTCAAATGATTTTTATCTATTAAGGGACGATTTTGGGTAACTTGAATATGCATTCCGATTGTCTTTTTCAATTCTATCGAATATTTTAGACATTTTGATTCGAATTTGGGTAATGCAGCTGACTTTGATCCATTAAGGGACAATTTTGGGTAACTTTCTACACATATTCCGATTGTTCTTTTCATTCTACCGAATATTTTAGCCATTTTTGATCCAAATTTGGCTAATTTAGATTCTTAACCATTAAGGGAACGATTTTGGGTAACTTTGTTACGGTTTTCAAATGTTTTGTTCCTTTCTAGCCGATATTTTAGCCATTTTTAGATCGAATTTGGCTAAACAAGATGATTTTAATTCCTCTAAATAAAAAAAAAAATTTGTTATTTTAGTATATCTTTCAAATCTTTTTTTATTTCCTACTTCCCAACATTTTGAAAGCATCTTTTACTGATTTTGATGGACCATTAAATAATTTTTCTTTCCTCCAAAATCTCTCAACTATTTTCCACTTCATATTTCTCTATATTTCCATCAATATGACGTTGCATTATATATACATAGTGAGTATATATATATATATATATATATATATATACATATCCACTTCGGTATTAGACTCAACCCTCAAATTCTCGATCTCAATTCAAGATCTCGGGTCTTGTGGCTGACCCTTGCAGCGACTTTGAAATTCTGTACATTGTGCAGCCAGCCAGAATAGGGTCTCGCCATCACATATACCCTATGATAGAGAAATACGTTCTAGAACTATGAAGAAATCTTATTCCTAAATAGTTACGTTAAACAAGGATTTACATTACATGTTATTAAAAAAAAAAAAATGCGAAATGAGACAATCTGATTTCGGAATTTTTGATCCAAAGTTCGGCAGAAAAGAAAAGAGGACAAAAAAAAAAAAAAAAAGGAAGGAAGATTGAGAGAATGAAGAAAGTAGAGAGAGGGAGGGGGCGAAAGAGATGAGGAGGATGAGAGTTTAGGATGGGTAAGGAATAAAAATGAGTAGGGGAAGAAGAAAATAAAGGGAGTAAAATGGGAAGTCGGTGATCCGACACTTATACTACCTACCTACCTACCCTTTATAAGACGAGACACGCCTTCCAAGTGACCCGAACCAAGTCTATCGGAAACTGCTCCTGGGAATGCAACTCAGCAGATCTTTACGTCCTGACAATAAACTCCCCTTCATCTCATATACTCGTACCACCTTATTCCCCATATCCCCTTATCGTACCTATACCTATTACTATCGTAACTATTTCGTCCCCTTTTGCCTTTATACATATCGATAAAATTTGATAAAATTAGAAAACTTGAGAATTTTGAATATGTATTAAATATCCGAAAAATTTTTTTACTAGATACATACGTAAGAAATTTGTTGTAGAAAAAAAATTAAGAAATTTTATTTTGTTAACTTCCTACTGTAACAAAAAATAATAATAGTAATAATAACAAAGGGAAAGTTTTTACTTGATCTACACATTTTCTGGTCTTTGTTCATGCAAAAATCAAATTCGTTGCCACTTCGTGAATACTGTACGAAAATTGATTTCTAAGGGTATTTTTCGACGGAGAATTCTTAGCTCTACAACTTTTGTAGGAAACTTTTTTCAAAATTCCTTTTCGTTGCCAAAATAATTGCGAAAAACGAAAATTTTCAATCTTTTTTCATGTATAAATTGGGAAATTGATTGTCACTTCGTAAATACTTGACAAAAATCGACTTCTAAGGACATTTTTCGACGCAGAATTCTTAACTCTACAACTTTTGTATAAAACTTTTCTCCAAAATTCTTCGTCATTCCCGAGATAATCTCGAAAAACGAAAATTTTCATCCCTTTTCATACATAAATCAGGGTATTCATTGTCACTTCGTAAATACTTGACGAAAATCAACTTCTGAGGGTATTTAGCAACGCAGAATTCTTAACTCTACAACTTTTTTCAAAATTCCTCTTCATTGTCAATATAATCGTGAAAAATCAAATATTTCCCGTCTTTTTTCACCAATTTTCACAAATTCCCGAGCATTTTTGATCCTGCAAATTTGAGTATAATATTCTCGGATATAAAACGAATATAAAAATCGAGTTTGCAACCACTTTCAAATTCTTAAGGTTCAATCCTTGGTTTACTGCACTATATACTTTATCGACAAACCCATAAAACCAAAAAAAAAAAAATTTTCCCCATTGATTGATCATCGCGATCTGTACATAAAAAACCAATACGACGTGATATATAATTACATAAAATTATTTATAAAAATTCAACAATTAACCTCCACCTCATTCGAACCTGTCCTAAAAACCGAATATATCCATTCGTTCGTTCGTTCGTCATTTTACATTGCAAAAGTAAAAGTAAAAAGGGATGAAGAAAGCTATTAGCTTCAGAACGGGGTATAGATACCTTAGATATAGGCAATGAAGGTATATATCCAATACATGGATACTGGGTATAGATCTATATGTATAAACATGGAAAGCTTGGTATAAGGTACTCATACATCTACAGTCAAAGGCATATAGGTATACGATTTTGCTCCTCTGTGGTGAGTGTAACTTTTAATTAAACGTCAATCGTGAAGTAAAAAAATATCCTTGTGCCGTCTTTTCTGGCTGTCAGATATATATTATAGGTATATATATATATATATATTAGGGGTTGGTTTTTGGCTATACGGTACAGAAGACCGCGAATATGAGTGATGAACGATCCATCCCTCTTCCCTCTTCTCTTTTCTACGTTGAGTTTTAGCTGTTTTAGGGCTGGATATTGGAGCCAGGTAACTGCTAGGTACCAGGATTTTTTATAAGCACGGTATACCAGTCGTGGTTTTTGTATGTAGGTATATAAATATGTATATATTATATTATATAGAAAAATAAAAGTTTAGAAATTTTTCGACACAATTTTTTTCTTCATCTCTCGTTGATTTCCCCGTTTCCCGTGGAACCAGAAAAAATGATAAAAGAAGAAAAGAAACAAAAGAAACGTTGACTCAAATTTTTGTATTTTGTTTTAGAAAGTCAAAAAATAAAAAATCGAATAGAAAAAAATTCAAATAAATGAATGAAGATATTTTTTTATTTTTTTTATTGTTTTTTTGTTTTTGTTCTGTTCAAATTTTAGCCCGCGTCACATCGTCGATAATTTCTAAAGGTTGACAATTACTGTACAATAAAACAAAAAAAAAAAAATGAAAAAGTAAAAAGTGCAACGCAACAACAACGTCGAGCGGGTGAATTGTTCGAATTGTTAACGAACGCCGTATTCGACTAGATTTGAAGTGAGGGTGGTGTGTGAAGTCGCTCTGATTCTAGTTTGTTTTTCTATACAATAAACTTTGTATAGAATCCAAAAAAAAAAACAGAAACAAAAAAATAACTCGAAAACTGTCAAAGGATTGAAAAAAACAAAAGTAACCACGAAATTCCGAGAAAGAGGGGGAGAGGGGAACGAAACAATAGAAGGAAGCAACAATTTCGCAAATTTGAAGAGAAAAAAAAGAAAGAAAAGAAGAAAAAAATAAATTGTAAATTTTCGAAAAGAAATAAAAAGAAAACTAACCCATGGCGAAAATCGAATTAGTGAATGTAAAAGGATATGGTTCAGAGTACGTGTGTATAAGATTTAATTCGTTGAAACGAACCGGAAGAAGATGAGAGGAAGGTAGATGTAGATGTAGATTTAGGTATCTATAATGTACCGTGTCGTGTCGAGTCAGGCGACGGTGTTACAGATCGACGCTTGTATAACCTACAAACAAGATGCGATGAAAGAGAGAAGAGGAAGGAAAGAGGAGAGAGAGAGAGAGAGAGAAAGAGAGGGATAGATAAAGGGAGTGACGACCCTAAATTTAGATGTTTCGTTAGCTAATTCCCGTAAAACTCATTGAACTTGTAAATCCGTAGGGGATGAAGGTCGTAGCACGTGGGATTCCAATTACTCACATTATGGCGTTCGTGGCACCGGATTTATACCTACCCCGCTTTCATCTCTTCTCTCTCTCTCTCCTCTTCATTCTACTTTGTACACATGCGTGTGTTGACAAAACCGAGCTATACACACTTTCCGGGTACTACATTGCGCGCAAAGTTTCACATTCAAAAGGATATAAATCCGGGTCAAAATATCCGTCGATATTCTGCTTAGTATCGTTTTGAAGGTATTGAAACCAGCTTTAAAATGACGCTTAGAAATCGTTATTCGGTTAAACTGGTCGGGAGATATCGTTGATTGAATATATCGCCGTGGTAGCAGAATCTTTCGATACGTCTTCGAAAGTTGAGATTAAAAATGAAAAAAAAATCGCCTTTTTTGTATTTTCAGTTTGAAAACCGACTTGTTTTATCCCGCTACTTTTGTACACATATTTGATGACAAAACCAAGCTACATACATACTTGTTAGCGGGTGCATTGCAACGCGCAGAATTCTGTTCAAAAGGGTATAAATCCGGGTCAAAATATCCGTCGATATTCTGCTTAGTATCGATTTGAAGGTATTGAAACCAGCTTTAAAATGAAGTTCAGAAATCGTCATTTGGTTCAACTGGTCGGGAGATATCGTTGATTGAATATATCGCCGTGGTAGGAGAATCTTTCGAAACGTCTTCGAAAGTTGAGATTAAAAATGAAAAAAAAAATTGCCTTTTTTGTATTTTCAGTTTGAAAACCGACTTGTTTTATCCCGGTACTTTTGTACACATATTTGATGACAAAACCAAGCTACATACATACTTGTTAGCGGGTGCATTGCAACGCGCAGAATTCTGTTCAAAAGGGTATAAATCCGGGTCAAAATATCCGTCGATATTCTGCTTAGTATCGATTTGAAGGTATTGAAACCAGCTTTAAAATGAAGTTCAGAAATCGTCATTTGGTTCAACTGGTCGGGAGATATCGTTGATTGAATATATCGCCGTGGTAGGAGAATCTTTCGAAACGTCTTCGAAAGTTGAGATTAAAAATGAAAAAAAAATCGCCTTTTTTGTATTTTCAGTTTGAAAACTGTCTTGTTTTATCCCGTTGCTTTTGTACACGTATTTGATGACAAAACCAAGCTACATACATACTTGTTAGCGGGTACATTGCAACGCGCAGAATTCCGTTCAAAAGGGTATAAATCCGGGTCAAAATATCCCTCGATATTCTGCTTAGTATCGTTTTGAAGGTATTGAAACCAGCTTTAAAATGACGCTTAGAAATCGTCAATCGGTTGAACCGGTTGGGAGATATCATTGATTGAATACATCGCCGTGGTAGCAGAATCTTTCGATACGTCTTCGAAAGTCTAGATTAAAAAAAAATATATATCCGTCTACTTTGTGATCCCAATTTCAAACCGGAAATTTTCACTTGAAAAAGAAAATCAAAATCAAAAACCGATAAAATTCGCAAATCCAAAACCGTGCTTCAAATAAAAACCGTAAGTTATAAATAAACGAGGTCTCTCAAATTATATTATTATAAAAAAAAGAAAAAAAAACCGGGAGTCTCTCTCGCGGTTGACATTTTCCAAAACAATTTTTAGATCTGTATATAAGCATGCTACAAGCGTTTGTATATGTATATGTAGATACATACGTACACGGTAACACGTTATACGTAAACGTACACGAATATACATAAATATACGCAGCGAGAGACGTGTATAAAGTTTATCCGAAACCCGAGAGAGAGAGAAAGAGAGGTAAAGGGATGAGGAGGAGAAGAAGGGTGTATAGGGGGTTAAATCCCCCCCAGAAAAGGTGAGGCAACCCGAACAGTAAATTGTTGCCTACCATGTGTTACCGATGTTACACAAATCTTCTGTAACACACGGCTTCTGGCGGTAGGTACCCCATACTACTATATATAGGTACATACACTTTCGCAGTATAGGCATCACTAGTGGTACCACCAGCAACAGCAGTAGCAACAACGGCCGCGAATCTCACCGTCGTTGGTTTTAACCCTCGGGTCGACAAGGGTGCAAAAAAAAAAAAAAAGGAAGAAGAAATAAAGAAGACGAAAAAAAAAGGTCAAAAGAAAAAAAATAGAAAAAAATAGAAGACAGGAACAAAAAAAAAATGGAGAAGGAAAAAATAAGAGGCAGGGACAGTTTGTTTATCGTCCTGCAGCGGTTACACGCAATTTTTTTTTATCCCCTACAGTTTTTTTTTTTTGCTTCTTTTAGTGTCTTTTTCTTCCTCTTTTTTTCTTAGATTTTTGATTTTGTTTTTGTTTCTTGTTTTATACTTTGTGTTAATTTTTGTTGTCATTTTGGCATATTTGGGGTTTTTATTTTTATTTAGAAATTGAAAACTCACCAGTATTCCTCGCAGCGACCGTGTGACTAGTGACGAATAGGAGCAGAAGGGTGAAAAGTATGCAACCTGTAAAAAGGCCTTTCCGCCGAGCCCAACGGCACTCCATCCTGAGGGGTACTTCAGCTATGAAGCCTGGAACACAAAGGATTACAAATTTTTTTAGTACCTACTTAATAAAGTTTATATCATGTATATGTGTATATACTATACGTATATACATATATGGTAGATTGTGTCAAAAAAAAAAAGTTCGAGGAAAAAATAATCCTAAAAAATTTTTCAAAATCTGTGACAAATAAATAATTAAATAATTGCAAAAGAAACAAAAAATCTGCTTCAGAATTTCTTACTTCTTCAATATCATATTTTACTTTTTTTTTTTTTTACAATTTTTTCTTTCTCTCCCAAATATGTGTTTTTTTTTTTTCGTTTTTTTTAAATTATTTAATTTTTTCCATTTTTTCTTCTCTTCTTTTCTCTGTCTCTCTCTCTCTCTCTCTCTCTCTCTCTCTCTCTTTTCTGCAACATGAAATTGGTCGAGAGCAGCAAAAGCAGAAGCAAAAGCAAAAGTAAGAGCAAAAGCAGTAGCAGAAACGGAAGCAGCAGCAGCAGCACGTTATCACCGGACCGTAAACGCAGTCTTTCGCTCTGGAAGCAGATCCTTTCATCTTTTTCATCCATCCTGCTGCACCCCTGCACCCCCGCCCTTTAACGCTGCACTCGTCAACGTCCTTTTAAAATTTTTCAACCCCCCCCCGCCCCTGCCCGGCTAAAGAAAACCTTACGGGGCAGATCGTTGGGGAGAAAATTTAAAAAAAATAATAATAATAATAATAAAACAAAAAAAAAAAAAAATATATATCTATAATATGAAAAATAAGAAACAGTGAAAAAAGTTGAAAATAATTTTTTGGAATATATATATATATATATTTTTTTCTTCAAATTATCAATTCATAAATAAAAAGAATTAAAGATCGGAAAGGAGATTAGTGCACAAGAAATGAAAAGAAGAGAAAAGCAAATTGATTAATTAATGAATTAATTATTTTTCAAAAAATTTTTGGTGAATTTCATCAATTTTCTTTATCTGTTCATTATTATTCAAATTTTTACTAAACTTGTTATATCAACAGATTTTAGTGAAATATTTTTCAAATTTTTCGATCACGACCATCGACGGTGCAGTTGAGGGGAAAAAAATATTCACAACAGTCCCAAATTTAGTTTGAAGAAACTTCAAAAAAACATTCTAATTACTATTTAAAATCAGAAGAATGACAAAAATAAAAAATCACGGATTAGATCTGAGAAATCGAGAGTCACGGTCAAGTCGAGTTCGCATGGAATGACCCATATATACCCATAAAAAAAATTTGAAAATAGACGATATATGTAATATCGAAAATATAGTTTGGGATGACAAAAAAAATGATTGTGAGAATTTGACTCCTTAATATTAATATTAAGAGGTCTATCATAGCAATTTTAGATTTTTTTCCTGATCGGGGTTTTCTTTAACCTTGAATAACTTTTGATGGAGTGAATTTAGCCAAAAATGTTAAGATACTTTTTTTGTAGAGCATTTGATTTCCCATAAGAATATTTATCGGTTATTTTCCGGGTACTGATTTTTACATGAATTACAAAATTCCAAAGTTGAAAGATCAAATTGTAAAACTATACCAATTTTTCAAGGCATGATTGTACGGAAACGGTTCATCTGACGGAAAATCTCAATCAGACCTTTTTTGTAGAGCATTCAATTTCCTTCGAAAAATATCTGCGAGTCAATTTTGTTTAACTCAATGGTTTCGGAGTTCTGAGACAAAAACCCGCTCAGGAAAAAAAAATCTAAATTTGCGATGATAGACCTCTTAATATTAATATTAAGGATTCAAATTCTCACAATAATTTTTCTTTGTCACTCCAAACAATATTTTCGATATACTTTAAAAAAAAAAAAATAGTCGATTTTTTTTGGCCCAGTCTAGTACATATATAGTGCGTTTTCGAGGTTATGTGACGAACGCCTGTGTACAGGCAACCAAAACAACAAATGCACGGCATTTGTTTCCCAAGTATCCAATTTGACACACGATATGCGTTACACAAGCCGATCTTTCGATTGTTTCAACAGTTTCTTACGTCACATATCCAGACAAACGCACAGGTATGTATATGGTGGGTATTATACGTGTAACGGTGTAGATGCAGTAGGTAGATAGATCTCTCAGCGATTTCGGTGCAATAAATTCGTCGAATCGTATCTCTCCAATAATTAAAATTCCAAATGGAAACACGCGAATGTTAGAGAGGCCCGGGGGCTCGGTAAAGCAAACGAAACTATTGATTCGAAGTGGGTGGTATTATACCGGGTGCCCCCAATCGCCGCAAAACTCAATTTTCGTTCCACCTAACAAAATCATCCCCTTTTCGATATACATACTCACGTATGTACATACGTAAATTACATTCTACACGTATAACATTGTTGGACATTTCTTTCTTTTTTTGTTTTTTATTTTTAAATACTTTTTTATTCGATTTAATTTTTGATTTTTTTTTTATTTAATTTTTTCACGCGAATCATTAATTTTTTCCAAAAAGTAGGGTACAAACAAAATAGCAATTCCAAAAATAATCAGAAAGAAATTCAAAAACATTTGAAAATTGGAAAAAAATAAAAAAATAATAAAATAAAAACAGACAGAAGAAAAGAATCTTCCATTTTTATTTTTATTTTCTTTTTTTTTTCAACTTATTAACCTCATTTCTGTTTTCCCTCACTTTAACTTAATTTGTTAATTTTTCTTCTTTTTTTTTTTTTTTTTTATAGTGAAAGTTCTTCTGGCAGGGTACCGAAATTTTTCAAGTGAAAAGAAAAGTGTAAGATTGGCATATGACTGTATAAAATATACATATACATCTAAGTCTTAAGTCTTAAGTCTCAGGTCTAAAATCTTAAGTATTAAGTCTTGAGTTTCAAGTCTCAAGTCTCAATTCTCAAGTCTTAAGTCTTAAGTCTTAAGTCTTGAGTCTTAAGTATTAACTCTTAAGTATTAAGTCTCAAGTCTTGAGTCTTGTGTCTTAAGTCTTAAGTTTCACTTTAAGCGTGTGTAATACACTTTTTTTCTTTCTTTTTTTACTTAGATTTTTCTTCATCTATTTTCTTCTTCCGCAATGGTTTATACCGCCACATTATATACATTCTGTACTACATATATATATACATATACAAGTATATATAATTATATAAAATACCCGTGCAAAGAAAGATATATATTAACGAGTCAAAATATCTCTTCTTGTTATCTCGCAAAATCCGCTACATACCACCAACCCCTGCCTATATACACCTATATATACGTAAATTATACATACATATACCTCCATAAATACATATAAACCCGCTTTTGGTTTGGTACAAGGGAGTTGAAGAGTTGAGTAACAGAGAGTGAGTGAGTGAGTGAGAGAGAGTATATAGTAAAAGGGAGTGAAGGTAGGTATAGAATAAGGGCAGGTTATAGAGGGGTAACACGGATAGATTAAAACTGCAATTACACGAGGGATGGGGATGGGTTGCTGAGAAGCGGCCATTAAACGCAACCACAATGGCCGCCATAAAATTAAAATAATTTAACCATAGACGACTATCTCTCTCTCTTTCTCTCTCTTCCTTCTTATTCTACAAACTTATTTCCCATTTCTATATACGCATACATGTACTATGTATATATATATATATATATGCATCTCTTTCGCTCTCTCTCTCTATTTTCGCCCGATTTCTCCCCTAATCGTGAAACTTTCTCAAAATTAACTCAAAACCCTTCACCCACTTAAGCAATTCAACAACTATCTCTCTCTCTCTCTCTCTCTCTTTGTCCCTTTCTTGGTCCTGTGGAGAGGGGTCGTTTATGTACTCAAGACCAATGCTACCCCCTTCCTTTTACACATATATATATATATATATATATATATATATATATATATATATATATATATATATATATATATATATATATATATATATATATATATATATATATATATATATATATATATATATATATATATATATATATATTTCTTTTTAATGTATATAGTTTCCTATAGTTTTTTGTTTTTTGTAAGATAGTGAATTTTCAAAATTATTATTATTATGATTAAATTTTTTTTTGTCACCTCAAAAACTACAAAAAAAAGAAAAAAATGAAGAAAAATTAATTTTGGTATTTTGTTTTTATTTTTTGGTTAAATTTGATTTTATTGTTTTTTTTTTCAAATCTTTTCGAATATGTACGTCGTTTTGATTTTTTATTTTTTTTTCTTTCCTTCTACGATATTGTAGAAAATTCAAGGACCGAAATCATTTAAGTCACATCATAATATAGGAGGGATTCCTTGCCAATGACAAAAAAAAAACAGATATATAGGACATTCCTTGCCAATTACATACAACAAAAAAAAAATTTTCGTTTAACCATACCCAGATCGAATTGGGGTAAAATACACTGTATCAAAATAATGTTTTTCAATATATATAGGGCATTTCTTGAAAATGACCGACATTTTTTTTTTTTAATATACCCAGTTTCGTTACTATATATTATGTGGATATATGTGATAATACATATCGGGATCCAGGGGCTAAGAAAATTAATTTCAAGATATTTTTTTATATATATATACTATATTTATATATAATATTTGGATATATCTATATGTAAGAAGTTTCACTTCTATCGTGAGACCCACAACGGGTACATATATGTATATGGTTATACGGCATGTATTCTGGTATTTAGAAACATGGTAAACTGTCTCGAGAAAGAAAGAGAGAGAGAGAGAGAAGTAGAGGGAAGGAGAAGAAGATGACATGACATGACGTGACGTGACGTGACGTTGCGATGACCGTGGAGAGATGAAGAGCGAAGATGAACGGATAAAATTAAGAAAAAACAAAAAAAAGAAAGAGAGAGAGAGAATTGTATATTATATATGTACATATATATTTATATATGTATAGTGGAGAAAAGAGAAATAGAATAAGAAAGAGAGAAAGAAAAGCGAAGAGGACTTTTGAGGAACAGCAGCAGGAGCATCAGCATCAGCATCAGCATCAGCATCAGCATCAGCAGGAGGTTTTTAAAGCCTGCAGTGTGTTTTCTATCCGCCGTGCTGTACAGTCACCAGGCAGTTAATTCTTTTTAAGAGATGTATGTTAAACCATTAATTACAACTCATTAAGGGAAAAGGAGTAGTAACTACCGAGAAGGAAGAAGAGAAGGGCGAGGTGAAGTGAGAGCGCATCTGTCCCTATAATATTATCATGAGTCGTCGCGATGCGACGCGATACAAGTACAAACGCAAGCGGTCTCAAACGCGGCTATACAATTATATATATGTATGAATCACTCTCGTCGTATATATACCTATGTATAGTCATTTTTATTTAGAAATCAAATAACTGTGTGAAAAAAAAAAAAAAAAAAAAAAAACAGAAAAAAGAAAATTAAAAGTAAATACAAAAAAGAAAAAAAAAAAAAAAAAAAAATAGAAACAATAATCTGCATACGATCGAAATTGAAAATTGAACAATTTCGTTCCTATTTTTTTCTTCTCTTTGTTAATTTTTAATTTTTCATATTTTTGAAACTTGGAAAAAAACGAAATTGAAAAAAAACGAAACGAAATGAAAACATTGATATACAAATTTCAATTTTGTGTTTTTCATTGTTTTTTGTTGTTTTTTTTTCTGATTCTTTTTTGTTACGACATTTTTGTTCCCGCAATATTTTCTCCCGATTTTATACATTTTTTTTTCTACATCTAGTTTACTAAATATTTTCACAAATTTTGATATTTTATTATTATTATTATTTTTTTTTTGTATTTTTCATTCTTCTTTGGAAGTTATAATTTTTTTTTTTTCATCGATAATTCTTTCTAATACCGATTCGGGATCGATTTGGATTGATTTCAGAAAAAAGAAAAAAAATAAAATTAAGCTAAAAAATTATCTTCAAATTGCTTCAAATACATAAAATTAAAGATGCTTTAAACCAGCTATATAGATCTCTTCCGCATTTCTCTAATTCTCACAGTTCTACGATTCGACTCAACCTGACTCAACTCAAGTTAACTTAAACTCGACTTGACTTGACTTGACTTGACTTTACTTTACTTTACTTGCGGGTCTTAACGAGCTTCTCTCCTCTTACTCCTCGAGATCTTACCTACATTAACTAGAAGAAAGAAAGAAAAAAAATACATAAAGAAATGAAAATATAAGGTGGAAAAAAAGAAAAAGAAAAAAAAAAAACGAAGAATGAAAAAAATAATAAGAAGAGAAGGCATTTTTTAATTATTTCATAAATATTTTTTGATGAGAATTCCTCCCAATTCCAACTCCCTCTTTATTTCTTTCTATTTCTCTTTCTCTTTCTCTCTCTCTCTCTCTCTCTCTCTCTCTCTCTTTCTCTCTCGTTTTCTATCTTTCTTAATGCAGAATCTGCAGAGACCGCTATATGTATATGGGTATGAATTTCTTTTTTCCCCGACACATTTGATATTGTGCAAAATAAGACTGATTTTAAGTGTACGAGAATCAAGTGAAAAAAAAAAAACAAGCCGAAAAAGAGAGAAATCAACAAAAAAAAACAGAATTGAAAATTTTATATAAGAAAAAAACGCCCTATATATTGACAAACAACAATTTTATACAGTGCATTTCATTCTAATTCGATCTGGGTATATTTGCAATTTTTTTGTTATCATTGGCAACGAATGCCCTATATATATATGAAATTCTCAACTCGGAAGAATATATTCTTTCATTTAGAAAGGTAATACAGAGAAAAAAGTATAGGTTTGTCAGTAAAACAGCGAAAATCGATTCATTTCCGGTAGAACCGGAAGTTCAAATTAAACGAGACATGGAAATTTTTCATGCCCATCATTTGGTTGTAAAGTCCTTAGAATTTCAGATTTTTTCATCGAGCCGTTTCCGAGATCACCGCGCGAGTTTGTCGAACAGGCCGACAGACAGACCGACCTCTTTCTAAAAACCTCTTTTTCGGATTCTAGAGGGTCGAAAACGTGAAGATTCGTTGAAATTAGCAAAAGTCACTTTTCGACCGAAACCAATACTTTTCTTATATCATCGTAAGTGATGAAAAGTAAAAAGAGTAGCAAAAACGAAGCTGGGTTGAAATTCCAAATTCCAATATTACCGATTCGGAGTTTTCGAAAAGGGTATTTTCCCGGAAGCTGTTTACATAGTAGTCGATTCATAAAACTTCGAATTGAAAAACACCGAGATTTCAAAATTCCGAAAGCTAAGGGTCCGGAAGAGCCGAAATTCCGGAACTTGAAATTCACGCATGGAGCACGTCGTGCTCCGCATATTAAATTTTTGAACTTTTGGACTGTGGACCGATTTTCGAGCTGTCTGCATTACGATCCATCGCAATTTTCATATCCTGAACTTTAACGTTTCTCAAAATTTGAAATCGCTTAAAACGAATCCACGATTTTAACCTTTCGGAACTTCAACCCTGCATGAGCCCCGAATTCATAAAAATTCGTAGTTGAATTTAAAGGATAAAAAAATAAAAAACTCTAATAAGAAAATGTGAAAAAAAGAAGCTCAAAATTTCTTCAAAAAGACTAAAAAATAGAAAGAAAAAAATTCAAGAATTCCAAATTTTCTGCAAACAAAAAAAAAAAAGCAAAAGAAAATTACACAAAAAAAAAAAAGAGAAAGACACAAATTTGCAGAGTAAATAGGGCGAGCTTGTCAAGTACCTGAAAGAGAGACGGAGACAAGTAGACAAGGAGCGAGAGAGAGAGAGAGAGAGGGAGAGGAATTCTCCAGGTGCTGACGTAGTAGTCGACGTCGTCGGCGTCGGCGTCGGAGGGCGCGGACACGTCACGAGGCAATGATTAATACGATGGTGGCATGCGAAGGTGTCCTGAGAAGGATGGGGTACCTATGTATGTACATATACATACATACCTACTCTCACCTACGTATTGTACCTACGTACCCTACATTCATCCACACTAATAATAGTCCAGTAAACCAAGGTCTGAACCTAAGAAATTTCGAAGTGGTAGCAAACTTGATTTTATATTCGTTTTACACCCAAAAATAGTACAAAAAAATTTTCAGGATCAAAAGTGCCCGGAAATTCGTTGAAATTGATGAAAAGAAAGTCAGAAATTTTTATTTTTTGCGATTATCTCTGCAATGGTAAAGATATTCGTAAAAAGTTTCCTGTAAAAGTTGTAGAGTTAAAAATTCTGCGTCAAAAAATGTTATCGGAAATTAATTTTCGTCTAGTATTTACGAAGTGATAACGAATTTTCGAAATTATGCATGAAAAATCGGGAAATTCAGCGTCACTTCGTAAATACTGGACGAAAATTAATTTCTAAGGACATTTTTCGACGCAGAATTCTTAGCTCTACAACTTTTATCTAAAACTCTTTTCCAAAATTCTTCTTCATTACCGAGATAATCTCGGAAAACGAAAATTTTTGTCCTTTTTCATGCATAAATCGGGAAATTCATTGTCACTTCGTAAATACTGGACGAAAATCAATTTCTAAGGACATTTTTTGACGCAGAATTCTTAGCTCTACAACTTTTATCGAAAACTCTTTTCCAAAATTCTTCTTCATTACCGAGATAATCTCGAAAAACGAAAATTTTCATCTTTTTTCATGTATAAATCAGGAAATTCATCATCACTTCCTAAATACTGAACGAAAATTAACTTCTGAGGACATTTTTCGACGTAGAATTTTGAGCTCTACAATTTTTGTCCGAAACTTTTTTCGAAATTCTTTACCGTTACCAAAATAATCGTAAAAAGCAAAAATTATAGTTTATTTATTAAATATCTCGTCGACGGTTGAAGATACAAAATAAATCGTAGAATTCAAACTTGTAGAGTACAAAATGCTCTACAAATTTTGTCTAAATTTTTTTTTTGTAAAATGAATAGTTGCTGAGATAAAAATGAAGACGTGCGAAACTAAAATTTGTAGAAAAGGTCCAGGTATGTATGTACCTATGTACTTATTTCTATTTAAAAAAAAAAAAAAAACGGTAGATAAACGGTAAAATGTACTCTCATCTATGTACAGGTATATATACTATGTATATACGGATAATCGGCTTATAGTGGTACAACAGCCAGAGTACATCCCAGCAGGGGTTCCCGAAACGAGACTCTGCATGCACCGTCCATCCGTCGTCTATCCATTATATACTAGTGCCTACTGTAAATGGTGGGTATATACAAGTTAAGACCGAAAAAAATATATATACATATATACGATAGAGAAGATTTGGGAACCATATAGTTTAAAATGTAGAAATTTATTTTTTTCTTTGAATTTTTTTTTTATCCAAAAATTTTCGGAGCTGGGTTGAAGTTTCGAATTTTTAAATTACCAAACGGTCAGAATTTGGAATTCATTAAAGATTTTGATTTCGAATTTTGAGAATCGGTTTAAGTTTGGGATAATAAAATTGGGAAAGATCGTAACGCACAAACTGCAGCTCCTCAAAAAAAAAAAAAAAAAATAGTATTCCTGACTTTAAAGAATCTTTTTCTTTACCTCGGGCATTATTTTTCTTAAAGACAATATGTATACACAATTTTGCAATTTTTATTCTGAAAATAAAAAAGAAAAATCGAATTTTGGCTATACCGTTTTAAATTCTGCGTTCCAAGAATTCTAAAAGAATTTTCGAAGATCTGTTTTCAATGGAGAAACTTGCGTTCCAAAGTTCGTTGTGATATCACAAGAAATGGAAACGAAATTCGAAAATTATTTCACATTTTATGGAACTTTGCGTCATCGAAGAAAAGTCCTTGTCGCAGGGTACAAGCTGCATCTATGATCAGAACTTTTTCAAATTTGGAGGGAACATTCTACATTGATGTAATTTTGAGCAGAACCAATAACATATGGATATAAAAACCATGTTCTATTTTTTTTTTTGAACACGTAACGCGCTTTTTAGTCTCAAAGTTTGCAAAAAAGTGGCTCCAAATGAAAAGTTTTTGTATCCAAAAATTATAATCAACGAGTATCACTGGTTTGGCCTGGAACTTAATGAATCTCGGATATTCCCTCCAAATTTTATAAAGTTTTGATGAATAGTGCGACCTGTACATTACGAAAACCACTTTTTCATCAGTAAATGATCTAAAAATTGGAAATAATTTCAAATCGTGTTTCCAAAAGAGAGAAAATATCACGAGGCCCAGGTTGAAATTCCGAATTTCGAAATTACCAAACGGTTTAAAATCTGAATTCATTTCAAGAAGCTTTCGAATTTTGAAAACCTTTAAAGTTCAGAATATTAAAATCCTGGAAGATCGAAATGCAGACAGTTGGAAACTCGAAAAGTCCAAGAGTCTGAAAGTTGAATGTACGGAGCACGATGCTCAATGCACGAATTTCAAATTCCGAACTCTTGGCCCTCTCGGATCTTGAAAATTTTGAACCCTCGGTGTTTTTCGATTTAAAGTTTTTTAAATCGACTATGCAGACTTCCGGGGAAATATCCTCTCAAAAAAATAGTAAAATTCGGTGATATTTAATTTCAGAATTTCTACCATTCGGGACTTTAAAAATCCGGGATAAATTAATGTCCCCATGATCGTGTCAAGAAATGAAAATAAAAATAAAAATAAAAAGGAAAAGAAAAAAGAATGAGGAATGGCTTATAAATATAGAGGATGAATGATCCCTCTAAATATTAACCAGTAGTTATATATATATAAGTCGGAATATGTTTCCTGTGGGAAAAAAGGCGCACACGATCCCGCAAAGCTAATTGGATGAAGTCATTCTCGGCTCTTTAATAGTTATCGTCGAAACCCGCGTGAGAGAGACGGGTTAGGTATATGGAAGAAAGACGGAAGGGAGGAGAAAGAAGAAGGAGTAGAAGAAGAAGAAGAAGAGGATCCGGACCCACCACCAAACAACCACCGCGATTACATGCCCGATTAAACGCAAACAAAAATGAGGAAACAAATGAATAAATTAAGTAATTGAAAATCAAAAACAAAAAGAGGATTTCTCGTAGATTTTATTTCTTGATTTTTGGTTCATTGTGGAAATGAAAAAAAAATACCAAACAAAAATGTTGTCATTTAAAAAAGTTTCAATCTAAATACCAAAATTGTCTGAAGGGAAATACTTGGTCAAGTAATTGGCTTCGAATGTCTTATATATATATATTTAAAGGTTGGCCAAATAAATCGACTATTTATGTTTTTTTTTTTTCCAAAGGTTTTTTCAAAAACTTGTTCCTTATGATCAAATAATTGCGATTTTTTATATTTTCCATTTAAATAAATATGCGAAATATTCTTTTGATACATTTCGATTGTAATATCTCAAGTACTAATCTACTTAGAAAGATTCTATATAACTACTTTTGTTCAAAATTTAACGCTCTAAAAAAAAGGTATCTTGATATTTTCCATTAAATCTAACTGTTTCCAAGTTATTCATGGATATTAAAATGGTTTATTAAAATTGTTGTTAACTATGAATAACTTTGAAACTGTTCGATTCGTCAAAAAGTATCAAGAGACCTTTTTTGTAGAGTTTTAAATTTTGAACAAAAGTAAATATATAGAATCTTTCTAAGTAGATTAGTACTCGAGATATAAAAAATCGAAGTTTTTTCAAAAGAACATTCTCCCATATATTTATTTATAAATCTAGAGCTCAGATTTTTTGAGGTCTGTTATTTTATCATAAAGAACAAGTTTTTGAAAGGGTCGTTTGAAAAAATAAAATAAAAATGGTCGGTTTATTTGGCCCACCCTAATATATATATATATATATATTATATAGCCACAATGGTAGATTGTTGGCAGGTGGATCAATAAAATCGTCTGCGGGGTCAGTGTAATGAGGGTATCTAGATGGATTATATTAACGTATATTGTACATATACATATATGTATAGTACATTTTTATGTTGTTTTTTAATTTATTAATTTTTTTTTTTTTTATAATAATAAGAAGAAGAAGAAGAAAAAGAGTGACCCTGTATATAGAAATATATATCTATACATTAGACTGGGCCAAAAAAGTCAACTATTTTTTTTTTTTAAGTATATCGAAAATATTGTTTGGGGTGACAAAAAAAAATTATTGTGAGAATTTGAGTCCTTAATATTAATATTAAGATGTCTGTCATCGCAATTTTAGATTTTTTTTTCCCCAGCGGGTTTTTCTTTAATCTTGAATAACTTTTGATGGATTGAATTTAGCCAAAAATGTTAAGATACTTTTTTTGTAGAGCATTTGATTTCCCATAAGAATATTTATCGATTTTTATCCCGGGTACTGATTTTTACATGAATTACAAAATTCCAAAGTTGATAGATCAAATTGTAAAACTATACCAATTTTTAAGGCATGATTGTAAGGAAACGGTTCATCTGACGGAAAATCTCAATCAGACCTTTTTTGTAGAGCATTCAATTTCCTTCAAAAAATATCTGTAAGTCAATTTTGTTTAACTCAATGGTTTGGGAGTTCTGAGACAAAAACCCGCTCAGGAAGAAAAAAATCTAAATAGTACATTTCGATACTAGTGCGAGAATGTTGATTCTCGGACGAGTGTGAAATTTTTCGCCCGAGCGAAGCGAGGGTAACAATCACACGAGTCGAGAATTATCTTTCGCACGTGTATCGAACCTTGTTTTTCAATACAACGTGCGGAAAGTTGAATTTTGTGCACGCGAAGCGGGCGCAAAATCGAACTTTGCACCTAGTGTGTCAAAAAAATTAGAAGTGAGAGTTATTTTATTATGGATGGGTTGCTGAAACATTATTTTATTTTTTGTTTTGTTAATTTGTTGATTTTCTCCTTCTCTCTCATATTCCCGTTATGAAATATATATAAATGTATGTATACAATTTATATCCAAAGCTGTCTGTGTGTGTGTGTGTGTTTGGGTATGTTTAGAGCCCGCCATATACAACGGCGGCCTCAAAGCTGCAGCCCGTAAAGTTTAACTAGTCGCTTCCTTATTTTTCTCAATCATAAAATAAACATAAATTATAAATATGTATGTATAATGTACGTGTATATGTATATATGTATATTTGTGTGTGTGTTTTTTTCATTTATTTCTGTATGTACAAATAGTATATATATAACCCACCAATGCAGTCTAACTGCTGTGTATACCAAAAAGGAAAAAAGAGAAGAGAAAAAAAAAAAAAAAAATTAAAAAACAGGATCAAAAAAAATAAACGCATGAAAATTTTGAGCACCATTCGATATGGTGAGTACGATGATCATTCCTTATATATATATATTCATCGTGGGTATGATACCTCATATGTATTTTTTTTATTCCGAAAAATATAAATTCGAAAACAAAAAAATTGTGTATAATTTTTTTAATTTTATTTTCAAAATAAATAAATAAATAGAATAAAAAAACGGGCCAAAGGTATAAATTTTTGCGTTATACTTCTAACTCCTTTAGCCTCATAAATACTCTGCCTTTTCAACCCTTCCGTCCGTCCTGCAACCAACAGACTCGTGATTCTTGGTTCGTGAGATTTTCGGGGGTTGTAGGAGAAGAATGCGAACGCGAGCGTGAGCGTGCGAGCGACACGTAGGTTGATTCATTGCGGTATAACTTTTTCCTCAAAAACTATTTCCTTTCTATACTTCCTATATACCGGGTGTCACGAAATTTGTAAACTCACTCTATACCAGTGGTTTCCTTGTGAAAAATTGAAACGAAAGTTACTTATTCAAAAATTTCCTCGAGGACTTAGTTTTCTTGTAAAATGAACTTTTCAACGAACCAATCAGCGTTCGGATTTAGAAACGACTGCGCATCGCCGTTCTCGCCCTATTACCGAGAACAAGACAATAATGTGTCGAGTTCCCCGCTTCGTTTTTCTTGTTTTTAGTAGTCGGGTGGACGGCGATGCGAATTTTAGCCAGTCTTTTCTAAATCCGAACGCTGAATGGCTCGTTGATAAGTTCATTTTACAAGAAAACTATGTCCTTGCGGACTTTTTTGCATAGGTAACTTTCGTCTCAATTTTTTGCAAGGAATCCGCTGGTATCCAGCGAGTGTGCAAATTTCGCGACACCCTGTATATATAATATAATATAATAATAATAATAATAATAATAATAGCCGAGGCTCGGTGTCTCTTTGTCCGTTTTTTTTTTTTCTATATCGTTTCTGTTCTTTTCTTTTTCATTATTTTCTGTTTCTTATTTTTTCTATATCCTTTTTTCATTTCATTATTTTGTCATTTTTGTTTTCTTTTTTTTTTTTGTTATTTTTCATGTTTTTTGCGATTTTTTGATTTATTCGTTTCTTTTATTTTTTTTTCTTCGTTTTTTTCATGTTACTTTATTTGTATTTCTGTATTTTTTTTTTTCTGTTTCATTTCCGTTTGATTTTTTGGTTTTTATTATTTCCCTCGCCCGTTTTTTCTCACTTTCTCTCTTTCTCTCTCTCTTTTTCTCTTTCATCGAACAATGAACGAAAAGTTAGGGTTTTAGGGACGGTAGAGGATCGGATTGGGGATGGGGTTTAGGTGCGTGTCAACAGCCAAATTATATTGCTCTATATATATTTATATATACATATATAGCAATAAAACTTCGCCTATAGGTTGAGAAGCAAAATATGCGAAACTACCAACAAAAAGGATTTTTTTTTTCTTCAAAATATAGAAATAAAGGAAAAAAGGAAAAGGAAAAAAAAAAGACAAATAAATTTAACCCGACGAAGTAATAATACGGTGATTTTAAATTTTTGTAGAATATTTTACAGGGTCAATTCTTGTCAAAATTGGTTACCAAATTTACTAAGCTCTTTTTTTTTCTTGTCTTCTAAAAACAATTAATTTTCCCTTCAACCCTTCGTGGTCAACGTGGGTCAAAATGACCCGAGCTTAAACTTTGAAGCTAAATATCGTTTTTTTTTGTCCAAAATAAATACTTTTCTTGAATACATACACTAAAGCACTATTTTTTTCCTAAAAGTGTCACATCTTACGAGTATTCTCACTATAATTTGACTAAAAAATATTAAAAATTCAAAAAGTTATGATTTTTTAAGTAAAAATAGTGTCTTTTTAGCACATTGAACATTTTACGATTTTTTCTGAACATGTTACCATTTGAATTTTGATATACCGACTTTTGTTGCTTGTTCTATAATGTTTAAAGTATTTTCTAGTAATTTTTCGGTTTCGATCGGACTGATAGTTTTCACGCGGCAATCGTTTAAAAAATTAACTTGGGTCAATTTGACCCGGTTTTGACCAGATTGATTGAAATCGGAGGTGTGTGACGACCACAAAGGGTTAATAATTAACATAAAAATAAAAATAAATAAGAAATTCATTCCGTAGCGATTTTTTCTTTCTCTTTTCAACACCGTAACCAAAAAGAGTGTTTTTTTTTCTTTTAATTTAGTTTTTTTTTTACCCGTCAGATAAAGTTTGAAATTTTTCCCCAAAATTTCCCTACAGTTTTTCCTGACCAATTATAATGATGTTTTTTCTCTCTCTCTCTCTCTCTCTCTCTCTCTCTCTCTCTCTCTCTTTCTTCTCTTGTCCCTAAAGTTTTCCAAATTTTTCCTCATTCATTTTCAAAATACATGAAACTTTTCACATTCAGAAAATGAATGGTGATGAGAAAAGTCTAGGGCAATCTGCAGATTGACAAAATGTTTTTGCAATTCTTTGCGGTAAATATTTAATCGTAAAAATATTCATTTTCAAAAAAAAAAACTATAATTGCCCACGATATTTAAAGACGTTCGAATTGACGAGGTTCCACTGTATATACCTGAATGTATATATATATATATATATGTATTACATATAGATATACCATGCAAAAAAGTGTACATTATATGTAGCTAATAGGAACAATTTAATGAAAAAAAATTAACTAATAAGGATATAATAATAACTGCGTATAGAAAAATAAATCAAATTTTGACATAATTATAGTAATTTCCATTTTTTATTTATTTATTTTTTTATTCCAAACCCGAAAATCAATAAATCAATCAATCAATCAATCAATAAGTCAATAAATCAATAAATCACTCAATTATTTAATTGATAAAAAAACACAAACAAAAAAAGTATTGTTTTTTAAATTTTTTTTCTACTCATTGTATCAAAAATCAGAATCGACCATTCCGAATAAGATAAAACGGAACAGAAGAACAACGGCAGACATATATGTATACATATAAATAGGTACAGGTTGATCTACATATAATGATGCACATTGTGGTGAGAATATTCGTTTTTTTTTTTTGTTTTTTTTCGTCTTATTTTTTGATTTGTACTATTAATCACCTACGATGATACAAGAAAAGTATTGGTTTCGGTTGTAAAGTGACTTTTGTTCATTTCAAATGAATCTCTACGTTTTCGACCCTCGAGAATCCGTAAAACAAGTTTTTAGAAAGATGTCGGTCTGTTCGACAAACTCGCGCGGTGATCTCGGAAACGACTCGATGAAAAAATCTGAAACTCTAAGGACTTTACAACCAAATGATGGGCATGAAAAATTTCCATGTCTCGTTTAATTTGAACTTCCAGTTCTACCGGAAATTAATCGATTTTCGATGTTTTAACGACAAGCCTGTACTTTTTCCTCTATATTATCTTTCTAAATGAAAGATTATTTTCTTCCGAGTTGAGTTATTCATTTTATATATATAGGGCATTCCTTGCCAATGATAACAAAAAAATTGTAAATATACCCAGATCGAATCAGAATGAAATGCACTGTATAAAATTGTCGTTTGTCAATATATAGGTCGTTCCTTGCCAATGACAAGAAGAAATTTTAAATTTACCCACATCGAATTGGGATAAAATGCACTGTATAAGATTATTGTTTGTCAATATATAGGGCGTTTTTTTTTTGTTTTTTTTTTTATATATAAAATTTTCAATGTTAATCTTTTTTTTAATTTGTTTTTTCATTACTTTTTTATACTTTTTTTTATCCTGACAAACCTATACTTTTTTTTTTACTATTCAATGGTAAAAGTACCCCGAAAAACTGTTTTTCCAGCTCGTTTCCAATTATTATAATTTTTTAATTTTTTGGTTCTCTTATTGTTAACGAATTACCGTACGCGGTGTGGGTTGAAAAATTAATAATAAATAATAATAACAATAATTTATATAATAATAATAATAAAGAATGATATAATACATACGTATCTATAATTAATATATAGCGTTAAGAAGAATTTATTTTCTTTTTTTCGCGGGTGACGATATATGTATAATACATACATATATATGTATGTATATATATACGTATACGAGTATATGATGCATGGGATAATAATGAAACCGGAAACTGGGTCGCAATCAAAACCGTGGTCATAACATCATCATATTCATATCGTAATATAATAACCACACGTCCGTGTACACACACGTCATACATCTATGTGCAATTTCTTCGTATCGCGTATTACTATTACATCTAACTACTACTAGGTATATACATATAATACGTAATGAATATAAAATACACATCTTTGTACTTTACGCGCGATTTTGTAATTCCTATAACATAAAGTGGAAACTGTGACGCGGCGCGTTACTGTATGGATATCCCGCGCCAGATATGCGTCACGTATATCCATAATGTGTACGTATATATATATATATTAATCCTTCGTGGTCACACCTTAGATTTCAAGGAAGTTTTTGTCAAAATTGTGGGTCAAATTGACCCAAATCAATTTTTGAAAGGTTCCCACGTGAAAACTATAAGTCCGATCGAGACCGAAAAAATACTTGGAAATACTTTGAATATTATAGAACAAGCAGCAAAAGTCGGTATACCAAAATTCAAATGACAACATGTTGAAAAAAAAATCGTAAAGCGTTCGATGCGCGAAACAGACACTTTTTTACTTAAAAAAAAATCATAACTTTTTGAATTTTCAATATTTTTTAATGAAATTATAGTCGGGATACTCGTTGGATATGACACTTTTAGGAAAAAAATAGTACTATAGTGTTCGTTTTCAAAAAAGGTATTTATTTTGGAAAGAAAAAAAAACGATATTTAGCTTCAAAGTTCATTCTCGGGTCATTTTGACCCCCGGTAACAACGAAGTGCTAATGACGAAACTAGAAACGATAAAAATGAAACTAGATTAAAGTTCCAAAGGTTTAAAATCGCGAATTCATCGGCACGAGGTTCTACGTGTGAATTTCAAATTCCTGAGTTTCGATCCTTTCGGGATTATTCAACTTTCGGAATTTTGAACCCACGGTGTTATTCGATATGAAGTTAGTTTTTCTTTTAAATCGACTATTCAGACTTCCGCGTAAATAATCTCCCCCCCCCCCCCCCCCCAAAAAAAAAAATAAATAAAAAATGAATTCCGATTCGATGATATTGAAATTCCTAATTATTTACGACGTGCAGTATTATACAAGAATAATGATGAAACGCTGTCCAATGTACCCGTAAAAGTCAGTACATAATATAACAAGTACCTAAACGAAATACTTATTATACATATAGGTATGTATAATCCCTACATCGAACACTATAGCGTCAGAAACAAAGAGCAACGATCATCATATGTATGTAACCTATACGTATACAATATTATGTATTTGTAAATATACATATACATAAAAAGAGATAGATAGATAGATAAATGACAGGAATCGAAACGTAATGTGTAAAGTAGAAAACAAAAACAAAAAAAAAAAACCGACAAAAAAGAGAAGAAGAAACTATATAAACAATAATAGTACATATATAATATAACAGAATCGAAGAATTGAATTGTATCTGTTTCTAAAATCAGAAGATTAAATATATATGTATTAAATACATACACGTACATACATATGTATAATATATATATATATACTTCTACAGGTAATATTATTGTATATATACCTATATGTACACATATACCTATGTATATAGTTTCTTTTTTGTATTTTTCGTTTAGTTTCCTTGTTTATCGCTGTAGTGTAATTTTTGATACAGCTGTATTAAAATAGTAAAAAAATAACCATATAAAAACGGAAATAGAAAGAAAAAAAGATTACTATTATTATTATTATTGTTACTGTTATTGTTCTTAGACAAATATTTTCTCTAACATTCTCTAACTGCAACAACAGCATATATCTATATATTCAAAATGAAATCGAATCGAAACGAATCTATGTATGTAATCCCTCCGACGATGACGATGACGATGATGATGATGATTTATGTAACTATATATGAGAAGTTTGTTTAATACAATGTGGTTACATACATAACCATAGATAGATACATACATACATACATACAACTGTCATCGTCATCATCACGTATACCATTCCTGTACGTCGTCATCATCATCTTACAGTAAACACTGTACACACATATATACATACACATGATGATGACACACTATTGTTACGCGATTCTTTTCTTTTCGTTTTTTATTTTTATATATATATATATATATATATATATATATATATATATATATATATATATATATATATATATATATATATATATATATATATATATATATAAAAGGAAGAAAATTGAATTAATGAAAAGAAACTATTTTTTCCTCGAATAGTTGCAATAATTATTTTATTTATATTTCTTACGTATATATATGTATATAAATATATGGCGAAATCGTATGTGTGACTTCAGCCATTCGAAAAAAAAATGATTTTAACCTTAAAAATGATCTACAAATCGGGTTATATAAAAGTGTAATACTTTTACCAAGTATTACCGCTCATAGTGATTCATACATTTAGCGTATTTTTTTCTTTTTCTTCAAACGGAGATAGTCCCGCAAAAAAAAAAAAAAACTTCATATCGAAATTTGTTAGAAATGAAAAAATTTCGTCATTTTTATCGACTACAATAAAAAAAAAAAAGAATTTATTCAGATTAATCCCGAACAATTTTTAAACCCAATTTCTGAGGGTAACAAAAAAAAAAAACAAAAAAACAAACACAACAAACTTCTGTATTTTATTATATTATGTATGTACTGTACATATTTCGTTCATTTGTGTTTTGTTCTTTTCTTGCACTATCTGAGTTATAAGGTATAAACGTATCTTTTATCATTTGTGAGGTTCTATACTTTTCGAAATTTATTATTTCATTAATATAACATTATTTATTACGTGACATTATCCTACATTAAATTATTAAAATACATGTTTATTATATCGTATATTCATTCAAAACACTAATTATCATCCTCCGCCTCTGCCTTATCCACCTTTTTTCTCATTACGTATGTACATACATATATACCTAAACACTACATAAAAATTCTCTCGTATTATTATTCTAACCGCAAACGTTTCAATGATGATTAATTGTTATTATTTTCATTATTATTATTATTATTATTAATTCAAGAACGCACGAAAAAAAAAAACTGCAGCAAAAAATGTCAGAAAAAGCAGAAAAAAAAAAAAGCAAAAGACAAGATTTAATCTTCTTCTCCTTCCTTAGCTTATTATTATCATTATTGATGTTGCTCACTATAGTTTAAATGAACTTTAAAACGACACCTGCGCTGTTATAAGTATCTACAAAACATTTTTATAAGATTTAAATAACATTATACTTATATCCATGAATAACGAATTAACTTACTAGTGATTGAAACAATCTTTGAACACTTTCGAGATTAACATAGAATAAACGCTATTCTTTCACATGTACCATATCCTTACAGATCTATTATATATTATTGTTATTTTGATACGCGTTTAGTTTTACATTATTATAGTTAATTCTCGTTTATTATACACACACACACACACATACACATTAGACAGCTTCAAAAAAATCAACTATTTTAATTTTCAAATAGTAAGTCAAAAATATTGTTTCAAATGACGAAGAAAAAAATGCTGTCAAAGTTTGAGCTCTCAATATTAATATTAAGAGGTGCCGCATAGCGATTTTCTATTTCCCATCTAAATAACATGGGAAATGGTTTTGTGGAGCTTTTCGATTTTTATATCTTGAAAATTAATCTACTTAGAAAGATTCTGCATGAGTACTGTTGTTCAAAATTGTACGCTCTAAAAAAAAGATCTCTTGGTCTTTTTCGATGAATCCAACTGTTTCCAAGTTAGTCATGATTAATTATCATCAATAACCAATACACCAACTTGGAAATAGCTAGATTTATCGAAAAAGAACAAGAGACCTTTTTTTTAGAACGTTCAATTCGCTACAAAAATATGTTCTGGTCTTATCAGTAAACTGATGCGTTGCCGAGTTATAAAATTCCAAAGTTTAAAAAAAAAAATTCCTATGTTATTTAGATGGGAAATAGAAAATCGCTATGCGGCTCCTCTTAATATTAATATTAAGAGCTCAAACTTTGACAGCCTTTTTTTTTCGTCATTTGGAACAATATTTTTGACTTGCTCTTTGAAAATGGAAAATAGTCGATTTTTTTGAAGCGGTCTAATACACATACACACTTTTCTTTCTCCTCCTATTCATTATCCTCTACTTATACATGTATATATTATATATGTATTCGTTTACCTATTCTCGCGTTTACTCTACGGTAAAAAGTTTCGTGTATAAAGTTATACGTATGTATGTATGTACATGTACATGTACATAATATATTATTTAAGCATGAATGAATAAACACGCTTCTGAGCTAGCGAGGCCAACATCTAACCAATATAGGCGGGATACTCATCTACCTACATCTCTAAATACGATTACACTCATAAGTATTACAACGACGATGAAATACACACGGAAGTGTTGAGTCAATTTAAGTTTAGTATTTAAGGTGTCGTAGTTCGGTTGTATGTATGTAGTCATTCGTTTGTTTGTATTCGACGATATCCCTCGATCGTTATAAATTTACGTGGATAAGATACGATGATCCGCGGAGATTCGTTATAGATTTTTAAACAACAACAAAAAAAAACCATCACCGCACCTATTTAAAACCACTAAACCATCATCTCCAACACTACCACTAATCGTCACAATCAACGTCATCAACGTTACTACCGCCGCTGCCGCCGCTGGAACGATCGTCTCAAAAACGCAACCGTTAAAACTTAATCTCGCGTAATTTCATGATCGGATTAAAATTAAGGGATAAAAATAATGAGAATAAAAAAAACTAGAATATTTTAATTAATGATAATAATAATGATAATTAGTGGTAATAACAGTAATCAGACTTACGGACCGGGTTGCGCCCGCGGCTAACGAAACATCTTCTTCTCTATCGTAATATATATATATATATCTATCCAAATCTTATCGATGCGTTGTATTTTATTGCGATTATTTGGTATTATTATTATTATTATTATTAATTTGTTAAAGATTATAAATGAATAAAACAGTTGAAATTGTCGTCGTTATTCCTCTGTTATTCCTATTTTCTTGTTTGTTTGTTTGTTTATTTTCTTATTCTTTTTTTTTTACTTTTTGTATTAACGTTGTTGTTGATGTTGTTTCACAATTATCACAATTTCACATATAAAACACTTTGATATACCAGTACGCATATATATTATATTATATTATATTATATACGTATGTACACACACAGGCGCGCACACACACACACACATACACACACATATATATACACGTATACACGTAAACACAAATGCACATGCACAATCACTTGAAAAAAGTTAAGGAAACAAGAAACAGAGATGAAGAAGAAAAGAAGAAAAAAGAAAAAAAAATGAAGATCGTAAATCAAAAATTCAACAATATCTTTAATGACGATGATAAACTCTTCCGTGACACTGATAGGTATGATGAAAAGGTTCGGAAGCAGTAGTAATTAATAAAAAACTTAATAAACACAGTCGGATTTTATAGATGTGATTACAATAATCCGTTTATTTTGTCGTTTAAGATATATTTTCGATTATGATTTAAAAAAAACGTTTTTATTTCCTTTTTGTTTTAATATTACTTTATCCTCCGATATGATAAAAAAAGCACGTGTATACATATACTTTTGGTATATAAACGTAATTCTGTAATTTATGGGGATTGGATGGTGGTGGTGATGGATTAAAGAAGCGATAAATGTTGTTTACGTACGTACGTAGATAAAATGTATTATATTGGATAATAGGTTTGTTTATTGTTTTGAATAAAAATAAGAAAAAAAAAAAAACAATTACTTTAGTTTAAATAAGCGCGTTAACGCGAACGATAGGAATTAATACTCCAAACGCCGACTCGTCGCTCACGGCGTCTGCGGAGAAACTAAACTATGGTGGGGATCTGAGCCACCGGTTTTCCCCACCACTATACACTTCGGATATTCCCCTTCTCCTTACCCCTACCTACTCCAATACCATCAACCATCCATCCGCCATATCCCCACCATCGGCAACGCCAACCAGGCACCAATATCATCAGACATTCTACCAACACATCTACTTTACCGACTTCTACACAACTAAACGTTAACGCTAACGTTGCGTTCTACTATATACACACAGCGCTAGGCGCACAAGCGAGCAACAGCAGCAGCAGCAGCGAGTTCTACACCTCACCTTCTACTTCCCACGAAAGTTTCGATGTAGTGGTAGGAGGCAGAAATGGTATCTGTGTGTGCGTTCGTTCGTTCGTTCGTTCGTTCGGCGCTTCCCTTCTTCACTGCGCTTGTCCCTATGTGTATTTGTATGCGTGTGTGTGTATGTCGTTCGCGTTTCTTGAAGCCGTGTCTTGTCCCCCCGCCACTTTCCGTCTTCTGGTCGACGGTATAAGGAACCGTTAGTCGGTATTCCGTCTGTCTGTATGCCTGTATGTCTGTCTCTATCTTTCGATGTTTCTACTATGTAGAGAGCGTCCTTGCACCGGTCGAAATATCTCAGTTCTTTTATTTATTTATTTTTTCCTATACCGATACCGATGCGAAATAAATCTGTTTTTTTTTTTTTTTTTTTTTTTTCACCTTCTTCTGTTTTTCTTAGAAATTATTATTATTGTTTTTTTTTTTTGCTTCTTTATTTATTAAACTATTCGTCGGATCATTTCGATCTTTTATTTTTATCGTTATTACTCACATCTGCTTATTTGGGAAATAAAAAAAAAAATTATCACCATCAAATGTTTTTTTTTTTTTTTCTTTCTTATCATTTTTTATTGTCATTTGAAAAACTAATGCGATGTGTATGGTCGGTGATTAGTTACACATGAAAGGACGATGAGTGTGATATAGTTATAAAATATGTAGTATATGATTGTGGCTATTTATTTCGTGACTAATACAACGTACAGGCTACACGGCGATGATTATTTGCTTCAATGATAACGAAATACTAGGAAGAAAAAAAAAATGTATCTTTCATATCTGTCACAATCAGCTTGTGCTATACATATACGTAATATATGTAGTGTCATAGTATATATTTATACAAATTTATGTTCACAGCCGGTCTAAAATCGGTGGAAAAGTTTGTAAATTTAAAAAAATTTTCATCAAATATTCTAATTTTTATTCAAATTTCTTTGTTTTTTTCACTTTTGGTGAAACACTGAAATTTTAATCAAATTTGAAATTAAGGTCTTATGAATCTGATGTTTTACTCAAATTACACATAAAATCTGTGAAAAATTTCTAGAATAATAATTTTTTATTTTTTTTTTGTTTTCTAGTCAAAAACACTCGAATAAAGCGGATCTAAAATTCTGTAAAAATTATATCCTGTAGATGAACTAAAAACGGAAAGATTTCGTTCTTTACAACTTAGCGCTAGGATGTAAGGTTCCCGAGTTACAAGCGATAAAATTTTTATTCCGCAAGATACGCGAACGCGATATGAGTGTGGTTAGTGGGTCCCCAGGACCGGCCAGTTTGGTGAAAAACGCGCTCGGTAGGTACGAGCGCGATACGACGTTCTGTGATATTGTCGGGGGGGGGGGGGGGGGGGGGTTTAATATGTATGTAAAAATTCACCCCGCGCGCCGCTCTTGGGCGCAAAACTCGTGCAATGCTGCAGCAGCAATAGCAGCAATTGACGGTAAGCCAAGCCAAGTCAAGTCAAGTCAAGTCAAGCCAAGGCAAGGTAAGGCAAAAGCAAGGGAAGGCAAGGAAAGGAAAGGAAAGGAAAGGAAAGTAAAGAAAAGAAAAGAAAAGAAAAGAAAAGGCAAGGTAGTGCCGGTGGTAGAGGCTAGAATCGTGCGACACGGTTGGAATACATACATTCGTTTTTGGGATACGTGACGTCTCACTCAGCGTCAGGGCGCAGGGCTACAGTGAGCCCTTAGGGAGCCATCGTCCCGTGCGTCCCTCTCCGCATTTCCCGTTTCGCCCCCTCCCCCCTCCCCCCTCGCACCATCACGTTCCCTGTCCCCCGTCCACCATCCCGCCCCGCGTCGACCAACCTGGGAAATCCTCCCCGTAAAAGAATCAGAGAAATCAGAAGGGGGAATGACCCGTGCCAGAGCGAGTAGCCAACGGCGTTGCCAACCTAACGAGGAACCCAGACTACGTCATGGGATATAAGAAATGAGAATATTTAGGTGGTTATAGAACACCGGACACGTTGGTATTCATGAAAATCCACCTACGTCGCTCTGCGGCACTTTTACATTAACTGAAAACCCGGAAGTATGATAAAACAAAAAAAAAAAAAACGGAAAGTATGACCTGTAATCATAATTCTGAAGGTTGGCAGGCTGCTGGGTATGAAATTTTTAGGTTAAACTTGTCAGAATGGACAAGTAGAGTGGAGATAAATTTTCTAGAATAACAGGTCAGGGCTTTTGGGATCGCTGATCATGACTCTAACCTCTTTATTGCGCAGTTTTTGATTACGACATTAAAATGGGGGGCGAGATTTTCGTGAAAATCGATTTTCAACGGTCTCAGAACTACTCTTTTCAAACCTAGATTGTATCATTCAAAAAGGCGGATGAAAAATCGCAAGCTTATTCGATTTTTACGAAAATCGGTTCCTAACGATTTTCAACGTCGCTGATCTCGGATCTAAAAATTAAACAAATCATAATGGGGAACAAGAAATTACAAATTCATTTCATTTTCATAAAAATCGATTTCTAACGATTTTTCGAGTCATTGATTTTAAATCTGATCCATGAAATTCATAATGGTGAGATACAAAATCACAAGTTGATTCGATTCTCATCAAAATCGCCTTCTAACGGGTTTCAGAGTTGCTGATTGCAAAGCTAAATTTAAAAATTCAAAATGGTGGGTAAAAATTGAAAAATTGGATATACTTTTGTGAAAATCGGTTTGTAACGGTTTTCAGAGTCGCTGATTTCGAATCTAAACCGCAAAATTGGAATGGCGGGCGAAAATTACAAATTCATTCGATTTTCATAAAAATCGGCTTACAACGATTTTTCGGGCTGTTGATTGCAAATCTCAATTGTGAAATTCCAAATGACGGATAAAAATTATAAAATTTGATAGACCTTCGGCAAAATCGGTTTAAAATCGGCAAAAATCATAAATTCGTTCGATTCTCATAAAAATCGGTTTCCATCGATTTTTCAGGTTGCCGATTGCGAATCTGATTTCCAAAATTCCAAATGACGGATAAGAATTAAAAAATTTGATAGGTTTTCGTAAAAATCGGTTTAAAATAGGCAAAAATCATAAATTTATCAAATTCTCACAAAAATCGGTTTCCAGCGATTACTCGGGCTGCTGATTGCGAATCTGATTTCCAAAATTCCAAATGACGGATAAGAATTAGAAAATATGATAGGTTTTCGTAAAAATCGGTTTAAAATCGGCAAAAATCATAAATTTATTCAATTCTCATAAAAATCAGTTTTCAACGATTTTTCGAGCTGCTGATTGACAATTTGATGTGAAGATGATGGAAATTCGAATTTTTGATACAGTTTGAATTTAACGCATAAATTATCTCAAAGTATGAATCCAAAAAGTTAATTAAGGAAATGAAAAAAATATATATATGTATATATATATCTGTGTTTCTCTACCTTCTATATATCTATCTATATATATGCGTGTAGGATATATGTCGTTGAAAATTTATTTAGGTGAAATACGGGGCTTCATCCTCCTCTGCACCATTGCCGCAGTGTTTTTGGGCATTAATTAAGCAGATGGCGACTAGTATAATTATAGATAAGACAGTTCAAGCTGCTATTTAGTTACGGGAGAAATGCTGTATATAAGATACGGTGTAAACATAAATTGTTCGCAATGTTCTTCTCACACCTCGGCCTACCTATCCCTCTTTCATCTCTTGCGCACAGTGCGTATAGGGTAACATACATAACATAGGTATTATGAGATTCGAGATATGGATCATAAAAATTGTCTCTAATTTTGGACAATGCGGGAAAACAACGAAGCTGAAGAGAACTAGACGAAAAAAAAACAATAAAAAATTTGGAAGAAAAAGGAGAAAGAAAAAAACAAGACCTTATTTTATTTAGAATTTTGAAAATAATAAAAAAAAAAAAACACTCAAAATGGATGAAAAAAAAAATAAAAATTTCACAAATTTTTCATTCAAATTTCAACGATTTCTTTGAAATTTACTGAAAAATTCTTACTGTAAGTTTACTTATAAGAAAATTTTACGATTTTGAGATTCGTTTGATACCGATTTCACGATATGCACTTGGATGATGTGATAAATAATATTAGATAATTCTACAAAAAAAAAAAAAAAATCGAAAATTAATTTCTTCTTTCAATATTCGATCCTTTCTATTTTCAAAATGATATTTCACGATAAAATTCTTATGGTCTTCTGTTCTCGCCGATAACGAGGCTTTACCTAAGCATATAGCTATTAAACTAAACAATATACTGGCTTGATTGTAAAGCTTTAATTAATTATATCGGTACGTATATATACATATAATATATGTATATAGATATATGTATAATGTAAACGAAGATTATTATAATGTATATATATTTATTAATTAAAACCCGTCAAGCATCCCTCGCGGATTTTCTCCTCTCCTCTCTCTTATCTCTCATCTATCATCTAATATCATCTACCGATTTTCATTTTCCTCATGACTATAACATATATATCTATACCTATATATATATATATATATATACACACCATATAGGTATACATATTTTGGAAGATTAATTTTCGATTATATTATAGGCTGCAGCTATATAGCGCCTACAGATACTCATTACCAACGCTTTGATTATCGTTAATTGATTTTAACTTTAGGGATTTAATCGAATTTCTGCTACCGACACGCTATACCTTCCCCTTCCTACTCCTAACCCGACAGCACACCTACCCCGTGTACGCAGCATGGCTATGCTTTTCAATTCCATACGATATTATTATTATTATTATTATTATTATTATTAATAATATTATTATTATTATTATCGTCAACCCTAATCAAGAAATAGATTTAGTTAATTACAAAAGAAACTAGACTCATTAAGGGGGCATTTAGGTACACCTGGGACGGTCAAAAAAGGGTAATTTTTTTAGGGAATTTTTTTCTATTTTTCTTCTGGGGAAATTATTGGAGTTATCGATTATCGGTGAGGTCTGTAATTGTGGTTGAAAAACGGGATATATGACGTCGTGATAAGAAACAGTCTATTTTGAAAAATCCTTTGAAACGATCTGTACCATGTATAGACGTTGACTATCGGCGAATAGTCCAGTAATATTGATAATTATAAATCGACGTTTATATAAACAACGGTTAATTTTATGGAAAAATATTTCAGACAAAAAAGACGCGTCACATCAACCACTACAATATTTGTTTTTACTAAATTTTCGAGAAGTTAGCGGTTACGGTGATAACGATTAAAATACGCAAAAAATAAACAAAAAAAGAAAAATTCGAACAAATCTAAATTCCCTTATTATTATAATTATTATTATTTTTTTTTTTTTCTAAACTCTTACCATGTATATAGTCTTGTAAATATATTTCCTAATACCGATATAGGCTGTGTCAGAGAAGCGAGTCAGGTAGGTAGGTATACGTAGGATAGGGATAGGGATATGCGGGATAGGGATACAAAGGCTTATATCGGTTTGAATATATTCATGAGAGTGGGCAACTAGGTATCTGGCTGCAGTAACCCTGGGACTCTCCATCCGCGGGATCAGGGCTAAGCTAACCCACGACAAAAGCGTTCTGTTTTAATTGGAGGCTTATCATATATAACAGCCATCGATATAATATCTCGCCTCGATTAAATATCACACTGTCAATCGGCTTTATATCATAATTTATACACGATAAAACTATCAATTTTTTTTTTTCGTTCTCATACTTTTTTTCAATTTACAGAAAAAAAAAAATTATATTTTCAATTTTTTTTGATATTTTTTTATCAATTTGATTTTTAACTACATCACAACTAATCGACTTTTACCTCATATAATTTCTTACTCGTTAACTTATTCGATTATTTTCCAAATTCTTGGGAAATATTGTGTGAAATTAATTTTTCTAGTGTACAAAATTGATTCTTCTTTTTTTTTTTTTTTTTTCAATCCATTCTGCGTCGATATATTCTGAATTTTTTTTTTTTCTTTCCCAGGACCTAGATTTTCCTGGGAATCCCTTAGAATTTAACGAAATAGATCGACCGTGCAACGGTGCAGGGGGTTCTCTTGAAACCAGCTGTCGAAATTACGTAGGTAGGTAGATGGTTAGGTACATATGTCTATATTATGTGTACGGTTTGCGAAATTCTGATATTTTATAGTGTAGTTGTTTCGTACAGTCGTTGGATGTTGAGAAATATCAAACCGAATACCTACAATGTATTTTGTTTTAATATTTAGAAATTGACGTTTATATAAGCAGCAGTTGATTTTATGAAAAATTGTTTGAAACAAAAAAGACGCGTTACGTCAACCCCCACAATGTTTATTCAGAGTAAATTTTTGACGATTGAACAGTTACGACAATAATTAGCCAAAATCAAAAACACCTTTCTCACTATCATTATAAAAATTCATTCTTATTTAAAGAACGGATGACTTTATGAAAAAATGTTTCAAACAAAAAAGACGCGTCACGTCAACCCCCACAATGTTTCTTCAGAGTAAATTTTTGACGATTGAACAGTTACGACAATAATTAGCCAAAATCAAAAACATCTTTATCACTATCATTATAAAAATTCATTCTTATTTGAAGAACGGTTGACTTTATGAAAAAATGTTTCGAACAAAAAAGATGCGTCTTATCAACCCCCACAATGTTTGTTTATATAAAATTTTTTATAACTGAACAGTTACGACGATAATTTGCAAAAAACAAAAACAACTTTTTCACCATCATTACAAAAATTCAATTTTATTGACAGAACGATTGATTCAATGTGAAAATTTTTTAGACAAAAAAGACGCATTGTGTCATCCCCCAAAATATATGTATTCAGTCAATTTTCTATAATTGATCAGTTACGATGATAATTTGTGAAAAGCGATAAAAACTTCATCACCATCATTATAAAAATGTATTTTTATTCAGAAAACGATAGACCCGATGAAAAAAATTTTCATACAAAAACGACGCGTTGTATTAACGCCCACAATGTTTGTTCTCAGTAAATTTTCGAAAAATCAACGGTTGCGAAGATAATCGTAAAAAAGTAGCAAGAAGCTGCGTAAAAAGTCGAGTAAAAAGGTTTTATATGCGCTGAAAACATTTCCGATAATACATATTTATTTTATTTATGTATTATTTCTTTTTTTTTTTTTGTTTTCTTGTTTCACCAACTCTGTGGAAAATCTATGTACAAACGTAACTACATATATATTCACCTATATATGTATGTATGTAGATGCAGTGGATGCAAATGGCGCCATAAATAGAGGATGGCACGTGCAGCTGGCAGCAGAAGCGGCGGCGGCAAAGCGAAATTTAAATAATTAACTACACCCTCACGTACATACCGATATACCCTCACACACTCACAGACCAAAATTTAAACAAGGGCTCGTATTATAGTAGTACAAAGTCTTTCGTTATATAGAAAAGTGTTTACGGCTCCTTTAAAATACACTTTTCTCTCGCTCTGGTAAGCTACTTGCTTTTATCATCTCTGTGTACACATAGGTATACACATATACCTACTTAGATGTATATAATACATGCGATATTACGTATATTACAAAACATGTTGGGAAAACAGTTTTTCAAAGTATTTTTCATCAAGAAGGAAAGAGTATAGATTTTTCATAGACAAAATATATATAGAAAAGTATTGAAAATCTAATAACAAAATTGAAATTAAAAATCTTACAAATAAAATAAAACGCCCTATATATTGAAAAATAACAATTTCACACAGTACGTTTCATCCCAATTCGATCTGGGTACATTTAAAATTACTTCTTGTCATTGGCAAGGAACGATCTATATATTGACAAACAACAATTTTATACAGTGCATTTCGTCCCAATTCGATCTGGGTACATTGAAAATTTCTTCTTGTCATTGGCAAGGAACGATCTATATATTGACAAACAACAATTTTATACAGTGCATTTCATTCTAATTCGATCTGGGAATATTTACAATTTTTTTGTTATCATTGACAAGGAATGCCCTATATATATAAAATGAATAACTCAACTCGGAAGAAAATAATTTTTCATTTAGAATGATAATACAAAAGAAAAAGTACAAGTTTGTCGTTAAAACATCGAAAATCGATTAATTTCCGGTAGAACCGGAAGTTTTAATTAAACGAGATATGGCAATTTTTCATGCCCATCGTTTGGTTGGTAATTCCTGTGAATTTCAGGTTTTTTCCGTTTCCGAGATCACCGAGCGAGTTTGTCGAACAGACCGACAACAAACAGACCGACATCTTTTTAAAAATCTGTTTTTCCAATTTTAGAGATTCGATAACGGAAAGATTCTTTGAAATTAGCAAAAGTCACTTTTCGACCGAACTAATACTTTTTTTTATAACATCGTAGCTGTGAAACACATGCATACATCCAGATGTGTATCTACTCAAATTTTCGACAAAGTACAAGAAAAGTAACAATCATATACCTGATGAAAATTTATATTTCCAAGAATTTTGATATTTATATATACAAAATTTGTAGATTTTCGTAGTTTTTTTCGTTGTTCTTTTTTTTTGTACAAAATTTGTCGGTTTTCATAGTTTTTCCTAAATACAAATTTGTAGTTTTCGTAGATCTTTTTATCACGAAATTTGTATATATTTTCGCAATCTTTTTTTCAACACAAAATTTGTATCTTTTTGTAATTTTGATCTATTTTCATTACATACGAAAATTTTTCATATTTTTCCGGGATATTTTTTTCATACAAAAATTTGTAATTTTTTCCCTGGAAAAGCATTTCAAGTTCATATTCAAAATTGTAAAGATCTGAATGATCGAGACTCCGAAATCTGAAGTTTATGTATATGAAACGTCGCATGCCCTTCCAATGAAATATGTATTTAGATTCTTCGACTTTCGGAGTTTCGGACTTTCCAAAATTCCGTGTCATTGTCCACATTACGATCTTTCCCAGTTTTGATATTCCGAACTTGACCACGATTCTCAAAACTCGAAATTGTCTTAAAATGAATTCGTTATTTTGATCATTCGGAACTTTAGAAATTCGAAACTTTAACCCAACCCTAAGTATTTGAAGTTTCTAACATCACACCGTTTTCCTCGAAACTGGCCAAAGCCCCAAACTCATTCAAGTATAATCCTTTCCTGATGCACTTTGGACTGACTACTGCAGGGTTAATTCAACGTACACACACGCACACAGTTTCAAACAGGGCGAAATAATACAAAGGGGTATATATATTTTTTTTTTTATTTTTTTATTTGAGTCAAGGGGTGGAGAGGGATGTTAGATTATTGAACACAAGGGTACAGAAGGTGGTAATATCGTATTAAATTATAATAACAATAATAAAAACAACAAATACAACAACAAGATAAGGACAGCAACAATAAAACGGGGGTAGAAAGAAAAGAAAAAAAAAAAAAAATGGAATTAAATTTCGTACCCTAAATATAGAGTATTTCGTTTCGTAAGGGCTTAAAAACCCAAAGGTTACGTAGCTCAGGGGGCGGAGGAAAAATAGAAAAATAATAATAGAGTATATAGTATGTATTATATATATATCTATATATATATATATATATATATATATATATATATATATATATATATATATATATATATATATATATATATATATATATATATATATATATATATATATATATACAATATAAGTATATAGACGTATGTATGTATATATGTAATAATAAACTATACAATTCACACCACGTTGTATATACATAATGTTGCCAGGTGTTTTTAGTCCCGTGAAAATCACCCTTACCTTTAATATAAAAAAAAAACCCATATAAACCCTTATACACCTAAATATATATATACGTATATATGTATATATGTATATTCCAATTCTATTTATTCTTATATTTGACTCCCAACGTAGCTATGTATAGATACATACATACATACATACCTAGATACATAAATATCTATAATACACCGACTTTAAAATCGTTTTATTTTTTTTTTCTAATATATCATCCACTGATTTTCAAATTATGTACATATATACTCGTACTATATTTATACGTGTTATAGGTTTATGGGCAAAATTTTGGGTCCCTCGAATATAACAAAAAAAATTTTTTTCCTTCCTCTATTTTTGGCGTAAGGGTGGCGGGGGGGGGGGGGGGGGGGGGGTTATTTATATTGTCTATAGACAAAATTTATGTTCAAATTTTGTTTTTCGAAATGTATAATAGATTCTTCGAAAATTTTGAACACGATTTACTTATGGATGTATGTACGTCGATCCACCGTACTTTTATAATGTAACCCTTACTCACTAAAATTTTCCGTACACCTGCAGAGAGCTTTTGTTGTATTACAGAAATTGAGAGAAAAATTAAAAAAAAAAGTAAAAAATACAGGAAAAAATACAGAAAAAAAAAACAAAAAAAACAGGGATTTCATTCAAAGTATGAATAATTATTGCTGCGAAACGCGCCGCGTCACGCTCGTTGACGCTTATAATCGCTTGTCCGTATCGCCGAGCCTGGGCGGGCGACAGGTGCTGCAGTATCGAGGTATACCTATAACCTGTATAGGTAGAAATGAAAGAATTATTATAGACCTCTGTAACCCTGGAACGGCGTCGCGACGCGATGCGACGAGACATTAATTTCTGATACCCTATAAAGTACCGATGAAACAAAACAAAAAATGTTGACAAAAAAAAAAAACAAGCTGAATTTTGAATATTTTTTTTCTTCATTCGAAGGTCAGCTTTGGTTTTCTGTTTTTTTTTTTTTGAATGGAAACCTATATTTTTTCTTTTTTTTTTTTTGCAGATTCGTGTTCTGTATCAGAAAATAAAAAAACTTTTGTTTGTTACATTTTTTTGATTTGTTTGATTTTTTTAAATTACAATTTCTTAAGGTACTTTTTGTACGTCTTTCGAAATCGTCTTCGAAATTTATGGAAACACGTATATAGATCCGCTGAAATTTGCAAACAAAAAAAAAAAATCGAAAAAAATAAAAAATAAACATTTGAAACTAAAAAGGGGGTGAAATTTTTGAAATATTTCAAACGAAATTTCTTTTTTTCACGATTCGCTTTGAAATTGATGAATACATATGTGGATTCATTGGAATTCAGAATAATAAAATTTTTGCCAAAAATTTTTGAATATTTCATCACCTACTATATTTTTCAATAAATTATATTTTTTTTCTTCTTTTTCTCGACTTTCAATGGATCTAAATAATTTCATCGATCTCGTGGCGAATCCGAGAAAAACTAGAAAAAAAAAAAAAAAAGGCGGATCTGCTTTTAATTTTCCAATTTTCCAATTTCAATTGATTGAAAAAAAAAAAATTATACAATCTTTTGGCACTAAAATCGTATATTTTTGGCATTTAGGTACAACCAGTATCTGTCCTAATTAGAAGCCAACAAAATTTTGTCTAAAAATTTTTTTTCTACAACCTCTATTACTTTCCGAGATATTCTAATGCAGAGTTTAAATTAGGGACACCCTATATACAGTAACAATAAATCGCTACATACGTATAGTCGAATTTAATATTCTATATGATAGTGAGGTTTGATGAGAGACATAAAGTGGCAATTTTCTTCGTACAGTTTGACGCTACTCGTATTTCCCTTTGAAAAAAACAAGGAGAAAAAAAAATGGGGAAAAAATGAAGAAAAACCAATCCCGGAAGTCGTCAAGTCGATACATAGATATAGGATATCTATATACCCATATGTGAAGGAATAGAATATTACTGTTAAATTATCGTTGTTATATATATACTGGCTATAAGCTACAGCTGTGGGTATATAGGACGTACTTATATATATATATATATATATATATATATATATATATATATATATATATATATATATATATATATATATATATATATATATATATATATATATATATATATATATATATATATACATACATACATATACGTGATTACAGGTCAATTATTATAGACGAGGCTTATTATCTATTTATTTGAAAAAAAAAAAAAAATTAGCGATAGCTTTCTTCCACCGTCCATATATAATTTAGGAATTAAATTTAATCTAAATCTGGTAAAAAGAAACTCTGTAATGTATTAATTAATGTATGGGACATTTCATACCAATTTGACATATGTCTGACACTTGACCTCTCGGATTGGCCTAACGATTTTTTATATGATTGTTCTCACTTTGAAAGGCACTCAGTTTATTAACTTCCTGCAATAAGAATTGAAAATTTTCATAAAAAAGGGAAGTTATTGGTTTCGGTCCGATTTTCGAAAATCGAGTTTTTATCAGATCTCGACGTTTTGGGGTCCTAGGAAGCTATTCTGACTATTTTTCGATAGTCATCCGTATGTGAGTTTGTGTGTAAGCAAATTTTTGTCGTACGATATCTTTAGAACGAATCGACCGATTGGATTGGTTCTTATGGCGATCGAAAGGGTTTATCAAGACTTAGATCTGATTAGATTTTGGAGTCGATTAGTCGAGTAGTTTCAAAGTTATTTGAGAAATAAAAATTAAAAAACAATTTTTTTTTCATGTTTTTAGCGTATAACTCCTAAACTGTTCATACGATTAGTCTCAAAAATTGATCAGACTTAGCTCTTGGATAGCCCTTTCGATCGCCTTAAGATTCATCAAAATCTAACGATTGGTTTCAAAGATATTGCACGACAAAAATTTCTCTATTTGTCGTACGATACCTTTGGAAGGAATTAACCGATTTGAATAATTGTTGCGGCGATCGAAAGGGTTCATCAAGACTTAGATCTGATTAGATTTTGGAGTCGATCAGTCGAGTAGTTTCAAAGTTATTCGAAAAATCGAAATTGAAGAAAAAAAGATTTGTATAGAGAAAACTAATCATACTTATAACCTTCTTTAATTTATTATAAACCCAATAGTATGAATTAATTGTAACGTATTTAACACAGCGGAAAGTTTTCGGGTTGGTCCACAGGTCAACCGGTTTCCTGATTTTTTTTAAAGATTCTTTTGAAATCGATTTGAATTTTTTATAATTTTTTCAAAACACCCATAAATTGATCGACACAATTTTTCAAAAATCTGAAAAAAATTCTGAAAAATCGTGTGTTAGATATAAAAATTTTCAAACTCAGACCCGGAGTGGGGAGATTTTTCAATTTTACCGTTTTCAAGTTTTTTTTTCCCCAAGAAAAACGAACAAAAAACGTTGAAAGAATTAGAATTTTTTTTTCTCTTTTTCTTCTTCGATCGAATTAAAAAATTATTTTTTTACAAAAATTTATGAACTTTTTATTACCGTTCTGTGAAAATGTTTCTGCATTGAAAATTATAATACCAAACGTACTAACATAAGGCTTATAATATAGTTCAAAATCTCTATGACACGCGCGATAGTACCACTTAGGTATATCCAAAGTGCACAGTGCACAGGCCAAAAAGTTATGTAAACGTTATTTAAAAAACCCTCCTACATTATAAATTTTGTTTTATTTTTTTTTTTTTTTTGTATATATATATATATATATCGTTTTTTCTGTCATTTATTGGCTTCGAATTCGTTTCGTGATTTAAATTCCAAAGACCAGGGCGCGAGAGGGGGAAGGGGGGGATAGGAGGGGATTAAAAATGGAATTCGTTTTATCCCCACGGCTTAAAAATCGATAAGGTATATAGGTATAGGTATATATCTATATATATATATATATATATATATATATATATATATATATATATATATATATATATATATTTTTTATATAGGATTTTGTCATAATAAAATTAGAACGAATAAAGCTTGATAGGATATACATATGTATATATGAGATAGAATTAATGACGATATTTTATCAATTTGACCCCGTCTAATAATTTTTTGTAGATTCGTTTTTATCTGTTTTTTATATATTATTTTTTCAAATTTCTTCCATTTTTATTTTGTTTTTTATTTATTATTATTACTATTATCATTATTATTATTATTTCGATGGAAAAAATTATTTTCGATTTTACAGGACTGCGAAAATTTAGCTATGGAACTATTATTTCAATTTTGAATATTTCAATAGTGAATTGAAGTAGGTATATATGTATATATATGTATATATACGAATAGTAATCACAGACTTCTAACAATGGTCTATTTCAGCGAATATTTAGAGGAAGTTCATATATATATATACACATATACATATATATATATATATATATATATATATATATATATATATATATATATATATATATATATATATATATATATATATATATATATATATATATATATATGTGTGTATATATATAGGAATAAAATAGTAGCGGAGTTGAAAAAGTAAATCTCGGTTTAAAAACAAAAAAATAAATAAAATACAAGAAAAACAAAAAATATCAAAAACCTTGATATTAAAAAAACTTGTACAAATTAATCTCGCTGCATATATCGCGATGTAAGTATATATATATAGACGTGTATAACACACACATGCTTCTATACCTATCGGTTTTAATTACTTACTCTCCAATTTGGCGGTTCCAGCGATGTATATATATATATATATATATATATATATATATATATATATATATATATATATATATATATATATATATATATGTATCCGATATTTGTGGATTGTGGATACATATTTATTTTACGATAATCAGATCGTGTACTGTATATAAAATGGAGTACATACATGTTTCTACATGCATAGAGTTGTTGGAATTTTTTTCTTTATTCTATGTGTAATTAAACATTGATGTATTACGATGTTGTAGGTATTCAAGAAGCGTCTGTAAAATCGCTTATATTAATTACACTGTCTTTCATATATGAGCTATTATATTTTAAACCGTGAATTTCTCAAAAAATATCTTTCAACAAAAATTGTGGCTTTGATAAAGACGCGTCTTCTCTGTTCCTTAATGTTTTCATCTATAACTAACCGTTTACGAGAAAATCGATAAAATGTATTTTAAAACTACGTTTAAAATTTAATCACAATATTTCGTCGACAGATACGTATAAATCTGTGATTATCTCCGCAACCATTAGTCTTTCGAAAAAATTGTTGATATAAAAATTGTGACTTTTATCAAAACGCAGCTTTCATGTTCTTAGATACTTTTCGATAAAAGTAACCGTGCGGGAGTAAATCGATAGATCACGTATCACCGTCACATTTGTGAAATAGTTCAGTCACACAATCATATTTTAGTGATTATCTGCATAACCGTAAGTCTCTCAAAAAAAGTATGTAAACAAAAATTGTAGCGATGACCAATGTGCATCTTTTTTAATCTTAAGTATTTTTCTCTAAAAGTAACCGTTTACATGAAAATCGGTAAAATGTGTCTTAAAACTACGTTTAAAATTTAATCACAATATTTCGTCGACAGATACGTATAGATCTGTGATTAACTCCGTAACCATAAGACTATCGAAAAATTTGTAGATACAAAAGTTTCTACGTTAATTAAAACGCATCTTTTATGTTCGTATCTATTTTTCTCTACAACTAACCGTTTACGAGTAAAATCGATATAATCTATTTGAAAAGCTGCGTTGTTCGTTATTAAAGTAAACAAAATAATTCACAGTATACCTTGTATGTATGTATGTATGTACATAGATATATTGACAACATACAGCAATAACTCCAGCATTTAAAAAAATTTCTGAGCCGTGTAATTCCCACAGTAAAGGTAACGATATAAAAAAAAAAAAAAAAAGAAGAGCGAGAAGAAATAAAATAAAAAAAATTGCCATGACAGTGTACGATGGGACATTATACATATATATTGTATATATGTATGTATACCCAAACATACTACAGTTTGTTGTCTTATAAATTAGGGGAATTAAGTTGTTCAGTTGTCTAAGTCGACGTGACTAGCTAGCATATACATATATTGTTAGTAATTGTCGCCCGCCTAACGGCCGTTGTAGTTTGAGGCTTTCGCTCTCATTTCCTAAATACACAACCCAGCTACCACATTACCACCGGCACAATTAATACTAGGTTATAACCGACCCTGTTCATGTCCAAGTCAATGTCCATGTCCATGTAGTTGTTCTATACATCTTAAGAGATAGTTATCTTTAAATAAATAGTTAAAACTGAAGAAAGAAAATTTTATCATAGTATATGAGCCTGCACAGAGGCAACGACTCTAACCCTCTATACACTAGGTATGCCTAATGATGTGATTCGATTCGGATGGTGATTAAGAGACTTATAAAGGGCAGGTGGTTTATTTGGTTAAAAATGTTTTCTTGTCCGAATCTTATCCGTGTACATACATAATGAATATTGTACACAGTGGCGAGAAAATTTCAAATGAAAAAAAAAAAAAAAAAAAACGAAAAATTAAATAAATGAAGAGAAAAAATTAAGTAAAACGAAATAGTATTAGCTTTGCAATATGTATTATTTAATATTTCTTCATTTGCATGGGAGAAAAATTGTTATGCGGTCACGACGACGGTTGCATATAGTTCAGGAGCAGTAGCAGCAGCAGGAGCAGTGGCAACCGTTGCAACATGATTTTCAGTAGTTTGTTAACTGCGAAGAGTACCTACCTATCTACCTACCTAACAACGCGGCCGACTAGCGTAGGTACTTATGAACAATGTTTTCATTAACCGAATACACGCGAGGTTCTACTGGCTGCTGCACCAGGTCGATGATTGTGAACGAGGTAGATGTATATATATATATATATATATATATATATATAGGTATAGGGTTAAATACGAGAGTTGAAACGTATACATACCGGGTGTTTACGTGAAAAACAAAAAAGAAAAAAAAAGAGAAGAAAAAAATAAAAATAAAAAATAGACAAAAAATCAACAAAAAAAAATTATTTACTCTCCCATAAAATTTCACGATCTGTACTAATAATTGAAATTCCATTTTGATTTTTTTTTTTTGTTTTTTGATAAAATTTTGTGGAAAATTCAAAAGGTAAAACAAGAAAAGAGATAAAAATAAAAATTAATTTGTAAAACAATATACAGATTTTTTTTTTTTTTTTAATATGGATTATGACACGATACGTACTTACGTATATACATATTTAAGCTTTTATGTAACTTTATGGTAGATATACATATATTCGGATATATATATATATATATATATATATATATATATATATATATATATATATATATATATATATATATATATATATATACAGGTGCTGTATTATAATTAATGAGAATTTATATTATAGATATAAACGGGTTGCAGACACATTGTACATAAATATATATATAATGTACATACATGTATACATATAATCCGTGTTAATATAGATGAGAGATGCAAAGTACAGACCACAGTTTGGTCATTGTTTTACAAGCGTCCACGGGTTTAGTATTTGAAAACAAGTACACGTTGGTATATACATATACACATATATACATATATATTTGTCAACATATATGTAACACATTTATATATGTATAGGAATGTATATAATATCTACGGTACATCGTGTTTGCACGATGACCACTGCTGCATTCCCGCTTCGTCAATGCATATAAACACACATACACATGTATATATACTATACATAGATATATACGGATGGACGTTGTATATATGTCGCAAAAAAACCGAGTGGATAAATTTTTAAATTGGATTAACCTTAACCCGCGAACTTGCAACGTGTTTTTGTATATTTTGTCTGTTCTGTTTTTTTTTTTTTTTTCTATTTTTTCTTTTTCAAGCGAAAAGCTCGCGTTAAAATTGGTTTGAAAACGAGAGAAATAGAGAGAAAACGATAATAAAAATAAATAAATAAATAAATTAATCGTAAAAAGAAAAAGAAACGAATTTCCAATCCTTTCATTTCATTTCATTTCATTCCATTTTATTTTTGATTTTTTTTTTTTTTTTTCAAGTACCACAGAAATCAGCACGAAAATGTATCTACCTAGTATAACGAGTGATACAACGATGCAGGTTGTTCCATAAAAGCTTGAAAAAAACAAAATAAAAAAATTCAAAACAAAAAAAAAAAAAAAAAAAAAGCTCGAACTTGCCACCGTCGGGACATTTGAATTGCCTCAGCGATGGCAAAAAAATCGTATTCGAAAGCGAGATATATGTGTTTATACCCTACATACGTATGCATACATATATACCATATACATAGATACGCCATCTCGTATACGAGCTTTTTAAAACATTGGATCTAGCAGCAGAGTTGTTACGCGCTCGGTAAAGCCACCTCGACAAACTGGAGCAAAAATCGGGAGGAGGAATTAAAAGCTCTGGGATTTCTGCAATAAGCTCCTGGTTTTAGGTTTTAGGTTTTTTGGAATGATGCGAGTAGGATTGAGAATATTTTTCGATAAAATATAAAGCTTTTTTTTTTATTTATTTTTTTTAAATTCCGGTCTACTTGCTTTTGGAGTACTAATATCGTATCGATTTATAGGACATAAAAGTTTTGTATTTTCCTAATCTACAATTTTTGTTCGAAACTTTTTTTTATACAAGTCATATCTGACGAGATATATTCAAAATTATAACCTCCTATGCTCGTTCCATTTATTACTGCAGTAGGCAAGCTTTTTTTATTTTGTTTTTGTTGCACTTGAAATAACGACAGTCAATTTTTTTTGTGTCAATATTTCGTAGAAAACATAAAAATAATAATTATTGATGATTATTTAATGCAAAATAAAAAACTGTGTTCTTTTTCTTATTCGTTTTCAGTATCGCTGGAATACAGTTAAACAGCTTTATAACCCGATCCTATAAACAGATAAGCTTTTTCGTCCTTTCAGCAGCAGCAGCAGCCGGAATCGAAAACTAGTAGAAAAAAATAAATAAATAAATAATAAAAAAAAAAAGTTTGCATGATCCTCGTGGCTGTTTGAAACCGATTAAAAGTTTGAAACAGTTTTGCGAAACGTATACCTGCGTTATAAAAGTTGATCTCAAAAAGAAGGGAAAAAAAAAGCTCTGGAATAAAATTAAAATTTTTTTTTTTCTGGAATATGATCAAAGCTTAAAATATTTTGAAAATCATTTTACGCCTTGAAAATTTTTCATACAGTTTCATTCTGTTTTCTTATATTTCAATATTTTTTATTTATTTTTATTTTTTTCGATAGGAATTTAGAAACTTTTAAAAGTGTTGAATTTTTTTAATTTCTGGTTTTTGTATTTTTTTAATATATTTTTTTATTTTTGTTCTGCAAATTTTGTATCTTCTAGGTATGTCCGGGATATAGCTTCGAACGATATTTTGCTACAGGTTTTCGAATCTCGTGCACATTACATCGATTGAAACCTCGAACACGCTCCATTTTAATCTCTGTCCCATCTACCCTCCTCCACCTTTTCGTCCTCGTCGTCCTCTGCCCTGTAAGCCCTGAACGAGGGATTTTGGAGGTTAGAATGAAGGGGCGGACGTGCGTAATAGGGGAATTTCGAAATGGAATTTTTTGATTATTGAAAAAAGCATATATCGGCGGTTAGAGAGGCGAGAGATTTACTAAACGAAAAAAAAGAACCCTTTGGAAAGAAAAAAAAAAAAAAACACACACAACCAACAAAATGAAAAGAAATACCAGAACGTAATATTTAATTTCATTCTCTGACCTAACCTAGAAAAACCTAAAGTACAAAACAGCACAGCTCAGCGTCTCATTCCCTAAGTGCAGCTGCAGCTGGTTCCTCATTTTAATGGAAAAACACAGAGAAAGAGAAAGAGAAAAAAAAGAAGCGCTGAAGTAAAAGTAGGGAATGTTTTATTGCTGCGAAATTCCATGCCAAGTGAAAGAAAAAAGAAAAAAAAAAAAAAAGAAAAAAATTGAAGGAAGTAACGATCAGCTAGATTTGGCACAGAATATCCTATATATAAACTTGATATTTATATGGAAGATTCGATGCCAAGTATAATAATATAAGTAAGAGATAAAGAGAGAGAGAGAAAAGAAATAAAAATTAAAAATTAATTTAGACTGTTATATATAACTGGCATGGAATGCCCTATATATATATACATGTAAATTAGAAGCTTTTACATAGGGAATTCCGTGCCAATGTTAAAATAATAATTCCGTTCTAGTTGGCACGCTCAGAATTAGTCTCTCATATAAATTACAAGCTTTTACATGTATACAAAATTCTGTGTCAAATTTACGATAATTATTTTTTCGCGATTTATATGGGGCATTCGATGCCAAATCTAAAAGAATTTTTTATTCATTTATTTATTTATTTTTTCTCATCCTCGGGGAAGAATTCAGCGTTCATAAACATCCTTATTCAATTTATATAGGTCATTCCGTGCCGATTTCAACCTCACTTTTTTTTTGTTTGTTTTTTTCTCTCGTTTGTTTGAAATCTTTTCAATAATACAAAAAATTAATAAAATGAAATAAATTAATAAATCGGTACACATGTATATAGGTGATTCCATGTCAGTGTTACTTTACTCAGGCACTTATTTATTTCGATTATATTATTACATTTATTATGTATATGGAATATTATATCCTTCATATGTATAGTACATTCGTAGACAAATCTATACCTACATATTTATTGCTCGAAAATTTCAGCTATAATAATATACAGTATATAGTGTATAGCATAGTATATACATATAGGATAGCATAGAAGAACGAAGTGGAATATATTTACGGTCCAAGTAACAGGCAGCGATAGTATCCCGAAAGATTTAAGGGGTCAACGTTACAATTAGCGATGTTTAGAATGAAATTATGAGGCAGTTTATCTCTCTGACTACTTATAGTCCCCTTCTTCTCTTCTCTTTTCTTCTCTTATTCCATCTTCTCTCCCGTGGCGCTAGAATCTCACGCTTTTTTTTTATTCCCCCATCCAACCATCCATCTCCCTCTTTCTTTATTCTCTTCCTCTCTCTGTCCAACTATTTTCTCTCATTATTGCTCATCGTCATTATTATCAAAGTTAATATTATTATTATTATTATTGTTGCAGAATATTAAAAAAAAAACAACAAATAAAAATTTTGGATATATTTTATTGTATAATCCTAATGTCAAAAACCACCGAGGAAATGTGAATTTTTATTCCTATTTATTCTGAAATCATTAATTTTTTTTCTAATTTTTAAAATCCTTGATGAGTTAATACATCGAATGCCCTATATATGAGTATTTTGTTTTAAACACGTGTCGGCAGTGGGATTGCACGGCTGTAGAGCAGCCCTAAAGTCGTACGCAACGGGCGTGACGCGTGACGAAACGGATGATTGTTCTTTGTTTGTTTATAACCTTAAATATTATTATTTCCCGCCTTTTTACCGGTGTCAGTGCGCAGGCGCGTAACGTTGGGGTGAGGCGCGGTGCGGCGCGACGGCAAAGCTTGTAACCTTATAGGTTTATCTAGTCTTGTTAAGGGGACATTGAAGACGTTCATCGTCTGGAAAACGCGGGGAGCCAAAACTCCTTCATCTTTTGACCGATCGGAATGAAATTTTGAGGATCGATGTATTATCGTTGCAGAAAATGAAACAATTTTTTAATTTTTCAAAATTTCGAGATAAAAAAATCGAAATTTTGAAAATTCCTAAAATTTTGAAACAGTAAAAAATTTCTCCATTTTCTGCAAAGATAATAAACCGATTCTCAAGATTTCATTCCGATCAGTTCAGTGATGTAGGAGCTTTGGCACTCTGCGTTTTCAAGGCGATGAATGTCTTTAATGGCCCCTTAAGATCGAGGAATACGGATCGATGCGCTAGAACGATTTAGTCTGTATTACTAGCATTTGAGTGTGCGATGATATGTAACGATCTATAATGAATTTGTGTAAATAGTATTTTATGAAGCGAGTTATGCTAGATGTGAAAAAAGAAAATTGAATCTTGATTCACGTTTTTTTTTTTTTTTTGCAGTATTTTTCAAACATTTTGATTTAGTTTATTTTTACGTGTCTATATTCGACTCTAAAAAATTGGAATTTGAAGAAGAATTTGAAGAAGAAAAAAAGAAAATTATATATTCAATTTGAAAAAAATTAGGGATTGAATTTTGAATTTGAATGTGAGAACAAAAGATCAAAAAACACAAAAAAAAAACAATTGAATTTCTAAAATTGACAAAAAATTTATAAGAAATTGGGATTTGATTTTGGAATTAAAGCAAAAAGAAGAAGAAACAAAAAATATATACGTTGAATTTTGAAATTGAAAAGAAACTAGAATTTAATTTTAAATTTGAACCAAAAAGAAGAAGCAAAATAAAAATAGTAATATACGTTAAATTTTGAAATTGAAAAGAACCTGGGATTTGATTTTGAATTTAAACAAATCAGAAGAAAACTAAAAAAAAACATGTTGAATTTTGAAATTGAAAAGAAATTGGAATTTGATATTGAATTTGAACCAAAAAGAAGAAGAAGAAAAAAAAAAACGTTGTATTTTGAAATTGAAAAGAATTTGGGTTTGATTTCGAATTCGAACGAAAATCAAAAAAAACAAAAAAATTATAATCTGCAATAAAAATCAAAAATTTGAAATTAGTTTTAATAATTTTGTTTATTTTTGACTACAGTTCCCGCGGTTGCAGATATGTAATTGGGTCGGTCGATCGTTATATTCGAATCTGCGTGATGCGAGTAGGAAATAGCTTCGAGGATTTTAAGGGTAGTGTATAGTAGCGTAGCGTGGTCTGGGTTTCGTTTCGTTTCGTTTGGTGTGGTGTGGCGTGGCGTGGTGTGGTACGATGTGTGGGGGAGTTTTTGGGGTAGTGTTTGGCGGGACAGATTCGGCGTGGAATTGTTTAGAAATAATGGGTGATGGCTATGTGCCAATCCGGGGTACCAATACCCTTGCAGCACCAACACGTTGCCACGTTTCATATATGTAGTACATATTTACACACATACGTATGTATATGTACACAAACCGATTTTGTGTGGGATCGAACCGCGCGAAGCACGAAATTCCTACGGAAAACGCAAAAACGCGAGAATCACGCGTATATACAGGGTGTCGCGAAATTAACGAACTCACTCTATATGCCAGTGGATTCCTTGCGAAAAATTAAGACGAAAGTTACCCATGCAAAAAAGTCCCCAAGGATTTAGTTTTCTCGTAAAATGAACTAATCGACTAACCAATAAGCGTTCGGATTTAGAAAAGACTGTGCATCGCCGCTCGTCCCACTGATAAAAACAAGACATACGGAACGGGGAACTCGACACATTATTATCTTGTTCTGGGTAGTGAGGCGAACGGCGATGCGCAGTCTTTTTCAGATCCAAACGCTTATTGGTTAGTTGATAATTTCATTTTAGAATAAAACTAAGTCCTTACGGACATTTTTTCATAGATAACTTTCGTCTCAATTTTTCGCAAGGTATACACTGGTATGCAGCGGAGTACACGAATTTTTCGACACCCTGTATATAAAAATATACACACAATGTATAGCTGCAGTATACTTGTATTGTATACATCGTATCGAATAACGAAGAATTGGTGCTTGCAGGGGGCAGCATATACACCAATTTCAAATTTCCCCTGGGAATTATACGGATGCCTAGATACCCGTACCGGAAATAAAAAATCTAACCGCGTTATATTTGCTTGACAAATAGGTCGGGGAAGGTGGGGCAAAACGGGATACCCTAAAAATTTGATAAATTTTATGTTTTGTTACCAAAATTGTTCTAATCGTCATTTATCACTATCATTATCATTTTTACTCAATTTTGAGGCAACCAAAAATGTTTTTCAAAAAAAAAATTTTTTTTTTTCAAAATAATTTTTTTAATTGAAATCTAATCCTTTCACAATCGTCTTGAATGATGTGGGGTGGCTTGAAATTTTTGTCACTTTGTTTTACGTGGCGATGAATTATTTGAGAAACAGGAACGAAATGAAAATTTCCAAAATTTTACAATATTTTACATCCGAATTTTACATTCATGGTCACGAAAAATCGGGACATTTCGTTTATTCCGAACGATCACTATTCAATTTTTTTGCATATTCAAATAAGAGATCGGGTTTAAGGGTTTAAATTCCGAATTCTAAAAGTCCCGAACGGTTAAAAGTTCAGATTTTAATTTTGAAATAATATTTCCCCTGGAGTCTGCATAATCGATTTGAAAACCATTTTCAGTAATCAGATCAATTTTTGAAATTATTTTGGACGAATTTAAAACAAGAATAAATCAAAATTGATTATTACTACTACACAGATCGATGGTTATCACACATGTCCCATAAACACACGGGAAAAAATAAAAAAGAGACCATATACATATAAATATAAATCCCACAGATACTTACTCCGGTATCTGAAGAGGCTTAAAAATAAAAAAAAAAACTTTCAGACCTCGAGGTTAGCCATAAAATAAAGAAACGTATGTACACAGGTATACATACTTATATACAGGGTGGAGCATTTATAGTGACCCGGGTAATTTTATCCCAAACATTATAAGCGAGATATGAAAAAATGTTTTAGATAATAGTTTCGTGGTTTCAAAGGGGATACAAGATGGTATTTTTCAATTCTTTCCAACGTCAAAGTATCAAGGTCATTTGAAGGTCAATTTTGGTTTTTTCGAATGGAAACCTGTATTTTTTTTGCAGATTCGTGTTTTGCATAAAAGAAATAAGAAACTTTAGTTCGAAACTTTTTTTTCTCTTCTTAAATTCAATTTCTTATGGTTCTGTTTATTATTATTTTTTTTTTTTTTTTGAATTTTAAATTTTCAATTTGAATTGCCATTTATTTTTATTATTTTATTTATTTTTTCTTAAATTTGACCTAACTTGATTTTGAATATTTGAAAATGAAAATTGATGCAAGCGATTAAATATTAACATTATAACAAAATTTATGGAAAATAATTATTTTTGAAATATAAATTTGTGTTTTCAAAAAAAAAAGTACCATAAAAAATAGTGATTTAGAAAAAAAAATGCTCAGAACAAAAGTTTCTTATTTTCTCATGCAGAATACGAATATGCCAAAAAAAAAATTACTCGGTTCATTATAAATGTCCCACCCTGTATATAAAAGTTTCAAAAAAGCTAAAAAAAAAAAAAAAAATTTCTTTAATATATATCGAAGCGTTATATTTATATATATCCATATACATATATACATATATATATATATATATATATATATATATATATATATATATATATATATATATATATATATATATATATATATATATATATATATATATATATATATATATATAAATAAATATATATGTATGTGTAAAGTATAAATACAACGTGCATTACGTGTTTCAAGTTCTCTCATGATGATGATGATGATGATGATGATGGTGTATGGTGCACGCATATATAGGTATTACTATACATAAGGTATAATGTATATAAGGTATACGCTGCATATTACCGGAGGGCCTTATAATACTCACAACAGCAAAACGTGTGGGTACATATATCTATACATACCTTGTACCCGCTATATAATATAAGCTTGTGCATCAAGTTTTACAATCCAATTAGACAGCCCGCAGTGTCGTATTAATTATAGTTTTATGGGTAATAATTATATCGACAGTTTTATTCGACCTTAATGATGTAACGGAGGCTTCGAGGCTTGAGAATTTCTTATTCTCATACTTTGCCCTATACCACCACCACCACCATCATCATCACCCTTTTGAATTTAATGAAATATTTTCAGCTACACAAATGAAAAAGGAACAAAAAAAAGAAATTCAAAAAATGATACTTTTTTCCTTTTTATTTGTTTTTGGGTTTGTTTTATTTTTAATTCGGAATTCATTGGTACCAAAAACAAAAAAAAAAAAAAAAATGTTAATATAAATAAAATAATTAAGCCCAGTTTTTTCGCTCGCTCCCCCCACGGGCCTTGGCTCTCCATGTACAGACCTGCACATTAATAGCTTACCCAAAAAATCAGCGTCATTGAACATGGACTTAACTCTACTAGCGCTGCCATGCGCCTACAGTCGAAGTTTAACAGACAGAGCGCGCGTCAAGACAGATGAACAATGTTGTTCAAACGACTTGAAGTTGTAAGCACATATGCGTATTTCTCGAACGAAGCATTTGCTCGTGGATTGGTTGACTGAGTATCCACGTTCACGATTCGAAAATCGAAAATCCGAGCGCAGCTACATTCATGTTCAAACCATTAATGTGCAGGCCTGTACTTCGACGTTTATAATTGAAGTAAATTGAAAAATTAATTTTTCGAAAACGGTGTTGTGAATCGACTTGAAATTTTGACAGTTAGTATTTCAATGATCTATCTTCCAATGATTAAAATTACAAAATTTTTGTATCGTTTTAAAATTTTCCTTAATTTTTTAAAGGTCTATGAACAATACCTACACTTTTTATTAATTGAATTTAGCTCACGCTGGATCGTGCAGTCGTACCAATCTAAAAATTTTATATTTCTAACTGAAAAAATCTTAGCTTAATTCAGATAGAAAAATTCAAAATCATGATCTTGTGTCCTCGCTCTTGAAATCTTGAAATGAAGTTAATGTCTGGAACATTTTTTATTTTCATATCTTGCATCGTTTGGAAGAAAATTTTTCTGGGTTACTATATAAATGCCTCACCCTGTATATATGTATATATATATATATATATATATATATATATATATATATATATTGGTAAGTTAGTCGATGATGAGATTCTAGGAATAAAAATAAAGCAATTCTTTCAAAAATAAGAAAGAATCATGTAAAAAAAAAAAAAAAAAAAAAAACGAAGAAAAAACGGAAAATAAAATAAAAGGTGAATTCTGATTAACAGAGCATTGTCGTATAACGAGGATAAGAAGAAGAAGAAGAAGAAGAAGAAGCTAGGCTAGGCTAGGTTAAGCTAGGCTAGGCCAGGCTAGTTCTATACATAAGGTAGACAGACGGTTACTAATCGTGCGCGAGGGTCATTTAGCGTGAAGGAAATATACCATACGGAAATATAATAGCTATCATCTTCTAGCTACCGAGAGAGAAAGAGATTTCTATAGCTAGGTTATAGGTGTATATAGTTAGATAGGTATATGTATATATATATACCTAGCTGGTATACGGTCAACGAACAAAAGTTGAAGTTGGATAAAAATGGTACGTTAATAAAAAAATAAAATAAAAATAAAAAATGAAAAAATAGACAAAAAAAAAAATTTTTTTCACCCACTATATATATAGGTATATGTATATATATACTGAATATGTATACGGCCGGTTTTACTCATATATTCTAAGAAACTTCTTCGTTTCATTAATAAAAAAAAAAAAATAATCAATTTTTGATCGAAAACATCGATTGTATTTCTTTTTCATTTTCTTAGAATAATTCCTGTACCTTATATAGATTAAATTTTTTTATCGTGATTCTACAACACCGACGCACGGCTGTGATAAGATTCTAAAAACGATTTGAATTTTTTATACAATTTTTTGAAAACTATTATTACATTTATTGAACAGAATTTAAAAATCTGATTAAAAAAATATTCCGAAAAATTCGTTCAACGGATGTAAAAAATTTTATAAACTTAGAAACCGGAACTGAATTTTGAACAACAATTTTGTTCCACATCTATCAACAGTTTTTGTTCAAATTTAATAAAGTTTCTTTTTCATTTCTTCTCAGTTAAATTATACGAAAAAAAAATTAACGAAAAATCTGCACAAAAGCTGAACAAAAATCGTCTAATAAAAAATCGAAGATCGGTTCATTCCAAGTTCAGATTAGACTCAAAAGTTTCGCAATCATTTGAGGAATCTTTATACATATATTTAAATTTTGAAAATCAAAAATGGCGTATTTTCAGGAGGCAAAAAAAATATAGTGGTTATTTTTTTCCCACGTGATTCTATGATATTCTCATATTTTTTTCTTCCAAAACTAGGTAAAAAAAAACTAGCATTTTACTGTTCTCTAAGTTTTTCACGAATTCCCGTTCCTTCTGGTCCAAAATTTATCCTAAATATCATTTTATGAGAAAGTTTGATCGGCTGCCCTTACTGAATGAAGATAAAAATCGAAAAATCCTCATATAGATCTGTTTGATATAAAAAATTATGCAAGAAAAAAAATATTTCAGAAAATTCCAAATACTAACGTATATATATATATAGTAGGTATATAGTATATACATATGCATATACTGTAATACCTATATACTCATTCTAATAATAATAATAATACTAATAATAATAATAATAATGATGATAATAATGATAATAATGATAATAATGATAATAATGATAATAATGATAATAATAATAATGATGATAATGATGATGATGATGATAATGATAATAATTAATGATATATTCCACACGTCCAGATTCCTGTAAACAGTTGTACACTGTATTTATAATTAAACACATACGTATACGTATACGTATACATATATATAATGTATGGTATGTATTGTACGGATAGTTATATATATATATATGTATGTGTATATACGTCTGGATGTGAGTCACGCGATCTAATTTCTCTTGTTTTTCTCAGAAAATTTATTACGACCTAGTACCTATATTAAATCCTATAATTAGGGTAAAGCAATGAGGCGTTAATTGATATCTATAATATCTAAATATATATATATATATATATGTATATATGTATATATGTTATACCTATATATATATATAGATGCAGATTGGATGTATATAAACCAAAATCGACCCCCCCCTCCCCCCCCCCAAAAAAATGGAGAAGAGAAGAACCAAAAAAAAAAAAACAAAATCAAGATAGAAAGAAAAAATTGAAGAATTGATTCGAGAACCGGAGGGAATTTAATCCGCGATTTAAACAGATGGAAAAAATGGGAAGGTAAAAATACAAAAAAAATTAAGTAAAGAGAAGATTTTCTGGGCTTCGTTTTTTTTTTTTTTTTTTTTTTTTAAGTAATTAACCCTTCGTGGTCGCCGCGGGTCAGAATGACCCGAGCTTGAACTTTGAAGGTAAATATCGTTTTTTTTTTTTCCAAAAATTAATATCTGTTTTAGGAACACATACTATAGCACTATTCTTTTTCTCCTAAAAGTACTAAATCTTACGAGTATCCTCACTATAATTTCACTTGAAAATATTGAAAATTCAAAAAGTTATGATTTTTTTTTTTTTTTTAGTAAAAAAGTGTCTTTTTTGCGCATTGAACTATTTTATAATTTTTTTTGAACATGTTGCCATTTGAATTTTGATATACCGATTTTTGATGCTCGTTCTAAAATGTTGGAAGTATTTTTCAGTATTTTTTTGGTCTCGATCGGACTGATAGTTTTTACGTGGAAACCGTTTGAAAAAATTACCTTGGGTCAATTTGACCCGGTTTTGATCGGCTTGATTGAAATTGGAGGTGATGACCTGCACGAAGGTTTAAATTACTGTATTAAAACAAAAAAATCCTCAAAAATTATATTTTTCAATTTTTATCTTTTTGTCGATATTCTTTCATTTCTTAATTTTTTTTCTATTTTCTTTATTTACACGTGCGGATATTTCGGCACAGCGCTTTTAGCACATCGAACAAATCGGATAGGTACGAGCTTAAACTAAATAAATTGCATAATCGTAGTATATAGTATATAGCATATACAGAATATTTATATATACGATGGTAATCTAGAGTTGGCGGTGACGCGACTACGACGCACGGACGCTTATAAGCGTTGTCTCAGATCGTTTTTAAACACAGAGTATAAACCAACTATAAACTTTAAACGACTCAAACGATTATTATGACTCATTTCTAACCATCCGGTTGCTTTTCCTGATGCTGATGATGATGCTGATTCTGATTTTAAAGTCTGTTTTAACGTAGGTACATTACACTCATTTCAAATTACACAATAGGAGAGGAGGGGGCAAAATGGGATACCCTTAAAATTTTTATAAAAAAAATTTGTTTTTGCCGAAAATGTTTTTTAAATAGTCACAATTGAATTCTATAAACATTATTGAGCATTATTTTGAATTTTCAAAACAAATTTTTTTACCGTTTTGGAAAAATTTTGTTTTTGAAAAAATAAAAAATAGTTTACAATTAATAAAAAAAAAAAATAAATAAAAACGATTTAGCGTATTTGAGTCCTCGAAAACTAAGTATTTCCTTGAGTACCCCGTTTTGCCCCCCCCCCCCCCCCCCCCCCGCCCTTATATGTATCTATAATATTGATCTATGTATACATAAGTACACGCGATTATATAATTATGTAAAATAAATTCAAAACAAAAATCTTGCGAGGAGTAAAAAAAAGTTAATCAATTTTTTTTTTTTCTTTCAAATTTAAAATTTTATTCACACAATATCCATTGGTTTTTCTTTTTTTGGTCAATTTTTAGATCCACCTTATATATACAATCGTCGAATAGAAATTGATGAAAAAAAATAATAAAAAATAGAAAGACAGGAGTTTCCTTTTTTTTGCACGTTTTTTTTTTTGTAATTTCAATAAATCAAAATGACTAATACGAATTATTTATTTTCTCCAGTGATTTTTACGATACGTATTATAGGTATGTATATGCCTATAATATGTATGTATATCTATATATGTATATAAGAGATAAAAAATTCTTTTTTTTTTTTTGAGAATTATTACCGATTGCGAGGCTATCGATTGGGTCTGAATCACGAAGCGATAAACAATACGCGTATGTCGCCCAGTCGGTTATCTGATGCAGAATAAATATTGATAGGTGCAAAATATGTATATATGGTATATATGTGTACATATACATTTGTATTGTATATTATTGTACATATATAAGTATATAACACATAAGATAAATGTTTTTTTTTTTTTCTGGTTCTATCTTTTCAAAAATTTCAATGTCTCATCAATCCAAATCCCTATATTTTACACATTATATGTACTTATTTATGTTACATAGTTACAATTTAATCGTAAAACCACAAAAAAGAAAGAAACAAAAAACAAAATTTAGACCCATGACTATGAAGTAAACGAATTCAAATTTCGATCACTATTTTAAATCTGAATAATTTAGTATCTACTTTTTTCTTCTTTTTTTTTGGTTCAATTTTCGTAATATTTCTTTATTGAAAACACTAAGTGGCCAGTTTAACCCTGCAAGGGCAAATCATATTAGGTACTTAAAGGTGTTGAGTTTCTTATCTTCTTGTTCTTATTTTTCCCTCTCATTCTCATACTCACATCGATTCACAATATATATATATATATATATATATATATATGGGTATATGTATACATAGATACCCTACGAAGGGTGAAATGAATACTTTAGGAAAAATTCTAAGGGATCAAATTCGTCGCGAATCCCTGGCAAACTCGGTCTTCTTATTGTGTATAATTAGGGGTAGACGAGGTGTGTCATTCATACTTTTTTTTTTTTGGTTCAAACAAATTTTATATCAAAGACCTGTTTTGAGTTTGTCTAATTCTACTGTTTTAGCGGATATACTTTTGTTGGTAATTCAACTGATATACATTCTACGCAAAAATGTTTCATACAAAAGTTTTAGGAAATAAGAAAAGGCAGATTTTATGTTCAGTAAAATTTTTTGTAGTATCGGTATTGCGGTCGCTGTAAGCAATTTAACAAAATTTCGAATATCTTAAATTACGAATTTTACAGAATACACTTTCGCTGTTCATTCGAATAATATCAAGTCTACGTAAAAATGTTTCATACAAAAGTTTTAGAGAGTAAAATACAAAAGTTTTAGAGAGTAAAAAAAGACAGATTTTATGTTAAGTAAATTTTTTTGTAGCATCGATATTGTGGTCGCTGTAAGCAATTTAACAAAATTTCGAATATCTTAAATTACAAATTTCAAAGGATACGCTATCGCTGTTCATTCAACTAATATCAATTCTACGTAAAAATGTTTCATACAAAAGTTTTATAAAATAAAAAAAGGCAAATTTTATATTCAATAAGATTTCTTGTAGGATCGATATTGCGGCTGCTGTAAACAATTGAACAAAATCTCTTCCATCCCAAATAGCAAATATCAAAGAATAAATTCTATTTCAGTTAATAATTTGACTAATATTGATCCGAGCAAAAAATATTTCATACAAAACTTTAAGAGACTAAAAAAAGGTAGATTTTATGTTCAGTAAAATTTTTTGTGAGATCGTTACCGCGACCACTGTGAACGATTAAAAAAATTGTGTCATCTAAAATTGTTGTCCTTCATTTAACTGCAAATCTCGAAAATGTGAACGGTCTCATCCACCTCCTAAAAATAGAATAAAAATTCACCCTCAAGTATGCTATATCGGTGTCTAAGTCTACTGTACAAGTGATTTTCTGCGTGTTTTAAAGCTCGAGGCAATCACCGGTGTACCTGGTATAGTCGAACGACGAGAGTCTCGCCTCGACTCGACTCAACGCCAGCCAAGGCAAGGCCTGAGATTACATTGTATCGAACGTATGTACGAGTACATGCTATATACCCTCCTCGAACCTCTTGCGCGACCTCTCGCGAGCTCTGGGGCGTGCCGCATGCCTCCTGCTCGGTTATGGATGCGGATTTGTATGTGTGTACGTATGTGTGTGCGTGTGTGTATGTGTACCCAATGTACAAGAAACACTGTTCGGTTGAACACCTGAGAAGGTGTACGGTTCACACTCATACAATTGAACAGGGAGATATAGTCGACTGTACATATCCGTAGTCTGTATGTAGGTGTGTACACTGGGGAATTATTATTTCATGGTTTCAAGGTGGTTTAAAGGAATTTCTACACGGTACGAATTGTAGTTATATGGAATACGGAGGAATACATAAGATTTATTTGAACTATACCTAATTGGTTGGGGATTTAGACTATGAACTATGAACGTGAGGACTTTGAACTTCTTGAATTGTGAATAATTAGACAAATGTCAGACTTTTTATACTTCAGTTGTTGTAGAAGTTTTTTTACACACTTCGACTGTGAATGTAGATAAAAAATCTGAACTGTGAACTGTGAACTGTAAGCATTGAACGGTTTAAAGTCTGAATCTAGGATAGCAAAACAGCTTTTGTAATACAGATTTTTTACGTTCATACTGTAAACAGTGAACAGTGAACGGTAAAATTGTGAACAGTTCGAACATTCCGAGTTCTGAGTTGAAGAAATCAGATATCAGACGTGTGAACTTGATTCTTAATCCAAATTTTGGCAATTTGGACTCTGAACAGTAAAACTGTAAATTGCAGTGAGAGGTGAACAGTTTGGTTTCTGAATTGTAGAACTATTAATCCCATTCAACAATTACAAGTCTTCAAATTTGAACTACGAACATTTGTGAACAGTGATCAGTTTCGGTTCCGAAACAGAAAGTAGAGAACTTTGAATATCGGTCCTGATCCAATTCCTGTCGTTCTTATTTCTCTGTGAACAGTCGATAGCACAAACCTACGAACAATGTACAGACTGGCTTTTGAATTGCAGAAATCAGGGTTCAGAAATATGAACTTGCCTCATAATTATTCCAAGATTTTGACATTTGGACTCTGAACAGTAAACCTGTGAATTGCAGTGAGAGGTGAACAGTTTGGTGTCTGAATTGTAGAACTGTTAATCTCATTCAACAATTACAAGTCTTCCAATTTGGAGTGTGAAAAGTGAACAGTAAACAGTTTAGACTCCGAAACAGAAAGCAAAGAATTTTGAACGTCATTCCTGATCGAATTTCTGTAATTTTTTCATCGTGAACAATGAACACCGAACAATAGACGGTGTAGGCAATTCACTAGCCTAGAAATTACGATTCTAAATTCATAAAATAATCCCATTACTTACTGCGGATGGTTAAAAATCGTAAATTGAACTGTGTAGGTTTTGAACTAAGAATACTTAGAACTCTGACTGCCTACAATTCTGCATTGTTCACACTCGGATAATGAACAGTGAACCTTGAACAGTGAATCACGATTATCAAATCTCGAGACTTGAATTGTTAATTGCGAACATTGAACTCAGTGAAAAATGAATTCGACAATCTTGAACCGTGAATAGTCTTCGAAAACCAATTCATACCGATTATTATCGACATCGTATCAGCGTTTGAATGTTCACACGTGATGATGACAATTCCAATGAATGAATGAATGAATTGACGAAGAGAAGACCAAAAGTAATGTTAAAAATTTGTCAATTAATGAACAACCGGTGGTTCAGAATAAATTTATGAACAAGAAGTGATCCGATTCATTCCTCTTTGGTCAGACTAGAGAGTGCACTCCTATGTACATACATACATGTATATATATGTATACGTCTATATTGCATTACGTTACGAATGAGCAAGCACCAGTCGAGTCTTAGTTGTATTAAATAAAATCATATCAAGAGAATTGTATAGAGCAAGTTTAATTGAATGATTGACTCCCACTATAGCTCCCTCTATATTTTCTCCTTCATTTCCCCATCTGATGCGACGCGAGGCGACGCGACGCAAGGCAACACGACGCTTCTCGTTGTGTCTATTTTATTTTCTTGTATATATGTATATTGTGTCACTTGACTTTGTAGACTATAATCACCCACATATATGTACATACCTACATACATGTATACGTAATTATACAGCTGACTCAGCAAATTGCATTTGCTCATTTCTTTAAAACTTAATACTCTGTATATGTAGGTGTACGTACGTACATACATACGTACTTGTAGTATATACACACATATGTATTTACATACATACGTAAGCTGCTCTACTTTAAATTTTACAATAAAGATAACACCGAAAATATTCTACCCGTTGTATATGAACGGTTTAAATGCATTTTTGATTATTTTTTTTTATTTTTACCCATAACTGGGATGAGAAAAACCAACCCTCCAATTTCGCACTTCATTTTAATCGAATGAATAAATTTTAGAAGAATTTTATTTACATGAGAAATTTCTTTTATGATCTCGATCGAAAATTTTCAACATTTAAAATGCAATTCCCATCATTCGCAAATTACGACCAAGACGATTTCTTTAAAATTTTCATACGGTGTAGGGTTTTGGATCAGCTTGGATGCGAGCTTTGCACCACGTCTGGGTTAGGTTAGGTGGGTTTCTCAGTAATGAATAAAAACGTGGATCATATCTGATAATTATTGAATATAAGGGGATACGATTTAGTACATTTCGATACAAGTGCGAAAATGTTGATTTTCTAATGACTGCGAAGTTTTTCGCTCGAGCAAAGCGAGGATGACAATGACACGAGTCGAGAATCACCTTTCGCAAGTATATCGAACCCTGTTTTTCAATACAACGTGCGGAAAGTTGAATTTTCTGGACGCATAGCGGGCGCAAAATCAAACTTTCCGCCCAGCGTATCGAAATTTTTGTTTTTCAAGTCTCAAAATTTTCCTCTTGTGTTTAAAATAGGTTGAACGACTGTCATCAATTACTCGCGTTAATGACGTCAGTGGTAGATAATTTATTTAATCATTTTTTTAAAGAAAAAATTATCATTTTCATCAAAGCACGTTTTCAACTAAAAACAATGAGACGCAATTACTAAAACTTTGAAACCATACAGCGTTTGGGGTTTTGCCAAATCGTGGAAAAATCTTTTCAAATTTCTATCGCGATATTCGCATTTAGTTGACTCAAAAAATTGATACTTTTTGGTTACAGTGAGAAATATTTTCTAATCGATACCATACGTGAAGATTTTCTCAGTTAAAATAAAATCTTACTAATTCATTTATTTGATGAAAACTAAATGATGAAATTGAAGTTGATTGATCTGACGCAATATATACCCCACAAATATAAATTCAATTAATTCCTTTATAATTCTCTCTCTCTCTCTATTTCTTTTCTTTTTTTCTTTCGATTCCTGTTCGTCGGTATATTTTTTTTTATTTTATGCTTTCAAGGACTGAATATATATATACATATGTCCCTATGTATATATTATACATATATAAGGATCTAGCAAAACTTGACACGGTGTCTTTGACACGCCTTGGACACGATGAAATCCGACACTTTATTTTTCCCTCTATAGTTGTGTATATAATTCTATATACATATAAGTGATTGTATATATGTGTTAGTACAGCTTATATGATGCGATACGATGTGCGGTGTCGGGTGCTTCTATATACATGATGCTGTTGCTGTTGCTGTTGCTGCTGTTGCTGCTGCTGTTGCTGTTGCTGTTGCTGTTGCAGCGATGCGAGCGAAACTCAGCTAGCAATATACAAGCCACTGAACGAAATGAAATAACCGACTATAGGTACGAAAAGAAAGAAAGAAAGAAAGAATGAAGGAAGGAAGGCAGACTGCCCTCTAGTATCCAAGCCTCTTATATGTTCCTCGATGCTTTTTAACACGTGTAGATTTTTACTCAAGATATACCTGCTTGTACCTATGTGTTTATGTATATATATATGTATGTACCTGTATTATAAGTAAACCTATTTCCTCTACCTCGAAACCTTTTTTTTATCTTTTTTATTCTCCCTTCTTTTTTGGATTCTAATTTTCGTATTTTTTTTTTTTTTTTTTAACTTCTCGGTTTAGCTTGAGGGAACTTATCGTAATCACCCTGATAATGAAACGTTTAGTTTTCACAAGATCTTTATGTTTCAAGGCCAAGAGAATCACCTCCGATCATTTTCAGACGAATGTCTGTATGTGTCTGATCACTTTTTTTTTTTATACGACGATATCTCGGAAACGAATGATCAGATTTTTATGAATTTGGTATCAATCGACGCGGATTTTTTTTATACTTAGTACTGATTAAATTCTGGTTTTTATTGGTCCAATAGTTTCCGAGATATTTAAAGAACAAATTTTCGAAAAAAATATTTTTATCGACGATATCTCGAAAAGGGATCAACGGATTGGAACAAAAATTAATATCTCAAGGGTTTTTTGGATTCTTGATCACGAATACAAGGTCAGATTTTTTTGCACTCCTATAATCTGAAAATTTTCTACCAATAATTATTTTAGGAAATTTCTATTACGTTAGTGTTTTTTTTTATTTTTAACTTGAAAGATTTGAGCGAGAAGTTTTAAGGGACCATCGTGGTCAGTTTTTTTTTATTTTTTTTCTGTTCAAATAACGTTTTTTGCAAAATTTTTGTTCTGTCTTATTTAAAAAAAATTTTTCCTCTTCTTACGTCAAATGATTTGGTTTGGAACGAGGTATAGATTATATTTACAAACATCGAACATTATCTAGTAAAAATTATCTTATACTATACGACAATTTTGGTATAGTTTAGATTCTTTTTTTATTTTACAGAATTTAATAAGAATTCAATATTTTGACTTGGTTTCCTTTTATGCAATTTTTTTTTTATTATTATTAAAATTCTTCTGATTGTTGGTTTCATAATTTCATTTTCTATTATACATTTTTATTTTTATTATCTTTGAAATTTAACCCTTTCCTAAATTTAACCAATTTTTATTCAAGAAATATAAGGACGATGAATTTATTTTAACAATTTAAAAATTTGTCTAATCATCAATTATTAGCTACAATAAATTTTTTTTTTTTTTGTACCTAATTCTGATTAATATATTTAAAAAAAAAGAAATTTTCACCGATTATAAAATTTATAGAAATTTCGATTTAAGGTGAACCGTAATCTATTAATGTTTTATTTTTGTCAAATTCTCTACATTTGTCTAATATGGTTCAAAAATTTATTTTCTTATATTTTCAAAATTTTAATTTAACATCGTAAAAACAAATAAAATTGTATCTTGGAGTGATTTTTTTTCATTTTTATTTTTTTGTTCAATTTTGTAAACGCGGTTTTAATCGGTCGGAATATAATCTTATCGCACATACGCGTGTACATTAACTAAAATAATAATTTTCGCAATCTGAATTGAACAGAACACAGCCGGAAACAGGAATCACCTTCCGCATGGGATTTTTTTTCTTTTTCTTGTTTCCTGTTTTTGAAATTTTTTTAAATTTATTACTTTTTACTATTTAGTTCATTAATTTATTATCATTAATCAGTCTGTAGTTCGTGTTATATATTATAATATGTATAAAAATATACCATACGAGATAAAGTCATGAGTATATATATTATATCCGTATATAACCAGGAAAAAAGATGTTATCAGTTTTTCGTCCGTGCATTATAATAATTTGGGAAAAACTAATAATTAAATTAATTACAATTTAAAAAAAGAAATTTTTTTTTTTCCCTTAATTTTCTTGTTATTATATTATCACAGATTTGTTTGAAACAGCCTACACCTACTCATGTAATTATTATTATTTTTTTCGTTTTTTTTTTTCAGAATTTTTGAATCGACAGAAAAAAAAAATTTTGCAGTTTTCGAATGCAAAAGAATAATCGTAATAAAATTATCGATACCTACATGATCGTTTGTCACACGTAGGAGTATATTTTGAAAAAATTTTTGAAAGAAACAAAAAAATCAAAATTGACGTATACCGAGTGGCGAAATAAAAAAGAAATAAGAAACCCAAAAATATTTTTGCACATCTTTTGTAAAATAAAAAAAAAAAAAGAAAAAATGGTTGAAAATATAAAACAAAAAAAAAAAAAGATGAGACACTGCACTGAAAATTATATATATAAAAATAAAATTCTTATTAAAAATTTATATAGGTACTCACCTATGATAAAATCTTCGTCGACGATGTTAATTCGGTGTTTTTAAAATCCATATGTGAATATTGCAGTTGAATCGATATTGGAAAAAAAAAAAATAATAATAATATATATGTATGTATATCTATATTGATACACACCTACACTCACACAAACTCACACACATACACACACATATATACACTATTCAGTTTAAACGACGATTCATATTAGTTATATCCACAGAAAACATATATGTATATGATGATGATGATCACTTTTAACAATAATATATATTTCTTTCACATATATATTATAATAATTCCATTCACTGAACTGCTGCAGGTATATATATTAACATATATACATATTGATATTATTAATTAATTAATATATTTATATACCTATATGTATGTATTATAATTTCACAAAAAAAAAGAGAATTCACTTGAATACTGTAATAACAATTTTATCACTTTGAATTATTTCTTCCATTATTTCTATTAATTCCTTCATTTTATTGTTCGTTTTTTTTTTTTTTTCTTCTCTTTTGTATTTTCGTTTATTCTTCTTCTTCTTTTTTTGGTTTTTTTTTTTTTTTTTTTTTTAAACAGGAATTAAAATTCTTCCTATTATTGATAATTCTTCACTATATCTATAAAAAAAATAAAAAATTCCACATCATATATTAATATTATTTATCATATATTATACATATGTATAATTATCACTGATTTTTTATACATATAAAATATATAATAATAATAATAATCATATATCAAAATTCGTTACATTATAAATCGCTTTTGAAGTACAATAAAAAATGACAAAAAAAAGTTGCGGAATAAAAAAAAATTAGAAAATAAAAACTCAAAATTCGATATAAAAAATTGAACAAGTAAAAAAAAAAAAAACCCAAAAACGATAATTTAATATGAATATGAATATTTTATATGTAATTAATTAATTAATCAATTAATTTAATTATTTCTACCACTTGACAGTAATTTTATTATTATTATTATTATTATTATTTTATAAATTTTACATGGGGTTTTATGGAATCGTTGAGGGGGTTTGTTCGAAAGAAATGCGATCGTCTCGAAATCGCTTGAGAAATAGATCGAAATGGAATATAGATATATGGACAGGAATTTTTTAATACCTATATAACACATAGATATATACGTATATATATTTTATATTTATATAAAAAGTTGTACTTTTTCGTTTTTGTTTTTTTTTTATTAATTATGGTGTCTCAGAACTTTTTTTTAACACTTTTATTTTTTTATGATTTTTTTCTTTTCGTAATTTTTATAATTTTTTGTTTGTTGTTCCTGTTTTTTTTTTTTGTTTTTTTATCTTTTTTTCTTCTTTTTTTTTTTCTTAAATCGCGGATGAAATTGAACCGAAAATATTATACCAGGCACCTCTATATATACATATACATATACATATATATATATATCTGTGTATAAATTCTGCGCGCACCTCTCTTTGCCTTGGGCAACACTCCGAACGGACTGTCGCGCGCCGTGGTTCACCGGGCGGTTTAGTATGTTCGCGGTTCCTCGCGACGCCCCCGATGACCCCCACGACGCCCCGCGACGCTGACGCCGACGCCGAACGAATGCGCGGCTGCATACCTGACTCTCGAATCTCTTACCGGTATACCTATACCTATATATTCATCTATTCTATATCCTATCCTATATCCTATTCTATCCTACCTATCCTACCTGCCCGGCGAGTTTCTGCTGGGATCAATTTTACGGTTTACGATGTATGCTGGTGAGAGGTGTGCACAATGTAGACGTATCGTTGCTGTACGTTGTTTTCTTCGTGTAAAAAAAATTAGAGAAGAATTAGTGTGATATGAGAAAAAAGAAAAAAAAAAACAAAAAAAAGAAAAGAACCTCAAGGTTTTAGATTTGATTGATATTTTTTTTTTTTGCTCTCGAAGAACCGTTTTTATTTTTAAAGATTCTTCGAACCCAGCTTCTGCAGGCAATAAGAAAAGAGAATTTTTTTAAAAAGAGAAATTTACGTAGATAATATCGTTGATTCTACGATATGTTTGATATTTTTTTTTTTTTTATTAACTTCCCGCTATGAAAATTGAAAATTTAAACAAAAAAGGGAAGTTATTGGTTTCAGTCCGATTTTCGAAAATCGAGTTTTCATCAGATCTCGACGTTTTGGGGTCTTACGAAGCTACTTTGACTATTTTTGGATGGACGTCCGTACATGTGTGTGTGTATAAACAAATTTTTGCCGTACGATATCTTTAGAACGAATCGACCGATTGGAATGGTTCTTATGGCGATCGAAAGGGTTTATCAAGACTTAGATCTGATTAGATTTTGGAGTCGATCGGTCGAGTAGTTTCAAAGTTATTTGAGAAATAAAAATTCAAAAACAATTTTTTTGTCATGTTTTTAGCGCATAACTCCTAAACCGTTCGTGCGATTAGTCTCAAAACTTGATCAGACTTAGCTCTTGGATAGCCCTTTCGATCGCCGTAAGATTCATAAAAATCGAACGATTGGTTTAAAAGATATTGCACGAGAAAAATTAATTTTTTTGTCTTACGATACCTTCGGAACGAATTAATCGATTTTAATGATTCTTGTCACGATCGAAAAGGTATACCAATACTTAAATCTAATTGAATTTGGAAGTCAATCGATCAAGTAGTACTTTCAAACTTATTTAAAGAATAAAAATTGAAAATAATATTTCTTTTACGTTTTTGCCGGATAACTTTTAATCTACTTGACTGATTAGTCTAAAAATGTAATCGAATTTAAGTTTCGAATAGCTCTTTCTTAAAGCAGGTTAAATTAGCTTTTGAATCATACCTCGTAGAGTTTTCTAGCTCAAACCGTTCTCGAGATATTAAAGTTTAAAAAAAATCATACGAGATGGAATATCTCACGATTTTGAAAAAGTGTCAAAAAAAAAAATCGAAATGAAATAAAAGATCGCATTGTGAAAAGATGGTTTAATAGCGAAGTCGTAAAACTGAAAAAAGTGATCAAAAATGAAAAACAATTGGCTTTTTGAATAACGAAACAGAAAAAAGAAAAAACGATTTTTGGGCATTTTGAGTATTTTAATCTACAACACAGAGTCAGTATACGACTCTGTAAGTAAAATCCAGAATAATCCACGTATGTATATACTCTGGGACTCGGATAAGAAATAAAAGCATTTTGTGCCAGGGATCTAACGTCTCGAGATGTTGTTTCTTTGAATAACAGTAATCTAGGAGGATATGGCGAGCGCATAACCCGAGAGTAACTTGCAGTTGAATAGATATAACTTCCTGCCCCACAATTCTTCTGGATGAATCACAAGCTTTCTTCATTTCTAGAAATCCAATTTCTTCAATTTTTGGAAACGACGTATCTCTATCGAATTTTCAGGCACATTAGCTGCTCTGAATTCTCATTTAAAAAAATTCGAGGAATTCAGAAATGCAATAAAAAACAAAAAAAAAAAAAAACAAGTAGGTAAATCGGTTGACCTCGATGAGCCAGACCTAAAACTTCCCGGCCAAATCTTTCAAGTTAAAAATAAGAAAAAAAAAAAAACAAATCGAAAATTTTGTTGTGCAATATTTTTTAAACTAATCAACCGATTTCAGTAAATCAGTTTCATCCGTTTTCAGTAAAACTACTCGACCGATCGATTCCAAAATCTAATCAGATCAAAGTCTTGATGAATCCTTTCGATCGCCGCAAGAATCATTCAAATCGGTTAATTCGTTCCAAAGGTATCGTATGAAAAAAAGAGAAATTTTTATCGTGCAATATCTTTTAAACTAATCGTTCGATTTCGATGAATCTTACGGCGATCGAAAGGGCTATCCAAGAGCTAAGTCTGATCAAGTTTTGAGACTAATCTCACGAACAGTTTAGAAGTTATGCGGTAAAAACATGAAAAAAAATTGTTTTTTAATTTTTATTTCTAAAATAACTTTGAAACTACTCGACCGATTGACTCCAAAATCTAATCAGATCTAAGTCTTGATAAACCCTTTCGATCGCCATAAGAACCATTCCAATCGGTCGATTCGTTCTAAAGATATCGTGACGGCAAAAATTTGTTAACACACTGCACACATACATACGGACGTCTATTCAAAAACAGTCCGAGAAGCTTCCTAAGACCCCAATACGTCGGCATTTCATGAACACTCGACTTTCAAAAATCGGACCAAAACCAGTAACTTCCCTTTTTTTTGAAAATTTTCAATTATCATAGCGGGAAGTTAAAAAAGTTTTCAGGTTTAAACAGAGCCCCAATATTTTTTTTCTCATTCACATCTATTTCACCAAAGTTCAAAAAATCCTATTCAGGGTTATGCAAATTTAGTTATTTTTTGGATTAATATATGTATGTACTTTTAATATGCTTGAAAAATCAATTCTGCAATATACGAATACATAAGTCAGTTATGTATATCCGTATCATGGATATACCTACTTATTCATATACATTATTATTATTATTATTATTATTTTTATTATTATTATTATGTATAGGTAGATCGAAGAAAGTCATATTACGTTGTAAGGCGTGGTTATCAAATCAAATTCATGGCAACCAGGACGTAGGAACATACATATACATATACCCTGCAGTATAAGAGAGTCACAGTGCCTGCAGCCTACTCTCGATGAAATATTATTCCACCCCATTGGAGATACCTACTCTTTTCTTTAAAATAATCTATTTGCCAAGATATTGCTTTCGCGGGGGAGCCAGTCGGCTATGCTTTTCTTATTCCTTTCTTAGTCTCCGCTTTGATATCGACTCTCATATATACCCAACCTCTTACCCTATACCCGATATTCCATTTATATTTTTACCCATATTTTCGAATCGCCATTCGATCTCTAGCACTCTTTTTTTTTTTTTTTTTTACAAATTTTCTCCATTTCATAAAAACGATTATTTTTACGGATTTTTTCCGACGATTTTTATTTTTCTTGCCTCTCATTGACCCGGAATCAACCATACAAGCTTTTGTTATAAAGGTGATTACGTGCCAATGTTAACACGCTCCGCTCTAACTTCTTCGTAATCGAAATTAGTTTTTTTCTTCACAGAGTCGATCATCTTCGTTTTCCAGTCCTTCAAAAATTCAGATAATTGATATAGCGGATCCGAAATGGCGGACGAAAATCACAAAAGTGATAAAATTTTTGTTAAAATTAATATCTAAAGGCTTCTGTAGTCGCTAACTACGATTCAGTTCTCTAGCCCGCGAGATTCTGATTGAAAAAATTGAAAGCTTATAAAAATTGTAACTCAGTTCGGCCATTTTGGGTTTCTAATTTTGAATTTTTAGACGAAGTGATAGCAGAGATTTCTCATGATCAAATAAAATGTGAAATAATATGAAGATCGATATTTTCAAAAAACGTGGTAGGACTTTGAATTTTCATCGGGCATTTTGGGGTTTGAAAAAAATTCCAAATAATTAAAAAATAAAAAAAGATCGATTTTCTTTCCCACCGGTTATAATCACACCTGTATAACATCCATTCCTGTATCGTACGATAGAAGAGAAGAAGAAGAAGAAGAAGAAGAAGAAGAAGAGAGCGTTGGCGTAACGAAACGGCGGCTAATATTTGCGGCATCGATCGTCGAGCGACGTTGTGCGCCGGGACGCCGAGTTCAAATTGAATTACTCCGTCACGGTCTCTCCCTTCCCCTTTTTCCACTCCCCCAACTCCTGCCCACCGCTGCTCCCCGCATTGCCAGGAGCACCGCTATGTGGCTATGTGTAGCTTTGCCTCTCTCACAGTCTAACCCCACATTCACCTCTACTTCTACTTCAACCCCCACCCATTACCTGCAACCCTTGTTCGCCACCTGCACCCCGGGCGATAGTAACACACGCGCTATATTCTGAAGAGCAAATTGTTTCCGTTACATTTTCCTAGAAACTATTCGAACCCTCGGGTAGATAGTAACAGACTTCAACGAAGTATGCGATGATACCGATATTTTAGTTTGGTTAGGTTAGGTTACGTTATGTGTAACTTGTACCTACATGACGTCACCCTTCACTTTTTTACCAATTACGAATTAGACGAAATCAGAGCTCAGTATATCTCGAGTGAAATTGTCTTTCATTCATCTTACAATCATTGATAAATAAAAAAAATTAGAGTAAAGCGGAAGCAAGTAGAAATATGGATATCAGAAAAAAAAAAGATGGAAGATCTGTCGTTCAGACTCAACGAATTATCTCACAAACTACGAGATGAAAAAATCTGTAACTTCCAGAATTTTGCATGGGCTCGTGTGACACGTTGAATTCGAAAAAAAAATTGTTTTTTTTTTCAATTTTGGATTGACCTGTGCTTCATATTATTTCCGTTAATAACTCGTTGTTGAAAAAACCTGGTTTAGGGTCTCGTTTTTTTATCATTTTTATTCTTGTTTTCATGTTTGAATTTTTGGAAAATTTATTTCTGGTAAAAGCACAAATGCGAAGGATTGTTCCTAGAAATTTTCTAGCTAACAATGAACTCGACAATAACCAGTGCTAAAGGCCAGAACTTTATAGTCTGGTTGGTATGGTGGCAGAGACGAAGTCAGAGACTGAGAAGGAAGTCTTTGCGTCTGATTTTCAGCTTGGCAAAGGCAGACTTCAGCAGCTTTCAAGTTGCCTAGAACCATCTTACGCTTCTAACTAGTCTGAGCTATTGTCGAGCGTCTACTAATACTACTGACTCTCTTACCAAGTTTCGAATTTTAGATATACATATACCTAGATGTGTATGTAGGCAGAGTATAGTCGCATATCGGAGGAACTGAAACTGAATTGCAATTTTATGCAACATTAAACTATTCTTCAAGTATGGAAAGAAAGCTCAACTGTTATAGTTTGATACTTTTAATGTTGGTTCTGATTCCTCTTTGTTCTAGAAAGATACAAATTTTCTCATTTGACGAATGAAAATATAGAAACAAAGAAGACTTCTTCAGCGTTGAAACCATTTTTGAGTTTATTTTGTAGTCATTAGTATTTTTTGTTTTTGTTTTTTTTTTTTTTAATTTTGTGTTTCTTGTTTTTGTCAGTTTGATTTTACCTTTCGGGATTTCACAGCGACTGAAACTGAACTCAACTAGTTTGTGGATTAATTAGACTAATTATTCTTCACGGTTGGGTGGTTACAGCGTCTGGTAAACAAGCGTAGCTTAACGTTAGCTTACAATTAGCTTAGCTCAGCTCTTCGTATCGTTGTCAAAGAATATTCAGTTCGTTGAACAGAAACGCATCTTACGAGTAACGAAGTTTATATCCATCTACTGTTGTGTTTAGGGATACTAGATGTTACTAATACTCGTATAAGGTCTAGATCGAGCTTTTAAAATATAAAAACAGTTCTAACGGATCATTCGAGCCATTTTTTGACACTTTTCATGGGACATGAATTTTGCGTTTTGAAAAACCCCGCAACTTTTGTTCGAAACTTTTTCACACCCGACGTACTCTGACGCAGACAGCTTGGAAATACTAGCTAAAATACCACTCGCAAGCTCTTACTCGAGCTTTTGAAATATAAAAACAATTTTAGCACCTGACCGAAGTGATTTATCGATATTCTTTATAGGACATGAGTTTTGCATTTTAAAAAGCCGCGCAACTTTTGTTTGAAGCTTTTTTACACCCAACGTACTCCGACATAGATGGCTTAGAAATACTAGCTGCAGTACTATTCGCTAGCTACCAATTAAGCTTTTGAAATATAATAACAGTTTTATCGACTGAGTGTAGCCATTTTTCGAATCTCTTCACAGGACATGAACTTTGCGTTTTGAAAAGCCCGACAACTTTTGTTCGAAACTTTTTTACACCCGATGTACCCCGACGTAGACAACTTGGAAATACTAGCTAAACTACCACTCGCAAGCTTCTACTCGAGCTTTTGAAATATAAAAACAGTTTTAGCGTTTGACCGAAGTGATTTATCGATATTCTTTGTAGGACATGAGTTTTGCATCTTGAAAAGCCGCGTAACTTTTGTTTGAAACTTTTTCCTACCCGACGTACCCCTGCGTAGATATCTTGAAGAGTGAAAAGAACGAAATTAGCTATCTCCCAGGTGGCCTGAAGTGCAGTGTAACGTCACACGGTCCGAAAACCGCGACTGGAAAAACTTAAATTCTTTTTTTAAATCTCAATCCTTGGGCCTCGACAAATTGGACCATAACCCTGCACCGGGGAGTTGGTTGGTTCAACTAATGAGCCGCAAACGCGAGTGTGGTAAAGGGACAGTGACCGAGATGAAGAGAAAGAGAAAAGGAGAAAGAGAGAAAGATGAGAAGGAGAAGGAGAATATGAAAAGGAGAAGGAAAAGGAAAGGAAGATGGAGACTAGAATCAGGAATCAAGAACAAACGACGATCCACTTGCGGTTAGAGAGGCGGGACCAGCGAGTATCTGAGTACAGCGAATGGTCTGTTGGCAGGGATGAAGAGAGAGGCACACATAACCTAAGGAGGACATTCCACCGCTTAGAGATTTATTTGCCGAATAAATGTTGAGGAGGTATTTTTAATGGCTGACAATAGTGCTCTGATAGTGATCTCAGAAACGTATTGTCGTTCGCCGTCGTATATAATCCTACAGGCATCGACGCAGCGAACGAAAGGAACCCCCTTTCTTCCACAACCACCATCACCACCACCACCACCACTACCACTACCACGCCATACCATTGGTACTCCTCATCTTCGACTCTGTCTTCGTCTTACTCCTTACTAGAAGTCTTTGAGCCTCTTGCATGGCGCTTTGTGCATTGTTATCATCACCGTTGGTGATATTCTCGCCGTTATGTTGATCATTTCAGTTGTTAATCTAATCGAGCAGTGTTCACTCTTTTTATTTTTTATTTTATTTAAGGGTTAGATTGATGAGGGCGATCAATGCTTTCCAGAATCCATGTCCTATCGGATTGGTATGACGGTGTGAAGGAGCTGGTACGTCATAAATTACCCCCTAGCCAACTTTGGAGTCACAGTTTGGGTTTGGGGTGTCGCGTCGCGTCGCGTCGCGTTGGGACGCTATGGCTGCTGCACGTACCGGTTGGAAAATCGAGGGTGCCAACCGGAAACTCCCACTCCACGGGTCCAGAGAACTTGCGGAATTCATTATGTACCATTGGACAAAGCGAGTCGTTGAACGAAATTTATTTTCACCAGCTATATTCACTCCTCTACTATCGACTCAAGGATTGTAAGAAAGAAGAAGAAGAAGAAGAAGATGTGGAGAATCGTTGATCGATTCAATAACACAATCCAAGAAAGAAAAAAAATGAATACCTTTGTGTCAATTAACAAAGCAGACAATGTGAATATCTTTGATCAGTCCCGTTGTCAAAATCGTCACATGATTATTAGTCGGCATTTAACCCCGCGTGAGAACCTAAACCTATCGAAACTTCGAACAATCAATTGTATGTGTGTGAATTATATGATTTTTATCATAATAACAGGTCAATGACCTTTCTTCGTTTCCCATTACCATATTTAAGTACAAAAGTCGTTGTATCTTACGAACAGTCGAAGGTATCGATTCGATAAAACTTTTATTGTAATTAGGGTGCGAAAATTGCATCAGAAAATTGAGCCAAGTGACATTTTGTTTTCAGGACTGACAACTTGATGGGATAATATCGGAAATGGGATAACGAACTTTTTATCGAATTTTTTACCTTCTCCCCATATTTAAACACAAAAGACTTGATATCTTTTGAACCGTTCGAGGTATCGATTAGATTGAACGTTTATTTGAATGAGGGGACCAAAGTGCACCGGAAAAAGGTACCCAATTATCTATTTCAGGCACTTAAACATATCGGGATGGTTGTTTATTAACCTAAAAATTTTCTTCTTTTCATTTGTTATGTTATTCAACGAAGGTGGGCCTCGCGCTTGAGGCTTACCAGGATGGTATCCACTAGGAAACTATCAGTGACGGTTGGATGAGACGATTTAACGCATTCTGGGTACGATATTGGGTAGGGAAAATTTATAGTCCTTGTAGTTGCTGTCTGAGCCACCCGCGGTGCGGCCCACGGACTCACCGTCCCGAACATCAATAAGAACTCCTGCTCAAATAAATCCACTGTTTTGACAGTGTTTCGTAATAATTTGCCAATAGCTTGGCTGCATGGTAAGAGCCAAGAGAGGGAAGGCAGCTAAGCCCGCTTGTGCCTCCTCAGTTATTCGTCCTGCTGGTATAAATGATAAGCTGGATAAACTGACTTCTGACGACGTTACCGATCTCGTATGAGATTTTTCTTCCGTAACGTAGGTATCTTATCACGTACAAACATGCACCTCTGATATATTTTTAACTTCGGTAAATCAACATGTGTCCGTTATTCGTCATTCGAGTTAAAAAATGGAATATAACTAGAAATATTTTTAGGTTAGAATCGGTTAGTCATTCGATTTTTAGGTTTTATACCTACGGCTTGGGCAGGTAGATATAAAAAGATGACATAGCTTGTGTGAGAGAGAGAGAGAGGGAGAGAGGAAGAGAGAAGATTCTTTGGATGAATTGAAATTTATGCGATCACAAACGGATGGAAATTTATTTAAATCACCCGATTTCGGATAGCGGTTTATTGTGCTTCGGCGTCAGAGCCAGCGAGCTGCTCTGGCGCTTCTTTGCTTTATAGTAACTCCGCGGACACGGTATGGGCGTAAACCGCGTGGCGTAGCCAAAGCCCTCCGCTATTCCGCACGTGAAATTAAAGAATCTTTAAACCCGGTTTCTTTTTAAGAATTTTTAAATAAAATTTCGCCCTCGTTTTTATACAAGGATCAACGCGGTTCGTCGACGTGTCAAAATTCATGATTCTTCCTTTGTTATACATACACCGATTTCTCTGGCGAGGCGACACTCACAATGAATTTTTTTAATTTTTTTTTTTTTTTACCCCATATTTAACCACGAAATTCGTTATATCTTTTGAACGTTTCGAGTTATCGATTCGATTCTACTTTTGTTAGAATCAGACCGTCAATTCCCATCGAGATTAACACCGCTCAGTGATCCTGGTCGCCGTAGACGGTCTTTAGAACTCGTTTTTCATTATTGGAGGTTATATTTCCCATATTTAAGCGTTAAAACCTTCGTATCTTGCGAACGATTTGAGCTATCTCTTGGATAAAATACTCGTTTAGATCAGAGAACGAAATTACGTTTGAAAATTGCAAAAGAGTTAAAACCAGACGGTGAAATAGCGCGATAGAGATAGTAAAATCGTTAAAAACCATCGTCATCTTCTCTCCGAGGATCATTCGGCGCGTTCCTTATATTACCACGTCTCAAGATGTTCGTGTACGCTTCGAGGTAAGATCGCTTCGCGGACGGCTGGCTGAGCAGGCAGACATGGGCGCTACAAATGGGCGGGCCGGTCTGCAACTGCCCTGAGGTCACGCACAAGAGAAGAGAAGCTTGCCGATGCGATGCGGCGACTAAGAGAGCGAGAGAGATAAAAATATGAAGAGAGAAAGAGAGAGACAGGTGAGAGGGAGATCAAGGTGAACCACTTATACCTTACTGACTGGATTACATTAAGCGATCCGCCGCCGGAGTGAAACAAGTCTAATTTAGCTCGAATCAGAGAATTTTTTTTTACACTATTTTTCAATTTTTCTTCACTCTCTTTTGTTTTTTATTTATTTATTTTTTTTTTCCGTAATGATAATAACGATGTACTTTCTTTCTCTTCTTCTATTTCATTTTGATCATTTTTTATAACAATAAACAAAAAAAAAAAAAAAATAAAAAAAAATCGTAAGTATCCAAAAAATGGTTTTTGTTTTGTTTTGTTTTTTTTTTTTTTTCATTCTTTCTCTCGGAGTACTTTTTGACATTTTTTTGATTAAATTCATCAGAATACTTACACACGGTTAAGGAGTTAGTCTTTGTTCGGTCGAGGGCAGCACCAGCTCTTTTCAACTGCACCGTTCGTCCGTCCGTCCGTCCGTCCGTCCGTTCGTAGTTGGGCCTTGAGAATAAAGGTGGGAAAATGAGTAGCAGACGTATTCCGGGCGTGGAATAATTAGCTAATAACATAGGCGCCACAGGCACGGGGAATATTACAGCCCACGCGAGAAGATAGCTGCATGGGCTTATGGGGCATAGCTGTATGTACGTACCTACATATGTGGCTATAGAGCTTTCTGTATGCAATCGAAAAAAATATTTTTTTTGTTTTCTTTTATCCTCGCCGTTACCCTCGTCGAAAATAATTTTAAATTCAAATTTTACATTTGGATTTTTATCTCGAAATAAAATTGGAAAAACGTTTCGATTTTTCAAAATAACAAAAAAAAAAAATAAAAATTGGAGTGAAAATCGTTGTGGCTTTTAGATAATTCGAAACGGTTGAAATAAGTGATAAATAAATTGGAAAAAAAAATAAAAAATTGCAAATATAAAATTAAAAATTACAGAATTTTGGAGTAAATTGTGAAAATATTAATATCTAAGCTTATCAAGCTACGTCAATGGATAGTGTACAACGTTCGGCACGTATATATGATGGTACATGTATAATACATACCTTCGTGAAGATATATCAGCTCTATTTCCTATTTCCTCAATTTCGTCAGAACCGTGACAGACGATTTTGCCAAATGACTATCTGTTTCCTCCGCAAAAGTTTTCCCCCTCTAATATTTTTCAGATTTATCGTTTTAGTCTCCCCCCTTTTTTTCACCCTCTCCATGAGGATCACTTCCGTCATTTTATTTCATTTTTATATGGGTCTTCCATACGTAGGTATATATGTATACGTTACATACATACCTATATGAAGAGTGTAAATGTCATATTCACTCTCACCTTACTCTCACATAATTTTCAAAATACTTGAGCTATTCGTCTCTAAGTTTCTCGATATTTTCGATTAAAAATTTTTTTATTTAATCTAAAAATCGGTTAGGCCAGATAGAACAATAAACTGGAACGATATGGACATGAAGCCAATCTTGGAAAAAAGTCTATCGAACGGTATGACAAGTATCGGTATTGAAAAGAAAAGGATCGGTATAAAAATCGGTATTAGAAAACATCCCCAAAAATCTGATATTTCCGTAGTACGATAAATCATTTTCTTGATGGATTTAATTGGTGGTTGATCGAGCTAAAAAATTAGTACGTCTATATCGATACCGATTTTTTTTTTTTCTTTTCTTTGATTTCAAAGTCCAATTCACTAGGAACGTAATGACTATTATTATTATCATTATCGTGCATTTAATGAGCAAAAAGTATGCCGATCGTATATAACGGGGGCGGTAGTTAGGTATGTAAGGTATTTATATGATATACATATATAATATATAATATATATATATATATATATATATATATATATATATATATATATATATATATATATATATATATATATATATATAATATACACATATAAATATACATATATGTGTCCATATTCTTTTTGGGTCCCTTAATTCGAAAGAGCGCGGGACACGGCCGATACAGCGGTCATAATATGTAAATGTTGATCGCATTGGAAGCTCTAGTGTTACCGACTTTCAGACGTGCCGCGATTCCCCTTTAACTCTCTCTCTCTCTCTCTCTCTCTCTTTCATCTCTTTTTTTTCTTTTTCTTTTCTTTTTATTTTTTTGTTCTTTCTCTCTCTCTCTTTCTCCTTCATTCGAGAGAAAAAGAGAGACACAGTCGAGCACGTAAAACCAGCCAGACTACTATCCACTACCGTTTACACCTTCTTCTCTTCTTCTTCTTCTTCTTCATCTTCTTCTACTCCTTCTTCTTCTTCTTCTTCTTCTTCTTCTTCTTCTTCTTCTTCTTTGGGAGACGAGGGGCCGTGTCGTACAGCAACGTCCCCTTCCCCCCCCCCCCCCCACTCTTGTTTTTTTTTTTTCTCTCTTATTCTTCTTTTTTTCTACCTTTTTTTCAACCATCCATATATGCTCTTGCCAACAGATTTTATCACGCAATGCGTAGAAATGTTTTGTCATCTAATAACCCAAATAAATATCATTTATTTTTTATTTGATTTTGTTTTTTTTTTTTTTTTTTTTTCATCTTCTTCTTCTTCATAGTATACATTGCCTTTGGTATACTTTATTAGGTACTATATAGACGTTAAGGTTAGATATACGAGTACATACATGCGTACATATTATAAAGAAATTAATAATCATTAAATAAATAATTTCATCAATTAGGTAATCAAATTTTAGAATTATATTAATCATTTTTGAAAATAATTTAAACAAGGATTTATATAACACAGTTTCTATATATTTTTTCAACAGTAGGTATCACACCTAGTCGATGATTTTCAGTTTCACATTTGTCTTTTTTTTCTTCTAATTCTTTCCTATTTTTTCTTATTATTATTATTTTGTTATTTTTTTTCGAAAGTCTCTAATCACGGTAGGTAGATCGTTAATCAGTTACCGATTGCTAGATTTATTTCTTTTAAGTTATTATCTATCTTTTGGTATATTATATACATATAAGTATATGATAGATGTGTGTTCGTATTCATGTATGTGTGTGTGTGTGTGTGTGTGTGTGTGTGTGTGTTAAGGTAGGATGGCTATGGATATACACAAAGTGTAAATAATGTTTTACGAAACATCATATGCCACGTCGGGCATAGCGCGCATAAGCGGGGTTATATTCATATCGATTTGTTTTACGACCGTCGAAACTTTTACGGAATTCTTGAATAAACGTAAGTATTCTATCTTATTCGATACAAGTTTAAGGTAGAAATGTTGGTATATAGGTATGTAACAACCTTTCTACTCACTAACACACATCGTCTAGACACAATCTTTTACATATACATATATGTATTTATTTTATATATGTATATATACTCATCCTCTTAAGTTTCTTGAAAAAACGATTGTGAACTTCTTATAACAGTCTTCAAGCCTATACGAGTTAGTATCGACAAGATTCAGCTACATCAGGTCCGATGTGATCGCTGCTTAGGATTGTAATTGATTAAATATGTTGAAATTAGAAAATTATATATGCGCCTTTTTTCACTTCTTTTTCATCCATATTTAACCATAAAAATCATTATATCTTTCGAACCGTTTAAGATATCGTTTCGATTCAACGTCTATCGGGATCAGCGGACAAAATTACACAATAAAGAGTCACTGTGCGAGTTTCAACTTATCAGAAACAAAAAAATACAACCTTTACCCTCGTCTTTTGTCATCAGAGGTTATTCTCCCCATATTTAAGCACAAAACTCGTTGTATCTTCCGAACGGTTCGAGGTATCGATTCGATTAAACTTTTATTGAAATCAGGGGACGAAACTGCATCGAAAAATAGCCAAGTGGCGTTATTCAGGCTCAGAAAACTCTGCGAGATTATCAGAAACAATACAACGAACTTTTTCCCGCCTTTTATTGTTCTTCATATTTAAACAGAAAATATTCAATATTTTTGGAACCGTCGAAGGTATCGATTAGATTAAACTTTCATTGAGATCAGGGGACTAAATGGGATCAGAAAATGTCTGTGATCGAACTTTGGGGAGTCAGAGAACATGAACAGTGTGTCAAAAGTGAGGTTATGATCCGATAGAATTATTTATATCTTTTTATTTTTATAGTATTGATATAAAAATGATATTTGACAAGTAAAAACAGTCTAAGATTAGTCTTTATACGAGTTCTTCGGATCAGAGTCAATTTTCACCTGGTTGATCTTGAAAGCACTGCTACAAGGTAAGGAAGGCTACGCGGCCTTCCATTCCTGGCGACCGACCGCGACGGGGGTTAACGCACTTAAATTTCTTGGCCATACAGGCCATTTCGTCCTCCATATTCCAAGTTTTCAGTTCTTAATTCCCGATGATCAGATATCAAACTCTTCAAGAATTGCATTTAAACATATCGTGTTAAGTTTCAAAACTCAAAACTGAATACGACGAGGCTCAGGACGATCTCAACTCAACTGCGCTCCCAGAGGCACGATGCCGCCTAAGAATTTCGTAACATCTGTTGCAACGGATGACTGGCTTCGGAAGCTGTGTCATGAGTATGTAGATACTTAATCCTTGCCCCTTCGAATACTTATAAAAAAAAAAAAAAAAAATTAAATATCTCTCAGTTTCGTGAGGGAAAAATTTGTGAAAAAATTGTGTTTGCTGAGAAAACGAATTCCTTGATGAACGTTTGCGTCTTGTTTTTTGAAAAAGAAAGAGAGAGAGGAGTATTTCTGAGCTAGGTGCAGTATCGGTTTGGTTGAATAAAGAATCTCGGGTTGTAAATCTAAATGGTTTTATTACATCTCCGATATACAAGCGATATATATTAATGGAGAAATGAAATAAAACCTAAACTAAACGTATGGAGATAGATTCGAGTTATCAGAGTAGTATTACAGGGTCCGGTTTGGACATTTTAGTATTTGACTACTTCTTGATTTTTATTTAATTCCTGGAGGTTCTTAGCCCCGGAATGTACGACGCTACGCCGTGGTCCCGGATCGCGTTTTACATTAGTTTTATAACGGGGGTTCAGCAAAGGAGAAAATTTTTCGAATCAAGAGCCGAAAGAGAGAGAGAGAGAGAGAGAGAGAGAGAGGGAGAAAGGGGGGAGGAGGGGGAAGGGAGGAGATGAATATAGAGAGAGATAACTGCAGAGGAATTACTCATGCCCGAAGTGAGATATTAATATTCTCTTGAAATCGAACTGTATATCACCTCCACGTCGCACGCGAAAAAACTTATAGGTACACGATGCTAAAACACGGTGGAACATGACGTTCTTTGAATTATGATACTAGATTCCGGGAAGGGTATACCGCAAAATTTTTACCATCACGGGCTAAAAACCAGCCATACAATTAAAAAAAAAAAAAGAAAAAAAGATGTACCAGGAAATTAAACAATTTGTAAATTGAGATAAAAAAAAAAAATAATAAAAATATACGTTTTCTGAAGATATTTATGTCCGGAACGATTTATCCTTTTCCCTCAATGATAAAATTACACAATATATTTACATATTATACAATAATAATTATTCGGTTTCTTTGTTTTTAGATTTTTATTTCTTTATTTTTTATTTTTTTTTGTTTTTTCTCTTTCGTCTTAAAACCGTCCCGTTGGACCAACCGCCTCCAGGTACTGTTCCTTCGTCTTCATACACACCAGTGGGCTTTTCTCGTCGGTCAAAAATCGTCGCTTTACTTGTCCATCATGAGATTTATCTTTCTCCACTTCGTCGGATTTCAGACTCAGAATTATACGAATTTCTTACGCCAGAATTCACTCTATTGCTGGTTAAGAAATTTTTGTAGTTTTTCAAAGGGCATAGAATCCACCTTGGAACAAAAAATACAAAATAAAAAATTATCACCCCTGAAAGTGTTTTTACTCAAAATACGAAATTATTCGAGAAATGAAACCAAGAAAAATCCCAAGCGAATTAAAGAAAATATCACTCTTATTACATCGTCAGATAACTCGGGCTGTGTTTAAGAAGGAGAAATCTCTTGGGTATCAATTTGAAGGTGAAAGTTCACCCTTCACGGTAAGCTCTTGCAAAATTTTATAAGTTGACTCGATCAGAAGTTACACGTATTTTAGTAATATTGTGTAATGAAGAAAAGTTTTTCCAGAGAAGCCAAGAAAACCAAAAAAAATCGATCACCTGCAGTCGGTGACGTGTTCCATAGCTTGAGCTGTTTTTAAGGTAGAGAGATCTCCATAGAATGATTTTGAAGATGATAGTTCATGCTTCAAAATGAGACTTTGCAAAATTTTCTAAGTCTACTCGATCGGGAGTTACTCGTGTTTAAGTAAAATTGTTTAAAACAGAAAAGTTTCTCTACAGAAGCCAAGAAAACCAAAGAAATCCATCTCCTGCAGTCGGTGAAGTGATCCCATAGCTTGGGCTGTTTTTCAGGTAGCGAGATCTCCATAGAACGATTTTGAAGATGAAGGTTCAGGGTTCAAAATGAGACTTTGTGAAATTTTCTAAGTCTACTCGATCGGGAGTTACATGTGTTTTAGTAAAATTGTTTAAAACAGAAAAGTTTCTCTACAGAAGCCAAGAAGGCCAAAGAAATCCATCTCCTGCAGTCGGTGAAGTGATCCCATAGCTTGAGCTGTTTTTAAGGCAGAGAGATGTCCATAGAATGATTTTGAAGATGAAGGTTCAGGCTTCAAAATGAGACTCTGCGAAATTTTCTAAGTCTACTCGATCGGAAGTTACACGTGTTTAAGTAAAATTGTGTAAAAAGAAAAAAAAAAAGTTTCTCAACAAAAACTAAAGAAGACTAAACCTCCGAAAAAAAACAAAAAAAAAAAATTCATCACCTGCAGTCGGTGAAGTGATCAGGTTATTAAAATTAGTAGAAAACGAACCACTTCTCTTTCGAGCGTGAAAAGAAATTTTAGGATAGGTAAAAGATAATGCCGTTTGGTAGTCTGATGATGATCGAGGTTCTATCTCAGGTAGTAAAGGAGCTGAAGGATAAAGGGCGACAAGGTGCTGCAGGAGGAGGATAATTATTTAGATATTATAACTCCCGGGGAGTTTGAGGACCTCGAAGGACCTCCACAGTATCTTTATATTTTTGTTTTCTTCATTTTTTATTTGATTTTATTTTTTATGTTTTTATTTTTTTGTTACGTCCTCCGAGTTCCTCTTTTTATTTTTCCTCTTCTTTTCTTCTATACTATCGAGATACCTTTAATGGTGCAACCTTTCAGGCGTTATCTCTGGGAGAGGTTCAGTCGTGCAGGATACCTACGTTAGCCTTTTAAACCAACAAGACTAAAGTCCTGCACTCTCAGATAAAATGCATTCTTGGATCCAATATAATTAAGCCCTATCAACATACATTATCCGCCGGTCCTCGTCCTCCTCCTCCTCGTCCTTCTCCTCGTCGTCGTCGTCGTCTTCGAGGTAAAAAGAAATCTCTCTGAATATATTTCAAGATGCTTCGAAACGTCATTCCGTATTTTTTAAGTTTCACTTTATACTTCTCACATCCATGATGCACTTTTTCTGTTAACAAAATAGTTTTCTTATTTCCATTTTCATTTCCCATCCACTTTCATCGTTCAAAATGATCGCAAATAGATTCTGTACAAACTGTACTTAGTTTTATACATACGCTATACCAATATCTTACTCTACTTTGTACTTCATATCGAATAGAGTTCTGTCTCCTGAAGAGAGTCAGTCGCTTAACTGAGATCGAAGGAGCTTTCGTAATTAACCACTTGTTCGTCGCTGCAATCTAGTCTCTCTCGCTTTTACTCGGTATCTTTCAACAGGCTAGAGGCTCCTTCTTTAGTACCATTCGAAAACTTAATTGAAAGACATTCTAACGGCTAATGAAAATTCGAGGAAGTTAGGTGCATCGGATCGCATCGTATCGTATTTGGTGTCGTATCAGCTTTCTCAATGGTGTTGGTTCTGTGTTTAGAGTGCAAAAAGAGAGAAAAAATAAAAGAAAATTATAGTGAGTTTTGAAAATTCTTTGGACAAATATGTGTCTACAACGACAACGCTGTTTGACATCCAATTATTCGATTCGATGGCGAGGCAAAATCCGCGGCGAAATCTTACTTGTCAACAACCCGCGAGGTCCGACATATTTGCAAAACATTTAGGAGGTTTAGCCTTCGGGCTTCTGACGGTTTGAAAGCTCCCGGATCGGCGGGGCATCGAAGCTTGAAAGATTAGTAAACTGGTCCTCGAGATAAGCGGCTACTGTCCTTATTGTTGGTCCCTGCCAAAGCCTGGGACAGGCCCAGGTTCACGTTTAAGTCTCGGGAATAAATTAGCCACGTATTGACCGCGCAAAACTTTTAGGAGTCAAAATAGCGAGTAATCCTCTTTCAGTGCGGTCTAAGAACGTCGATATTTCCGCTCTGGTTAGAGATAGAGAAAAATTTTTGGTACAAAAAACCTGCGGGGTAATCAGCTCTACAAATTTACTCTGAAGAATTTTTTCATCCGATGTAAAACGGTCGAGATATCAAAGTCAGTCTGTCAGAACAGTGTCACACTTCAACGTGGTTGAAAGGAATTGATATCTCCGCAACTCTTAGACTTAGAGAAAATTTTGTGAGACAAAAAATTTGCGTCTTGATTCGTTCTATAAATTTTTCCTTTACAATTTTTCGATCCGATGTAAAACAATCGACGTGTCAAAGTTAGTCAGTGAAAACAAGAATCGCATATTCTTTCAATGCGTTTTAAAAACGTTGATATCTCCGAAGGTATTAAAGATGAATTCAACTTTGTAGGACAAAAAACTTGCGCCTTAATTTGTTCTATAAATTTTTCCTCTATGACTTTTTGATCCGATGTGAAATAGTCGACGTGTCATAGTCAGTCAGTGAAAACAGCAAACGCATCGTTTTTCAAATGGGTTTTAAAAACGTTAATATTTCCAGAGCAGTTTAAGATGAAGTAAAATTTTCGAGACATAAAACGTGCGTCTTGATTAGTTCTACAAATTTTTCCTTTGGTATTTTTTTTTTCCTATGTAAAGCGGTGGAGATATAATCAAAAGTTATCTTTGTTCATCTCCTTTCATGTTTAGTTAAGGTGGTCTAAGACTGATACTTATCTACTCTTACCGAGAACCGAAGAGACCTTGCTGAAAGTTTTGTCAGTGCCCACTGACGCGTAGTCGCAGGTTATACTAAGCAGGATAGACGAAGCTCTATCCGGGCTTGAGAGAGCCAGACAAACGGTTTTGAAACACGAGCCTCTTCCCATCTAGCGAGGGAAATGGGTAAGTTTGAACAAGGGAGCGTAGCAGATATTCCGATGGAATCAAGAGGGCAGAGACGAAGAGGAAGAGGATGAGGACGAGGAAGAGGAAGAGGAAGAGATAGAGGTAGAGGAAGAGGATGAGGAATAGGAACAGGAGGACGGGTGGTGTTTGCATTTACGCACTGCTCAGTTAACGCTAGCTCCCGAAATACTAAGTGGGAATTGCAATCCATGCTAGCCGGCTAGTGGATGGATACACATGGTTACTATCCAGACTCCCCAGCCTCAGTCTCTGCCTCCGCCATTTGAATACGAAATTTGAATCCGCTGACGAACCGTGCATACATCAGGCCGAGCTCTCCAGTTTGAACTGCGTACCCTGAACCTGAACGCGTATGGTAATATCCCTACAGCGCGCTCGCGATTCTCTACTGGATTAAATATACCCAACCCTCTTGTCTTTGCTTTTACCATTGCTTCTCGCATACCTCACACCAAAGTTCAACCATCAGAGTAGCTTTCGGAGAGTCTAGACACATGACTTGTACGAAAAAAAAAATCAATTTTACTTACTTTTAGTAATTTTTTTTTTATTACCCATATTTAACCCTAAAAGTCATTATATCTTTCGAACCATTCGAGATATCGTTTCGATTCAACGTTTATCGGGATCAGCGGACAAAATTACACAGTAAAGAGTCACTGTGCGAGTTTCAACTCATCAGAAACAAAAAGATACAACCTTTACCCTCGTCTTTTGTCATCAGAGGTTATTCTCCCCATATTTAAGCACAAAACTCGTTGTATCTTCCGAACGGTTCGAGGTATCGATTCGATTAAACTTTTATTGAAATCAGGGGACGAAACTGCATCGAAAAATAGCCAAGTGGCGTTATTCAGGCTTAGAAAACTCTGCGAGATTATCAGAAACAATACAACGAACTTTTTCCCGCCTTTTATTGTTCTTCATATTTAAACAGAAAATACTCAATATCTTTCGAACCGTCAGAGGTATCGATTGGATGAAACTTTCATTGAGATCAGAGGACGAAACTGGATCAGAAAATGTCTTTGATCAAGGCTTCTGTAAGTCAGAAAAGACAAAGACTCGGAAAAGTTTTTTATTTTAAAGAATTGAACTGTGCACCTTTATTTTCACCTCCTCCTTGCCTAATTTGTTGAATTGAGTTTCACGATTTTATAGAAGTGGTTGGTCTGGCGGTGAGTCTAGGAGTAATATCTCCGAACCCCTGCAGGAGTGGTACATACATAAGAGGATGAGGAGGCATGAAGCATGGAGAACAGAGGATGGAGGATGGTGGCTACGAGCACAGCGAGTCGTCGCAATCTACATATGTACACGGGGTTTCGAAAGAGGGTGCTGCAGAGTGTATAAAAGACAGGGAAAGTTTAAATGACTTTGACTGTTTTAAAAAGTTGACTCTTGCCAGCGGCGCCTCTACTGCTACACAAGAAGTAAGGAGGAGGTTGCGACCCTCGCTTTTCTTCACTTCACTTCTCTTCTCTTCTCTTCTTTTCTCTTCTCTTATTCTATAGCGAAAAACCCACGTGTCGGAGATGTGGTTTGGTGTTTACCGGGGTTAGAGGACTCTTGTAATGGAAGTTTTTTCAAGTTATCCTCTCCTTCGAAATTGAGATTTTCTTTTTCCCCACTTCTTCTTATTCTTATTCTTATTCTTTCCCTCTTTATACTCTTTTACGCTTTTCGCTACCACAGTAAGGTAAGGTAAGGTAAGGTACATCTATATTTACTAATACAGAAAAAACAGCCAACCGTATCCTACAACAGACTTGGTGATAAATTTTTTAAACTTCACTCAGTCTTTGACAAAAAATTTAAATTCTTATAACTCTCTCTCTCTCTTTTTCTCTTTCAGTTTCTCAATCTTAGAAACTATTTTCTCCTCACTAGATACAATTCCTGAATAATTCATAACCAAATTTTCTATTTTCAATGACCAGTGAAAAAAAAAAAAAAAAAAATTTTAATTCTTATAAGGATCGTTTTTATCACAATTTTTACACTCAAGTATTAATAAACTAGGTTTAACGGGGGATGATTTAGCCTCTTGATCTTTTCTCTCTCTTTCCTTTTTTCGTTTTTTTGATTTCTGTTTTTTTTTTTTTTTTTTTTTTTTTTTTTTCTTCAAGATTTAGTAAAGCTGCGATCTAGCTATACCCGTAACTTTTCGTTAGACAAGGAAGCGATTGTCCGTGCATTCATCCTGCTGCAGTGGCTCTCAAATGAAGATTCATTGCTCTGTTTTTCCACAACGTTTAAACGATTAAGAAAACGATTCAGGATATCGTCGATTAGGTTTAACCACGGTGAACGTAGCGAACGAAAAAACAGATTCGTATTAAAGTAGTATGGCAGAAATTGATGAAGAAAATGAATAAAAAATCGGGGATTTCTTTTCCATTGTTTGTTAATTTAAGTAGAATTTTTTTTTTTGTTCATTTCCTGTATTTGAATAAATTTTTTTACACTTTTTTAGACCCCAAAGCGTGGCAGCCACTGGACTCAGCCATCAACTAAACGAAACTATGCTATTTGACCAAGAAATCTGTATAAGAGAGTTGTCAAAAGCTGAGTTAGCCGACAATGGGCCGAAAATGGGCTGCTTCAGCTCTCGAGACCAAAGGAATGCGTATCGGCTCGATCATTATCTGTAATATGGAGCGCCGAGCGTGTTACCTCGAGCTAAGATCGCCCCACGCTCACGTTCGGAACTTAGAGGTGGAGGCCTGCTCAGCTCTGCACCGATTGGACATAGGTAGGTGCGTTTACACATTTACATAAACGGTTATAAGGAACGGAGAGAATCAGGAATGAAAACTGAAAAATGAATCAGAAGAAGATATGAAAAAGATGAAGATAAAGAAATGTAGAAATCCGAATTTTTTTACGCCCAGTAACTTTGGGACAAAAAATTTTCAAAAAATTTTCAAAAGATGAAGCTTCAAGCTTATTTTTTTGGCTTTGAAATTACGTCTCAAAAATTATCCTACACTCATTTTTTGAGGATCTACAAGCGGTTGAAGAAAACTTAAAGAAAATCAAGGTAACTAAATTTTAAAAACTAGCTGGAGGCTAGGGAAAAAATTGTGTGAATTCGAAATATAGACGGTTGGAAAGCTTGTTTTTCTAGCTTCGAAATGCTATCTTAACAATTTATTTTACAGTCATTTTTTGAGGATCTACAAACGGTTGAAGGAAACCAAAACAAATTTACGAAACAGCATTTTGGAACCTAGCTAGAAGCTGGGGAAAAAATTCTACGAATTTGAATTAAAGATGGTTGGAAAGTTTGTTTCTTTAGCTTCAAAATCTTATTCCGAAAATCTATTCTACAGTAATTTTTTGAGGATCTACAAGCGGTTGAAGAAAACTAAAGAAAATCAAGGAAACAAGATTTTCAAAACTGGCTAGAGGCTAGGGAAAAAATATCAAAATTTTGAGTTTTACACGGTTAGAAAGCTTGTTTTTTCAGCTTTAAGATACTTTTTTCAAATTTCTGCTAAGACTTTTATTCGCAAAGATATAATAGTTTTAGTCATCGTAGAAGATCGTAAAATTAACCTTTAACGAAAAAAAAAAAAAAAAACGAAAAAAAAAAGACACTTCTAGGTGCATGAAAAATGTAAACTTTTATAAGTCAGTGCAGGGTCTTTATACACATACAAAAATCAAGACTAATATATATTTCATTCTAAGCTTATGTAGGTACTACAGTTTAAAAAATATATATAGGTATGTGCAGCGTCTACACATACATACAAACTAAAAACAGAGACTGATTCTGAGCGCATACCGCTTAGTCATTTCCGACTCATTACTGATGGAGAAGTCCTCTTAATTTCGAGGAGTAGTTATAAAGAACTAAAAAACGATAAATAGAAAATTAAGATGAAATATTACAGAAAAAAAGAAATTAAAAGAGAGAAAAATTAAAAAAAAAAAAAAAAAAAATTAGGATACTGCATAGAAACTCAAATATTTTCACCCCAAAAAATAACCTTTTTAGTTATCGAAAAACAGTTCGAAAGAAAAGTGGAAAATCTTTGAAAAACAAAATTTGACGTAATATCTGAAAAATTGTAAAATTAAAAAAAATCTGAAATTCACAGGATTTTTTATCGAGATATAATGAGTATTAAAAAAATTGTCGAAAAACAAAACCTGCCCCCGTTTTTCTTAATTTAATTTGAATAAATGCTATTAATTATCCTACTTATATAAAATAATAATAATCATCGTACTTTCTAGCTAAGCTACAGATGTTATAAATTCGTGTCTTCAGTCTTGCTTTATGTATAAGCCTGAATATATAAATATAGTAATATTAAGTATGTATTTGGAAGCGACATCCGACCGTTACAAAATTTGTTTAAGCATAACTCTGTCCACACAAATCATCTCCAGAGAGTAAAAGTTATTCCTTCCTAAAAGAGTCGGAGGGATTGGAGTCTGGGTATTCTTCGACCTCGACCATATCGTAGCCTCTTAGCGTCTTTATTTATATTAGTAGATAGATAGATAGGTGGATGGATAGATAGATAGATAGATAGATATGTAGATAAATAGATTTGTATATATTAAAAATAAATAATGTTTGTATACAAGTATGAGAGATTGTAATTAATATTAATATCAGATAAAGAAGCGACGAATGAAAACTCACCATGTTCAATCTTTACGTATAACGAAAATAAGAGAAAGTTAATTTATATCTCTTAAAAACAAAAAAAAAAAATATAAATAAAATATAATAGAAGAATATGGACAAAGTTTAAATTTGAAAAAAAACTTGAATTTTGTTGCTAATTTTTATTTTTTTATTTATTGTCTTTTGCTGGAGTCTTTTTTTATTACTTAAGTACACTTTTTTTTCCCCGTTTCTTTATAAGGTATGTGGATTATCGTATTTTACAAATTCGCTGGATTAATTATTTGACAGATATTCAAAATGAGGAATACTGAAGGTTTTTTTATTTTTATTTTTGCTTTCGTTTTTATGAAAGGAGTTGAACGATTTAAAAAACACAAATTTACCGCATGAATATCTGAAATAATTAACGGATTAAACTATCACATTTGTAAGAACAAATATTAGTTCGTGAACCAGTTGTACGATTTGAATAATAGTAAAAAAAATCGTTTGCCTGTTTCTTTGTACTTCTCGAGTCAATCAAATTTTTTCTCCAATCCAGGTCCACTTTCTTAGCACATGGTACACGTTTTTTAATTATTAAAAAAGCATAGTCAGAATCACAGTTTGATCCAACTTGAATCTCATCAAATTTTGGAATCGATCGACTCAGTAGTTTCCGAGTTAAAAAGAAGCGTTCATTTTTTTCTCGTACTAATATTTCTTTGAACTTAGTGTCTAGTTGGAATTAATCGATCCAGGATATTTTTAGTCGAAAAAATAACTTAACAATATTTATTTTTCAATCAAACTTCTTACGCACGAAATAATATTTTTTGAGCTTGAAAAATCGGGTCTAAAGTTCCAGGATAAACACGTGTTTGAAATTTTATATTTTTCCAAGTTTTTTTTGTGGCTCAAGAAAGTTCGACAACTATTATAACGAGCTGTCGGAGATGAATATAAATTTCCAACTAGTCGATCGATTCCGAAAAAATTTCATGCCCAAATATTTCCAATAATTCTCAGATCAGGTGAAAAATTTGAGAAAAATCGGTCCAGGGGTTCGTAAAGATTAGATAAAACCGTGGTTTTTAAAAGTGTTATTATCTCGTTAACCGTTCGTACAATTCCGATGAAATTTCTGTTTTTCCTTCTCACTCTTCGAGTAGCTCAAATTTTATCCCAAAAATATAGAACAAATTTGTAAATTAAATTTAGTACGGGGTAGTAGTTTGAAATTTCATTGCTGCATCACCTCGACGAACCGAAGCACCACGATTCCGTCGAAATTTCATTTCAAAATCTGGGTTTTGCTATACCTACCCCCGAAAATATTTCTCAAAAAAATTATATCCCGAGTGATAAAAAGAAGACCCACTTTTTTCGGGGTCCTTGTTCCTTAATCGTTTGAAAAGGATAGTAAAACCGTAAATTTCATACGATTCTTATCACAGAAGATCATCAAATTTATCTCTTTTTTTCTGGACTTTTCCAGTCGTCAAACTTCCGCTCCCCAAAATGTCTAGAATATTTGTTCCATAAGAATAGAGAGAGTATGTCTCATATGTGTCTTATAGATGAAGATACATGTACCTAAGTATAGTAGACGTACAATAACAGGAGACCAAGGTCCAGAGAGTTCCGAGTTCTGAGATCCGATTCTGTTAGAGATGAGAGAACTTTCGATGAAATCGTGAGGTTTATACTTACGTAGTTACGTACGTAGGTATAGTGTAGGTATATATATATAGTGTCATTTGCTTTAGTTTCCTTCAGGGTGAGATAATTTCCGCGTGGTGCGCGCGGTTGGCCTAAACCTAAACTGGAAACTTTTGGTGAAAACTTTGTTCTTTGGCTATATGTGTTCTTGTTTTAGCCAAAATGGTTACAGAGGTCAGCCGTAGATACCGAGCCAACATCCAAAGGCACAAAAGACAAAAAAAAATAAAAAATAAAGAAAAAATTAGCGAAATTGTACAAACCCAAAAAAGAAAAGGAAAAAAAATCAATCAGTTTTTATATGGGTGTCACGAAGTTAGGAAAAAAGAAAAAATCTTAATCTCAATGGTAAATGGATACGACCTTCTGGCTTTAGTTTTCGTAATTTTTTTCGTAAGAGCAAATTCAGAAGATCGTATTCGCCAAAAAAATTTCTTTTTCGCGAATTTCAATTGATGTCCATGTGTTTTCATCGATTTCATGGCGAATACGAGAAACCAAAAAAAAAAAAAAATAGTGGATACGATCTTCTGGGTTCAGTTTTCGTGATTTTTTTCATAAAACTAAAACCAGAGGGTCGTATATCCGTAAAAAAAAAAAATGTTTTTTGTGAATTTCAATAGATTTATGTGTTTTCATTGATTCCACGACGATTCCGAACAACAAAAAAATATATATATACAACCTTTTAGTTTCAATAGAACCAGGAGGTCGTATAGTATCGCTTACGATCTCATACGTTATTAGTGTCACAATATGTAAAGATTCGTCGAAATCAGTACCTATAGATAAATAATATCCGTTCAAAACGACCGTCTTTTGATTAAATAAATTTCCAAAAATTCCTACAAATATGCGAAAAACAAAAAAATCAGGAAACCAGTTGACCTGTGGGCCAACCCGAAAATTTCCCGCTGTGTTAAATTCGTTACAATTAATTGATACTATTGTGTTTATAATAAATTAAAGAAGGTTATAAGTATAATTAGTTTTCCCTATACAAATCTTTTTCTCTTCAATTTCTATTCTTCGAATAACTTTGAAACTACTCGACCGACCGATTCCAAAATCTAATCAGATCTAAGTCTTGATGAACCCTTTCGATCGCCGCAACAATCATTCAAATCGGTTAATCCGTTCCAAAAGTATCGTACGAAAAAAAGAGAAATTTTTGTCCTGCAATATCTTTTAAACCAATCGTTCGATTTTGATGAATCTTAAGGCGATCGAAAGGGCTATCCAAGAGCTAAGTCTGATCAAGTTTTGAGACTAATCGCACGAACAGTTTAGGAGTTATGCGCTAAAAACATGAAAAAAAATTGCTTTTTAATTTTTATTTCTCAAATAACTTTGAAACTACTCGATCGATCGATTCCAAAATCTAATCAGATCTAAGTCTTGATAAACCCTTTCGATCGCTATAAGAACCATTCCAATCGGTCAATTCGTTCTAAAGATATCGTGACGACAAAAATTTGTTCGCACACAGACACATACGGACGTCCATCCAAAAATAGTCAGAATAGCTTCCTATGATCCCAAAACGTCAAGATCTGATGAAAATTCGATTTTCGAAAATCGGACCGAAACCAATAACTTCCTTTTGTTATGAAAATTTTCAATTTTCATTGCGGGAAGTTAAAAATCACAAAAATCAAAAGCTATCACATTTTGGATAATCTTCTCCTTCGATCAAGATGAAACCAAACAGTTGACTGTGTAGAGAAGATAGCTTGTATAGAAAAGTAGCATAAATAGTCTGTACATAGATAGATAGATAGATATAGATAAATAGATAGATATAGATACGTAGACTAGTAGGTAGGTACTATAAGCTTTTGCTCGCTCGCTAACTGCAGTGCTTATCTATAGCCTCCCTTAAACTTTATGGTGCGACTTTAAGCCCGTTTTATTACGCTATTCTGTTCGGGTCCTGTCTACCCGCCTTTTATTTCCGATGTAGATATGCACGGTATAACCCCAAACCCCTGCAAGCCTGTACCTGCCGCTTCCTACCATCCTACCGAATTGAAAATTGAACATCCCTTATCTCGGGGCCGTGGAAGTATAGGCATACATCTTAAGGCCTCGAAGGAGGAGGTCAGATCTTCGAAAATCACTGGCTTAAGAAATAAACTGATTTTAGATTTTTTATTATTAATTATCAGCATCTTTAAAAGACTGTAATAAGATTTGAAAATTTTTTAATTAAGGGGGGGCTAATGCTGGAGCAGTAAAAAAAGTTGGTTGTTTTTAACGTATTATTGCGGAAGGAGTAGAAGACGGAAAATTATTACAAAAATCGGGATTCAAAGCTACAGGCTTCTGCTTTATTGTACGTATAAAAAAAATTAATTATCACAAAAATTACGTCCGCTACATCCGATCGAGGCGAGCTCTGCAAAAAAAAAAAACGATTTACGAAACGTTCACCATGCTTGTAGGCACACGGAATATCCGAAATCAGAAGAAGAAGACGTTTTAGAATCATGAATGTGTAGTTTCTAAGATTCTATAGAAAGAATTTTTTGAAAAAATCAAATTTGGATTAGTTATGATTTTTTTTTACGCATTTGTTTTACCCGAAAATTATCGATAAATTTAATCAAATGCGTAAACAAATTTGTAAGTAAGCCAAATTTCAGTTTATCAATAATCCGTTTTATAGGAACCTAGAAGGTACATTGACGATTCTAAAACGTCTTTTTTGTTTGGTTTCGGATATTTCGTTTGCCTACAAACATGGTCACCGTTTCAGAAATCGTTTTTTGCAGAGCTCGACTTGATCGGACGTAGCGGACGTACTTTTTGTGATATTTAAGTTTTTTTATAATTATTATAAAGCAGAAGCTTGTAGCTTTGAATTCATATTTTTTTAATTATTTTCCATTTTTTACTTTTCCTGAAATAATACATCGAAAACGATGAAAATTTCTTACTGCTCCAACATCGGCACTACCCTTAAGATTTTCACGAAGCTTTGATTTCTTTTACACGAAGATTTATTTTTACTGGATCAATATTGACTAAACTTTTTCAAAATTTGAAGGGTGTGTTCAGTATTACTTCGGCTTCAAAAATATCCTTAAAAAAAAAATTCAGAATTCGCAAAAAACAAGAAAACGAATAGGTACCAAAAAATTTGAGATGAGAATGTAAACCGATTTGTCTTATCGAAATAATTTCTAATAAAATTTGTACATATGTATGTATGTACATACATACAAGCATATACAAGTTATACATAATTGCACAGGGATGATTATTGTTTCGTAAATTAGTCAGCAGTAGATCGTTTAATTATCGGAACCCACATAATGGGTACAAATCGTACAATCACGTGAATGACGTCAGTTCGATATTTCCTTTCAATTTAAACTTATGTATAAATAATATATATATATATGTATGTACTAAAGTTTATACAGAATCCATTGAAATATTCTCATTGATACAATTTCCGAGTTCAAATTGGCGTGAGGATCGCGTAGGATGTTTAATTAGAGGAAAGTCTTTCAATATCGTTGCAGAGAATTTAAGGGTGGGTTTTGCAGGTTTGTTCATAATAGGCATAGTTAATTATTGTTCCATTTTCAAAGAATGAGATATGCTATATATACGTTTGAAAAAAAGAAAATTATACCGTTAATTATTAATTTATCATCGATTTTATCAAATTGGTTACATTTTTCAATTTTCAATTTTTTTTTTTTTTTGATAAGGGTGAAGTTTTTTTTTTTTTCGTTTTTGTGGATTATTTATCGTCGTGATAGTATATAAGCCTGTTATTGAATTTATATAGAAAACTGAGAAAAGGGGTGCCGCGTGGGAAATAATTAAAACAACTTTGAACGTATTATACTACGAGCCTTAATTAACACTTCCTAAATTCTAAACCATCTTTTTACCTGTCACGTACCTACCAAAATTAATAATAATCAACGATATAAAAAAAAAAAAAAACCAACGAAAATGAATAATAAAACAAATTTATTTATTTTTTGTCTCTCATAATTTTTTATTGGGGGCCTATCGTGCCCTAAAGAAACAAAAAAAATTCTTATAGAAATGCTCTAGTTGTGCTCCGGTCTCCCTTAAGCAGCCTTGATACTTGAACTTTGTAAAAAAAAAAAAAAAATTGAAAAACAAGAAGATATCTTATGTCCATATTGAAACCATGAAATTTATATCTAGAATATTTTTTCACATTTTGTTTTAGTTTGGGAGAAAATTTTCTAGTTCATTATAAACTGCCCCACCTTGTATATCATTACAAACTTGAAAAATTGAAGTTTCAAATTTAATATATAATCAGCCTTGTGGCTGTTGGACATTTTTAATAACAATAATTATTCAACGACGACAACGACGACGACGACGATGTTGAAGTCGACGTCGACGACGAAGTCTCTGGTTATATTCATCGTAGGTATACGTTAATATTTCAACGTAATTAAAACTAACGCTTTAAAAGTTTGACCAAGTATATAATTGTATATACTAATATGTATAATATATAAGGCGAGATAAAAATGAAGAGGCATGTTCAGTCCTCAATTCCTCATATATTTATCCCGCGAAATTAATTCCCGAAATTTTTTTTTAAGTAAAACTTCTTTTGCCAAGGTACCGATTTGGTCTTAAGTCTTAAGTCCTAAGTCTTAAGTCTTAAGTCTTATGTCTTGAGTCTTAAGTTTAAGTCTTAAGTGATAAGTTTTGAGTCTTAAGTCTTAGTCTTAAGTCCTAAGTCTTAAGTCTTAAGTCTTATGTCTTGAGTCTTAAGTTTAAGTCTTAAGTGATAAGTTTTGAGTCTTAAGTTTAAGTCTTAAGTGATAAGTTGTGAGTCTTGAGTCTTAAGTCTTGAGTCTTAAGTCTTACTTATAGCGTGCGTAATACGCAACAGACTTAGTTAATTTTTTCATCCCCAATAAAGTTCTTGAAACTTTTTGAAACAAAGATAGAAGAAAAAAAAACACAATGAATAAATGAATAAACCAAACAAAATATAGTTAATTAATTAACAGAATCTACATCACAATTAATGAGTGATCGTTAATTAACTACTTAGTCGTCTTTATTCATTAATTTAATTAATTAATTTTAGGGAGTTAATTAAACGATTGATTAATACCCTATAATTTCTTATATAATTCGAGTCAATTAGTATCCTTGCTGACAAAATTTGGATCCGATTCCGGTAGTCGAGGTAATAAAAAAAAAAAATAAATAAATTGTACAAAAAACCAAAAAAATTCAAAAAAATTGGATAAGATATTTTAGGGCATATTATTATATGAAGCTAATATTTATACGTGCAGTCATGGCTACAGCGAGACACGATTACTCGTTTTCAATGACGGGACGTACCTATGCGTCAGTTGAAAAGGGTAGATTATCGTAACAAAGCTGAAGCTCCGAGCTCCACGACCCCTAAAGCCTCTCCTCTCGCCTCTCGCCTCTCACCTTTCACCTCTCACCTCTCACTTCTCGTCGTTCAACCCCTCTGCAGTCTGCAATAGCCCTCGTAAACCTTCCTCGCGGTTCAACGAGTCGAAATATGGATAACAACGGGGTGAAGCTAGAAGCTCGCCAATCAATTTGTTCTCGCTCGTAGTCGCTAATCGCAAGGTAATCGCCATGTACATACATACTTACGTATAGTGTAATGACTGTGTTAATAATTATTCTTATTACTGTATTCAATTTACTTACTAGGATAGCGTATAGAATGTATTTTTGGTTCCGAAAAAAAAATTTTTATTTTTTATTATTTTTTTTTTTTTTTCAATTCAGTTTTTTTCCCCGTTTTCAAGATTTTTATTTTTGTGTCTTTTTTTTCTTGTCTGTTCGCGATCAAAATTTAATAAAAAAATCGCGATCTGAACAAATTTTTGTCTTACATTTCTTACCGGTTTTTGTGAAATTTTTTTTTTCCATTCTTCGTTCGATCAGAAAATTGGTAAAAATATATACATATTTTTTCTTCAATCAATTGATTTAAAAGACAAGAAAATTTGGACGAAAGAAATTTTTTTTTTTTTACCTGTTTATAAACTTTTTCTTTAATTTCCAAACATTTTGCTATAATTCTTTAGAAAATGAATGAATGCGAATTAGAAGAGGAAAGAAAAAATAAAATAAACATATTTTTTCAATGAAATAATATTCAAAAACTTGAAAAAAAAAAAATAAATAAAAAAGAAAAATCGTTTTTTTATATTTTTTATTTTTGATTTTTTCTTGGAGCCAACTAATTATCTTCTTTTTTTTTTATCTTCAGCCAAGTCGATCTCCCGTTCTATCCCTTAAACTGGTTCACCCTTCGCCCTCCTACGAGTTTCTACGTCGTCGTCGCGACGCCGGGCGTCGTTAGATCGATCGGAGATGACGCACGCACGCGGTACCGTACGCAGAGTCTGTTATACCTAAATAACCATCGTGCTATCGTGTTTTTCTCTTGTGATAATAAATTTATGTGATAAATTAACATTAAAAAAAAAATCAAAAAAACAAGAAAAAAAAAAAAAAAATGAAACGAATAAAATTCTTTTTTCTTTTTTTTTTTAACGTTAATTTTCTATTTTTAGTTTACTTCGATCCTCGACAAATTTTGTCGTCTCTTTTTCTTCTTCCTTTTTTTATTTTTGAATATCGTTGGGTGAATAAAAGTTACGAAAAATACAAAAAACGAATTTTTTTTGTTCGATGAAATTGTTAATTTTATTGAAAAAAAATAATTAATTTCTACAAGTTTTCAGTAGGCAGAAAAAAAAAAAAAAAAAAAAAACCGAAAAAAGGTGAAAATAATCGGCGATCAAAAATTGGTCAGATTTATTATTCAACCACCGATAATTATGATAAGCTCAAAATTCAGGCTTTGTGTGTTTAATTAATAATATATTGTGAATTTTATGTAAATTATTATATTTTTGTTACGTAATTTGTACAAAAATTTGTTACGTAATTATTTATTTATTTAAGATTTTTTATTTAATTTAGATAATATTTATCAAAGATCGTACCCCCCCCCCCCCCCCCCCTTCCCCCAAAAATTTTTTTACATTTACAAGTTTTTGACTTTATTTTTATGGTTCTTTTCTTCTGCGTACAGTCTCGCAGCGTTCGAAGTCTTCGATTTTTTATTTTTTTTTTTTTTCTCTTTATTATGGGAACCGGATAAAGGTTTAAGACTCAAGAAAGGTACACCCGAGGGCCTGAAAGAATTCCATGAGCGAGAGAGCGAGAGAGGGATGGGCATGGTCAGCCACCCACGGCGTCAGTTATTGAAGGATATTAAGTAATTATTGATTACCGATCGACCGCGATCGCATCGGGTCAGAAAACAAAATTCTTGTTCATAGGGCTTTAGTGCGGATCGTGGAGGAACAGGACACAAGTATTTTCTCCCTCGATATATTTTCGAAAAAATGAAACAGAAAACAATTTATGAAATTTTTTTTTTGAAATTCTTAATTTTTATTGAATTACGATTTTTTTTTCTTTTAATTTTTTTTTTTTTTTTTTTTTTGTTTTTGCGGTTCAAGTTTTTCATTTCAGTTCAGAGATTTCATTCCTTGTCTGGCTTTCCGCCTGCGGTCGTTGTCCATAAGTGGAAATCGTTACGTCACCCTTTACAATGACCTGCAATTCAGGATTTTGGCAAAGCCTTTGTAATCTAGGAATTATCGAGTCAATGTCAAACCGACCTAAACCAGGCCCTATGTCGTATTAATTACAGCCAATCAATCCACCGGTAGAGTAGGTGTGTGGCTTATCGTATTTTACAAATGTGATGGATCAATCATTTGAAAAAAAAAGAAAAAAAAAAAAACGAGGAAAATCAAACATTTTTTTTCTGTCTTCATTTTATGAATCGAGTCGAACGATTTGAAAAACACAAATTTACCGCATGAATATCTGAAATAATTAACGGATTAAACTATTACATTTGTAAGAACAAAAATTTGTTCGTGAACCAGTTGTATGACTTGAATAATAGTAAAAAAAAAATCGTTTGCCTGTTTCTTTGTACTTCTCGAGTCAATCAAATTTTTTTCTCCAATCCAGGTTCACTTTCTTCGCACATGGTACACGTTTTTTAATTATTAAAAAAGCATAGTCAGAATCACAGTTTGATCCAACTTGAATCTCATCAAATTTTGGAATCGATCGACTCAGTAGTTTCCGAGTTAAAAAGAAGCGTTCATTTTTTTCTCGCACTAATATTTCTTTGAACTTAGTATCTAGTTGGAATTAATCGATCCAGGATATTTTTAGTCGAAAAAATAACTTAACAATATTTATTTTTCAATCAAACTTCTTACGCACGAAATAATATTTTTTGAGCTTGAAAAATCGGGTCTAAAGTTCCAGGATAAACACGTGTTTGAAATTTTATATTTTTCCAAGTTTTTTTGTGGCTCAAGAAAGTTCGACAACTATTATAACGAGCTGTCGGAGATGAATATAAATTTCCAACTAGTCGATCGTTTCCGAAAAAATTTCATGCCCAAATATTTCCAATAATTCTCAGATCAGGTAAAAAATTTGAGAAAAATCGGTCCAGGGGTTCGTAAAGGTTAGATAAAACCGTGGTTTTTAAAAGTGTTATTATCTCGTTAACCGTTCGTATAATTCCGATGAAATTTCTGTTTTTCCTTCTCACTCCTCGAGTGGCTCAAATTTTATCCCTAAAATATAGAAGAAATTTGTAAATCAAATTCAGTACGGGGTAGTAGTTTGAAATTTCATTGCTGCATCACCTCGACGAACTGGAGGACCACGATTCCGTCGAAATTTCATTTAAAAATCTGGATTTTGCTATACCTACCCCCGAAAATATTTCTCAAAGAAATTATTTCCTCTAGTGATAAAAATCGGACCCATATTTTTTGGGGACCTCATTTCTTAATCGTTTGAAAAGGACTATAAATTTTATACGATTCTAATAATTACAGAAAATTATCGCTTTCTTTCTAACGATTTTCAATTTTTCAAAAAAATTGTCACTCTTGTTTCTACAAACAACAAAAATTTACGATCCAGAGAAAGTTTAAAAAATAGAAAAAGAAAAGGAAAAAGAAAAATCGGTATCAATTCAGCCATCGATTCCTGCATCATAATTATCTCACCTGTATTTTATAACGATATAATAATAATCAAAAAACGAAAAAAACTTTTCAACAATTGTATAGTATATAAGTTTTCGACCATGAGAGAGGCCGATGATGACTCTGTGTGGATGCAATCAGAGCGAGGGATTCGAAAACTCAATTATCTCCCATTACCGTGGTTACCTCTATTACAGTATCGATTTCGGATGTCGGATAGGATAGTAGGACACCATATATATATATATATATACACCATACACACATGGACATAGATACACCTACCTACGTACGATCGGTAGGTACCTACTACCGAACTGGACCAAACACCGAACTCCGTGAATCCCAAAGCATCGTGGACCATAGCGAAGTACATAGCAGAGCCAAAACCCGGAGTTGAACGACTTCCGGTAATGCCACACGGCAGAGGTAATAAATTTAAACCAAAAAGGATAAGACCTGGACTCCGGGTCCCCGGTGTGACTAAACCCTTAAGCGAAAATCGGAGTTGAAAACAAGAAAGAAATAATAATAATATTAATAATAATAATTATTATTATAATTTTAATAATAATAATGATAACGACTTTTGGAAAGAAAGAGAGGAAGGACGTGGTACCGGAAGTGCGTTTTAGAGCAGCGTGTGTTTTTTATGGTACTTCGAGTTCCCGTTAAATTCTTTAAATGGTAACGTAGTTCATTCGGGTTAAGTTTTACTGCAGCCAAAACTTTTTTTTTTCTATGGGTATTTTATTTTCGATTTTCATTTTTTTTTTTCTGTTCCTTTACCCTTTCGAACTTTGCTAATTTTAATATTCCGAACTTTAACGTCTCTCAAAATTCAAAATCGTTTTAAATGAATTCGTGATTTTGACCGGTTCGGAATTTTGAAAATTCGAAATTTCAATTCTCGTTCCAATTTTTGCTTAATCTTCATCGATCCTGTACACGAAATAATAAAAAAAAAAAAAAACCCTGAAACCGTGAGACGATAAATCGAAAAATAAATATCTGTATAAAATTTTACTCATTCACGATCATCATCCTTCGTTAAATAATTAATTAATTAATCAATTCATTAATAATTGATCAAATTAATTTGATGACCGTCAAATATCGGTTCTTAATTTTATTTATTTGTTTTTTTTCTCGAAATTTAAAGGCCCATATATAAAGTTTTCAAAAAATCGGTTATCCGAAGAGCGATAAGAGTCATTAAAGGCGTCAAAAATGGATATTGAAAGTCATTACGAGGATCCCTAAGTGTAAAGAATAAGGCTTTGAGTTATTTTTGGTATGTAACACCGCACGCGGTTAATACCTAGGCTGACCTAGCTCCACCTGTGTGGATCGGTTTCGGGTAATTAAAGATCCCCAATTAGCTGTTTCGGTCCCTTTGTTAGTGCCCGAATACACCGGGTCATGGATAGGGAAACAGAGTTTTAATATTAGGTATGTAGGTATAGGTTCCAAGTTTACCCCTTAGAAATGTAATTTACTTTAATTCCGATGTAATTTATGTATAATATCGTATAGGGTATCATCGATCTACCAATACCAAAACAGAGAGGAAAAGAAATGTAGGAATAGAATTGACGTAGAGCGAGATGAGGCTGAAAGCCCAAAACAGACAGGTGAAAATAATACCCATGCTTTATGGACGGATCTGAATTAGGGTGGTCCTTAAATTGGTCGTGTGTCGATTTCTCAAAAAAACAAAAAAATAAATAAATAAATAAATAAATAAAAAAGAAATAAAGAAATGGGTGCGTTGTGGGACCTAGGACAGAAATTAAATTTCTTCCATATATACCCGAATTGGTCGATATATGGATATATATAGAATTTTTTTTTCTTATAACCCCCCTCGGTGGCTTGTCCCTGGATCCCGATACGTATTATCAGAGTCAATCACGTATTTCACATAATAATAACAAGACTGGGTATATTTAAAAGTTTTTTGTCATTACCAAGAAATGCCCTATATATTGACACATACTATTCTTATGCAGTAGATTTCATTTCAATTCGATCTGGGTATGGTTACAATTTTTTGGTTGTCATTGGCAAAGAATGCCCTCTATATTGACACACATTATTTTGATATAGTAGATTTCATATTTCAATTCGATCTGGGTATGGTTACAATTTTTTAGTTGTCATTGGCAAGGAATCTCTTATACTTTTTGTTATTGGCAAGGAATGCCCTATATATTGACACATATTATTTTTATACAGTAGATTTCATTCAAATTCGATTTGGCTATGGTTACAATTTTTTGTTTGTCATTGGCAAGGAATGCCCTATAGGGTATTACCAGACATCTCTGTACTTCGGATAATATGAAAAGCCTTAAAAATGTGAAAATTTTTTGAAATGAATAAAATTTTCATTTACCGAGTGATACAACAACTACCGATGCGTTTTCCATATCAACAATGTGATGAAAATTAAAAATGAGATATTAAATAAAATGAAAATTTGAAACGTAATAAAAGCCCTGAAGTTTTTTCCCAGGGGCTATGGAATCTATGCAGTTTTCCCATTACTTTACAGGTACTAGTAAATAATATGGAATTATGTCAGATTCACAGAACTTCTCTACATATAGATAATAATAAATATATATATACATGTACATGTGCAGTTCGGATTTGAATTCTGTTCCCCTTCCATCCGATTTTTTTTTTTTTGTATTTTTTATTTTTTACATATATCTTTCCTAGTTATTTTCGTTAAAAAAATGTTCGTTTCAAATCCGCACAAACTGCAGTGGTTAAGCTTTTGCTCGATTTAGGTTCCAATGATCAAAAAAAAAAGACAGAAAAAACAAAAGCTGGATTTTGAACCTTTTTTTTACATTATAGCTCCGTTCATATAGGCTGCAAGAGCTATTTGAGGTCTGATTTTTTCTTTTACTATTTGTTCATTTGTTCTTCTTTTCTTATTTCTCAAATGACAATCCGCAGTTCTCGGAGATCGAGAAATATATAAACGAAGAATAAACAGATTGACATACGGACCAATAGATGGACGGAGAGGAAATAGCCAATTGAAATAACGGGGTCAGAAAGCCTCGAGCTGTTTGTTAATTGGAGTATATCAATTAGCAGAGCGAAACGATCCCCTGTCAAGTTCAGCCAAGTTTTCGAACACGGTTGTGTCTGTCTAGCTATACATATCAGTTTAGGTATCTATATCAATATCCATATCTATATACAGAGTGATTCAGGTTTGGCGTACGAAATTTTGTGGGTAGATTCCTCGAGAGATTCTAAGACTAAATGTCCTTTACCAAAAATTCGAGGGTTTGATAGTTTCCGAACTACGGATTATCTTAGTTGACCAATCACAGAGCTTCGAGCTTGCCAAGTCAGGGCCGAGTCAAGAGAATAAATTTAGTAGTGCCCGTGGGTCTCAGCTTGCAAAATTTTATTTTTATTTTTCGTAGGTGACGTCGACATACTTGTCGAAAAATGAAAATAAATTTTTACAGGCTAAGACTCACAGGCATTGCTAATTTTGTTCCTTGACTCGGCCCTGACTTGGCCAGCTGTAGACTCTCTGATTGGATCAGCTAAGATAATTCGTAGCTCGGAAACTATTAGGTCCTCGAATTTTTGGTAAAGAGAATTTAGTCTTAGATTGTCTCGAGGAATCTATCTACAAAATTTGGTGCACACAGACTCTGAATCAAGCTGTAGATCTATATACATCTCATATTGTGGATAATTGACATAAATATGAAAAATGTACAAAATATTTATCTTTTTACTTGAATGATACAATAATATGTCGATCTGTATAAAAAAAATTGCTAAAACCAATCCTTTTTTGTTTTCTTCTCTTTTTTTTCAATGTCAAAAATTTTGATAGGGTGTGTTTAAAAATTTCCAATATTTTAAGACAGTATTAATTTTGTTCTTCTGTTTCAGACAAAATTCGGATTAAATTTTGTTACAGTAAAACGTTAAACGTAAAAAATTGTTACAAAAATCATTCGAGAGGTAAAACAAAAAATGTTTTCTCTTTCATTTTCAAACTACAATTAGTTTCCATTTCCGCAATTCAACATTCGTTTACGTTATTTAAGTATTCTATTTATCTCTAATTTGTTTTTACGAAAGGTATTTTTTTTTGTTTTTTATTCTGTTTGTTTTTGGTTTTAAATTTCTCCCGGAAAGAATTAACTTCCTTCTTTGTACCTGTATTTATTTTTCATTAGTTCTCTTACCTATTATTGTATATATACATATATACATATAAAAGTATATATACATATATAAAGTTGAGCAAAGTGAACAGGTATAATTTACTTGCATATAAATGATATTATAATGATTAGTACATATATATTATATGTATAATTATATAAATTCGTAATTATTTGCGTATTATAGTTGCAATTATCATATTCGTTGTTTGGATTAACACGCCTGACAAAAAACTTCAACCCCCAACCCTCGCAGACAACCCTCGCAGGCATTTTATCGTATAACATTTGTTATACAACGATGCGACAGAGAAAGAAAAAAAATTTGATATCACATCGTACGTCAAGAATTATTTTCAAGCAAAATTCCCTAAAAAACCAAAAAAATAAACAAATAAATAAATAAAAAAGAAAATAAACTAAAAAAAAGGAGGATTATATACAGTGGCTCGTGTCTTACCCCTCGAGGGCCTGTCGTCGACCTTTGAGTTTTTAGATTGAACCTTTAAACTTTGAACTTTTATCCAATTTCGGGAATCTCCTTCCCAAAAATTACTTTTCTCCTTTTTTGTTGTCGACTTTTTTTTTTTTTTTCTTGAATTTTTAGAATTTTCTTACACTTTTTATACACGCATATACCTATACAGGTATGTATATCTTAGGTTGAGATTAATTATCAGGTATTTCAATGATTCGGAGTAGCTGTAACGCAAAAATGAAAAAAAAAAATGTAAAACCAAGATAAATGAGAAGAAAGCTGTGCAGTACTGCTGGCTACAGTCCTGACTTATGAATCTTACTGAATAATTATATAAAATATGTGACAAATAAAAAAATGAACCAACCCCTCCCCCCCCTCCCCCCGCCCTTCCAAACAAAAAATAAATAAAAAAATAACCAAAAAGAGGAGCCCGTAGGGGTTATGTGTACAGTATATGGTATATATGATTATAAACACGGTGCTTGTTCGTGTCTCTACCGTAACTGATATAAATTATTATACCTTGAACCAGTGAAGAGATATGTATACGTCTTACATTTTGAATAACGGGATGGCAACGAATTATCATTTTATTTTTCAAACCAAGCTGTATCAATTATTATTAAATCCTCCCACCCGCCGTTTCATCCGTTTTCTTCTTTCTCAAAACAACGAACAAAAAAAAAAATTTTTTTTAAACCCAAGGTCGGAAAAATGTGTCCAAAAACATTTGAAAAAAAAAACAAAAAAATAAAAAAACGGTGAAAATTCACACAAACCATAAACAAGCAATTTTTCAAAAAAAAAAAAAAAATTAAAATTGACGATACAATTAAAACGTTTCGTATAAAACATTTTGAAAATTTGATACACACAAGAGAAGGGAGTAAGAAGGAATATGAAAAAAAAAAAAAAATTAAAAAATGAAAATAAAAAAAAGTGCTGCTCTCATTTGCAGGGTAGATTGTGTCGGTGGGTAGCTAATGTTTGACTGACACGCTACTGGTGGCAATCATACTGCACAGCATGCTAGAAATATAAAAAAAATGGTGCGAAAAACCTGGTTTCAAACTATAATACCGCGTGTATAACAACCGGCAATTGGAAATGGAGTAAAGTTATGTACGTATAATCGTGTGAGAATTTTTTGGAAAAAAATTTCCAAAATTTTATTTAGAAATTGTTAATTTTTCTCCATCCCCTCGTCTTGAATATCGTCAGATCTAAATTAATAAATGTATAGCGGTTGGAGTTGGAGAGAGAGAAAAAAATTTGACCTACGTTACAAAATTAAAAAAAAAAAAAAAAAAATTAAAAATGTTAAAATACGAGCGCAAAAAAAAAGGGGGCATTTGTCATGACCATCTGGTCGCCATGCCCCAGAGACAGAGAAAGAAAAATGTGGTTTAGGGGCTCGCGCTGAAGGTCCTTTGGCAATTGAGCTGTTGCGCGTGACAAGGTCCTCTCTGAATAGATTTATTATTTAATCGTGGTAATTCGACAGACAAACCTGTACATGTACATGTACGTGTGTTATCCTCTGCTACAAAGGTGATACTCACTGAAGTATTAATGGCGATGATAAAAATAAAAGGTGACGATTTAGTACTCTGTGATCTTTGCCACTGCACATACGTATTCGAGATTAAGATTCAGGATTTTTATTGCTCAAGATTCTGGCCTTGTAACAACTCCATTCATCGTTTGAGAGAAAAATTTATTCAAAATAAAAATTGCGTATTATTATAGTCGAAAAGTTTTATTCGAAATATTTTTTCATCAGACTTTAACTAGACGAGATATCATGCGATTTATTTTCGCTAATTCTCGAATGGGATTTTCTACTTTTACTGCTCAGGATTCTAAGCCATGTAATAGCTCTACTTATCATTTGACAGAAAAATTTACATAACATAAAATCTGCGTTTTATTATCTTCTAAAAGTTTTATCTGAAACATCTTTTCATCAGATTTGAAATAGACAAGATATGATGGGATCTATATTCGTTAATTCTCGAGGGTGATTTTCTGCTATTCTAATTTGTACTGCTCGGATTCTAGGCTATGTAACAGCCCTACTTGTAATCCGCTAGAAAAATTTATGGAACATAAAATCTGCGTCTTATTATGCTCTAAAAGTTTTGTATTAAATATTTTTTGATCAGATTCAAATCCGGCAAGATATGATGATATTTATATCGTTTAATTCACGAGGTTAATTTGCTGTTTTTCTAACTTTTATTGCTCGAGATATTAGGCCTTGTAACAGCTCTATTTATCGTTCAGAAAAAAAACTGCATGAAGTATGAAATCCACGTTTTTTTTATGCTCTAAAAGCTTTGTCTGATGAAATTTTAGATCGGACTTAATCTCGCCTTTATTTTTTCTCGCAGCGTTTCTCCGTTTGAATAATTATGAACAGTTTTTCTTGGAGATATTATGGACTGAATTTTCCTTTTTTTTTATAAGTGAAAATACAAGAGAGTCACTGCACCTTATTGCGTGACGGAGTTATCGGTCTCGGTTTAAAATAGAGTATGTAACAGTGTAACAGAGAACACGCTGTGTATGTAAGTACTTTACTTTACTTTACTTTACTTTACTTTACTTTACTTTAGTTTTCAGTTTGCTCCTTCAGCCCCGATCTTCAACTTGTATAGGTATTTTAGCCACGTATAAGTCTGATGTAGAGGTTTCTGAGTATGGAAACATGGAGTCCGGGGAAACACAACGGGCCCAAGATCTCTGGCGTGTTTAATGCAGCGACACATCGTGCTGAATTAATTTATGGCCAGCCACTGTTCTCTGCCCGCTGTTGTTTCTTGCAATTAGCATCGACCGGCTACGTACTAGTGCGACAATCTCGAGGGATATGGTCGCGTGTTGTAGCTACTGTTCGTTGTACCTTATACCTACCTACCTACCCACGCAATATCGTGCTCTGGAACAAAGTTTTTCACGCTTAGGTCGCTCAGGGCGTTTCGGGCGCGGAGTCTCCGGCTCTCAGACAAGGTAGATTTTCTCGAAAGCCGTTCATCCCAGAGAAAAGTTTTATAAGGTTAAAAGATGCTGCTTATTACGAGCTATAACTTTTGTACAATACATTTATCTGAAATCTAAACGGTTGAGGAAATATCTGTAAAATTATTAACGGTATTAGATTTTTCGTGTTTATAAATCACAAAGATTATCGATAACGGTCCATCGTGGAAAAAAGTTTTAGGGGAAAAAAATATGTACCTTATTGGATACTACAAGTTTGATTGAATAAATTTTTTACGAATATCAACAGTTGCAAAGATAAATCAAAATTGGCGAATAAGACTGCCTTTTCTTTTTCTTTCGTTTTGATGAATCACGTCTGGCAAGTTTGGATCCCAATCTAAAGTTCTTTTGATGCGTCTCGTATGATAATCGCATCCTAAACTCATCGTTGAATTTATTGTATCTGAAAATAGAGGACCTTAATTTTACTTCACTTAGCGTTCAGCAGATCATAACAAATCGTTGATTTTCTCGAAAACGGTTGATTCCAGAAAAACATTCTATTAAAATAAAAGTTGCGTCTAATCACGCGCCATAACTTTTGTCTGAAATGTTTTACAATTATCTCAAAGGTTACTGAGATAATTAACAAATAGTAACGAAAACTGTATTTCGGTTCACACTTTGAGATTTGTTCAATTAATTCGAAAACGGTTGATTCCGGAAAAAAAATTTATTACAATAAAAGTTGCGACTGATTATGCGCTACAACTCTTGTTCGACATATTTTTCGATAAACTCAAAGGTTACTGAGATAATTAACAAATAATTACAAAAATTGTACTACTTGTAGAATTTTAATGTTCAACGGTTCACACTTCGAGATTTGTTAGATTAATTCGAAAACGGTTGATTCTAGAAAAAAATTTTAACGAAATAAAAGTTGTGACTGATTATGCGCTACAACTCTTGTTCGAAACATTTTTCGATAAACTCAAAGGTTACTGAGATAATTAACAAATAATTACAAAAATTGTATTGTCCACACAGCTTCAAAGTTCAACGGTTCACACTTTTAGATTTGCTAAGTTTTGTACGAAAAATAAAGAAAGTGGTCCTACTCGAGGTGCATTTTAAACTATCGAAGACCGAATCGATGTGCATCCGGCGAAGCTAGGAGCCGGGTGTCTTTGCTATGGTATAATCGTTTGATAATCTAAAAGGAATTTCTTCGAGGTTTCGAACGGCTAAGCCTCCCCGGAAGAGGCACTCTACAGTAGGATAATCTCCCTCCATTTCTCCCTTCCTCGTTCTTTCTCTCCATCATTTTTATTTTATTTTTTTATTTTTATTTTTATTTTTTTTTTATTTCTTTTCTTCCTTTTCATCCTCCTCTCTCTATATCTTTCTCCGCATTGCGTGAGACGCACGCGTCATTCCCGAGCAGACAATTAATTACTTACATTATGTCTCGGAATGCCCACGTACTGGGCTACCTATCTATACCTGTACCTATGTAATCTCTTTTCTCCTTCTTTCTTTCTTTCTTTCTTTTTCTTTCTTTCTTTCTCTCATGCTCTTCAGCTCCTTACCCAATTCCCCAAACCTCATCTCCACTTCACTCTGAACATACCTGGTGTAGATATGTGATACAACTATAGGTATGTGTGTGTGTGTGTGTGTGTGTATACGTTTAAGATATGCAAAATAAGAGATTTGTAATTCGGTATGTATATATTCTTGAAAATTATCAAATAAGGACCTGAATTCTTACGTGATTAGATTCGTATGAAATTTAAGGTCTAACTATGCTTTTCAAACGATCAAAGAACGAGACCCCGAAGAAACTGGACCCGGTTTTCATCACTCAGGAAATAATTTCTTTCAGAAATATTTTTGGTGTAGGTATAACAAAACGTGGATTTTGAAATGAAATTTTGACGGAATCGTGGTCCTCCAGTTCGTCGAGGTGATGCAGCAATGAAATTTTACACTACTACCCCGTACTGAATTTGATTTACAAATTTTTTCTATATTTTAGGGGAAAAATTTGGGCCATTCGAGGAGTGAGAAGAAAGAACAGAAATTTTATCGGAATTGTACGAACGGTTAACGAGATAATAACATTTTTAAAAACCACGGTTTTATCTAATCTTTACGAACCCCTGGACCGATTTTTTCTCAAATTTTTTACCTGAACTGAGAATTATTGGAAATATTTGGGCATGAAATTTTTTCGGAATCGATCGGATAGTTGGAAATTTATATTCATCTCCGATAGCTCGTTATAATAGTTGTCGAACTTTCTTGAGCCACAAAAAAACTTGGAAAAATATAAAATTTCAAACACGTGTTTATCCTGGAACTTTGAACCCGATTTTTCAAGCTCAAAATATATTATTCCGTGCGTAAGAAGTTTGATTGAAAAATAAATATTGTTAAGTTATTTTTTCGACTAAAAATATCCTGGATCGATTAATTCCAACTAGATACTAAGTTCAAAGAAATATTTGTACGAGAAAGAAATGAACGCTTCTTTTTAACTCGAAAACTACTGAGTTTAACGATTCCAAAATTTGATGAGATTTAAATTGCATCAAATCCTATCGATCAAAAAATAGAATGGTCAAAATCCGTTGATCCGTTCTCAAAATATCATTGATTGAAAAAAGAAAACTTTCCACATTTTGTTTTTTTTTTTTTTTTCAATAATTGAAAAACTACTGTATCGATAAAATCGAAAATCTGATGAGTCCTAAGTCGCATGAACCTGCGTTGATTCATCTATCGAAAGTCAAAATCCGTTTATTCGTTTTTAAGATATCGTAATCTAAAAAATTGACTTTACGATTGAAAATTATCGGGGTTGATTCTCTGGATCTAAAAACGTGCGAGGATCTAGTGAAAACTGAACTTTCCATCTTCTGGACGATCCTAATGCTGAGCAATTTCGTTTTTATTTTCATTTATATTTTTTATTTTCAATCGGGAATTCAAAAATGAAATAAAAATCGATACAACATCGCCTTCATGTAGCCAAATCCATTCATTTCGTGTCACCTGTGCTGTACAGCACAACGTTCATATGCCGCAGTGTTCAGGTAGGTATACATACACATATAACGTTGATACACACAAACTATACATATAGTAACGCTGATCCCAGCGGCGTATCGAGTTGTAGGCACGACGGGGCGCAGTGCATCGGTACCGATTGCCCGAGGTAACAATCAATGCACGAAATGATAGATATTAGACGTTGGACGCCTCGTCGAGGACCGATGGACGCTGTCCGTCTCTCTGCACGTAGGTAGGTAGGTAGGTAGATATATAAAAAATTTTCTCAATATCTTTCTGTTTATTTTCGGTTTCTCACTTTTTCTTATTTATTATTAAGATCCTTTTCTTCGATCCTCATTTTTTCTTCCTTCTCAACGTTTTTTAACTTCCCGTTATCAAAATTAAAAATTTTCTAAAAAAAAAATAATAAATCAGGAAACTGGTTGACCTGTGTGCCAACCCGAAAACTTTCCGGTGTGTTAAATACGTTACAATTAATTGATACTATTGTGTTTATAATAAATTAAAGAAGGTTATAAGTATAATTAGTTTTCCCTATACAAATCTTTTTTTCTTCAATTTCTATTCTTCGAATAACTTTGAAACTACTCGACCGATCGATTCCAAAATCTAATCAGATCTAAGTCTTGATGAACCCTTTCGATCGCCGCAACAATCATTCAAATCGGTTAACTCGTTCCAAAGGTATCGTACGAGAAAAAGAAAAATTTTTCTCGTGCAATATCTTTTAAACCAATCGTTCGATTTTTATGAATCTTACGGCGATCGGAAGGGCTATCCAAGAGCTAAGTCTGATCAAGTTTTGAGACTAATCGCACGAACGGTTTAGAAGTTATGCGCTAAAAACATGAAAAAAAATTGTTTTCTAATTTTTATTTCTCAAATAACTTTGAAACTACTCGACCGATCGACTCCAAAATCTAATCAGATCTAAGTCTTGATAAACCCTTTCGATCGCCATAAGAACCATTCCAATCGGTCGATTTGTTCTAAAGATATCGTACGACAAAAATTTGTTTACACACACACACACACACACACATACGGACGTCCATCCAAAAATAGTCAGAATAGCTTCCTAGGACCCCAAAACGTCGAGATCTGATGAAAACTCGATTTTCGAAAATCGTATGAAAACCAATAACTTCCCTTTTTTATGAAAATTTTCAATTTTCATTGCGGAAAGTTAAAAATATTGCACAACAAAATTTTTTTTAATTTTTTTTTTATTTTTAACTTGAAAGATTTGGGCCGGAAGTTTTAGGTCTGGCTCATCATGGTCAGCCGATGTTTTAAATCCTCTTTTCGATTTTTTGGTCTTTCGATTTTCTAACTTTTTTTTCTTTCCTTATTCTTTATTTTTTTACATCTTTTTTTCTTCTATGACACGTGGGCACACCCTTTGACCTGTTACGTCACGTACATCTACCGATCAGACAAGAAGAAAGTAAGACGTTAACCCGAATATATTCATACGCTCACAATTTCGAGACCCCTGCACTTATATCGACGTATAGGCATACCTAGTCATCATCTTTCAAGATCTCGAGGTTTTAGTTCGCTCATGTTGTAGAACGAAAGAGAAATCGACTGGCTATAAACACGATTCATAATTTTTTCAACCATTTATATGAATTCTATTTGTATTTTTGTCTCTTTCTTTCTCCTATTTTTTTTTTTTTTATCGATTTTTAAACAGATTTCGATAATTTTTCTGGTTTTTTTTTTTTTTTTTTTTTTTAACTTCATTTATTTCTCCTTCATTTCTCTACGACGAATTTTATCGAAATTTGGATCAAATTTTAAGCATGTTTTTTTTTTTTGTTTTGTCTCAAAATATACAAACAAAATTTTTCTGGAAAAATCGTCAAAAAATTCCATAAAATCTTCGATCTTTTTGCCATCCAAATTTTACTCAAAATTTCATCGCAATTTTCTCTAAATTTATTCCAACGATTTGATAAAATTTCAATAAAATCTTTCAGAAAACTTTAGAGAATCGAAGTTCTGAAAATCGGTTAGCGGGTTCAAAAAATCAACAGGGTTTAAAAAATCTGCGTTGAAAACCGAAGAAAAGATAAAAAAAAAAATTAATAACGAAGCAATTTTTTAAGAATTAAAATCAAAACAGAAAAAAAAAATAAAAATTCAGAAATTCGTGAAAGATTTAGAGTTCGAGTTAAGAAAGGTTAGGGTAAGACATGTCCTTACCCGTGTAGTATAATGTCTATACGAGGCTATTGTAAAATTTGATAATTGTCCGTGGTCGTTCGAGAGTCAACCAACCGTTCATTAGCATATTTAATTAGTAATATTTAAGATTTTTCGCCCAGCAGGGGTTACCTGTTAAAAAATAATACTCAGGATCCTCTATGGAGACTTCTCGTAAATTTAAACCTCAAACGACCTTCCTTACCACATACATATACATACACATATACGTATATATACAACAACGTAAGCCATATTCAACGCACAGAGTGTCCCGAATGAAAAGAGTATAAAAAAAAAAAATGATATTTGGTATTGCGATTCAAATTTGAAAAAAAAAAAAGAAATTGAAAATTGTGGAATTGAAATTTCATGACTTTTTATACATTATTACATATTCGTATGAAAACTCTCTTCCAGGATCAATTAGGACGGAGCTTTGTAGTCCGAGTGGTGGTTATAAGGTAGGTACAACAAAAATTGCCTAATTAGTTACGACCCAGTAATTAATCAAATTAATTTTAATCCATTATTATATACAAAGAAAGGGAATAATATTTCCCAATAAAAAAAAAAGAAAAAAAATTAACAAATAAATTAATCAAAAAAAAAGAAAAAAAAAAAAAAACGAGAAGAGGATCAAGACGTGTATTTTTCATTCCTTTGATAAAAAGAAGGCTATAACGTATTAGACAAATTTTTTTTCCTATTCGGTATACGTGAGCCCTAATTATTCCTCGATTTTAGTCCCATTTAACGACTTATGTATATTTCTATACATACATACATAAGGATTGACGTGTGTATGTGTAAATAAATCCACTAAATGCCACCCTATATTTTCTTCTTCTTCATCTTCTTCTTCTTCTTCTTCTTCTTTTTTCTTTTTTCTTTTTTTCTTCTTCTATTTGAGTCATTAATAGATGATAGATACACACTTAATGACTCTGAGATCAGAATGGGACGATCAAAAATAAAAGGTAATTAAAGAGGACAAAAACAAAAAGTAAAAAAATTTTTTAAAAATAAATAAAAAATTAAAATTTATAATTCAAGCAAGCTGGGAGGCAGGTCTTCTCTTACTCTAATGCAAGTAGCTAAATACGATCATGCAGAGATTCGAGTCTGTAAAAGCAACGTCACAACTTTTCCGACTAATTAGTTAGTATTTTTTATTTTTTTTTTTGGTTTTTTGTTAATCTTTTTATGCATAGGATATTAAGATCGCATTATTCATTCCAAATGAATTATAAATTTTCTTGACTTAATTTTTTTTTCAATTTATTATTATTATTATTATTATTTTTATTTGGTTTGCTACATGAATATGAATTTTTACTTCATTGGATTGGTTCAATACGATAGGTATAATTTATCATACAAGTAATCTCACCAACGCTGTATATATATGTGATCACATTGCGTGTGTTTTGATGATTCTTATTACCCGGATTAAAGTAATATTTATTTATACAGTATATATATATATATATTTTTTTTTTTGTTTTGTTTATTTTTCAATTTTTCCCCCCTTTCGTTTTTTATTTCATTTTTTATAATTTTTATTTTATTTTTTTTGAATAATTTGTGGCCATGGGTGTGTGTATAGGTACGTAGTACGAAACTGTGCGGTCTTATATACTCTATACATACATATGTATATGTATAAAAGATAAAGAAAGATCCTTCGTTTCGAGGCGGTAAAAAATCTTGACCATAATTATTCTGAGACACACGGCGCATCCTGAAAAGGATCATACGCGGCAGGGTGCCAACTACAAGTACGGTGGTTAAATAAATTTCGTTTGGTCATCCGCGAGAGCGCATCCCTCTTTCCCCTTTTTACCTCAACGTCAAACTTTATTTTATTTTAGTTTTATTTATTTATTTTTTATTTCTTTTTTCTTATCAACTCTCACAAACTGATTGCAAAGTTTTTATTCAAGCAAATATACACTTCGGTAATTAAAAGAGGAAAACTAAACAGCTTTTTATAGATTTAAACTAGTCTAGTTCACTACGGGACTCCGGAGTGGGGGAACACGGAGCGTCAGTCACTCTCCGGCGCTCGAGCGAGACGCATGGTTATGTTCTCGCTGTTTGAGGCTCGTTTTGACTGTTTTAAAATCGTTTTATCGAAGAATTAGACGCGCTGGGTATCTGACGTTTGTTCAGTCGATTGTTTATAGATCTTATGGTAGATTTTTCGATTGTTTGTTGTAGTTGTGGAGATAAATAATCGAAAAAAAATGTATATATATATGATCTTATGTGTTGTAAAAATAATTTAGCAACGTGTAAGAAGTATATACAGAGTCGAAGTTCGTTTACGGTATTCGAACACGGAATACCGCGATATCTTAAAGTTGTTATTAAAAATTAATTATATTATTCGGTGTCTTACTCTCCTCGTCGGATATAACGGTTCTGCGTGATCGTTGGGTAGGGCGGGAGGGGGGCCTTAATAACGTCCATTAGGCTACGCGCGGCTCGCTGCTGCAGCAACACGCACAAAAGATTTATGTTTAAGAATTCCGGACCGAAATAAATGTTCGCTGGACGAAAGAGCGAGAGAGTGAGAGTAAGAGAGTGAGAGAGAGAGAGAAAGAGAGAAGATTCTCCTCGCTCGCTCGTGAAATGCCTATATGTATGTATGCGCGTGTATATGTACGTACGTAGGTACCTACTGGACCCCGGACAAAATCCGGTCTTGATTCGGATTTTATTCCTTTTCGTAGGACAAACGATCGCCGACCATCAAACGCCGCGTATTAATCGATTAATTGACTCGACTTGACCATAGAAAAATAGCCTCCTGCACACGTATCAGTACGGTGTGGCAATCAGGTGCCTATTAATCCTCAATTACTTTGTTCAACGTTTGGAAATTATTTTACACTACTAAACATTATGATTATAAAAATTTTTCCATTTTTATTAATTATTTTATTTTATTTTTCAGGACGAATTGAAATTTTCTACTTTTCTCCAAATCTTGAAGTTCGAAAATTTCAAGAATTAAAAGAAAACAAATTAACAGAAAAGAAGCAAAATTTTGATTTTTTATGTTAAAAAAGTATTTTGATATCTTTTTTCGATTTTTGCATTTCGAATTTCATTTCATTTTCTGTTTTAGTTTTTATTAAATATATTTAAAAAATTGACAAAAAAAACAAAAAAATGAAATATATATTCGGAAGCCAGATTTTGGATTGTACCATTTTTTAATTTTTTTTTTCTTATCGTTTTCGTTTTTGTTTTTTTTGTTTTATCAGAGTGAAAAAGGTCCTTGGGGTTTCTGAGTAGTCTCATACGCAGGGGACTCTGTAAAGCAGGACTTTCTAAATAATGGGGCTAAGAAAGTGACCCCTCTAAATTTCCAAGTCAATATCAACGCGTAATAGGGTCGCGCAGGCCTCTTCGAGGGCAAAAAGTAAGTAAGGCCTAAATCCTTAACGCCGTCGAAAAAGACCGTATAAAACAAAAGAGGAGATCGCGTTTAATAAGATTACCTTATACCTTGAATCTCACTCGCTCTCTCTTCACTCCTCTCCTTCCCATTTCGCGTTTATATGTAGAACCAAAAAAAAAAAGAGATAAAGAACCAAAACATTACAGCAAAAAAAAAACACAAAAATATGGAGTTTCGTTGAAATAAAAATTTTAGATGTTGAAAAATCACTAAAACATGAAAACAGCACGAAACTCAAAAACTACACTCTGAAGATTTAATTGGCAAGAAATTAGAATATTGATTAATTATAGTTTTAATTATTTTGTCGTTTTGTTTTTTCGTTTAATCTTGCAGTTTGCAAAATTTTTTGGAATCGAAGGAAATGATAGAATTTTTTTTCTTTTTTGTCAGACAAAAAGAAAAAGAAGAAAAAAAAAATAAAAAATTCGCTCGATTTTATCCTGCTGGTTTCCGACCGCCTCGGAACGCGAACCCTCCCTCCAGCAATTCCCTGGGGATCGATTCACTTAACGCTAGGCGCTAGGTCGTCCATTCATTTTGACTTAACTTAAACCGGCGACAAGGCGAGATCTCATCCTGCCCTAAGGGCAACGCTCAACTCTGTGCGCCCTCAAGTGCGGGAGCGAAGATCTAAATTTGTAAGAAAAAGACAAACTGCAGAGGGATACCATCCGTGATTTTTTTTTTTACGGAAGATAAATAAATAGACTAATAAATGGATGAATGGTTAGATTAATGAATGAATAAGTGAATGAATAGATGAGTGACTGAATGGATTAGTGAATGAATAAATGAATGAATGAATGAATGAATAAATCGATGGATAAATGAATGGATGCATGAATGAATATATGAATGAATAAATGGACAAATGAATGAACGGATGAATTCATGAATCGACCAATCAATCAGAGATTGGATGAATAAATGAATACATAAATGGATGGATAAGTGACTGAACGAGTGAATAGATAAATGAATGAATAAATGAATGGATAAATGAATGAACGGATTAATGAATTAATCGATGAATGAACGGATGAATGAATGAACGAATGAACGAATGAACGAATGAACGAATGAACGAATGAACGAATGAACGAATGAACGAATGAACGAATGAACGAATGAACGAATGAACGAATGAACGAATGAACGAATGAACGAATGAACGAATGAACGAATGGTTTGAAGAATAGATAAATGAATTGCTGAGTAAATGATTGAATGAATGGACGGATTAATGAACAAATGGATGAATGAATGTATAAATGAATTGAGGAGTAAATGATTGAACGAATGGATGGATTAATAAACAAATGAATGAATGAATGAAGTAATGAATCATTGATGAACGAACTAACGAATTGATGAAGGAATAAAGAAACTGATGATTGAATAATGGAATGAAGGAATTAAGAAATCGATAAATGTCTGAATTGATAAATTAATGAATAAACGAACGAACGAACAAGCGAACGAATATCCAAGTTATGAATGAATGAATAAATGAATAAACGAGTTCTGAATAAGGAAAATGAATAAATAAACAAAGAAATAAATAAATAAATACATCCAAATCGCTATGTCTAATCACACCGAGTGATAAAATAATTCATTTCTTAATGTGTCCACTGTGTAGTAAATATGAAACTTATACGTATATATCTACATAAGTATTATAGGTATGTAAAATGCGTGAGTCCGGTTCTCTCTCGTGTCTAAAATCCACACTAAATTGCCCTTCAATTACAAGCCTATTTGCGAGATATAGCCAGTGTTTAAAAATGATACGGGATCGCGTGGTGGCGTCGCGTCTTCCTGCGTCGGTTGTGTCGGTCGGTCGGTCGGTATACCTACGTCGGTTCGTATAGGTAGGTCTTTCGGTTCTCCGTCCGTAGTCAGTATTACTCTACACAACACAACATGTAAGGGATACAGACCCCGTACTATTCCAACTTATGCGAACATTTACTACACGTGTATCCACCACACTTTCAAGAACTGACTGCTTGCCTGACTCGCCTGACTTTCTGCCTCTGCAATTAATCTCTCGCAAAACTGCCCGTTGCGAATTCGCCTCCGGTTTCTCTCTCTCTCTCTCTCTCTCTCTCTCTCTCTCTCTCTCTCTCTCTCTCTCTCTCTCTCTCTCTCTCTCTCTCTTTTTCTTTCTCTCATTTTTTCTTCTTCTTCTTCTTCTTCTTCTTCTTCTTCTTCTTCTTCGATTTCCATTTTCGATCCTCTTCTTCAAAGAAGACGAGTGTAATATTAGTATAATTATGCTCAAGATATGTCCGACGTTTATTTAAATAAGTTTTTTTTATAGTTGCATATATTTATACACCATATATGGGCGATTCTCTAGATTATTGAATTATCTGGAATTAAATGAGAAAATAATATCGTGAATTAAGATTGCGGAATGACATTGATATTACGTTTCGATATAAAGAATTTTGACGTACGTTTGAGAAAAGAGAAAATTTTCATTCTCATTTGAAAAATCGATAAATTTTTGATGAAAATTTTATCTTTTACATTCTTAGATATAAGATGTCAGTTTTCAACTTCCGGCAAATTTCAACTTCCGGATCTTAAACTTTAGAATTTTTTAGACCTCAGTGTTTTTCGATTAAAAATTTTTTGATTCGCTTATGCAGACTTCCGGGGAAATACAATTTTGGAAAATTGTGATTCGGGAATATTAAAATTTGGAACATTAGGCCGGCAGGCAGAATCATATATACGTCAAAATTCAAATTCAATTAATTGTTTATCTCAAATATGTAACTTCTCTCCTTATCTTCTTATCTTATTTATATTTTTGTTTTTATATTCATTTATCTTCTTGTGTTTCCAAAGATACACGACATAAATATTCAATTTATTGTACTAAAACGGACGATATAATAAAAATTATCTTATAGCTATACAATATATCTATAACATGTAGTAAAAAAGTTTCAAGAAACTTTTCACCGATATATACTAAAAAACAAATCACTAAATTATATTTATGACTATCACTAATCAGTTCCAGATAATCCAATACAGCTTCTATACTCTTTTAACGTTTTTTTTTAAATTTATCGAAACACACGTTTTATCAAAATTATAACCTACGTAAAAGATATGAATTTTTAACTACAACGACAGTAAAAGAAGAATCGAATTTTTCTAACAACGTGGGATTGGAAAATGAATTTGAATATTAAAAATAAAAATTCGATGAAATACCTCGATAGGTTAGTTTATTGCTTTATTATTTTTTTTTTTTTTCTTACCTAAAAATTCCCAAATAATGGGAATAAATTTTTTTAATTTTATACACCCTCAAGAGGCAAAGTGATTTTTTTTATAAAGATTTTTCAATTTTATTACGCATATTGAACCGAGATGGTTGTAAAATTTGATCTGATAGTGAGTCGAGTTTTTTAAGTGGAACTTCTTATCGGGCTTCTTCTTTTTTCGTTTTCGTTTTTATTTTTTTCGATTTTTAATTTTAATAACCTTCGATTTTCAATTTTCAATTTCCAATTTTCAATTGTCAATTTTCAATTTTTAATTTTCAATTCACAATCTCAATTTTTGATTCATAATTTTCAATTCTAAATTCACAATTTACAATTTTCAATTTTTAATTTACAGTTTTACAATTTTCAATTCGCAATTTTACAATTTTCAATTCATAATTCTACAATTTCTAATTTACAATTCACATTTTTACAATTTTCAATTCACAATTTTACAATTTTCAATTCATATTTTTACAATTTTCAATTCACAATTCCACAATTTCCAATTCACATTTTTACATTTTTCAATTCATAATTTTACAATTTTTAATTTTCTATCCACAATTTTACAATTTTCAATTCAAATTTTTACAATTTTCAATTCACAATTTTACAATTTTCAATTCACAATTCACATTTCACAATTTTCAATTCACAATTTTGGAATTTTCAATTCACATTTTTACAATTTTCAATTAACAATTTTACAATTTTCAATTTTCAATTCACAATCTTATACTATTTTTTAGTATAATATTAAGAAAAAATGTATAAAGTACGGTAGATTTTGAGGGGGTTGTATATCTACAAAAAAAAGCGAAAGACAAAACATAAAAAAAGAGAGACAGGAGAACATAACATTATAATGCCCCGTATTACATAATATGTATATTATTTCTTTAGTACATACATACGTCCAAGTTTTAACCCTGGTAAATATAAAGTAGTTGATATTTAAGTCTTTGCTGATTAAAATATAGATTACGGTTTCCTGCGTGCCACCCAAACGACCGCTTTCATTCTCCTTCCATATTTCTCCCTTTTTCTTCCTTTCCTACCTCGTCTTCTTCTTCTTCTTCTTCTTTTCCTCGGGGTATTTATAGGCTAGAAAGCCGTTGCAGTGTACGACGACGTCTCGGCGGCCCTGGCGACGTTTAACTGCACATCCGTTAAAAACCAAAGTGTTTTACAACGTTATGATTAATTTCTCAACCAAACTTATATCTCTCGCAGAGTACGAAAATAATTCGTAGATCGTTGATAGGTGGTTCCCATTCTCCTCATCTTTTACTTCTTTCATTTTCTAAACTTAATTATGTCGTCAAATATCATCCAGAATTTGCTAACCCAAAAAATAGTGACAAGAAATTAACCCGATGATAAAAAGTCGAATTTTGACTAGATTTCCATTTTTTCAGATCCAAAGAAATTGTCTAAAAATTTTTTTAGCCTTGATGTCAAGTTTTTCATTTCACGATATCTCGAGAACGGATCAACAGATTTTGACAATTTTTTTTTCAATCGATAGCATTTGGTCCAGCTTGAATCTCATCGAAATTTGGAATGGATCGATCTAGCAGTTTTTGAGTTAAAAAAAAAAAAGAAATTCATTTTGCTTGGACTTAATATTTTTTAAAACTTATTATTTGGCTAAAAATAAAAAAAGAATATCGATCAAATTTTCATCATCATGGTAAATTCGTGTTTCCTTCAATCGAATTTTTCACTCTTATTATGGAATACTGTCTTTTGAATTCGAATAATACTTATCGCCGTTCGTTGAAGTGCCACAATACATACAGAGGGTAATCATTTCAAACACAATAATCGATTACAGTCGATTTATCAGAGTCAAGAGTTACAACGGCACATCCATCCCGTCTTGAAAGTCTGAAGTATCGAAATTCTTCGGTTCCTTTCCTCCTGCAGTTCCAACTCTTAAAGCTAAAGTTATGATTGACGGTCTTAGAAAAAGATCCGATGAATGAGCGTCAAAAATTTAATCCCTACGACGTATAAGTGTTACAAATTTTCTAGAAATCAGAGTCGGTCAGTCTACGTCGTTTAAGTAGAATTTTTGAAAAACAAAGTACTCAGAAAATATTTTCTGTTGTAGACAGAGAAAAAAAAAAGAAGAATAATGAAAACGGTTCCAAAAAATGCTATAAAAATAAAAAATCTATCGAAATTAGTACTTGGCGACGATTCGCGAGTCTTGATTTGTTTCTTTTTTTTTTATTTTGTTAAAAAAAAAGATGCAAATCAAGTTCTTTTTTTTTCTTTAAAAAAGTACGCCGATGTATGAAAAGGCAGAATTTTAAAGACTCTTAACAAATCATTCGGATTTATTTCGGGGCCGGGTCGAAGTTCCGAATTTTATATCACCGAATGGACAGGCCTCATTTTATAGTTTTTTTCACACCACATATCTGAATAATTTTTCGAGGCGTCGCATTGGGATTAATTTTATTTATTTATTATTTTCAAATGTGTAAAATTTCGGAAGTGAAAAATATCTCTGAACAGAAATTTAAGATACTCTGTAGTCACTTCAGTGGAAATAAATTAAACAATCTGGAAAAACAGTTTTTCGGAGTACTTTTCATAAAAAAAAAAGTATGGATTTGTCAGGGCAAGAAAAAGTATAAAAAAGGAATGAAAACCCGCAAAAAAGATCAAAATTGAAAATTTCACATAAAAAAAAAAATGCCCTATATATTAACAAACAACAATTTCATACAGTGTGTTTCATCCCAATTCGATCTGGGTACATTTACAATTTCTTCTTGTCATTGGCAAGGATCGCCCTATATATTGATAAACAACAATTTTATACAGTGCATTCATTCTAATTCGATCTGGGTATATTTACAATTTTTTTGGTGTCATTGGCAAGGAATGCCCTATATATATAAAATGAATAACTCAATTCGGAAGAAAATAATCTTTCATTTAGAAAGATAATACAGAGGAAAAAAGTAAAGGTTTGTCGTTAAAACATCGAAAATCGATTAATTTCCGGTAGAACCGGAAGGTTGAAATCAAACGAGACGTTGCAATTTTTCATGCCCATCATTTGATTGTAAAGTCCTTAGAATTTCAGATTTTTTCATCGAGCCGTTTCCGAGATCACCACGCGAGTTTGTCGAACAGGCCGACAGACAGACCGACATCTTTCTAAAAACCTGTTTTCCGGTTTCAAGAGGGTCGAAAACGTGAAGATTCGTTGAAATTAGCAAAAGTTACTTTTCGACCAAAACCAATACTCTTCTTATATCACCGTAAGTGATGAAAAGTAGAAAAATAAGAAAAAAAAATTATTAAAAACTGGGAAAGACGATATTAAAGAGTGATGATCGTTGCCATCAGCCATCGGCTATCGTATAGATATTTCAACGTGTCGTAGGTATAATATGGTTGGGTATTAAACTCGAATCGGTATCAAAGATTCTAAAAAGTTCAGCTCGAGAAGTGAAATGAAAAATAGCTGTTTAAACATACGAGTTTCTATAGATCGTAGATGTGGGTATGTATCTTCTATATACCAACCAGTACGTGCATACACACATGCATACAAATTTCGATATAGGAACTCAGGAACTAAGGGCTCATTACAAGTTTATGGCTGGTCATTTGGGCAGCCCCAGGCGCGAACGCGGAATCGTAACATGCAAAGAGGCCATCACGAGGCCCCCCTTTCTTCTTCTTCTTCTGCTTCTTCTTCTTCTTATTCTTTTTCTCTTTCTATCCCCTCGGCTCTACAATCACACGTCTTCTTTTCACTCTTTACTTTTTGGTCTTTAGTTTTTAACTTTTTTTTTATTTATTTTTTTGGTCTGCTTCCTACGAACACGAAACGCGCTTCATACTAACTTTTATATCATCATACTAGTTCGGAAATGATTTGCTACTACATAAAAATATCTTCACCCATTTTCGGGCCCTTCAAAATCAAAAAAAAAAAACAAAAAAAAATAAAAAAAATCAAATGAAATAAAAAAATTCAATGAAAAGATCGAAGGTATCCGTCCGGCAAATTCGATAACCAAAAATTCAAAATGCACAATATTTTACACTCAGACGGATATCCCTAAAGAAATTACCTCATTTCCTCAAATTCGATCGTCTCTGCAATTTCGATTTTTTTTTTCTACTGAGAATTATAAATTTTTTCGATACTCGATACTAATTTCGATGGTTAAAATTATTTTTCGTTAAAATCTTGTTGAAAGAAAAGTAACAAAAAAGAGTCTGAACAGAGGTGAGAAAAATTATCTTTGAGATTAGGATCTGGCTGATATTTTTTTTATTTTTCAATTTTTTGTTCAAATTTTTTTTTCTACTTTTCCCGCGACTGGGAATAGGTACGTGGGTGACATCGAATGGGCGTTGAAGTCGATTAAAAGAGAGATTTCGTTCTCTTTGTCTTTCTCGTTCGTTAGCTGCCTCCGGAGGTTTACGGGACCGGAAATAGTGCCAGTTGAGGGAGCGCGACACCGCCCTAATCCGATTCGATGATTTCTCTCTCTTTGCAGTCGCAGCTTCTTTCGACAATTTTCTCTTCTTCTATTTCTAGTTCTTCTTATTTTATTTTTTGTATTTTTTTGTTCTTTGCTTATAGATTTTTTGTTTATTGTTTTCTGTTTTCTCTTACCAACCCCAAAACCTCGGTCGAGTGGCTCGTTGGTATAAGAATCATACAATATTTACTAAATTCATTAAACGACCCTTCCTCGTCAAAAAGAATAAATTGTATACTTACTTGTAGGTATGTACGCGGATGGACTATATATTTTCAGTTATATTGAAATAAATAATCCCTGACGCTGCTGCACCACCTATATCTAATAAATTCTGGGATTAGAATTACGTGGGCGAAATACTTGATAGATAAAAAGAAGATGGTAACAAAAAACATTTATTATAGTTCGTTGATTTGATATTTTATTTCATTCTTATGATTTTCCAAATTTTCTTGTTTTTCTATTTTTCGTAAATATCAAACGAATTATTCTGCCTGTTCAAAATTAGAGAATCGAAATATAGGGAATTGTAAAAATGGTGAATTGTAAGTGATTATAAGGAAATTGAAATACTTGATAGAAAAAACGAAGAAAGAAACGAAAAATATGTATATAGCTCATTCGTTTACTTTTTTGTTTAATTTTGTTTCAATTTTTTTTTGTCAATTTTAGACGAATTGATTATCAATATCCGACAGTTCAAACATGAGGGACTTGTGGAAATCGTGAATTGTAATTGAATTGAAAATATATTGATAAAAATTATAGAAGTTGCAGAACTTGTGAATTGAAAATTGGAAACTGATGCTCAGAAATTCTTGCAGGAATTAAAAATTTAATGAATTTGTAATCAAGTGTGAGAACTGAGAATTAAGAATCGTGCAATTATTGTGAATTAAGAATTGTAATTCAGAGAATTGAAAATGGAGAATTGAAAATTGCGAATTTTGAGAACGTATTTATTTCGTGAAGATGGGAATGATGAGTTGAAAATTGCACGACGTAAATAACAGCAAGTCTCAACGGGTATGTAATTTAGAAATTGTAAAATTGTGAATTGAAAATTGAAAATTGTAAATTGTGAATTGAGAATTGAAAATTGTGAATCGAAAATTGAGATTGCGAATTTCAAATTGAAAATTGAGAATTGAGAATTGAAAATTGAAAACTAAGAATTGAAAATTTTACGTATTTGTAATGAAGTCTGAGGATTGAATGAGCTTATAGTGAAGTTTGAGAACTGGTAATTGAGACTCGTGTAATTATTGTGAATTGAAAATTAGGAACTATAGAAATATTCAAGAATTGAGAATTAGATGAATTCTTAACGAATTTGTAACCGACGATTGGATGACTATAATTCATTGTAGTATATTAATTAGAAAATTGAAGAATTGAGAATGGTGAATTGAATATATAATACGATCGGGTTCAAAGCGAAGGATCCAGAATTACGGATTCAAAATTCCAAATATTAAATTACTTAATGAAAAATAACGAACCGAAAATGGAATTGAATCAATTCAAAACAGTGAATTGAAAATTACCTAAATGAATAATGAACAAATAATAATAAATTATCAAGTTCCTATATTTGAGAATTGAAAATAGTGAACTTGGAATTAATCGTAAGAATTCTACAACACTGAAGAACTTACAACGAAAAATGTGAGCTTTGGCAAATTGACGATAAATTATGATTTGAAAACTTAAAATTAATTGTAAATTGCAAAAATTTACAGACATATGATTGATCGAAAATGCAAAAATAATTTCTTTTAATCTACATAGAAAATGATATATGTATTATGCTTACAGCTATGTTTGCGATAGAAAATAATGTTTGCGTAGAAAGACTCGGCGCGTCCATGTTTTATTTATTTATTTATTTTTCTTTTTCTTTTTCTCTTGGTTTTGCTTCGTACGTACTTTTCTTTAATATTTCAAAATTTTACCCACATACATATGAACAATATATATATATATATACATTATACATATACAAGTACACAACTACGTATAACTAGAAGCGTGTTATTTTTAAACCCGTGTCACCCATAGCAAACAACCCTTATTTGTCAGGGATCGCATATTTACACCACGTCCATCGCTAGGTAGAGTTATATGTCTCTGTAATACTTATATCACTGTGTATGGGGTGTGTATACCTGGGAGAGAATTTTTGGTCCGCAGGAAAATTGAAAAAGATAAAAAAGAAGAAGAAGAAGAAGAAGAAGAAGAAGAAGAAGAAGAAAAAAATATATAGAAAATAGATAAAAATGAACGTGGTCTTAAATATTTACGTTACATCATCTTCACCGTGACGTATTACCTCAGAACCTATATACATATATGTATAAGGGCTGTAATCCTCTGCATACATCAAATAATCATTCATGTATAGATAATATATACATACTGGGTATACATGGGGCTGTCCAGCACGTCAACTCGACACGGTTTCAGACCTAAAAATTTCCTATTTAATTTTTAATTTTTCCACGTTATTTCTCCATCTTTGGAGAAGCTTTCAATTTTTTTTTTTAGATATTTTGAATCAACCTTTTCGGAGCAATGGTTTTTTACTTTTCCTCACCTGCAATGTTATAAGAAAAGTATTGGTTTTGGTTGATAAGTGACTTTTGCTAATTTCAACGAATCTTCACGTTTTCGACCCTCGAGAATCCGAAAAAAAGGTTTTTATAAAGATGTCGGTCTGTCTGTCGGCCTGTTCGACAAACTCGCGCGGTGATCTCGGAAACGGCTCGATGAAAAAATCGGAAATTCTAAGGACTTTACAACCAAATGATGGGCTTGAAAAATTTCCATGTCTCGTTTAATTTGAACTTCCGGTTCTACCGGAAATTAATCGATTTTCGCTGTTTCACCGACAAACTTATACTTTTTTCTCTGTATTACCTTTATAAATGAAAGAATATATTCTTCCGAGTTGAGAATTTCATATATATAGGGCATTCCTTGCCAATGACACCAAAAAAATTGTAAATATACCCAGATCGAATTAGAATGAATGCACTGTATAAAATTGTTGTTTGTCAATATATAGGGCGACCCTTGCCAATGATAAGAAGAAATTGTAAGTGTACCCAGATCGAATTGGGATTGAATGCACTGTATGAAATTGTTGCTTTTCAATATACAGGGCATTTTTTTTTATGTGAAATTTTCAATTTTGATCTTTTTTGCGGGTTTTCATTCTTATTTCATACTTTTTTTTCCTCTGACAAACCCATGCTTTTTTTTCTTTTTTCTGAAAAGCACTCTGAAAAACTGTTTTTCCGGCTTGTTTTTTTTTACTCTTAACAAAAGGACCTTTTTGAAAATTCTGATAAGAAATCACAAAAATCGTAAAAATTGTTAATTGAAGTTTGAGATTGTGAATTGAAAATTAAAAATTGAAAATTGAAAACTGCAAATTAAGAATTGAGAATTGAAAATTGAAAATTGAGAACTTTATGTATTGGTAATGAAGTAATGAAAAACTTTTGAAACAGATCCGTTGGTTAGGGTTAAAAAATTCATAGGTCTGAAAGGGTTGAGTTGGTTTTTGGTTTGGAGTTTTTTTTTTAAATTAACGATACAGACTTCCGGGGAAATATGCTTTCGAAAAACTGCGATTCGATGATATTAAAATTGGCAATTTTTAACGTTCGGAACTTTTAAAATCCGGAACTTTGACCCTCGACTTCGATATCACTATTATTATTATTTAGTTCGGTTATCGCATAGTCTGAAAGTTTTCTTGAGAGGAATATATATATGTATACACGTATATCCGGAACACTGAGAAGAAATCGCTTCGAACTTTTTACTCTTGATTAAACCGCATCCTTATCCACGCCTTAAGCGTGTCGTACAACCCATTATGCGCTAATATGCCACGACATGTACCAATTTTTGTGCTAAACAGGGGGAGTCGAGTTGAAGTTCTGAATTTAAAAAGTTTCGATCGAAGGTTAAAAATTACCGGATTTAATATTACCAAATTCCATGGATTTTCGAAAGTGTATTTTTTCAGAAAGTCTGGATAGTCGATTTGAAAAACTTTCGAAATTCCAAAAACCAAAAATCCGAAAGACAAAATTCCGGAACTTGAAAATTGCGCATTCAATTTTCGGATTTTGAAGTTTTTTTTTCGGAAATTCTAAGTTTCGAATTAATTAGAATCTACTACGATCTTTCCCGATTTTAATATTCCGAACTTATATATTACGTTTTTAAAAATCAAAAATTGCATCTAAATAAATTCTTAATTTTTTGAAGTCTTAGATATTTGTGATATTGTTTGTCAATTTTAATATTCCAAAAATCAACGATTCTCTCAAAATTCAATATCGTTCAAAATAAATTCGTAATTTTTGCCATTCGGAACTTTTAAAATTCGTAACTTTTACACGGCTCAAAATTTGATTAAAAATACTTTGAAAATACAACTAACAAAAGAAATATATAAATAAAATGTCAAAACGAGGCTGAACATAATTTAAATTTATTTATCAATATTAGTAGGTAATTTTTATTTAAATTTTTTATTACGATAGTTCTAATCATTTCAGAAATTTGTTCAATTTATAGTATCGGAAATAGTGTATCAAGTATCTATACAAAGTATGTAAAGAATTTATAGATTCTCGTTACCAAAAAAAAAAAAAAAAAAGATTAAAAAAATGTTAAAATTTCAATATTTCCTTTTTTCTTTAATTTTTTTATTGAACAGAAGCAATTAGAGCTTTTGTAGGTAAATCTGACAAAAACTTATTGAAGTTTTGCTAAACCCCTAATTCGTATTTTCAAAATTTTTCTAAATTTCCAAATTACTTAATTCCATCTCGCTATAAGAATTAATTCTGAGATAATTATTCGTCGATCTATTGTTTAAAAAAGATCTTCTCCATCTTCTGTCTTTCTACGTAAATGCAAAAGTTTCTAAAAAGAATTGTTCGAAATATTCAAATTTTGTCTAAACCCTCCCCCTCCCAAAAAACAAAAAAAAAAAAAAAAAAAAAATAAAAAAAAACCAAAAACGAGAAGAATAATAAAATAAAAAATAACTCGAGTATAATATAATTAGAAAATTTTTATTGATATAATTATCTCGCGTTGTTGTTGAGTGAAAATTAAACGCGGTGTATATATGTATATATATATATTAATTTTGGCCAATCCACGTTTAATACCGTACAATTAAACTTCCCACAGCCTCCACGTAAACCCGGGTCACGGATGGATACACGTCGTGTATATTATCTCGTGAAAGTTCTCCTCTCCTCTTCTCATCTCATCTCACCTCACCTCACCTCATCTCTTCTTTTCTCTCTTCTCTTTTCTCTCTTCTCTCTTCTCTCTTCTCTTCTCTTTACTCACACTGTGACCAATGCTTTAAGAATGCACATGGCTGGTCATACGAGAGGCCACCCACCCTCCTCACGTCGTTTCTCGTCTCTGTTCTTCTCGTCATTCCTTTCTCTCTCTTTCTCTCTCTCGACACCTTTGCCTTTACATTTACCTTTACATGTGCATGTACGCGTATTAACATAAACATATGTATGTACTCGTATGTAGATGTGGATATATAAGTATGTGTATGTATCAATTTGTCGACGCAGAGAAGCGAGACTCTGTTTTACCTGAAACATGGCGCAGATGCCAATACGTCTGGCTACCATCACTATCCTTGACTAGCATCGGTTTCATATCACCTGTTAAAACCCCATATGGAAGTTTTCAGCTTCCGGTATCATTCACTTAAGGACGTGTAGAAGTTAGGGACATTGTTTTCATTTTTTTTTTTTGTTTTTTTTTCGAAGTGAAGTGAAACTTCTTTTGGCAGGATACCGAAAATTTTCAAGTGCAACGGAAAGTGTAAGATTAACATATGTCTGTCTAAAATACACAAAGACATTTAAGTCTTGAGTGTCAAGTCTCAAGTTTCAAGTCTCAATTCTCAAGTCTAAAGTCTAAAGTTTAAAGTTTTAAGCCTTAAGTCTCAAGTCTCAAGTCTAAAGTCTAAAGTCTGAAGTCTTAAGCCTTAAGTCTCAAGTCTCAAGTCTAAAGTTTTAAGCCTTAAGTCTCAAGTCTCAAGTCTCAAGCTTCAAGTCTAAAGTCTTAAGTCTTAAGTCTCAAGTTTCAAGTCTCAAGTCTAAAGTTTTAAGCCTTAAGCTTCAAGCCTCAAGTTTCAAAGCTCAAGTCTCAAGTTTCAAATTTCAAGTCTTAAGTTTCAAGTCTCAAGTCTCAAGTCTCAAGTCTAAAGTCTCAAGTCTCAAGTCTCAAGTCTCAAGTCTCAAGTCACCAAATTACTTGCACGGAAGTCCGCGTTAAAAATTTATCTTATTACTTTAAAATAAAAATCATCATTTTTTTTACAGAACAAAAGCGTGTGCGCAGCTAAAAATTGTTAATTTATATAATTTAATGAAAATTACATGAAAAATTTACAATTTCAATAATTTCCTATCCGTTATAATTCTAACTCAAAAAATGAGTCAAAAATAAATTTGACCATAATTTATCGATATTATATATTTAATTAATATTCAAATATATATCTCGCACTCCCGTTTAATGAAACTTCGATTAATGAAAATTTATTTATCATCTATATGATCGCAATTGATTGAATAATAAATAATAAATTAATATTCATTGGTATATAATAATAATAATAATAATAATAATAATATAGTATATCTACATCTGCTATTGCAATTTGGAAAAGAATTCATTAAATAAATCGGTAAAGAATTTACCTACTTTTTCTTATTTAATAGGTGATTTTATCCAAGCTCTTAAGAGCCTCTCAGTGGGTTTCAAGCGTTGAAAATAATCTGTTTCCTTCTTCTCTACCTAATTTTTATTTATTTTTTCATTTTACTTTTACTTTTTTTTCTTTTTTCAGCTTTCTTTTTTTTTTTTTTTTTTGTTCTTCTTGTCTCATCACGAATAACACCAACACTTACGATCTTTTAAGCTGCGTTTACTCCAACATTCCGCTTGGCTAGACATACGGACAGACAGACAAACTCACTTACATGACAGTTTAGGATAGGGGAAACCTAACAGTTAGGGGACCACATAACAGATTAAGATTTTCCAAACTTATGGTATATAACTTATATAAATAAACAGAATTATCTGAACCCATATATATACATATACTTATGTATATATCTATGTATACATATAGACATCCTCTTAGGGTTAGAAGAGATAAGGTGGAGGAAGTGGAGGTAACTGTTTTCCAAATAATGATACCATCGGTTATTTGAACAGATGGAACCAACCCCTCGTCTAGTATAACAGTTGTCTATTTTTTTTTTCGTTTTCTTTTTCTTTCCTTCTTTTTTTTTTTTTTGGTTTCATTTTTGTTTTTTCTTGAGTTTCAAGATCCCCGGCATATGTATAATACTGATAAACTAAAAATCGAGAGTAGCTGGTTCTCATACTATAATTTATCTTTATCGTTATCTTTTTTTATCTTACATTTTTTTTTATTATTCCTTGTCTCTTATAATTATTATTTGTAGAATTTCAAATAGGTATTTTTGGTACATGATATAGTAGAATTTTTCAAAGAAAGTTTAGTTATAAATGGGACAAGAATAAGACGAAAAAAAAAACCAAAAGGAAATATTTACTTTTTTTTCGGTTTCTTTTCTTTTTTTTTTGAATAAGGGAGAGTGCTATGGATATGCAGAAAACAGCGAAGGTTTTTTCAAGCATTATAAAAATTGCCTGTAATCCCAATGGATTAGAAAAAAAATAGAAATAAAAAAAAAAAAAAAAAAGAAAACGAAACGAAACGAAAAAAAGGGATTTTCTTATGTCGCCTGCATATATTAAGGTATTAATACATACATACTGTAATGTTGTATATGTATATATGTATAGCTACCAAAGTACAGCGAACGAAAGTAACTATACAGAAATATTTACCAATATACATACAAATACATAAATCGTACATATATACATATATGTATACATATATACTACGTGAAAGAGAGTGCGGAGTAATTACAGAGAAAGTTTGTAGGGGTGGTGAGAAAGAAGGTTGTAGGGGACGCAAGCGGGGGTTGAAATCGTTTGGGATTTGCGTCGAGTCACTAATTACTAATCGATAGTTAATCAGGAAACAGTTGAGTGCGCAGCGGCAGCGCGGGCACCACCACCAGCACCAGTAACAGCAATAACAGTATGAATATCGAAGATTTATTTCAATTATTATTATATATATATATATGTATATCGTATTGTACGTGATTCAGAATAATGAATACAATACTTATACATATATTTATCATTATTGTCATAATTATTATTATTATTATTATTATTATATACTTTTTATAATTTTTTGCATAAGAATTTTTAATTTTTTTTTTTTATTTTCAACTGTTTTTTTTTTTTTTCTCTCCTTGTCTTTTTTGCTCTCATTTTGACTATCTTTCACTTTATTCACACGGTGGAGAAAGGAAAAAATAAATAAATGAATCAGAAATAAGAAATAAAAATAATAATAATAATATTTCTTCAAACGCTGGCGTTGATTATAATCGTTGTAAAAAAAAAATAAAAATTTTAATCGCAAAGCTCTGCTATATACGTATTGCGATGGGAAACAATATTCCGGTCGAAATACCTTTTTCTTTTACACGCTTCTAATTCCTTTTCTTTTTTTTTTTTTTTTTTTTTTTAATTTTTTTTTTGGTTCCTTTTCGGGTTTTTTTTTTTTTAATTATTCTTTTTTCTTCAATTTTTCTTCTCCTTCTTCTCTTCGACTTCTTTTTCTTCTTCTTCTTCTTCTTTGCGTAGGGTAAAGGAAAACTCACAATCAGTAACGGCAGTGTAATTAGAAAATGAAAGCCTGGGACTTCTTATATTTTCTACAAAGCAGAAAAAAAGAAAAACAAAATAAGAATAATTAGAAAAAAAAAAAAATGAAAAGAAAATTAGAAAAAATTGAAAAAAAGAAAGAAGATTGAAGCTGATTGATCTCTTCGTAAATGATTTTAGAAAATGAGAATGAAATAGGAAAAACAGTTACGTATGTACATAAATACGTGAAAATCCATGAAAATATAATAAAAAATGAAAAATGAAAATTCGTATGTAAACTCCATTTCTTTATCTTTATCTTTTTTATTTTTCATTTTTTGTTTTAATATTTTTCGAGTAGTTTTTGATTACATTTTGAATTTTTTCTTCTTCGAACGGTTTAGATAAAACGAATTTTTTATTTTTATTTTTATTTCATTTCTTTTTTTGGAAAATAATTAACAAAACATAGAAATAATAATGAAAAAAAAAAATATTATAAAGGGATTTGCGGATTTGGTATTTGATCGCTGCACAACCGAGAATCGACGCGAGGCGACGCAACGCTCATTTGTGGGTCGAGGTGGTTTGTCCTGGGTTACGAGGTCTTTGATTGCTAGCAATTAAACCCCCTGTGATAAAGCGAATGTTCCGCGGTCCAATTGCCGTACGTGGTGTCCTCGAATACAGGATCGAGCTTATTGCCAGAATATCCATTATATATATATTTTCTCAGTGAAAATAATTTTATAAATTTTTAAGAATTTTTATTGGAAATTGTAGTTTTTCTTTCCCTTTTCTTTTTCTAGTTTAATCGATAAAGATTACAAAATTTTCCTGCCTAATTTCTAAGAAAATTTTCCAAATTTTTTTCAACCACGAACTGCAAAAGTTTACATTTTTTTAAAATGAAAATCTATGATTAAACGTTTTTTACAATTTTGTGAAATTAATTTGATTAATTTTTAAAAATTTTTTAAAGAAATTGTCGTTTTTTTTTTCTTCTAGTTTGATCGACTCAAAACCAAAAAACGTTCAAATAATTAGAAGCGGATGTTATTTCACTCAAAATAGTTGCTGAAACATTTTTTGGTTTTTTTTTTTCAGAGTATAAAAAAAAATAATTGCAAGTGGTCAGATGGTTCGAAAAAATCTGAAAAAATTATCAAAAAACCGTTGTGACATACGAAAATGTTTCAGCAATTATTTTGAGTAAAATAACTCTCGTTTGTAATTTTTTTTTAAACGTTTTTTGTTCAGAAAAAGCTTGAAAACAGTAAGAATCAAAAATCTCCCCACTCTGGCTCTGAGCTTAAAAATTTTTATATTTCACACACAATTTTTCAGAATTTTTGTATTCAGATTTTTGAATAGTCTCGATCAATATGGTCGTTTTAAAAAATAGTAGAAAATTCAAATCGGTTTGAAAATATCTGTAAAAAAAAAAAAAAAAAAATAGTGTCTTTCAAAATGAGAAAAATCGAGAGGTCAAGGGTCAGCCCCAGGTCAAATTGGAATGGAATACCCCATATATAGATATAGAAATTATGAAATAGGAAGAAAAGTCAAGGATAAAGGGGAGAGGCTATAAAATAGGGAATAAGTGAGATGGTCGTCTATGTTCGAGGGTCGAGGGGTCGAAGTATAAGAAACGGAGATGGTCCTAAAACACGTAACGGTAATCATTTTGGTATATTTTCATGTTTTTTGATCGCAGTATCGCGAGTGCAGTACAAATTGAAGATTTATGTAAGTAAGGTCGATTAACTACCCGGCCATGCACAACCTCTGGTCAATTATTTTATATGTGTGTTACGTACTTATTAACTATACGCGATTTTATATATTTATATTTATTATACCTACCTTTAACCCGCCTCCTTCACCATTCTGAATATAATTTTCATTAAAAGCTCTATAATAATTGAGGTCTCAGGAAATTACCAAATATCATTCAAAAAGTCTCTCTCCTTCTTTGTGTATAATTATTATTATTTTTTTTTTGTTTTATTACCGAACCACCCACAACTCATAACTTTGACCCGAAAAAAGAAAAAAAAAAAAACACTATCTCAAAGATTTAAGACCTAGATTAAACCCGCGAAAGTTGAGTCATTAAATAAACAAATAAATCGTAATTTTGTAGCTTAAATTAATCTCCAGAATTTTTTAGAAACGATATTTGAATAAGATATAAAAAAATATCACTAAAATCGGACAATTTTTTCCCCAACTTAATAATCAACTAGATTTTATCGTAGATCGTAGAAAGAAAAGCTCGAAAATTTACACCGAGAATACACCCCCGAAAGTTGAATGATTAAATAAAAATATAAATAATTATTTTTAGAGCTTAAAGAATCGTTTAGAAAATTTTTGGAAATGATATTTGAACTTGTATAAAAAAGAATTAACTAAAATTGTCTAATTAGTTTTTTGGCAAAGCTTTAATCGAAAATATTTATCAAGACAAGTTTGAAAAGTGTTAAAAAGAAAGGAAATAAATAAGAATAACATTTATCGAAAAAGGTTTCCTTCGGTTTTGTTAACAGAGATTAAAAGGAGGTTAACATAAAGCTCGTTAAGTACTTTGACGAGGTAGATATGTCTAGAAATTGACGTATAATAAATATATACAGCCTGTCATCGAAGCGAAATGCTAAATTGCCTTAATCATAAATAATAAATAATTTTTATTAGATATTAATTAGTGTCAATTATTTTGTAGATAATTTTCTACAATTATTGGTCTATAGTAAAACGATTAGGAGAGTAGAAAAGCTCGGAGGGTTGTTTAGTATGTGATAGTTTGCTTGAGAATGTCTTAATAATAGAAAATATGAGTTGATAGCTATATGACGAGTTAGATATAATTAATAATTAATTAATCTTTGAATATTTTACACGTACACACATTCGTACATATATATACGTCATTTTATTTATCACAAGTCTTTCACTTGACTATAACAGTTATCGAATCATTATAAGCTACTAACTCGGGTCAGTTGCCTCGGTTATCGCAGTTTGACCTTTCGCCTTGGTGTGGTAGGGTACATTATGGCCCTTGGAATAGAGGGAAATAGAATCTAAAAATAATCTACTGGATTATAGGTATGAGGAGAGAGATATAGTCTTGGAAAATTTATTAGGCCAATAATTTTTTTCTTTTTTTAATTTTTTTAATGAGGGTTGTGGTTGGATGAACGCTTCAAACGGTTTTAAGGATTGATTTAATAAATAGTTAGTTTTTACTTTGGTGATATAAGAAAAGTATTGGTTTTGGTAGACAAGTGACTTTTGCTAATTTCAACGAATCTTCACGTTTTCGACCCTCTAGAATCCGAAAAAAAGGTTTTTAGAAAGATTTCGGTCTGTCTGTCGGCCTGTTCGACAAACTCGTGCGGTTATCTCGGAAACGGCTCGATGAAAAAATTTGAAATTCTAAGGACTTTACAACCAAATGATGGGCATGAAAAATTTCCATGTCTCGTTTAATTTGAACTTCCGGTTCTACCGGAAATAAATCGATTTTCGCTGTTTTACCGACAAACCTATACTTTTTTCTCTGTATTATCTTTCTAAATGAAAGAATATATTCTTCCGAGTTGAGAATTTCATATATATAGGGCATGCCTTGCCAATGACACCAAAAAAATTGTAAATATACCCAGATCGAATTAGAATGAATGCACTGTATAAAATTGTTGTTTGTCAATATATAGGGCGATCCTTGCCAATGACAAGAAGAAATTGTAAGTGTACCCAGATCGAATTCGGATTAAACGCACTGTAAGAAATTGTTGTTTGTCAATATATAGGGCATTTTTTTATGTGAAATTTTCAATTTTGATCTTGTTGCGGGTTTTCATTCCTTTTTTATACTTTTTGTTTCCCTGACAAACCCATCCTTTTTTTTCTTTTTGATGAAAAGAACCCAGAAAAACTGTTTTTTTGGTATATTTTTTATTGAAAACCTTTTTAAAATTGATTCTATCAATGTTCTTTTTGTATTTTTTTGTTTTCTCTTTACTGAGTTAGTGAAATGAATTTTTATACAGCTTAATTTTGAAATCGTTGCAAAAGTTTTGTAAAATGAATTGCGATGATTATTGATATTGAGATTTTTTTAATTGAATTGTAATTTTGGTAAGCTTTTTATTTTTTTATTTCTTATCTTTGATTTTGAATGGATTATAATTTTTTATGATATATTTTATAAGCTGGATATGTGAGAAATGAATGAAATAAAATATGTGAAGAAATGAAGGAGAATAAGAGGAGATTTAGAAGAGAAGAAGGAGGTATAAGAGAAGGGAAAGATAATGAAATGAGAAATAAACAAGAAAAATGAAAAATACAAATAAGGGTGGAAAGAAAGAAAAATAAAAAATAAATAAAAAATTGAGGAAATAAACTGACTAAATGCGCATAAATACTCAACCAACCCAACGAGATGTTGGGGGTGCTGCTGCTGCTGCTGCTGCTGCTGCTGCTGCGGTTAAAAGCTCCTATATTTAATACGCATAAATCCTGCGGGTAGAGGTATGCCTAGGGACGGGTGGGTACGGTACAAAGTACGGTGCCATGTATAAAGCGTAAACTCGACTAACCGAAATAAAAAACAGAGCAAAAAAATAAAAATGAATAAAAACCGAAAACCCTTCCTCTCTGAAAATACAAAAAATGACAAAAAATATTAAAGAAAATAAACAAAAAAAAAGGACAGAGAATGAAGAAAACAGTTAAACAAAAATGTCAAATTTGAAACAAAACAAAAATGTCGCTAATACTGAAAAACCGTGTTTTTTTTTTTTGTTTGGCTGGCGGTAAATTTTTCCGAAATCTTAAGGGTCCATTCGAAATCAAAGAAAATAAATAAATAAGAAATTTGAAGAGAAGAAGTCAGACTTGGAATAGGAAAAAAAAAAAGAAAATAAAAATGAAAATAATGGTTTCAAACAGTTGAGCATATACTAAAGAAAATCCCTTAATGGAAAACGGGAATATCGACGTAAAATTTTTTTTTCTTAATGATTTCGAGTACATTTTTTATTTATTTATTTATTTATTTTTTTTTATTTCTCTCTCTCCTTTTCTCTTCTTCTTCTTTTCCCCGATTTTTCTTTCTCTCGAGCTTTTCCCACTTTAGCTGAGATTTTTCCCTTTCATTTTGTTTTTTTACTTTTACTTTTTCTTGATTTTTATTTTTTATTTTTTTATTTGTTTTCAGATTCTTTTTTTTTTTTTCTATTTTCTTTCCTTTTCTTTTTTACCCTCGAGCTTTTCGTATAGCAACCGCCTTAATAGATCGCCTCGACTCTTCAGCAACAGCAGCAACAACAACGGCAGCAGCAGCAGTCGTAACGACTGTTTCGTTTAACGCAACTTAATCGACGAGTGGTTAAAAACGTTTATCTCTCGCCCTTCTATCCTCTCAGCTGCCGCATATACACTTTAGTATATCTACCTACCTCTTCGGTACTGAAAATAAATTTTCATTTTGTAGTTTTACCTTTTTTTTTTATGGAGTCTTTTTTTTTTTTTTAATTATTATGGAAAGATTTTGAAATTTCGATACGTTTTTTCGATTCGTTAGTTAATTACAAAATCAACTATTTGGTTTGAATTAATTTTCAAAAACTCGAATTCCTAAAAAATCAAAACAAAAGAATAAAATAAAATGTTAAGAAATTTTGTGAACTTTTAAAGGTGAAAGTGGAGGCGAAAGACTTTTGGGATTTTGGATTTAAAATAAAAAGCACAACTCGGAGAAACGTTTTTCATCTTATTCACTTTTTCTCCGAGTTCATGCAGAAACTGCAAGAAAAAAAAAAATAAATAAATAAATAAAATAAATCAAAAAATGAGATCGAAAATTTTTGGAATTAAAAAACAAACAACAACTCAAAAATAAGTATGAAATCGAAAATTTGTGTGACGAATATATTTCGGTAAATTTTTCGGTAAAAAACAAAATTAATCATTTTTTAGTTTTTTTCAAAATTCTGTAAAATTTTAGATATTTTTTATTGACAGATCTTCATCTCTCTTTCGATACGTGTTTATTCGGATAGTAGAATCTCGAGAGCGCGAGAATTCGTCGAAATGGTGAAAAAAGCAATTTTTTCTATTTTCGTATCACCAAAAACCGGCGAAACTCAATAAAAAAAAAAAATAAATAAAAAAAGAAATAAATTTGCAAGTTCTCTGAAGCCGGGTAAAGCACTTATTTCTAATAAAGTTATAATATAGTACGGTGTAGAAATGCGGCATATAAGGACGAAAATAACTTTACTCGAGAAACTGAGATATGCGTCAACAGTAAACCGAGCGATGCAATGCCCTGAACTGCGTGTATATACTATGCGGAGACACAGAGACTGCAGCAGTAGCAGCAGCAGCAGCAGCAGCAACTATAGCAGCTAGCTGCAGCAATCGCGATACAATCAAAATAAAAAAATCAAAAAAAGAACCAAAAACCAAAAAAAAAAAAAAAAAACTAGGTGAAACATGATACTTTGAAATCTTAACTGACCACGATGTGCGATGCGATGTGATCCTACGACTATGTTAACTCAGAGTCGTATTCAGAGTCAGACTGAGTTCAAATGGTCAATTAGGAAACCTGCGCTTAAAACTACTTTTATACTCGTATAACGCAGCTTGTGCATCTCAAGTACTGATCCATCCACTTCTGGCAGTCGTTATAGTTTTAACGGAATTCTCTTTATTCAACAATTAACTAGTTTCAGTTTTTTGGTTTTTTTTTTTTTAACTTTATTTTACTCCCATGGGAAATAAGTTGATATGTAAAAATATAATTCAGCTAATAGTCAACACCACATACTAATTTCTATCAATTTTTAAACTTTTTAACAATTTGTAATAATTTTAAACAATTTTTAGATTAATTCAAATTTTTTACAAGATTTTTATTTTTAATATAAATAATTTAAAAAATTTTTTGTCTAATTTAATCCAAAATCTACAATCTTTTAATAATAAGCCTTGAAAATCTACAATTTTTCGTCATGGAAAATTCGCCGAATTTCACATCTCTGGCAAAAAAAAAAAAATAAAAATAATTTTATGCGAATTTCTACAAATTCTTTGAAAAATTGGAACTTTTCGTTAATTTGTTGATAAGAGCTTGTAAGTTTTTTGATCTACAATGATAACAAATTTTCTTACAACAAGTCAAAATAAAAAAAAAAATCTACAATTTTCCGATGAAAAACTACAAAATATTTGAATTTCCCTTATTCCTATTTTCTTTCTATTTTGTCGGTATTTTTTAAACAAAGAGAATGCTTTTGCGAGTGGGTAATAGTACCGTTTAATTCATCGTTGCATGTTGTTACGATTAACAATGCAGCTGTCCCTGCAATTCCTCCATGCAAAGTTATATCTATTCGATATCTAGACTATAGCTTAAGTGTCTAGAATCCCTGTATGTAGGTAAGTATATATGTATATACATATCGTATATATAAGGTAAATGTGTTCGGATATTCACATAATGCGATCCTCCTCACTAACAGAACGACACACACAAAGACACACGTATGTGTGTGTGTGTATAATATGTATGATCCTGAGAATAAGAGAGCTGCATAGTTAGCCTTCGCTAGTATTGTAATTCGCGCTTACCCCATTCTCTAACACTTCCTATTATACTCTCTACTCGACAGTTCTAATTAACAAAGTCATTTACTTATCTATAATAGCTGCGTGGAGTTGAGGTAGTGGAGTAGTTCGTCCCTTTAGATATCAGGTTAGTTTGTTACTCGATGCAAACCAAGGGAATGCAAAAGAAGATGGGGGTAAATATTGAGAAATGAGTGTAATGAAAATGAGAATAAATGAAAATTTAAGAAAATGAAGAAAATTTGGTGAAAATTTAGAGACATTTTTTTTATATTTTTAGGAAAATCGAATTCAATTGAAGATGATTAAATGGGAAATTAATCTTATGTTTATAGAAAGGGTGGAAAGATGAGGGAAATCCTTGGAAAATGTATGAAAAACGATGAAAATTGAGGAAAAGTTATGGAAATTTGTGAAACCTTGTGGGAATTTAAAGAAAATCGAATGAAATTGGAGAAACTAAGAAGGAAAATTGATCAAAATGTAAAGAATGGCTAATAGAATGACAGAAATTTGTGGGAAATGTATGAAATACGATGAAAATTGAGAAAAAGTGATGAAAATTTGTGAAACCTTGTAAAAATTTGAAGAAAATCGAATGGAATCGGAAAAATTAAAAAGAAAAATTGATCAAAATGTGAAGAAAAATGGTATAAAGAGATGAAAATTTTCATGTTTTTTTTTTTCAAAATACATGAAATATAATGAAAAATGAGGGAAATTGATGAAACTTCAAGAAGCATCGTGAAAATTTAGAGAAAATTCAATAGAATAGAAGAAAATTAAATGGAAAATCAATAAAAATGTGAAGAATGGCTAACAGAATGAGAGAAATTTGCAAGAGATGTAAGAAATACGATGAAAATTTAAACAAACTGATAAAAATTGAGAAAAAATTTGGGAAATCCAAAACCTTATAAGAGTATGAAAAAAATCGACTAGAATCGAAGAAAATAAAATGAGAAATCAATCAAAATGTTAAGAAAGATGCTAGATGAAACGAAGAAAATTGGTGGAAAATGTATGAAAAACTCTGAAAATTGAGAAAAATTGAAGAAAAACCGAAGAAATAGAAGAAAAAAAAAAAAATTTGAAGAGATATGATTGCATTTGGTATATTTTCATCTCAAAAAATGAGAAGAAAATTATTATTCTATTTAGAATATTTTTTATGTTTTCAATAAGTTTGTATATGGTGACTTTGTGCGGTTGTCGAAGTGAAAGCAATTCACTTGGCTCGTGGGGTTTCAGGGAGGCTTATCAGGATCGGGTACTGAAACACACTCGTAGTTTGCTCTCTCAACTCGCGCAACGCGAGTAAGCAAGCAGGCAAGCAAGCAAACTCGCTCGCAAGCTCGCGTATGAATTATGCGTAGAACGCGTGTCTCTGCCACACCCCCTATGCAGAGGTCTATCGCTAGCCACCCTTTCTTCTACCCTTAGCTCTATTTTGACACAGGGTCGACATTGCGAGGGATAGGTGAAACGGGTGGGAAGGGGGTTAAGGGGATAAGGGAAAGAGGGGGTTGAATTGTACCCTCGAACAGAACTCCTCACCCTGTGCCTCACTTATACCAATCGCTAGAACGAGAACCGGAGTTATGCGCCTGCGTCAAAACTCGCAGCTAGAGTACAAGAATAAAGAAGGTCAGTCGACCCACGACCCACTCGCATTGGCGTCGAAATAAATTTTTTAAGTTCTTTATTGCACAATTTGTTCTTTTTTTTTTTTTTCTTTTGTATTCATTTTTAGTTATACTATTTTAATCAATGGAAAAAGATAATTGGCTTATTGGTTTTGGCTTCTTTTTTTCTCAAAGATTCACGTAATTGATATAAAATTAGGAAATCATCAAATTAAGAACGAAAATACTGGGAAATAATCAAAAGAGTCAAGAAAATTCGAATGAAAAACAATGAAAATTATGTGAAATCATGAAAAATTTTTTGAAAATGTATAAAGATTGAAGGATATCGTATTAATGAAATAGAAATCAATAAAAGTTGAAAAGAAGGGGTAAGAAAATGAACAAAAATCGTGTAAGATGAATGAAAATTATGAAGAAGATTAGGAAAATTTTTCAATCAAGTTTAGAAAAATTGAAAGGAATCGACGAACATGAAAATTAAAATCAATCACGAGTATAATGAAGTCGAAATAATAATGAGGAAAATTTAAGAAATTATAAAAATCTGAAGAAAATTTAAAATCTCAGGAATTTGATTTAATTCCGTATATTTTCTCCCGAAGTAAGAAGAAAATGTGAAGAAAATTGTGTGAAAATGAAGAACATCTGGAGGCAATCAATAAAATAAAATGAAAAATTGATGAAAATTTAGGAAAGGTGAGAAAAATGAAGAAAATTTCTCGACAATGAGTGAAAACTGACTACAACGAAGCTGTATGAAAATAAAAAAAATTGAGGAAAACTGATGAAAATTTATCAAATTGTAAAATTTTGAAAAATTCGATTGAGTTGCGAATATTTATTGATGGTGAGACAAGAGAATGAAGAGAGGGTCGTTGGAAAAGTGAGAAAATTTCAGGAAAATGAAGAAAATCGAATGAAAAATTGAGGAAAATTGCGGAAAATTACAAAAATTGAATGAAAAATTGAGGAAAATGATAAAAATTTGTCGAAAATGAATGTGAATGGATTAGAGAAGGTTGTTGGAGAAGTGAAAAAATTTGAGGAAAATGAAATAAATGTAATGAAAAATTGAGGAAAATTGCGGAAAATTACAAAAATTGAATGAAAATTTGATAAAAATGATTAAAATTTGTCGAAAATGAATGTGAATGGATTAGAGGAAGTCATACGAGAATGAAAAATCGGGAAAAACAAATGAAAATTGATGAAAATCGTAAAACAAAAAACGAGGAAAATGTAAAATTTTAAAAATTTTCTTGAATTCCGAACATTTCCCGAAGAAAAATTAAAGAAAACCTTAGCTATCGCGCCTATGGCGACACAGATAGATACATGCACACACGTATGTATACTTAGTTGACCACTTTTCTGTGCTTGCCGCGTGTGGGCGTTTGGTTGAGCTTGGGGTAAGGGTAGGTGGTTGGGTGGTCGGGTAGTACGACGAGAGGGTGGAAGTTATTTTTTTTTTTTATAATATACGCGACGCGTGCATGATCTTGTACACCAAGTCGTAAATAATCTGGAAACATGAATATCAAAACGCGGGGTGGGTGCGGGTCGTAGTAGTCGTCGTCGTCGTCGTCGTCGTCGTGCGCTGCGTGGCGGCGGCGTCGCGTCATACCGCCCGGCTGTTTTCCCACTTGCCGTTTTATACCAGACTCTATACCTACCAACCTACCACCTTCCTTCCTTCCTTCCTACCACTCACTCCCGTATGCGTGCAGAGTCCGTGTTTTTGGGGTAATTAGGGCTTGTTTTTAAATTTACCGTGCACGACCTCCATTTTAATTTGTAAACGTCCGAGTTTTATAAGACTGTACCACACCGACTACACCGATCGAATAATGGTCAGCTACGCGACCCAGATGGCGCGAGTATAAGACTGACCGCAAATTTAATGTCTTCTTTTTCCTTTCTCTATAGTTTCCAAAAATTTTTTATTTTCTCATTTTTTTTTCCGCTTTTCGATCATTTCTGTTGCGCAATTAGAAATTTCGAATCATTATAATCATCAATTTCGTCAATAGTTTTCGATTTTTGAACAATTTTTCGCTCCAATAATTGAAAATTTAATTTTAATTATTAATTAGCTGATGTTAATATTTTTTTTTGTTTTTTCTTCTGCAGTTCTTAAGAGAAAGAGAAATTTATTCTTTTCATAACAATTATAATAGTGCAGACGTTCTATTGTCTTTTTCTTAGATAATGAGTTCGTTTGGAAGATAGTTTGAGTTTAATTTTCGTTAGGTCATTCGTTGGTTTAGTATCTCTCTATAACAAGACAGGTATAAGGATTTAAATTGGACCGTTTCAGAGGTTCTAGTTATTCCGTGAAAGAAACGTCGTTAATTCCTTTCGTAGTTAAAATAATATTTAATGAATTAATTCAACTTCATTCTCCGCAGTCTACTTGTATCAAGATATCAAAACTGTGATAATAATATCTCATTTCAAAGAGAATGGAGTAAGGATTTTTTTACTTCTTACTTTTTTTCAAGTTAAAAAAATCAGGAAACCGGTTGACCTGTGGGCCAACCCGAAAACTTCCCACTGTGTTAAATACGTTACAATTAATTGATACTATTGTGTTTATAATAAATTAAAGAAGGTTATAAGTATAATTAGTTTTCTCTATACAAATCTTTTTTTCTTCAATTTCTATTCTTCGAATAACTTTGAAACTACTCGACCGATCGATTCCAAAATCTAATCAGATCTAAGTCTTGATGAACCCTTTCGATCGCCGCAACAATCATTCAAATCGGTTAATTCCTTCCAAAGGTATCGTACGACAAAAAGAGAAATTTTTCTCGTGCAATATCTTTTAAACCAATCGTTCGATTTTGATGAATCTTACGGCGATCGAAAGGGCTATCCAAGAGCTAAGTCTGATCAAGTTTTGAGACTAATCGCACGAACAGTTTAGGAGTTATGCGCTAAAAACATGAAAAAAAATTGTTTTTTAATTTTTATTTCGCAAATAACTTTGAAACTACTCGACCGATCGACTCCAAAATCTAATCAGATCTAAGTCTTGATAAACCCTTTCGATCGCCATAAGAACCATTCCAATCGGTCGATTCGTTCTAAAGATATCGTACGACAAAAATTTATTTACACACACACACACATACGGACGTCCATCCAAAAATAGTCAGAATAGCTTCCTAAGACCCCCAAAACGTCGAGATCTGATGAAATCTCGATTTTCGAAAATCGGACCGAAACCAATAACTTCCCTTTTTTATGAAAATTTTCAATTTTAATTACGGGAAGTTAAAAATAGTTTTTCTATGATCAAGAAGTTGAAAAGAAATTGTAAAGATTTAGTGAAAATTCAACATTTCATTTTTGGGGTTATTTTAATAATTTTTTGTATAAGATGTATGGGTATTCCTTTTTCTTGTTTTTTTTTGTTGTTTAAAAACGTCATTTTTTTATGGGAAAAAACGAGGGGTTGAACAGATGCAAATGTGTCGTGATTGGTAGCAATGAAGCGATACCAGAGCCCATCTATATCGTGTCTGGCCTGGAGGTGTACCCGGCGTTGTATAAAATACGTATTGTATAAATGAATATATATGTATACATATATGTCTATATCTATGTATATTATAACTGTATACATTTGTGGGTGGAATTTTTTTATTTTTGATAGAATTTGGTGTTGATATAATTTGAGGTTTTAGTTAAAACAATATTTGATTTATTGCCTGAATTAATAAATATATATTATTCAGCAATTTTATAGGTTTATAAATATTTTATATTTTTTTATATAGTTATTTTATATTTTATACATTCAAATATTATATATATGTGTATGTGTATATAGGGGAAGAATGATTATGTTACATATTTCAGTAAACCCTGGGTTAAAAGCAGGACCACACCGTGGAGGTTCGTACATACTAATTTATTTATACCGTAAAAGGGTGATTGTTTGCCATTTTGATAGGCCAAGTCACGCAGAATATGTAATCGCATTATTCACTTTTTACAAAAAAATAAATGTACACCTTTTATAACGAGTAAGGACATGCGATCGTTAAACTGTTAATAATGATTATCGTTTGATTTTTCGAATATTTTATACGAAAATATTTTATCTTATAATGTTGTTGCGATTATTTATAAGATTAGAATCTATCAGAAGGACAGAGAGAAAAGATTATGAATATTAAAGAAAATTTTTGGAAAATGTGGACAAGTTGGGAAAAATATTTAAACTTGAAGAAAATTGTAAGAAAATTGAAGAAAATTTATGGAAAATGAGGGAAAATGAATGTGAAATGATAGGAAAATGAGAGAAAAGTAACGAAAATCGAGGAGAATTTATTAAAAATGATTGGTTATCGTTGGATTTTGAGATAATTGTATTTAACAAGATTTTGTCTCGTAATATTGTCACAATTAGTTATCAGACTAGGATGAATAAGAAAGGAGAAGAAAAACCGTGAAAATGAAGGGAAAGTAATAAAATTTGAAAAAATCTTTGAATAAGACTAAAGGAAAATATAGAAGATGAATTAAATATGAGAAAGATTTCAGAAAAATTGAAGAAAATTGATGGAAATCGATGGAAAATAAATGTGAAATAAAAAGGAAATGTAATGGAAATCGAGGGAAAATTGAATAGTCGGATTTTAAAACTAATATTGAACAATTTGTACGAAGAGATTTGGAGATTGTTACAGATAATTGAGATGAGCTAGAAACGGTAAGAAAAAAAAAAAAAAAAAATTGAAGGAAAATGAAGATTTTATGTGGAAAAATGATAAAATCAAAAGAAAATTTGGAAAAATCAAGAAAAATTAATAAGCAAGCTCATGAAAGTCAACAATAGTTACAAAAATTCAATGAAATTGATTGAAGGAAATGAATGAAAACTAGAAAAGTGAATGAAAATTGAGGAAAATGAATGAAAATTGAAGAAAATGAATGGAAATTAGGGAAAAAAATTGACTGATTATCGTTAGCTTTTGAAAGCATGTTCTAAGATCTTGTTAAAAGAATAATCTACATAATGGTTAAAGACAAGGATCTATAAGGAACATGTACGATCCTGCTCCTCCTCCTCTTCTTCCTCCTCCTAGATTTATATCTTTTGAAGAGAAAAGGTCGTAGGTTGTACGTCAGGGTGTGTAACATGATATGAATGAAATGGTTTCGTTGGTAGTGGGCCACTTGGAGGTAAAACAAAAGAGAAAGAAACTAGAGAAGAGAGAATAAAGTAAGGTATGAGAATAAGTATAAGAATAAAAGAGACAAAACGAGAGGATAGACCCATTCGAGATGAGTAAGTCGTTCGGACGACTGATTCTGTCGCTTCGCGTTCACCTGGACACGTCTCAACTTTTCTATGTATGTATGTATGTATGTATGTACATACGTACAAATGTACCATGCGATATCCTCTGCTCAGTAAAACCCTGGGTTCTCTGAACTCAAGTTAAACCGACGTCAGATGGGAATTCGAGTGAACTTCGGGGAGTCGGTTTACCTGCTACACTCCTACAGGACGACACACCCTGATCGCTACCATGTAGCAGGTTGTGATACACCCACCGATATCCCTCCACAACATCTCTTACCCTACCACCTATCATATTTCCCTCTTACAAGATCCTGGACCAGATAACCAGCCTGCCTTCTCTATTGTTCATCACTAGAATAGCGGAGTGTGGATTGTTGCAGATTTCTTTTGCCTAACCTCATGCCTAAGAATAGAAAATTATTATCATCATCCCAAAAATGAAATCTTTAGTTCTTACTGAAGCTTCATATTTTCAATTCAAAATTTGAACTCAATCTATGCAGTAGTTTATGAGTAACGAACAGAAGGACTGTTTCATAGTGAAGTGAGCGGAATTACTCTTTTTTTTAACTTCTCGCAATGAAAGGTGAAAATTTACATAAAAAAGGGAAGTTATTGGTTTTGGTCCGATTTTCGAAAATCGAGTTTTCATCAGATCTCGACGTTTTGGGGTCCTAGGAAGCTATTCTGACTATTTTTGGATCGACGTCCGTATGTGTGTGTGTGTGTGTAAATGAATTTTTGTCGTACGACATTTTTAGAACGAATCAACCGATTGGAATGGTTCTTATGTCGATCGAAAGGGTTTATCAAGACTTAGATCTGATTAGATTTTGGAGTCGATCGGTCGAGTAGTTTTAAAGTTATTTGAGAAATAAAAATTAAAAAACAATTTCTTTTCATGTTTTTAGCGCATAACTCCTAAACTGTTAGTGCCATTAGTCTCAAAACTTGATCAGACTTAGCTCTTGGATAGCCCTTTCGATCACCGCAAGATTCATCGAAATCGAACGATTGGTTTAAAAGATATTGCACGAGAAAAATTTCTCTTTTTGTCGTACGATACCTTTGGAAGGAATTAACCGATTTGAATGATTGTTGCGGCGATCGAAAGGGTTCATCAAGACTTAGATCTGACTAGATTTTGGGATCGATCGGTCGAGTAGTTTCGAAGTTATTCGAAGAATCGAAATTGAAGAAAAAAAGATTTGTATAGGGAAAACTAATTATACTTACAACCTTCTTTAATTTATTATAAACACAATAGTATCAATTAATTGTAACGTATTTAACACAGCAGGAAGTTTTCGGGTTGGCCCATAGGTCAACCGGTTACCTGATTTTTTCATTTGGTTTGTTAAAATTGATGGTGTATTATTTGACGACTTTTCCTTGTACCATTGTCGACTCATGCCATACCTAAGAGTCAGAACTAAGATTGAGCCAACCTTCGTTATAAGTCAATTAGAAGGAAGGACCGTAGTTGTAGCACGTTCGTTTCTCCTCATGGAAGTTTCAACGTTCGGTGTTCGGTTTGATTCAGAAACTGACGTGAAATTCTCGAGGCCCAGAAGTCCATTACGTTGGGCAAAGGCATCCGACCGTAGATCGAGGGGAAATCCGGTTAAGTGCAGACCACTCGAGTTCTGGCCTCTTAAATTGCGAGTGCGAACCTGGACTTTGATCGATAACTGTAGACGGACGTTAGTTTTACCATTCTGACTAGTGCAGTGACTAGGTAAGACATTTAATTCACAGCCATTTTATATCGTTTTAATTATGATAATTAATTTTCAATTATAAAATAACGAGGACATACAATTTCTTGTTTCTTGTTTATTCAAACTCGGGGATAAGTATGATGTGGAATTTCAATCAAGGAGACAGTTCGTCTAAGAGAGTAGGTAGGTACTGCGGTTCTTGACGGTAAGATTTGTTGCAGGTGGCTAAAATCTAGGTCGACAAAGTTTCTAGCCTCCACGCTCTACTCGTCACATAACGTGGAGATAGTATGTAGGTAGGTAGGTACAGTATGTATGTATATGTACATACATACGTTGCTCCCTAATTCAGTTGCATCAGCTACCTGCCCTGTACTGCATAGGGTCTTTGAAAGCTCGTTGTTTTGTTACCAGCTACTCTAAAACGCATCAATATCAATTTTCGCCGTTGCTTATGATCAGAAATTCATAACTTCGGTGTTAATGTGTGAACAGAACAAAGTTAACCAACTAACGTTTCGCTATTTCATTAACTGGGTCTTGAAGAGACGGAAACATTTAAAGATCATTTAGAAACTGCTAAATTGCTCATGCGTCAAGGTTATATCAAAAATCCTTTAGACCCAACGAGACAAATTGATGGAATATTAACAAAACTTGAGAAAATAGAGGGAAATAAAGAAAATTACCAGGAAAATTATTGAAAATCAATTATAGCTGGAAAAGATCCCGGAAAATCGAGAAAACGAGAAAAATGTCGAGGAAAATCATAGAAAATTAATTAGATTTACAGAAATTTGAAGAAAATTTTGAAAATTTTGAATTGCTGAGGTCAGGGATATTTTTGGAATAATAAAAACGCATGAAGAAAATGAATGAAAAAATTAATAAGACTAGGAAATATGGCGGGAAATAGAGAAAAAATATAAGGAAACTTATTGGAAATCAATTAGATTTGTGAAAAATCAAAGAAAAACGAGAACAGCGAGGAAAAACTCGCAGGAAATGAAAGAAAATATATAAAATGAGGATCTTCATCGGAAACTAGTTGTTAAGAAAATGATGGAAAATTAATCAGATCTAAGGAAAATTGAAGAAAATCGAGGAAAATGAGGTAACAGTTAAGAAAAATTGTAGAAGATGAAAGAAAATGAGGTAAACCTGAGAGAGAATCAAGAAAGGTAACAAAAGGGTGATCGTAATAAAAATGATGAAAATTCAATTAGTTTTTAGAAAATTCGAAGAAAATTTTAGAAATTTTGAAACGTTAAGGTCACAGCTATTTGGAAAAAATTAAGGCAGGTGAAAGAAAATGAGTGAAGAGAGAATTAAATTAGGTAGTCAAAAATCGATCGTAAGAATAACAACAAAAAACATGATGGTAAATCAGTCAGACCTTACGAAAATTCCGGAAATGAATTAAAGATTGTGGAAAATTAGTAAAAATTGAATATAAAAATTGATGATAATTTCTTCCGCGATAAACAACACCAGCTGTTAAACAAGCCATCATGAAATTACCGTAGATCCCACCGCAGTCACACAATTCATTGTTCAATCCTAAATTGTCAGTACCTTTCGGTCATTTCTGACTAATTAATTAATTAATTATCCATCAGCTTATGTCATCGTCTGACCTCAAAGGGGTTTAGAAAATAAATTGTACGTTTACTTTCAGCCTGCAGTTTAAACCGAATTAATTAGTACGACGAATCGAAGTTAGGTATCTTTTAATTTTTTTATATTTTTTTACTTTTATTTTTTGAGTAGGGTAAAAGCGTAGGGTGCTCCGGGGATAATAACGGAAATGAAAGCGTGGGTCTAGGCTGTAGCGTTGGGGGTCGTTAGCGGACCGCGTCGTTAGATTCGGCCACGGCCACGGCCACGCCGCGTCGTTCCGCGTAACTTGGGTACTAATTAATTATTATGAAATTCGGCGGTAGCGCGGCGCGGTAATCAGTCAACGAAGAGGTCGTTAGAGGGTCGAGCCTTCAGGATAAGGTAAAGTTTTCAACCCAGCCCAGCGCATGCAGTAGACCTGAAATAACGGAGGTTCGATTTTTGAAACCGTCGTTTCGTTTCCGACGACCTACGACCTACACATTCGTTTCTAACTTCAAGGGTATAACTCTGATGAAAAAACGTTTGAAACAAAAGTTTTAGCAATTAAATAAACGCACATTTTAATATGTACAAGTTTTTTTCTACCATTAACCACGCGGCTGATATACCAAGTTCTGACTTCTGACAACCCTCACAGAACTGTAGTACGAGTAGACAGAGAGAGGCATAATTCATTTTCTCGTAATGCTTTGTGACGCGTATAAACTCGGTGATATATTTGAAACCTCATAACCTTGGGGAGGATTTAACCTCAGGGGGGGTCGAGACACCGACCTGTCACTCTAAGTCCGAATACAGACACCAGCGAGAAACAGGTAAGAAGAAACATGAAACTAATGCGAGCGAGAGTGTACTTCTGTGTCTTTCACGAGAGTAGGCTATACAACGTTTATTATTCCTCTCCTCCCCTCCCGACGCCTTCGTAAGTAGCTATTTCAAACCAAAATACAACCCCTCCGGTATCTCGGTACCCCAGTCAGAAAAGATCGTCATTTTATACGACTCAAACTTTCGACTAACTTACGAAATTGCGACGGTGCTGAAAAATAAATTCAGAATTTAGTTTTCAGAGAGGGAAAAATAAATGTAAGTTTAATTTTATTTGATGGGAAATCGTACTCAGGTTTGGAGAAAGGAAATTTTTTTTTTCAAATCATTTTCAACAATCAGAATTGAAAAATTTAATTGTCGTTTTTTTTTTTTTTTTTTTTTTAATTTTTAACTTCCCGCAATGAAAATTGATAATTTTCATAAAAAAGAGAAGTTTTTGGTTTCGGTCCGATTTTCGAAAATCGAGTTTTCAGCAGATCTCGATGTTTTAGGGTCCTAGGAAACTATTCTGACTATTTTTCGATGGACATTCGTATGTGTGTGTGTAAATGAATTTTTGTCGTACGATATCTTTAAAACGAATCGACCGATTGGAATGGTTCTTATGGCGATCGAAAGGGTTCATCAAGATTTAGATCTGATTAGATTTTGGAGTCGATTAGTCGAGTAGTTTCAAAGTTATTTGAGAAATAAAAATTAAAAAGCAATTTTTTTTCATGTTTTTAGCGCATAACTCCTAAACTGTTCGTGCGATTAGTCTCAAAACTTGATCAGACTTAGCTCTTGGATAGCCCTTTCGAACGCCGTAAGATTCATCAAAATCGAACGATTGGTTCAAAAGATATTGCACGAGAAAAATTTCTCTTTTTGTCGTACGATACCTTTGGAAGGAATTAACCGATTTGAATGATTGTTGCGGCGATCGAAAGGGTTCATCAAGACTTAGATCTGATTAGATTTTGGAATTGATCGGTCGAGTAGATTCGAAGTTATTCGAAGAATAGAAATTGAAGAAAAAAAGATTTGTATAGAGAAAACTAATGATACTTATAACCTTCTTTAATTTATTATAAACACAATAGTATCAATTAATTGTAACGTATTTAACACAGTGGGAAGTTTTCGGGTTGGCCCACAGGTCAACCATTTTCCCGATTTTTTTTGTTTAAGTAAAACTCGTTTGCTCGATCTATCAATTCCAAAATTTGATCAGATATTAGTTGAACCAAATCTTATATAGATAAAAGATGAAAAAAATTATCAAAATTGGATAAAAAAATCCAAAAGTCTATCGAAAAATCATCGGGGGTGACTTTTTGAACCTTAAAACGTGGGCCGTTTGAGCCAAATATCGATTTTTCATGTTTTTCGAACCGGATAAAACATTGTGGAAAATTATGAGGAAGGCTTGTCGAGTTGTTTGCTGGTATAGAGATTCTAAACCGTCGTAATTACGCGTTAATCTTGAAATCCTGATTGAGTAAAGCTGAAGCTAAAGTACTTTGAAAGCTAATCTTCGCTTCGATATACGTGGAGGGTTTCGATCCGCAACAGTTGCACAGCTAGCCGGGCATGGCAGTCAAGTAACAAGTAATTATTCGAAGAAGATAACTCAACAGTTTCCGTTGGACAATTAGCCAACCAATTAAACGCTCCTGGCTAAACTCGGCCTACAAATTACATACGAAACGACCTACTGTTAGTTGACTAGTTCCATTACCGTTGCTATGCTGTATGTATGTATGTATGTATGTACATATACATACATATGGGGATCGTGGGTGCAGTACCTCTGTTACGCATTCTGTGTATCTTTTGTACTGGAAAATTTAGCCAGATTTACTCCGGTTTTGATTAATTAAATTTAAACGAAGAGAGAGAGTTTCATTGTGATTAATTCTCGATTGTGTAAAAGTGGCTTATAGTGCTTATACAGCAGTTTGAAATAGCTGATGGCAAAACCCAGTCGATGAAATTGGCCAGGAAAATCAAGAAAAGTTTAGAAAAGTTTGAGGAAATGAAAGAAATTGAAAGAAAATTCACAAGATTGGTGAAAATTAGGTGAAAATTTTGAGAAAATTCAATAGATTTTTAAGGAAAATCAACGAAATTTGAAAGTATCGTGGAAAATCAGGAAAAATCAAAGAAAATGAATGAAATTTCAGAAGGATCTAGGAAAATCGAAAGAAAATTTGGCAAAATCTGAGGGAAATTTAAGAAAATTCAATAGTTTGAAAGGAAATCGATTAAATTAAAAAGTATCGTAAACAATCCTGAAGAAAATTCGATAAAATTGAGAAAAGTTCAAAGAAATTGAGAAAAATCGAAGAAAATTTAAGAAATTTGGGAAAAATTCATAAAAGTCAAAAGAAAAATTTAATGAAAATGGAAAGAAATTTCAGAAAATTCAATAGATTTAATTAGGATCGACAGAATGAGATATGAAAATTAGGAAGTATCGTCAAAAATCAAAAGAGAGATTGGACAGTTTGACAGAATCAGATTAGATTATGAAAAGTCAAAGACATATTAAGAAAAATTAAATAGATCCATAAAAAACTGACGTAGAGTTTGAAAGAATCGAGAAGAATGAAGGAAAACGATTGAGTGAAAAATATTTCAACCGCAATATTGGATAGTAAAAAGTGTTTAATGCATATGATCTGCAGCAGTTAGAGGCTTAACTGAAGCTAGATAACTGGATATTGTGGGGAGGCGTCATTGTCTGCAAATTTGAGTACGGGCCATAAACCTCACTTGGCTCACCCCCAGAGCCCGTAAATTGATCGATGAATTAATTCATTCGTTTGTTAATTCGTTCATTTTGATGCCCCTGCACAGAACCTTAGTAATAACTGGCATTCCGCGTACGCGAGTTTCACCCATTCATTCATTCATCCATTCATTCATTCATTCACTCACTCGCTTGATATCCCCCTACCCTTCGGTTAGTTCTAGAGAATATGAATTCTCTGAACTGACGCATCGGCGTTGTCCTGCAGGTTTGAAACCCCGCGGTATGGAACACTCAGCCCTGTTTAAATAGAGGGAGGATTTATCTGAAGAAAGGAACTAAGGCACGCACAACGGGAATTTTGCTGCTTCTCAGCCACTAATCAAGATTCACATTATCGCCGTCCAGACCTCCATGAATTGCCTTCTGCGGTGGGGTCCGACAACGAACAACGAAGAGTGAACACTGAACGGCGAACCGCTCTCTATACTCTTTGTGACAATAGAAACTCATCCCTTGTTCCTATTCCACCCTCAGTTTTCCACCGAGACTTACCCCTCCAGTTTTCTTACATTGTCTGGCACTCTTAGGTTTATCAGATATCTTAAAGATACAAGAGCGATGCAAGTTCGGAAAAATTTTAGTCAAGATTTAAGGAATTAGAGAAAGGGGACAAAAAAAGAAAAAAGAAAATCAATGAAAGTTGAGGAAAGATTTTAGGAGGTAGCGGGAAATTAGGAAAAGTTATAAAAAATTTGTAGGGAAAAATTGAGAGAAATTAAAGAAAATAGTGAAAATACTTGAGGAAAATTGAAGAAAGTTTGAGAGATATAAAGAAATTTAGGAAAATATTTCGGAAAGGTGCGAGGGACGTTAAGAGGAATTAGGAAGATTTATCAAAGTCGAAGCATATGAATAAAAATAAAGGAAAATTGAGGAAAGTCAAAGAAAATCGAAGAAAATTGGAAAGAAAATTGAAGGAAATTTTAGAAATGGAATGAAAATTGGATGAAAAGGCGTAAGGAAGTTCAGGAAAATTGTTGGAAATCCAAGAAACTTTTAAAAAGTTAAGAATAATGAATGGAAATGAAAATAAAATCGAGAAAAAACTTGAGGAAAATTGTAAAAAATTAAAGAAATTAAAGGAAATTTTTTTCCGAAATATCGGAAAATTGATAGAAATTGAACGGAATTAAGAAAATTTGTGAAAACTTGGAGAACATGAATTGAAATAACGGAAAATCGTGGAAAATTGAGGAAATTCAAACGAAATCGATGAAAATCGGAAAGAAATTTGAGAGACATTGAAGAAATCAGAAGAAATTGGGGGTGAATTGTGTGATGAAGTTTATAGAAATTTTTGGAAATACGGAAAACTTGTGAAACGTGAAGAAAAAATTAATCGAAATGCAAGAAAATCGAAGAAAAATTATGGAAAATCGAGAAAAAGTTAAAGAAAATCGATGAAAATACGGAAAACTTGTGAAAAGATAAAAAAAAAAAAATTAATTAAAATGCAAGAAAATCGAAGAAAAATCATAGAAAATCGAGTAAAATTTAAAGAAAATTGCTGAAAATGGAAAAAAATCGTACAGATTAAAAAAAAAAAAAAAAAAATGAGATCAAATTCGAGAAACAAAGTGTGTGAATGGTTTTTGCAGGTCACAGTTTCGTAGAATATCGTATGATATTAGATTATATTTTATGATTCTGTATTTTCCTTTTGCAATTCTGTTTGCTTCGTGTCTATTTATAATTCATCAAGAGGTCTGGTCCAATTTGTGATACCCGTAGAATGAGATTGCGTTGTCTCATGTGAGGAAAAATCTCGTAAACGTTGGTCTTTTTCTCTCCATCCAACGTGCACACACGAACTGATGTCACTGAGACAACTCATCGAGTAAAGTTCGCGATCGTAAATCCGACACTTAACAGGATCACAATCGTTCGAAGAAAGGTATATAATTGACGTGGACATCCCAGCTCGTAAACCTATAAGAAGAATGAAAAGAACAAAAGGAAATAGAAGAAGAAGAAGAAGAAGAAGAAGAAGGAAAATAAGAAAGGCGGAGGGGGGGGGGGGGGGGGAAGAAAAACCAGAGAGAAAGAAATGAAGAAAAAGAAAAAGAGTGAAACCTGGGAGCTTGCGAGACAGTATAAACCGTGAAAACAGAAACCTTGATTGATTATCAGGAAAGTTCTTCGGAGGGATCACTGTCCCTTATCACTCATGACAAAGAAAAGAAAGAAATTTATCTATCAAAATCGGTGAACAGTTAAAGCTTTTTTTATTCCCCCTTTGTCCCTTGTCTAATTCATTACCTAGACGTTCTTAAAGATCGTTATTTGTTTTCGATATTTTTTTTTTTTTTAATTAAAAACCTTCTGATTGACGTGTCGAGCTTTAAGAGTCAATTTTATTCTAATATAAATGCAAAAGAGTTCTTAAGTCGAAATAATCTCCGAACCTTTTGCGCCCTCTCGTTTTAATCGAGAAATTAAAAAAAATATTTATTAATATTCTTCTTTGTTTCTTATGAAAATATATATATATATATGTTGTGAGTTTATCAGAGATGAACGACTCGGTTGTAAAATAAAAGCATGTATATATGTATAGTCAGAGAAAAATGTTAAAATGAGAGAGAGAGAGAGAGAGGGAAAGAGAGAATTGAGGTGAATTTTTAGGACCCCATCTTAACTCTAGGAGCGCAGTGTGATGGTGATGTAACAAAATTGAAATAGCTTTAGCTACCTACCGCTTACGGCAACACATTTACTCCGATGAAAAGCACTCTGTGTCGAGGACTGGGAGCTCGCGGGAACTGACAGAAGTAACTTTTCCACTTTAGGTAAGCCCCGAATTCTCTGCCTCCTAGTATACACTCGTATTTAGCAATTCTCGGACTTGGAATCGTACCAAGAAATCCATATACCGGATGCACTGGCTCGTTCTTGGTATACCCTTTCTTTAAAATTTGTGCAAAAAGTTTTATGAAAAAAATTTTTCACGGAATCTGTAAAATGCAGCGTGAGTTAATAAAATTTATAAAATTTTATCAGACGGTTCAAGCTTTTTTTTTTATGCATGGATGAATTTTCTTCAAATAATGATAATGATAGGTAAGATTCTGGTTAAAAGAATAGAAGAAGAAGACAAAAAAAAAAAAAAAAATTTCGTAGATACAGTTGACTCTGCAAAAAAAATGTTATACCTACCCTTCTCGAAGCTATTCAATTATATTATCCTCAAACCCTTGGCAACCCTCGACAAGATACTCGATCGAGGATCACATATGGCTGCAGACGGCTCGTAGCTGAGAACTGCGTCGAGTATCGTTTGGTCCATAGAATAGTCTATGTAGTAACCCCCCCACTGCCTATCCAGTTTGGCAACTGGTAGTATTAACATTTCCATCAAATTCTTCCATGTCATAAAACAATTCTCTCCTTTCCACATCCATCCACCCATATCCATCTATCTCGTTCTCCCTTATTTCTTTCACTTTTATCTATTTTAGTTTTTCTCTCTTTCTATTACCACCCCTAGTCTCTCATGGCTTGTCATTCAGTATGGAGTGTACACATAGCAGTTTCTCTCTACACGTGTGTGCAGAGAAAGCCAATAAGCTAGATAGACCGATGCTTTCGTCAGGTTTGTAATCGTTCTGAGTGGCCAGCTTTTCAAGGACACATTATATGGTCCCACATTTATTAATCGGATTTTTTTAAACAGTAAATTTATGTTACTGTGTAGTAGACAAAGTGTTCTTTCTATTTTTCCTTCTTCATTTAGTCAATTTAAATGATCACGAGGGGTGAACCCATTTTAATTTATATCTGTAGCTAAGAAAAGTAGTAGAAAATTGACAAGAAACGTGGGAAATTGAAGGATTTTTCAGAAAATTTATGAAATTTTTGTGGAAGATCAGGAAAAGTTGAGAAAAGTTGAGGAAAGGTTGAGGAAAATCAAAGGAAAGTTTGGGAAAACTGAGAAAAAGTCGAGAAAAGTTAAAATAAGGTGAGGAAAGGTCGGGAAAAGTAAAGGAAAATTGAGAAAAACTCGAGAAAAGTTGAAAAAAAAAATGAAGGAAAATTCGAGGAAAAGTTGAAGAAAAACATCGATGTGACCGAAGAAAGTAAAATTATAGATCATGCCGGAAAAATTTCGTAAAGTTAAGGGAAATTCAGGAAAATTATAACAAAGTGCATTAGATAAGAAATCCAAGGAAATTAAGAAGGTTAGAGGTTAATAATAAAAATTCTAGAAAATTGAAGGGGTTAGATAAAAATTATAGAATATATAAGAAAATCTAGGAAAATGAAGAAAAATCGAGGAAAATTATAATAAATTGAAGGAAATTCAAGAAAATTAAAACGGTCAAAGATAAAACAGAGTAAGTCTAGAATGGTTGAGGAAAATTAAAGAAAATCTTGGAAAAATCAATGAATTTAAGGAAAAATGGGAAAAGGCAAATAATATTTAAACAGATCAATGTTCTTGTTAAATGTTGTAATCGTCCATATGTGCCTACGGCTGATTTGTTTTGCGAATTTTTTTTGCCGTAATTTTTTTTCAGCTTAACTTCGTAGTAGATTGAGCTTGTTCGGCTAGCTTAATAATTATCCCTTGGGATAACGTATATATATATTTTCACAGCAGTTTCAACCGTCACTGTTGCAGATGTCTAGACCAGCTAGCCAATCGATCAATGTGTTATATTTAATCATCTCATCGCGTTGTGCTGCAGCTTCTTAGGATAATTGAAAACGCATCTGCGTCACTTTCACCCTCTCGTAAATTTGGCGTGCTATTAGAAAAGCTCTAAAAAAAATTGTCCCGAGAGAGAAAAGAAATTTTTTTTATATACAGATAAAATGTCGACGAAAATTTATTTTCAGCAATAAAAATCAAAAATTTATTTCGAAATCAAATCGGGAAAGTTAAATTTTTTGTTTTTTTGAAAAAATTTTGATTGTCAATTCAGAAGCTTGGATTTTGTTTTTACTCTGACATTTAAATGGGACTTTTTTGGGTGTTGTTTGAGAGCAAAAAAAAAATAATAATAATAATGAAAATAAAAAATTAACTGTGTTGCTGAATTTGGAAAATTGATCTGAATGATATTTGAGAAACTTTGAGCCGAAGTTATATTTAGTCGAAGGGGAAAATCGTTTGAAGTTTGGATTGGCTACTTGCTTAAAATTTTGGTATTCCCTAACGCCTATTTGCCGCGATGTGAATTGAGATAAAATCGATCGTATAGCCATAGAGTGGCCGTCTCTCCTTACGTCTTACGCCATCCTTCTACTTTCTACGCTTAACGTTAGTTCTACGTTTCTACCTTATTCTACTACCCGCTTTACTTTATCGACGGTTACGGTTCCTCGGTGATTCTAGGAGGTCAGATAGACATAAAACTCTTCTAGCGTGCAGCTCTTATACATTACTGAAACCGGTAGTAGAGCCAGCGTTTAAATCGATCCTCTCGCAACTCCCACGATTAAAGTCGCAATTTTATTACCTCAAACGTCCTGACAGCCGTTTTTGGTTTTCGTTTTTCTATTTTCTCTCTCTCTCTCTTCTAACTTTTCGCTTCAGGAGAAAAAAAATTCAAAAATTTTTAGAGTCATCACAGCCACCCCAAAATTGAAAAGTTCAATTAAAAACCAAAAAGTGTACAGCAAAATTATTAAAAAAAATTTCTTAGTATCAAAGAATAATTTATGGGTATTCGAGAATTAAAAAAATTTTATAACCTGCTTCACGTTGCTGCGTATTATAGGTATGTATTTATTTTCTCATGTATTTCCCGGTGGTAGATCGATCCTGGGTAATTTCAATCTTTATAAGGATTATCCGGATAACGACGATGGTCGATATTTATATCACGAACCTCGCGTCGCGTCGGTTGCGAGGGCGTAATCCCTAGATATTGCCAGTCTCGTCGTAGTGCCTACTACATACTTTGTAAGAGAATCTTGTTACTGCAGTGTTTATATCGCAAAAAGAACACCCTCACCATATCTGAATTATCACCCTTTTATATATTAACCTGAATTTATATTAATGACAAAATTTATTGCCCCTTCTTTCACAAAGATTGATCTATGCCCATTAAGATTAAAAGCCTCATTTATTACACTGTAGAAATTATTCTTATCAATTATACCGTGAAAAAAACGAAAAAAAAAAATTTACCTAATCGGTTAATATTTTTATAAAAATTGGTCCTTAAGGGACCTTAAAGTTGTGGATCAAGTACCTTTTTTTAAGGACTCAAAATTTATAATCGAGAATCAAAAATAGCGAAGAAAACTGGCAAAAACTTCAATATTTTTTCTCAAAATTGAACTTCGTTTTGGCAAATCGTTTGAAAAATCGATCTGCTGACTACTTTCGGGTATACTTGCAGCAAAAACATTCATATCAAAGATAGAGAAAGAGATGTACACGGAAGCGGATTAGAAGTGTGGTAAAAACTTGAATTGTTTGTTCAGAAATTAAACTTCGCTTTGGCAAATCGTTTGAAAAATCGACCTGCTGACTTCTCTTTCGTATAGTCGGACCAAAATTACTCACATCAGAGGGAGAGAGGGAGATACACAGCGAAATGAAATAGAAATCTAGCAAAAACTTCGATTTCTTGGGTCAAAACTGAGCTTCGTTTTGGCAAATCGGTTGAAAAATCGACCTGCTAACTTCTCTCGCGTATAGTAGGAGCAAAAACACTCACATCAAAGAAAGACAGGGAGACAGAGAGAGAGAGAGAAAGAGAGACGTGCAAGGAATTGGATTACAAATCTAGTAAAAACTTAAATTATTTGTTTAGAAATTGAATTTCGTTTTGGCAAATCGTTTGAGAAATCGACCTGCTGACTTCTCTCTCGTATAGTTGGAGCAAAAACGCTCGTATCAAAGAGAGCGAGATGTACAGAAAAATGGATGAGTTGTGTGTAGGTACATATATATTCAGTGTTGAGCGTTTATGAGTATCTTGAATTTATATACACACATGTACGTAAATACTGTACATGTATGTGTGGTTATGTACGAAAGTAGAGGCTCAGAAGCGCGTTGGGCAGTAAAAGCGAATTATAACCGCCTGCGAATTGTGGAAAGCGGAGAGATATTCTATAAGGCAAAAGCCGACCGGAGGCATGTTTTACCTCTAACTAAACCTGTTCCAAAGCCTTAGGTATTAATTGCCTATGTCTAATTGGCATTCCTAAGATATTAAATTCGAAACACCTTTGCCTCTGATTATACGCCAGGATTATTCCTTCATAATATCTACGATATTGCATACCTACTGTACAACCATTTCACTGCACGAGAAGAGTTCAAGATCATCAAACACTACGCTTTGTAAAAAGAAAAAAGAAAAAAGAAAAAAAAAAAAAAAAACTGAAGCTGTTCTGGCAAAAACTGTGCCATTCTTTTAATTCTAATTCAATTTTCTTATAAAAATTCACGGTTATAGTATAACGTGTGACTAATTAAAAGCCGTTTTACTGAAAGTGAAAAAGTTTCTTTAAGTTAGAGAATTTAATTTCACAAGAATATCGGGAACAAAAATTAAAACTAGACAAAGTCCATACTGGCCGATAAAATTACTTCGAAAATACGTAAATGAACTGATATGCATTAGGCTGTGCCAAAAAAATCGACTATTTTTAAAAAATTTTTTTTTAAGTATATCGAAAATATTATTTGGGGTGACAAAAAAAAAATTATCGTGAGAATTTGAGTCCTTAATATTAATATTCAGAGGTCTGTCATCGCAAGTTTAGATTTTTTTTTCCTGAACGGGTTTTTCTTTAACCTTGAATAACTTTTGATGGAGTGAATTTAGCCAAAAATGTTAAGAGACTTTTTGTCTAGAGCATTTGATTTCCCATAAGAATATTTATCGGTTTATTTCCGGGTACTGATTTTTACATGAATTACAAAATTCCAAAGTTGAAAGATCAAATTGTAAAACTATACCAATTTTTAAGACATTATTGTAAGGAAACGGTTCATCTGACGGAAAATTTCAATCAAACCTTTTTTGTGGAGCATTCAATTTCCTTCAAAAAATATCTGTGAGTCAATTTTGTTTAACTCAATGGTTTGGGAGTTCTGAGACAAAAACCCGCTCAGGAAAAAAAAATCTAAAATTGCGATGATAGACCTCTTAATATTAATATTAAGGACTCAAATTCTTACAAGAATTTTTTTTTTTGTTACCCCAAACAATATTTTAGACATACTTTTAAAACAAAAAAATGGTCGATTTTTTTTGGACCGGTCTAATATACATGCTCGAAAATTTTCTCTATTTAATTACGATAAATAATGTCCGGTAGTGAAAGAATGCAAAAATGAATCCTGAATGCAAAAAAACACAAAACATAAAGATGCAGTTTGCAAAATGGATTTGCTTCCTTTTGTTTGTCCAGCTGTGTAAATGATACAGGGAATTCTTAGGATTCATATTATTTAAAATAATTAGAAATACGAATGGTATCCGTTATTTATCCGTTGAATTTTATTGGCCCTAATCTCTATATCCAGTCGCGACAAAGTTGATTCTATCTAATCAAATTACAATCTGAATGGCTTCGTTGCATCAGGCAAATCCATTAATACGAGATAAGGAATTGCGAGCTGCACTATAGTTGAAGAAATAAAAAAAGAAGAAAAGGAAATAACATTCGAAATAGAAAAAGTGAAGAGAAAAATCAAAAAGAAAAAAAAAACGAAAATTTTGCCAAATATTTGAAACGATTTTATTTGCCAAATTGACTCGCTGTTTGAACAGAATTAAGATATAGGTAGTCCAGGTACAAGTTCAGACTTCAGATTCAGAAGGTTTCGAGAAAAGACAAACTTTCCTATATCAGATATAGTTGTTGACCGCGGGCCAAGTTCTCCCTGGGGTTATTATTCGACGAGAAAGCATCTAGGGGGTCATTGGCCCGGTGGATATAACCATGTATATGTTACGCATTTATGTATATATATACGAATATACACGAGAGGGTATTATACCCAGATCTAAGCGGCCATAACCACCCTTAGGGGCCTCGTTTTCCTGAGCCCACTAAAACAATATAATACCTTCATCTCGCTACACAATCTAGAAACGATCCTAATAGATTGATATTTGGGTAAAGATAATATATATGTGTATGTATATAGAAATCTAATAGAAATAACAAAAAAAATAAAAAATTTCAATACTCGCATAAGAATAAAAGGAAAAAAATTTTTGGCAATTTTTAAAAATTTTTTTTACACTTTCAAAATTCAAAATTCATTTTCAAAAAAATATAAAGACATTTTTACTTCCATAAATAATATGTTCAGTGAATCTGTACCTACGCTGGGTTGAATTGATTTAGTCTAGAATCTGTAAGTCGGTTTCCCTAAGTCCTTAAGCTCTAAGGATTTCGAACTTTTATCGAATCCTTGACCGTCCGGTAGGATTTCTTCGTCGAGTTTTGCTGATCCTATACTCGAACGATTATATGTATATATATATATGAGAGTAGATTTGGCCAATTTATTATTATTATTATTACTTGAACTTGCATAAGTTGATGAATTGATCATCGTACAATTTTTTAAATCGAAATCAATGATACATTTAAAATTATTTTCTGTCTTTTTCTGTTTTGTTTTTTCAAGTTTATCTACTGCAGGCTATGAGAAACGGTAGATTTTAACTCATGGCATCATGTCCTCAACGGATGTACATGATCCGGCCTTTCAACTCTAACTTTGAATTGAATTTACCCTCACGAATCAATCCCTTAGTTCGGTACAATCGACTCCTGATCAAGGATCAAGTTACTTCCATCTAGAAACTGGGTAAAGTTTAACGTTTGATATACTCGTAAGGTTAAAGTGGTTGAATTCGTACTCCGCATGAAGTTATAAAGTGATAGAAATTTTCTTTAAATTAAATAAATTGTAAGTTTGATTGAAAAAATGTTTATTTTCAAAAAATAATTTAAACACGAATTTAATTGATCGCAAATAATAATTTTTTAGAAATATGTAAGATGAGAAAAAGAGAGAGAGAGAGAATTTTATAAGGAGGTCAACAAGTTTACGATTCTGAAAGCTTGGACATAAAAATCTATCAACGAATTCGTGGGGGCCTTTCGCCCTCGGCACCAACCGGTATATTGACGAAATTGATTGGGGGATGGTATATGTATAAGCAAAAAGAAGAAGAGGAAGATGAGGAGGATGCAGAAGGAAGAAGAAGAAGAAGAAGTAGAAGAAGGGAAATAGTGAGAAAGAAAGAGTGAGACAGTCGGATACACAGATAAATAGAGACAGGGAGGGTGAACGCCCTGTAGCCAGTTTCAGGCCGGAGTGAAAAGGGTGAGAAAACATTGTTACTAGCAGTTACTCTTGCGAGGCTTCGCGTTTCTTCCCTTCAACGGGGGTTACACGTCGCCCTCATCTCCCGAGGGGATAAACGAAAGAGAGAGAGAGAGAGAGAGAGAGAGAGGGAGGGAAGTTGAGGGTGGAAAGAGGGCGAACCTGTGAACCTCAAGGGCATCGTTTAGGATTACGTTTGCCCCGTTGCGTTCCGGTCGCATTTCTAACGGGGGTTGCATTCTGCAGTTGCTTGCCTTATTCGTAGGCAATCCTTAAAACAACGTTGCACAAAATTTTTCCACCTTTTTAACCCCGCGTAAGGGGGGGGGGGGGGGGGGGGGAGGGATTATTCACAGAATATAGTGACGCGGATTTACATCCAATTTTCAAAAAAAAAAACTAAACACACGTTTAGAACGAAATGAAAATGTTGAATAAAAGAGAAATAAGTGGATTTTGAGAATCTAAGAAATTGTAGAATTTTAATTTTACGAAAATTTTGAAGTGAAAATAATTATTTTTATTTTCTTTTTATACATTTTTGAAACAATTGTGAAAATTTTTCGAGGGATTATTATAGGGAAATAGTACTGCGGATTTTTTTTTTCAATTCAGAAGAAATATAAGACACGTTTCGAACGTAATTAGAAAATTGGAACAAAAGATCCAAAATGGGTTTGAAGAATCTAAGAAATTGTATAATTTTTACTTTATCGTAATTTTTGGACATTTTGAAATCGCAACAGTGTAAAAATTCGATTTCGAAAGAATCGAAGAATTTTTATATAGATTTTGATTTTCGTTTAGGCAAAATGAGGACCAAAATATTATCCCGAAATAAATCTAGACCGATTGGCAAATATTTAAACTGTAGTAAGTTAAATTTTGACTTTCGTTTTGACAAGATGAAGATCATACGATTTTGATTTTCTATTTTTCAAAATGGGGTTAATAATTATTCTGGAATAAAATTTTGACTGATTTGCAAATTTTCAAACAATTTTTTCTTGTTTTGATTCTTCTGTATAGTAAGTGCGTGTAGTACTTAGAAGAATTGAGGCAGTTAAGTCCGGAAAGGTCTTATAGGGTTGGGATTTTTGGTTCTAAAATTACGGCATGATATCATGTCTTGACAAAATGCCTCGTTTAACTCTGTAAATCGTTGAGGTTCCTTCAATCTTGGGAAACCCCGGGTAATCCTTTATCAAAGGATAACTGAACCGGTGGTATTTGTCAGCAGGAACCAACCTCTCCTTCACCAACACCACCACCACCATCACCTCCACACCATCCAGGTTTACTCGCTGCCCGGGATTCTGAAACGCGTAGAAAACCACCGCAACCGATCATTATATCAGCTTTGAACTTTCCCCAAGGCACGCTAAATCCTCTCTTTTTATTTCTCTTTCTCTTCCTCTTTCACTTCCTCTTCTTGTTTAGTTGCAAAGTGTTGTTGGCCACTGAACGTTATGAAAAATGACAATAAAACAAAAACGAAACAAAAATTGGTAGAAATTATCTGATTTTATAAAGTTTATTTAATTTCATGAAAATTTTCTTTTTTTAACTTCCCCCAATGAAAATTGAAAATTTTCATAACAAAGGGAAGTTATTGGTTGAGGTCCGATTTTTGAAAATCGAGTTTTCATCAGATCTCGACGTTTTGGGGTCCTGGGAAGCTATTCTGACTATTTTTGGATGGACGTCTGTATGCATGTGTATGTGTAAACAAATTTTTGTTGAACGATATCTTTAGAACGAATCGGCCGATTGGAGTGATTCTTATGGCGATCGAAAGGGTTTATCAAGACTTAGATCTGATTAGATTTTGGAGTCGATCGGTCGAGTAGTTTCAAAGTTATTTGAGAAATAAAAATTAAAAAACAATTTTTTTTTCATATTTTTAGCGCATAACTCCTAAACTGTTCGTGCGATTAGTCTCAAAACTTGATCAGACGTAGCTCTTAGATAGCCCTTTCGATCGCCGTAAGATTCATCAAAATCGAACGATTGGTTTGAAAGATATTGCACGACAAAAATTTCTCTTTTTGTCGTACGATACCTTTGGAACGAATTAACCGATTTGAATGATTGTTGCGGCGATCTAAAGAGTTCATCAAGACTTAGATCTGATTAGATTTTGGAATCGATCGGTCGAGTAGTTTCAAAGTTATTCGAAGAATAGAAATTGAAGAAAAAAAGATTTGTATAGGGAAAACTAATTATACTTATAACCTTCTTTAATTTATTATAAACACAATAGTATCAATTAATTGTAACGTATTTAACACAGCCGGAAGTTTTCGGGTTGGCCCACAGGTCAACCGGTTTCCTGATTTGTTTTTTCTAGTCTTTTTATCACCATATTATATAAAGTTTTTATATTCGTTAATTTTTGGACTTGTTTTGGACTTTGTCACACTTTTTCTTTACTATAGACTTTTATGAAATACGGACTCCATAGCTCGCCGTTACGTTTCATATATTCAGCTTCCTCCACCGCAGGCAATGTATTTCGACCCCAGTGAATTCTCTTTATCATATATTTCTGCCACAACGATATATTTCTGGGTATTAGATGTTATGGATTTTGCGAAAACTACCGCCACAAGTTCTTCACGGACTGACTCTGTCCCCTGCATTTTTTCTATCCACGATTTGGAATCCAGTTTTTTTTTTTATCTTTCATCCAGAAACTGAAAAAGGCCATTTCGGACAAAATTTTAAAGTCTTTGTTTTTCACTTTTTTGAACAAACATTTCCAACTTTGCTATTTGATAGTCCAATTCGTGTGCTGCAAGATAAAAATGAACCTTTTTTTCATCTCAAAAAACCACTTTGCCAAAAAAAAAATAAAAAATAAACAAAGTTCGATCAAAAGAAATTAGCGGAAAGTTGATTAGTGTTTCTTTTTTATTACAAACTAGATACTAATTGTTTCAAGAAATATTATTTGTTCTTAAGAATATGTCATTGATTGAAAAAGAAGAAGCTGAAAATCTTCGTTTTTTAATAACTCAAAAACCATTGCATGAATAAAATTGAAAATTTGATCAGTTTTGAAATGCATAAAAGCTAGCATTGGTCGATCTATCGAAAGTTAAAATTCGTTCTGAAGATATTTTCGTATAAAAAAATCGTACGGGGATCAAATTTTTGTTTTTGGGTATGGTGATATAATAACGTTCTATTTCGTAAAGTGTGAAGTTTGAGAAGCTTACATTGTGGCAAAGCTTTCTCGGATTTCCTATTATCCCAGTAAGTATAAAAAGCGAAGTAGGTTGGTTATATGTTGTGGACGAGGGTCAGTAGCTATAGAATCACGCAACGTCAGGTCGGTTCTCGAAACTTTCTCGATAGCCTTAATTAAAAAGCCCTCTTTCTAATTCCCTGCCCCTCTCTTTGATCAGCGATTGACACCAAACCAATAAAGTCACGCAATCCTTTCCAGGCCGTCAGGCAGCAACAACAAAGGAAAATCTGCAATGGGGGTTTGAATGAGAGTTGGGGGATGACCGTAGCCGAAAATCCCCCCGTTGATGCTGCTGCTACTGCTGCTGCCGCGTGCCCGGAATAATAATGTATTTGATTTTGGTTTCCAAAGTACAGACACCCTCGAACACCCATGGATCGACGAGACCCAGGGTTAGGGAGGGTGGTGCAGGGTATAAACCTAAACGTGGCCACGTGTCGAGTTTAAACGGATGGAGCCCACCGATGAGGAGGAGCGAGTTGGGTGCCCAGAACCCAAAACTAGAACCAGGGAGAGACCTCCCCACGTGTGTAGCCTCCGAAAAGGCAAGATCGTCGAACCGGAAGGTATTGTGACGACCACCCTTCCCTTTTCCCTTCTACATTTTCCCTTTCCCTTTCCCCTGCTTTACCTTTCTCTTTCTCTTTCTCTTTCTCTTTCTCTTTCTCTTTCTCTTTCTCTCGGGGAGATTATTTCGCACAGTTTTTGAATACCTCGTTGAAACGTGCAGGCTTGTTGGGGTGATAAGTGCTGATTCGACGCTCCGCGTCTATCCTGTCCTATATCCCGTGGGTTTCTATATCTGTATATATGTGTACGTGGATGTGGATATCTATGTATTCGTGTCTGGGGGTATTTCGCACGTTTGTTCCTTAACTTGGGTACAATACGGTTGAGCTTGTGTACCATGGGCACAATACGATTCAAAGTTTGTTTCTCTCGACGATTTACGAGATGAATTAAGCCCCGGCACCCTCAGTTCTATCTCAATGCTCTCTAACCTGAAGCTCCAACACACAACACCGGGAGGATCTCGGAGCTAACCTATTATGGTATTTTTTGAATTCCTGCTATGAAATTTAAAAATTTTCAGAAAAGAGGGAAGTTATTGGTTTCGTTCCGATTTTTCAAAATCGAGGTTTCATCAGATCTCGACGATTTTTGATCCTGGGGAGCTATTTTGACGATTTTTGGATGGACGTCCGTATGTGTGTGTGTGTGTGTAAACAAATTTTTGTCGTGCGATATCTTTAGAACGAATCGACCGATTGGAATAGTTCTTATGGCGATCGAAAGGGTTTATCAAGACTTAGATCTGATTAGATTTTGGAGTCGATCAGTCGAGTAGTTTCAAAGTTATTTGAGAAATAAAAATCAAAAAACAATTTTTTTTCATGTTTTCAGCGCATGACTCCTAAACTGTTCGTGCGATTAGTCTCAAAACTTGATCAGACTTAGCTCTTGGATAGCCCTTTCGATCGCCGTAAGATTCATCAAAATTGAACGATTGGTTTAAAAGATATTGCACGACAAAAATTTCTCTTTTTGTCGTACGATACCTTTGGAACGAATTAACCGATTTGAATGATTGTTGCGGCGATCGAAAGGGTTCATCAAGACTTAGATCTGATTAGATTTTGGAATCGATCGGTCGAGTAGTTTCAAAGTTATTCGAAGAATAGAAATTGAAGAAAAAAAGATTTGTATAGGGAAAACTAATTATACTAATAACCTTCTTTAATTTATTATAAACACAATAGTATGAATTAATTGTAACGTATTTAACACAGCGTGAAGTTTTCGGGTTGGCCCACAGGTCAACCGGTTTCCTGATTTGTTTTTTCAGAGAAAGTCCAATCACTGAAAAACTGCTTAGGATCGTTTTTAATTTCTTCTTTTTTTCTAAATCTCATTTTCAAACTGAGTATAAATTCCTAAAAACTGAATACGCGTATCCAAAAAGTGAAAATATAAAAATATTTCTGTAAATAAATTTGAAAATCGGTTTACATTTCCTGAACAATTTTCTTTCTTGGCTACTGCAAGTCTAGCCGCACTTCACGTCAGAACAGTGTATGTAATTCATTGTAGAGTTTTGTACGTCGAGTAGGTATTTCTTGAAATAATAGCCAATCTTTTATCGAAAGCTTGGTTTAGCTTGTTCCTATGGGTGGAGTTAGTTCTCTCACTTTTATCCTGGTTAACTGGGTGATGGATTCCCCGTTTCTATTCTTTGATTTTTATTTTCTTTCTATTTTCCTATATACTTCTATCTCACTTTTCAGTTCTGATCCCGTTTCGCAGCGAGCAGGCGGAGCTGAACGCACTCGAAAGAACTGCAGCATTACATTGAAACTCTAGCTACTATAAGGGTAGGTAGGTGGATAGGTACGAATAAATATCACTACTGCAGGGTTCCTCGCTTGACTTCTCTCCCACTCGATATCCTCCACGTTGATCTGCACACTCGGTGTAACCAGAAACAGGAAAAACTAACTTTTTTTCTCTTAGTCTCTCTTTTTTAAAAAAGCTCATTACTCAAGAACCAGGAGAGCTGAGACCTTCGCAATAGTCTCATTCCAAAGGGGGAGAATCAACCTTTCAATTAACGTATCGAAAAATACTCCATCGTAATCGAGTCCAAAGATATCGAGAGTTAAATCGGTAAGATTAGCTATCGATCGTTATTCAGCATTTATGAAAAAAAAAATCATGTTTTTTGAAAAGCTGATATCTCCCGAACCAGAAAAGCTTAAACCTTGTTTAAGGTCTTATTTTGAAGGGTGAGAATCAAGCTTTTGATTTCTTTTTTTAATTATTTTTTATCTCAATCGAGTCTGAAGATATTGAGGTTTGAATTAGGAATAATATTGACTTTGGTTATACTCCGAGTAATTTTTTGCGAAAAGCTTCTCATTGAATAAAAAAATAAAAAATTCGGAGTAGTAAGGGAAAAAAAAATTTTCAACAAAAAGAGACAGAGATCTCTTTTGTATTTCGCGGTCTGCTATTCCGGGCGGTTTACTTTTTTGCACGGTTCTTGGGATATCGGGGAATTGCTGGATGGTGGCATAGCCTGCGACTGGGTTGGCCAGTGAGAAGAGAGATGCAGCCCTCTAAGCTGACAGGAAAAAGTGCCCCTAAGTACCAGCTAAAGGATTGTCAATGCCAAGGAAAGGATAAGAAGAAGTTGACTTCCGAGAGGGTGGTGGCTAGAATAGGATCTTCTTTTTTTGCCAAAAACTCAACCAAGATTTATCGTTACTCTCTTTGTTATATTTCAACTGGCCAAAAGTGCAGTGGATTTTTTTTTTTTTTTTCTTCTTTTATTGCTACCCCTGGTTTTGCTTTTAGTTTATAGTAATAACGGTGTAAAAAATAAACTGTCATTCGGTTTCTACGCGATCCAACTCGACCAAAAATTGATTATTTGAAACTTCGATGGTCCTCTACTCTCTTAATTAAACGAAATAATGAATATAAATAAAATGACGAAAGAACTTTGTGTATTTATTCATTTTATACGTATAATTGTGATTTTCAAATCAATTAAGGGTCTTCCTCGTTCACGTTACGCCTGCAAACCCCCTGGGGCAGTATGATAGGTATAATGGAAATGGAAAATTAATACTGTAAAATCTCCCTTCTGAATATTAATTATTTCTTTAATTTTGATTGCCAATTACAATAGATATACAATTTTAACCGGAGGTTCCTCGTAGTCCGGAGGGTATGAAAGAATATTCGAACCCTTTACCGTTTACATTCATTTTTTATTCCATTCCCAATTAAACGCAAACGAAGAAGAAGCCCGATTTCTTTCTTCGTCAATTAACAAAAAAAATATATATATATATATATAAATATATATTTAATATACAGGGTGATTCAATTTGAGTGCATCAAATTTTATCACTAGATTCCTCGAGACATTCTAAGACTAAATTCTCTTTACCAAAAATTCGAGGGCCTAATAGTTTCCGAGCTACGGAATATCTTAGCTGACCAATCGCAGAGCCCGAGTCAGGGCCGAGTCAAGAGAATAAAATTACCAGTGCCCTTGGGTCTTAGCCTGTAAAATTTTATATTCATTTTTTGTAGCTGACATCGACATGCCTGTCGTAAAAACAAAAATGAAATTTTAGAGACTGAGACCCGCTGCTAATTTTATTCTCTTGACTCGGCCCTGACTCGGGCTCTGCGATTGGTCAGCTAAGATATTCCATATCTCGGAAACTATTAGGTCCTCGAATTTTTGGTAAAGGAAATTTAGTCTTAGAATGTCTCGAGGAATCTATCCGCAGAAAATTTGGTCCACTCAACATGAATCACCCTGTATACATAGTAGATGAGAAATCTTTATTATAAATGAATAATTATTATTTTAAAAGGCTTTTAAACAAGGGACCAAAAAGGGTTTTTAATTAATTTTCAAATATTGCTATCGACACCCACCACTCTCCTCTCTCCCTTCTCATTTAATCTCGGATTCGGTGGAATATCGACAACTCTTTACCTTTACCCAACGGGATTCAATTACCTGATACGTCACGACCGCATATCGCATTCGGGTCACGTCAGTTAAAAACGGAAGTTCTAAGCCGCCATCTTGACTAACCACAACGAGCTACTACGCTCTTTATCTCCAGAGGTCTACTTTGGACAGTATGGGATCGATGCAATGCTTCTTTTGTGTCTCGATCGACCTTGCCCTCTCCTGCTTTTTACTTTTGTTCCGTTTTTTTTTTTTCTTTTTTTTTTTTCTTCTATTCAACAACGAACTTTTCTACGGTAAGAAAAAACCTGTTTTTATACAAAATTACGATTCAGAAAATGAAAATGATGGAGAACTCAGAATTTTTTATGGTCTATTTTTAAACGCGATTCAAAAATTATTTCAAATTTCTATCGAACCTCATCTGGGGAAAATAATTCTAAAGATTTTTGAAAATTGAAACTTTTCTTTGTTTTTGTATGAAAAATTGTAGTTTTTCTCTAGTTTGATCGACAAATCCACAATTTTTTTTTTTTTGTTTAATGAGAAAGACTATGAAAATCTTAAAATTTTGAAAAATTTTGAATATAATTCTGCGAAATTTTACAAATTTTAAGGAAAATTGGAAATTTTCGTATTTTTTGAGGAAAAAACGTATTGTTTATTAATACAATAAATTTATATACAAAATTTGTTGTTCTTTTGGATCAAACAAGAAAAAAGCTACAATTTCTTATGAAAAGCTACGAAAAAATTCATTCAAAATTCGTAGAATTATTTTCATCAGAAAAACCAACAAAATTCATGTGAACAACCATAAAAATTTACAATTTTTTTTTATCTTCAATGAAAAATTACAAAAATCTAAAAAAATTTTATACGCAAAACTAGGAAACGTTTCAATTTTTCTGAAAATTTGTAAATATTTGTAGAAGTAGAAATTTTCATCACGAATTTCACAGACTGATTCTATCGAAGAAGTTCGTAGCTATCGCCTAGGGTACAAATCCATGATCGAAATTTCTTCAAATTTGGATGAAAATATTCTTTATTGATTTAATTTTGGGAAAAACCGTTACGATATTCGATAAATTTAATATTCAGATACGATATTTTAAAATTACAAATAATTTTTGTTATTTTTCCTAAAATTTTGAGAAAGAAAAAATTTGTCTCGTATATATTTGCAAAATAATAGAAAATACATTTCACCAAATAGGCTTAAAAAAAAAAAAAAAAAATTCTTTTGAAAGTTTTGATTAACAAGTGAAAACTTTTTTTTCCTAAATCTTTTTATAGCTAAAAAGATAATATTTAAACTTTGGAAAAACAGCTTGAGGTAATAAAGTATTATTCACTGAAAGTTTACCTACTTTTATCAATTCATAGACTCGGCACGATTTTATCTTGCCGCTGTATCGTATTGGTCCATTTTTATTTATTTATTTCGTCTTTTATCCTTTTTTTTCTCTTTTCTGTCCCCTCCTAGTTGCAGATTTCTGGACGTATATTTATCCTGTCTCAAGAATCGACTATGACTCAGTTCCCCGCATAGCTTTTACGATGTCGTTTCTACTTTACTATAAGATTTCTGCAAGAGCTGCCGGAGGGTCGAAAATTACTTGAAGAGGGAGTTTGAGACGTCGTGTCGCCAGACTCGACGATGCAGTGCGATATCTTTTGACAATCGCTGTTTTGCAGATACACTGCAGCCGCAGAAAATATGCGCGATTCGTTTCGGAGTCTTGAAATTAAAAAAAAATTTTAATTTTTAATATTGAAAATATTTTTCACGACTTTTCCTTCGATCGTAGAAACATAAAAACTTCAAAAAGGCAGAAGAAAATGATAACGTTTATAAAAAAGGATACGAACAGTTAAGATTCGGCCGTTTTTGGCTATCCGAAATACCCGATCGGGAAAAGCAATGAAAAAAAAAAGAGAGAGTGAGATAAAGAAAACGCGGATCCGCGAAACTTTATTCGGAGTAACGTAACGAGATTTTACACGTCTGACGACAGAAGATTCTACGGGCGAGTATCGGCTAGTGAAGCGAAGAAAAGGTTAAAACTTTGGCAAAGTCTGACGACGAATCGGCAGTTTTTCGAAAGAGAGAACTTTAGCTAACAAATTCAAACTGTACTTTGCAGAGCTCTGGTTGTTTTCCCGAACAATGCGAATGGGTTCAAGTCCCTTCTACTTATACTCTGTACCTTGTACCCGTCTCTGGACCGAATCTACACCCTTTAGAGATCATAAGATAATATAAAAAATCAGGAAACCGATTGACCTGTGGGCCAACCCGAAAATTTCCCGCTGTGTTAAATGCGTTACAATTAATTGATACTATTGTGTTTATAATAAATTGAAGAAGGTTATAAGTATAATTAGTTTTCCCTATACAAATCTTTTTTTCTTCAATTTCTATTCTTCGAATAACGTTGAAACTACTCGACCGATCGATTCCAAAATCTAATCGGATCTAAGTCTTGATGAACCCTTTCGATCGCCGCAACAATCATTCAAATCGGTTAATTCGTTCCAAAGGTATCGTACGACATAAAGAGAAATTTTTGTCGTGCAATATCTTTTGAACCAATCGTTCGATTTTGATGAATCTTAAGGCGGTCGAAAGGGCTATCCAAGAGCTAAGTCTGGTCAAGTTCTGAGACTAATCGCACGAACAGTTTAGGAGTTATGCGCTAAAAATATGAAAAAAAAATTGTTTTTTAATTTTTATTTCTCAAATAACTTTGAAACTACTCGACTGATCGACTCCAAAATCTAATCAGATCTAAGTCTTGATAAACCCTTTCGATCGCCATAAGAACCATTCCAATCGGTCGATTCGTTCTAAAGATATCGCACGACAAAAATTTGTTTACACACAGACACATACAGAAGTCAATCCAAAAATGGTCAAAATAGCTTCCCAGGATCACAAATCGTCGAGATCTGATGAAAACTCGATTTTCAAAAATCGGACTGAAACCAGTAACTTCCCTTTTTTATGAAAATTTTCAATTTTCATTGCGGAAAGTTGGAAAAAAAAAATTGACCATATATCCACACATAGTTAGACGTTTACCTGAAAGTGGTACAAAAATGATAAAAAACAAAATAATAAAATAAAAAAAAAAAAAAAGAAAACGGAAAAAAAACGTAAAGGTGGGAAAAGTTGTTCAATTAGAAGAAAGATAGACGACCTTACGTCGCGGCGTGACGGTCGTCGAGTAGCAATTAGATATAAAAGAAAGAAAAACCATACTTCAGAAACATGTATTTGTTTGATTTTTTATCAGTGATAATTTGGTCCACAATTCTGACGTAAATGTCTGTCTTGTCTTTCCACTCGGCCAAGGCGATGAGTGATTTTCCTTTCTTTCTATTTTTCGTATTTCAACCTAGTTTCTTTCTTTCCTTAGAGAGAAAAAGGAATCATAAAGCTTAGCTTCGTGATCATTTGTCTACTCTACTGTACGACGTAGTGACAAGCGGGGTTAATTAACCCCGCAAACAAAAAGAAAAAAAAGAAAAAGAAAAAAGTATGAGAAAACAAAAAAAAAAAATGGAAAATAAAAAATGAGTAAAACAAACGAGTCAAAAAGCTCTGCATCGATTCACATGCCACCCCTAATCCACCTTATATCATTGCCTCGGCTTTGTCCCACTTTGACATTTTCCACGTTTTATCATAACTTGGCTTGCAGCCACGTGAGTTTTGTCAAAGTCTTTTTTGAACGATTGAAACTTAGAACAATGTGACAGAATTTTAATCTGAAATTTTTGAATTTTTTTCTTTTAAACTACGGTTCAAATTCTCCTCAAGTTCTCGATAACATAAAAATTAGGATCATTTATTGACTCTCCTTTTCCATCTTCGTTCTTCTTTCTTTCTTTTTTTTTTTTAACTTCCCGCAATGAAAATTGAAAATTTTCATAAAAAAGAGAAGTTATTGGCTTCGGTCCGATTTTCGAAATTTTTTTTAATCAATATAAAACAAAATAAAAATAAATCAAAACGAATTTTTGATTTTACGGTAGCGAAAATTAGTCGATTTAGAATCGTTTGAGCCATCGTTATCTTTCTTTCTGTTCTGAAATCACAAAAGAAAAGAAACAATAAAAAAAAAAAAAGAACCAAAAATGAAAAAAAAAGAAAAAGAAGGGAAAAGTGTTAAATCCAGGGTAGGTAACCGGAGTTTGTTTCGTTTTCCGCCCGTTTTGTATCTATCAGAATAGCCTATAGCCAGTTTCTGCACCAAGAACGATAGGCAAGATTTCGGTCGTTGTATTTCAGCACTGAATTCCAAACTCCCTGGGATAAGACGATGATAATATCCTGAAGGAAGGTCCGCAGTGTTCCTCAACTCAAACTAGACTCTAAAAATTTTTCACATGATCCACGTTTCTATACAAATTAAAAAAAAAAAAAAAAGAATTTAAAAAGAAAGAAACTTCTTAAAGTCTGCCGCATCTCTTCACCAAAATTGTTTGAAATTAGCAAATGCAAAAAAAAGAAAAAAAAAATGGGAAATTTCGGCACCTGGTTCTCGAAAAAAAAAAAAAAAAAAAAAAATTAAAACACTGAATTCACGATATGGTTTAAAATTGTGTAAAATATTTAATTACATCTCATCTTAATCTAATAAGATGTTCGAAAGATCGATGTTTGGGAAATACTGTTTCCGCCCTTAGACTTTGCCCATTCGGGTTCGATTTAGGCTGTCAACCCTCTTCTGGCAAAGGGGTTAACGTTAAAGGTGCGTGCGTTGTCGCGTATAAGGTTTCCAGAATCCTAGAGTCTGATATCGCGAGAGAAGGGGGAAGCAAAAAGACGATATCCCAAGGAGGTTGTATTTTGGAAGGATAAGTTGAAGAGTATGGGTTCGGTATTTTGGATGGTTCATGGGAGGTTTTTGAGAAGTAAGGAGATAGTAAAAGGCGAGTTCTAAATTCCCCGTTAGCCATAGGTAGGTACATACCTATAAGGGACGAGCGGTAAAGGGGGATGAAATTCTCTCGGAGAACCTCATTTAAATAACAGATAATTGGCAGCCATGTTAATTGAAGCGTTGCTTTGGGATCTGCGTTGGTTGGTTGGTGAGAGTTAACCAGATTTCGCCCATTCCGAACCCGTGTTATGCCTTTCCCAGTGCTTGCCTTGCCTTGCCTTGCCTTGCTTGCTTACTTACTTGGTTACTTGCTTGCTTGGCTACTGGTGAACTCGAAATGCGTACCTTTTTGGAACCCCCTAAGGCTTACGCAAATAAAGCGTAAAGAAGTCAACGTATACGTATAATATACGTGTAAATTTATGTAGGTATGTAATCGGTACAAAAATTACGTATATTTTTACCAACGAAAACATTCGTCATTTATCATCAGGGTTAGGTACACGAATTTCCCATATTTTTGTATTTTTTTCAAAATTTTTGGGATCTCTGAAAATAATCTCTTGTATTTTTTTCGAACCGTTCATCAGCTAAGAACGAAAAAAACGTTTTCAAAGGTCAAAAGATTATTTTCTTTTTTGTTTCATTTTTATTTTATCTTCGTTTCTGCTTTTTTGAGGTGTCAATAATTTTTATTATTTAATTATGATTGATGAATTAATGATAGAATGAATGAATGAATAAATGAATGAATTGATTGATACGTGATGGACTTTATTATATTTATATTTGAGAAATATAAAAGCTTTTAATATACTATTTCAATATATTGTTCGTTGAGACCGACTCGACGTTCGTATATTGATACTTTAAAATCGATTTTTATACAGCGCTATTCATGCTTTTAAATATCATATACGATTTTATATTCAATTATATACGATTTTACTAATTTTAGAAGCCATTCTATTCCCTTTTTTTTATTTTTATTTAGTTTTTTTTTGTTCAATTTATTTTTAAGCCATAATTGTGTTAAAGTATAAAGCTTTGAAATTTTCTGAAATAAACTAGAACATGTTGAAATTTGCATTAATTGGTTAAAATGAGCTTGAATATGCTGAAACATTTTCAGAAATATGTCAAACTTGCCACTTTTGACCCAAAAAATGTTAAAAAGAGGTTGAAAATTAGATTTAAAGTACCAAAATTAAAATAAAACCATGATACATATTCCGAAATATGGAAATATTATCTGAGATAACCATAAAACAGCTGAAACACTGCACTAGAACGCAGTGAAAGTAGCTGGAATCAATTGTAAAAGGTAAAGGCATGGGTTAGAATGAGCTGAAACACACCAAAACATGAAAAATTAGTTAAAACTAATTTTATTGAAATTATAAACGGTAAACCAAGTCTGAAACTTAACTGAAACACATTAAAAGACTTTGAAATTAGCTGAAATCAGTTAACATAGGAGTAAAAATCTTGGAAAACGTGTTAAAATTAGTTGAAATATAAAACATGAATACTGAAATTAGTTTAAACTAATCAAAATAGGATTAAAGATACTGAAACTTAAGTTTTAAAAATTATATGAAAAAAGTGTTGAGATAAACTATAAAAGACTGATACATGTTGAGATTAGTTGAAACAGATTGAAATAACATTTTTCAAAAATGCTGAAGTGATTGATGTTAAAATGATCTGAGACAATCTGATGCACATCGAAACACCCTGAAACAAGTGTTGAGGTAAACTGAAACACACTAAAACATGCTGAAAATAATTTAAAGTAATTCAAATAAGAATGCAAATGCTGTGACAATTGTTACAATGATCTGAGACAGACTGAAACATACTGAAACAAATGGCAAAATAAACTGAACCAGACAGAATCATGTCGGAATCAATTGAGACTGATCGGAATTACGTTGAGAAAATGCTTAATCGAGTGTTGAAAATGATCTGAGATACACTGAAACACCCTGAAACGAGTGTTAAGATTAACTAAAATGGACAAAAATATGTTGAAATCAGTTGAAGTAAGCGAAATTTTATAAAGATAATGCTTAAACAAGTTTTTACAGTGATCTGAGATACACTGAAACAAGTTGAAGCTGAACTAAAATTCATAAAAGTGTGCTAAAATTAGTTTTAAAGTATCTAGATAACATTTAAAAATACTGAAAGAAGTGTTAAAAATGATTCGAGATACACCGAAATATGCTGAAACAGGCTTAAATCAGTTATGACGAAATTAAAAATCACGTTTGAAAATTGAAATGGGTTTAATATTGAAGAAAAGTTGAAAAAAAAAATGATTTTAGAAAGTGTGTTCATTGGAGTAAAACGAAAAAAGAAAAAGAAAAAGAAAAACAATTGGTACAAATTGAAATGGAACCGAAAAAAAAGAAGAAGAATTTGAACTGTTTGTAAATTGATATAAAATGTTTTTGAATTTTTATACGTGTAAAGAGTTGTACGTTGAAATCATGGAAGGTGTGATACGAAATTTGAAGGTCGAAACGGAATTGCGGTTGACGCCTCTGGCCTTTTGCCTTTGCCTTTACCCTCTGGGCTCGATCGGCTCTCGGTTCTCGTCTCTGAATTCTCCCTGGTTCGATGGCTGGTAAATTTGTCAATTCCATCAGATTCGAGTGGATTGAAATTGAACGGCGGCTGTTGACGTGTGACTTGATTACTCGAGGCTAGTCTGCAGGTTGACGTTAGACGTATACGTATACGTATGTAGTCGTATAATCTATGTACGTTGCACCCAACGCGACGCGACGCGATTCTGGACGTCGAGACGCCATGCCATGCCAGTTAACACGGCTCAAACCCACTAATTGAACCGTTTATGGCTGTTGACGGTCAATCCATGGAGTCTCTGCAACCTATTGCCATACCCCGTCCACAATACCCGATAGTGCCCAGTGCTGACGCTGATGCTAAGGCACATTTTCAGCCGAAATCACTCAAGTTGATTGCATGATGCTGCACTATACTCTCATTGTCAATCAACCCCATGCACGAAGATTAAACCGAACACCTTATGCCAACCAGATATTGACCCATCACCCATATACATCCTTCATCAAATATTAATTCACTACTTACCAAAAAATTGCAAATTGATTGGTCAAAACTCAATTTTGTTACAAAAAACAAAAAAAAACCAAATAATAAATCGAATTTAATTGATGAATTATTTCAAGAGTAAAACCTGCGCCATGGTATAATTGGGTTAAAAAATGCCAATTACCTTGAGCATGATGACTCCAAGTTGGGCGCCTAAGTAATTAGTACCATTTCTTCCGGAGTGTTAAACCAGCTAGATTGTCCAGATTCACGTCCTAGTAAACGGTCCCCTTAACTGTCTCGAGGAATTTACTAATTCTTGAACACCGCTTGAAAACCCTCGCGCAAAATTGGGGTAGCTAAATCTAGCGTTGTGTAGAGGTAGGTATGTATGTACGTACTTACATACACACATACGTTGATTTAATTAACACGGATTTATGGAGCCAGGGTTATTCTTTTAACTTTAATAATATCTAGTTTATCGATCGTGTAAGAGGAAGCTTCTGAATTCATTCTCGAGTAAGTATCAATCAAGGTTTAAACTCACAATCGATCATATAGCAAAAAGGTAATTATTCAGTAACCGAAACTTGTCTACGTTGGAGTAGGATGAGACAGATCGTTTGCGGTAAGGATCATAGTGGACTATGGGGGTACTGGCGAGTCTGACCCTTCCGTATTCGCCCCGAACTGTCGAGGGAGTTTAATTTCTTAGACACCTTGTGTGGTCGAAGAGCTATACATCTCCTTCTCTCTCTCTTTTCGGGATTTCTCTTTCTCTTGGTAACCCATTCTAGTACCTGTTCCCGAGTCCCGATCCCGGTCCTTAATGGGTGGCCATGCATTATCGCAAATTAGGAAAGTTGGTTGGCCTGGTCTGGCCATGTGGCCATGTGCCCCAGCAGCTGTTACCTACACGAACTTCCATAATCCATGATGAAAAGATGATTGACCCAACTCCTCCATACGACATTGGCCAATGCCAAAGTCAGAAGCGCTACCAATTTTACTGTTTTTTTTTTTTTCTTCTTCTTCTCTTTATTTTTCTCATCATCTCAATGAATTTTTCAACCCTTATTCCTCACTATTTTACAAATGCAATTTTCGGTTATGTACTAAGGAATATATATGTATATATATATATATATATATATATATATATATATTTCAGGAATTACACTCCGCACAGATGTACTAGGTATATCACGTCTGGATACTATTGCCTCAGGGTTTACTCGTCGCAGGTCTTATTGCGCTAGCTGTTCATGACGGTAGTTGACTTGACTGAATCTCAAACCTCCGTTTAGTACCCTTGGGCATCGTTCGGTCAGAACAATTTCAGACACTTGTCGAGGTTGTCTTATGCTCTGTATTGTACTGCGAAACTTTTAGGGTGATAATATTATTTTTTTTTTTGTGGTTCATGGGGAGATTTAGGGTTTGCAATTACATGAAATGTGTAAAAATTTTCAATGTATACTTACTTATATAATTTTTAAGAAAAAGAAATTCTTCAACACCTTTGAAACAAAAAATAAAATATAAAATATAAAATGACACATACGATATAGTCGTAATTTATTTATTAGACAAAGGGAAACATAATGTGAATATATACCGTATAGAAATGGAATGACCAGCGATGTATGTACTTATATATATATATATATATATATATATATATATATATATATATACATATATAGATTATATTCGAACGGTGTTCGGAAATTGGCGACAACCCTCTCGGAAATTGATTCGCAACTCGTGTCGCCGCTGCAAATTACGTATTTACGCAATAAGATCGATATGGCGAGCCTCGAGGGTGGGTGACCGTTACCATAGTCCAGTATTCTTGTTTCATTTTTCATTTTTTTATTTTTATTTTATCGTTTTTATTTTCGTTTCTTTTTTTATTTTCATCACAGTTCATGTCGAACAGCGACGGTCTATAGATACGAAATCACTTCATCCAATTTACGATGTGAAATTTACTTGACTACTCCAATACTCAATCCGACAATCAAATTTCTACGTATATGGAAAGAGAATCGTGGGTTGAGAAATGGTAAAGTAAACAAAAAAATTTCTTCAATAAATTGATTCTAAATTTTATAATAAATCTTCTGAATTTGACTGAAATATTCTTTTTTCTTTTTTTTTTTTTTTCTTGTGGATTCGAAATATGTTCAAAATTTGTCTGAAAGTCGTTCAAAATTGATTGAAAAATTCATAACAATGTTTGAACTCGTTCTTGCGGTTCAAAATTCATTCAAAAATTTGTCTGAAAATTTTTTGAAAATGGTATAAAAAATTCATGAATGTGCATTGATTCGTTTTGGGTTGCAAATTTGGTTTAAAATTGGTTTTAAAAATTGTTAAAAAATTTCTGTCAATAGTTTAGAGGAATTTCTTCAGATTCTTTCAGTTTGTTTGTGCATGGCAAATGGATGGTGGTTGAGGATATTGCTGTCTTGTTGGTTTGCCGCCTTGGTGCAGATTGCTCAGTCCTTTCCTCTCATCTCATCTCATCTCATCTCATCTCTTTTCTTCTCTTCTCTTCTCCTCTCCTCTTCTGTATAGGTACATACATATCCTACCTACCGTTGTGACGTTAAAGATCAGAAATAAATCTTAGTTACAATGATTTCTTTTGCGGCTCCCTCCCTTCCAGGTGCCCACGGCATATCATAAATCAAACATCATCGCCATCACGGCATCCTCTCGCTATGTATGTACGTAGGTACCTCATTCTCATTCTCATCCTCATTCTCATCTTAACGTGTATACCTATCACATTACGTATAATAACCGATAGGAATGCAGTTTTTTCTTTATTTTTTTTTTTTTTTTTGAAGTGAAACTTCGTTTGGTAGGATACCGAAAATTTTCAAGTGCAACGAAAAGTGTAAGATTGATGGTATGCCTGTATAAAATATACATATATATGTAAATCCTAAGTCTTGAGTCTTAAGTCTTATATCCTAAGTCTCAAGTCAGCATTCTTAAGTCTTAAGTCTCAAGTCATAAGTCTTAAGTTCCAAGTTTTAAGTTTCAAGTCTTAAGTTTCAAGTTTTAGGTTTCAAGTTTTAAGATTCAAGTTTTAAGTTTCAAGTTTTAAGTTTCAAGTTTCAAGTTTTAAGTTTCAAGTTTTAAGATTCAAGTTTTAAGTTTCAAGTTTTAAGTTTCAAGTTTTAAGATTCAAGTTTTAAGTTTCAAGTTTTAAGTTTCAAGTTTTGAGTTTCAAGTTTTAATTCTCAAGTCTCAAGTCTCAAGTCATAAGTCATAAGTTTTAAGTTTCAAGTTTGAATTCTCAAGTCTCAAGTTTTAAGTCTTAAGTAGGAAGTTTCACTCCTAGCATGCGTAATACGTTACGCGCATACTTTTTGAAGCGAAACTTCTTTTGGCAGGGTACCAAAAATTTAGTCGTCTAAAATGAATTCGTAATCTTGACCATTCGGAACTGTTGAAATTCGAAACTCTTACTCAGCCCAAAATTTGATTAAAGACACTTTGAAAATATAACCAAAAATAAAAAAAATGAAAATTTGTGGTTTTTGTTTGTAATGTTTGATTCAAAGTTTAATGTTACGAGCTTCTTTAGGGTTCTTATAGTTTCAGCGATTTCTACTCAGTTTACAAACGACTAAATGGCCCAACTGGACTAACCTTACACAACCCAACCCAACCCAACCTCTAACCGCTTATATAAATTTCAAAAGCGCAAGCAATTCTACAGAGAAATCCCTGAATGGTTGTCCAGAGACATTTACTTCCCTTTCTTAGGTATCGTTCCACTTTTCGAGAGCCAAGTCAATTAAAAAAAAAAGGAAAAAAAAAGGTTTACCTTCTCGTACTGTTTAACATGTAGATTAAAATTCCAAATTCTCGTAGATGGAATATATATATATATATATATATATATATATATATATATATATATATATATATATATATATATATATATATATATATATATATATATATATATATATATATATATATATATATATATATATATATATATATATATATATATATATATATAAAAGCCAAAAAAAAAAAAAAATAAAAAACAAGCGAAAAGCAGACAATAAAAAATGAAATATTCCTGGTTAAAATTTCTACTTCTGTCAATTTTTATAAATTTTTAGAGAAATTCGGACATTCCACAGTATTTTTGTTTTTTTATAGAAAATTGCAGACTTTCGTAGTTTTTTATTTTTGTTTTTTTTTTTTAATGATAAATTGTAGATTTTTGTAGATTTTCGTGGTTGATAAGAAAAATTGTAGATTTTCGTGGCTTATTATAAGATATCTTAGAGTTTTGTAGTAGTTCAAAAGATTTTTAAATTTTTGTAGTTTTCCATGATAAATTCTAGATTTATTTGGTTTATCATAAAAAATTGTAGACTTTCGTAATTTTATTTATTTCCTGAAAATTTATAGATTTTCGTAGTTTTCCGTTATTGATAATAAAAATTGTAGATTTTCGTATTAATTCAGAAGAATTGTAGATTTTTGTATTATTTCAAAAAAATTGTAGATTTCTGCGGCTGATTTTCACGGCTTATCATAAAAAATTGTAGACTTTCGTAGTTTCTTTTTTTTTTTTCTAATGAAAATTTCCAATTTTTCGTAGATTTTCGTGGTTGAAAGGTAATAAATATTATAGATTCTTGTATGATTTCAGAAAAATTGTAGATTTCTGCAGCTTATCGTAAAAAAATTATAGATTATTGTATAGTAATCCAGAAAAAATGTAGATTTTTGTAGTTTTCTATGAAAAACTGTATATTTTCTTAGTAGATTATAAAATTTGTAGATCTTCACAGTAATGCAGAAAAATTCGTTATCATTATCGATAATAAGTTACATAAGACTAAAGACTAAATTTTCTTCAGAATTATTTTCACAAGGTTGAAAATAATCAATTTTCAAATAAATTTTATAACATATATCACTGAATAGTTTCAATGTTTACTACATATTATATACAATATATGGGTGATTTTAATTCTTTCTAAAGGTATTCGTTAAGCGGATGAAATTTTATATGGCTGGGAATTGAAAGATTAGATATAGGTATACCTACTCTTTATATCCCTCATACACGATATACTGATGGTATGTATGTAGGTATAATGCAGTTTTATTCATCCCACAAGTTCATTGATCTTCTCATTCAGCTTTCGAATCATCCTTTCGTTGAGATAAATAAATAAATAAATAAATGAGTGAATTAATTAATAAATAAATGTGTTCCTAATTTATTGAATCGAGATATACATATTTTATAAAATTATATGTAATGAGTATGTGCGTAGGTATATAGTATATATTATATACCGCCGAATGAGGATATTTATTTTGTATGTATCATCATCAACGTCTGTCTACGATATTTCTAGGACATTGGATCGTATTTCAGGATATAATATTTCAGCGGGATTTATATTTTTTGTTTTTCTTATTTTTTACTTCTCTTTCTCTTTTGCTTCTATGGATAATTCTCATTCTGTCTTTAGAACTTGGCGGAATGTTAACGTTGTCCATTTTCGTCTAAGAGAAGATTAATACATTTTTACGAATAAGAACTAGCTGGACTGCAAACGCGCAGTAAAATACTCGTCATTTAATCCGGGATATTATTTCTCGATATTTTGAGTTTTAAGTAAAAGAAAAAAAAGTCGGAGACTGTTAATTTTAAATAAAGTTTTAAAATTTCTATTAACGAAATTAAAAAATAAGATGAAAAATTCACGTCAAAGATATGCAAAAAAAAAAAAAAAATTGCGAAAAGCCAAAAATAAAAACAAAAAGGAATTCAAAAAATTGCAAACTCTAGACGGTAAAAAATTACCACCCAAATGACACGAATTTTTAAAAACAAAAAAATTCTCCGAGTTTTATTCGAAAGTTTGCTTTCGTGTGAAACAAAAAAGGGGGAAAAAATGGGATTTTTATTTTTCAGTGAGAATCTATTATTAGATAAAAACACTAAACAAATTTTATTCTAGTGATTCCTGTTCGTTTCGAGTTTTTTTGACTTTTTTTTTGATTTTTAATTCGCACGGCCCTGCACCGAGCCTTAATGTGACAGCTTTTCTCTATCCCACTCCCTAAACGTATGTACACTAGGACATACACATATACAGATATATCTACACGCGTATATTTACCTTCAGTCCATATACCAATACATGGTATATGCGGAGTAAACCTGATGGCTTTGTAGTTACGTGTCTAGAATTTTGTATAAGGTAGAATGAGGTGGATGAGTAGGATGAGGACGAAGGACTTGCAGGAGTTGCATTTGAAATTTTTAACGGGTGTTGGAGAGGACGGTGCCTGCTGCTGTACGAAATCTATCTCAAAGAATATATAAGAAGAGTTATAGGAGAGAAGAAGAAGAAGAAGAAGAAGAAGAAGAAGAAGAAAAAGAAAAAAAAAGACGAAGCAAGAAGGAAAAAAAGGCAATAGAGAAGGAGGCGCAAGTTGCATCGTCCGGAAATATGAATTTGTCCGAGCAAATCTCGGGGGAATTTCTTGGCTCGGATGTCCGGCACAAGGACGCCGTTTGATCTGGTCCTCGCGCTACCAATACCCATGAGATTCGCCTCCGGGTTTCGAGCCAATTCGTATTCCCATTCGTACCCTACCTATACCATTCGCTTCAAAGTCGCGCACAGAATTCGTACATCCTCCTATATTATTATTACAAGATAGTACAACAACCCCAGCTACTAACATCTCTCGAAGTCCATTTTATATTTTCATCCATATTCGATCATTTTCAAATATGAAAATCAAAATAAAAACGAAAATCAAAATATCAGAGACGGTTATAATCGGAAATAATTTTTGAAAGTTGAATTTTGGAGTAACTGGGTTATCGCACGTGAGGTATGGCCCAGTGTCCTTTCCTAATTAGATGGTAATTAATTTAAGGGTCCCTGTAAACCCGGACCTTAGATTTTAGCCGCATTCTCTGCACAGAGAAACACTAATAATGATATTGCGATTTCGGGGATGTTTTGGTCCTGTAACACCTAGCCTAGACACGTGAACCAAGACACCTTTCGATGTTCCTTCGCGGGTTGTCCCTAGGGATCCATTTCCCAGGCAAAGGGTCAGGCTAATTACTTATTAATTATATTGTGGCTTGCCGAAGGCATTAATTACCCCTACCGGGTATCAATTATACTACCGACTTCGTGTCCTGTTACCTATCTACTCAAATTCGCACCTACAATATTGAGAATCTTCGAGTATATTTTAGGAGCCTATTCCAATAACCATTTATCTTAAAAACGTCGATGAATAAACAATTTTCTTGTCTTTAAGAGTAAAATTTTTTAAAAATCTAAAAATCAGGGATTTGAAATGACAAAAAAAAGGAATTTTTTTTTTCAACAATGGTGTTTTTCGAACCGGTCCTTAGAATCCATCGATAAACTGTTATTTTATTTGAAAAGTTTATAATTTTTGAGGCGAAAAATTATACGGAATAGAAATTGTTTTTTTTAGGTATAATATGAAAAGGAGGTAAAAATTTTCTTAATGTAAATTTGGATATTTCGGAGAAAGCCAAGGTGCGCGCGATGCAGTTGGAGCGATTAGTTCCACGGCATTAATTTGTTCTTGATAATTCACGTTCACCATAATTCCCGTGGCCCGTCGGCTTCTGGAGGTTCAAGAAGACCCTCCCTTTCTGTTTTGCCCTGGTCTTAGTCTTTCGGTTAATGAGCACCTACGGTATTCCATTGTTGGTCAGGAAATTAGCCGACTATTTACTTCACTCGAAAGCGAACGAGGGAACCTTCGGATGGGTTCATTTGGAGGTAATTGACGTATCGCGTTATTAAACCTTCATATAGGCAGGCTAAGTCGAATCGAAAAATGTTTTTGATCGGAAATTATAATCGTTAAACCATTATCTAAATAACTACAGCATCATACCTAATCGTATGTATCTCCCAGACAGTACGTCGAATCGAAAAATGTTCAGAACAAAAATTGTTCCCAATTGTAAGACGCAGGTTTTATATTCTATACATTTTTTTGATAGGATCTTCACAGCATCGACAAATCAAAGTTTTTGTATTGGAAATAAAGGACTTCCAGTCATTAGTACAACTAGCTATTTAACTACTCCATTTTCAATCTAATCAAAAAATATCATAGACAAAAATTGTTTAAAAAAGTAAGAGTCAGATTTTATGTTCTATACATTTTTTCGATAGGATCATCACAACTTCGGCAAATAGAAGTTTTTGTAATAGAAAGAAACTGTCACTATGATCATTAGTACAATTAACTACTTAACTACGTCATTTTCAAACTAATCGAAAAATGTTAGGAACAAAAATTGTTTGAAAAAGTAAGATGCAGATTTTATGTTCTGTACATTTTTTCGATAGGATCATCAGAATTTTGAAAAATCGAAGTTTTTGCAATAGAAAGAAACTATCACTATGATCATTAGTACAATTAACTACTTAACTACGTCATTTTCAATCTAATCGAAAAATGTTGTGAACAAAAATTGTTTAAAAAAGTAAGACGCAGATCTTTTATTCTATATATTTTTTCGATCAGATCATCAGAGCTTCGAGAAATTAAAGTTTTTTGTAAAAAGTACAAACGATCATTAACAGTCATCTGTACAACTGCCTACTTAACTACCCCATTTTTAATCTGTTGAAAAAATGTCGTTCATAAAATTTTTGGAAAAAACTAAGACGCAGATTTTATGTCCTACGAAAATTTTCGATAGGATCATCAGGGCCGTAACAAAGTGGAATTTTTGTAGAGTAAGAAAGAGAAAAAAAAAGCAAAACTAAAAAAAAAAAAAGGATAATAGTTTAGTTCTCGCTAGTTCTTTGATCATCAAACTTTCATAGGCGTGAAGAAAACTCAACAACGTTTTCTTTTATCCGTTGAGAACGTGGCTAGGTACGGCTCGAGTACTAATAGGCTTTCTGTCAAACTTTTTCACTTTTTTATGGATATACCCTGCACCTTTCTCTCCTCTAACAACCGCTCGATTTTGTCTGGCCTATAGCTCCGCTTTTTGTCAGTCTTTCAAGTCCTCTTCATCCTCGACGTGTACACGTGTACCGACTTACCTAATTACTTGTCTGACCTATTAAAAAAACACAAAAAACACAAAAAAAAAAATTCTATTTTCTTTTTTTTTTTCGGATATCTTAGGAATAAATAGAGAAAAGGAATTTCCAGAATCCTGACGAGACATCTCAGAGAGGTGTGAGTCCTTTTTTTTTTTAAAGTACATATTTTACATGAAATTTAACATTTTCTGCTCAACTATATGTACATCACGTCGTTGGCGTCTTCGGTGCTTAAATCTAGTTTACCATATTATCATGCCTAAGCGATGGTCTGGTTCTGGTCTGTCGGAATGGATTTTCTAATTCCTAGACAGAACTTGAGATCTAATTTCCCTGGCTGTCGCTCTAGCAAGTGTCATCCGTCGTGTAACAGATTGTCCTACCCAGAATCTGAACGCCAGTAGAGTTACCTGACTCTGACATTTGAGAAAGCCCTCGGATAACCCGGATTTTTATCCGACCTGAATTCTTGATAAAATTTTAAAGTATGTAGGTGTTAAATTTTTGAAATTTTTTGTTTATATTGTCAAAGTTAATTTTGGTCAGTGTGGAATCGCTTCTGATATCTTAAATTATTTAAAACAAAGAAAATTTTCCAAATCCTCAATTTCGGGGATAGCAAAAAATTGTAAGTGAAATTCCAAAGGACGAAATTCTCTGGTTCAAAAATGGAAAAATTAAATTGAAAATTATTTAAGTGGTTATATAAACGGAGGTCCTTGATCACAGGACCCAACCTTCAGCCAATTCTCAAGGACTCTTATTCGAGGGGTTGTGCGCTCTAGGTTGTCACGTGCAGATTCGAAATGTGTAGGTACTCACCGGCCATTGACGTACGATAAAGTACCGTATGATATATATACCGGAATATAAACCCTCTTTGATCTTTGGCTGATAGTTACAAAAGGAAATCACCTCTTCGTTCTTGTTTTGAAAGCAATCTGACACGTGTCACGATCACGCGCAAAAACCCAAGCAGAGCAGAGCAGTTCATGTCTTTTCAAAAAATCCATTTTATTCCTGTCTCGACACTTTATTATATATTATATTGTATATATAAATGCGATATTATTATACTAAAATATTCCACTCTATATAAGGGCCAGTCCATGCCAAATTGGCATGGCTTTAGCTTGACCAAAAACTTCGATCAAAAATTTTCAAAGTGCTCAACGAGCCAAAGAAATTGAAAAAAAATCAGGAAACCGGTTGACCTGTGGGCCAACCCGAAAACTTCTCGCTGCGTTAAATACGTTACAATTAATTGATACTATTGTGTTTATAATAAATTAAAGAAGGTTATAAGTATAATTAGTTTTCCCTATACAAATCTTTTTCTCTTCAATTTCTATTCTTCGAATAACTTTGAAACAACTCGATCGATCGATTCCAAAATCTAATCAGATCTAAGTCTTGACGAACTCTTTCGATCGCCGCAACAATCATTCAAATCGGTTAATTTGTTCCAAAGGTATCGTACGACAAAAAGAGAATTTTTTGTCGTGCAATATCTTTTAAACCAATCGTTCGATTTTTATGAATCTTACGGCGATCGAAAAGGCTATCCAAGAGCCAAGTCTGATCAAGTTTTGAGACTAATCGCACGAACAGTTTAGGAGTTACGCGCTAAAAACATGAAAAAAAATTGTTTTTTAATTTTTATTTCTCAAATAACTTTGAAACTACTCGACTGATCGACTCCAGAATCTAATCAGATCTAAGTCTTTATAAACCTTTTTGATCGCCGCAAGAATCAGTCCAATCGATCGATTCGTTCTAAAGATATCGTACGACAAAAATTTGTTTACACACAGACACATACGGACGTCAATCCAAAAATAGTCAGAATAGCTTCCTAGGACCTCAAAACGTCGAGATCTAATGAAAACTTGATTTTCGAAAATTGGACCAACACCAATAACTTCCAATTTTTTAAAAAAATTTCAATTGTCATAGCGGGAATTTAAAAAAGAAAAACTGAGGCTAACTTTGTGCTTCTATACAGTCACCAGTGAAAAAGTTTAAAACAAATAGAAACTGGTGAGGCTGAGGCCTTATCAAGTTGGCATGGAATGCCCTATATATTCTACAATTTAATTATCATTACTCTAATCATTATTATTATTAATATTATTATTATTATTATTTTTATTGCCATCATTTCTTTTCATTACATTTTTTCCCCCCCCAACTATACTTGCCGACCCCTTGCAGGCGTATATGACATGGAAATTTGATAGACTAGAAACGATACCATGTTCCGAAATAGAATCCTGAACAACCGGGCGGTTTCGTTCCGACGACTGTTATCAGCATAAAACACGATACCCCTCTACTATAAGGTATATGTGTATACGATTTGGACAGATTTGTGGTTCCTAGCTTGTAAATCTTTCCTCATTAAATCACCCGGTAGCTGTTACTATATACATATGTATATATAATATACCTATATCCCATGTACTTTAATGTATTATATATAAGTTGTATGGGATTATAAACTTAGCTTTTTATTATTATTATTATTATTATTATTATTATTTTTTCGTATTCTTATGCCTTATTTTATACATCCTTATCTTTGCTGTGATAAAGATCATCGTGTCAGTGAATATAACCATGCTTATACATACCTAAAGAATATTTGAAGAAATATTTCTATCAACGTTCTTCTTTGGTTTTTTTTTTTATTCTTTTTCAAAAAATTAATCTCTAATTTTATACGTACAGCCTTAGTCGCTGTCCAGATTCTAAAGAAACAATTAATCAAAAAAAGAAAGGAAACAAAAAAACTAACCTTAGTGGTTTGATAAAGAAACCAAAAAAATAAATAAATTACAAACAGAAAACAAATTATCAACCTCTTCAGCAAAAATTTGAAAAACTACAAGCTTCAAAAAAAAAAATAACCACGTCTTTAGTTAAAATTCCAAAAACTCTGCAAGCTTCAAAGATAGAAGAAAAAAGAGCAAAAAAAAAAAAATCGAAAGTTTTACCAGAGTTCTAAGGAAGATTTGAAACACCTATAAATAACCATCGACTTTTTAAGTTGGGAGTGAAAAATTTTTCATATAGTTATAACGAAAAATAAAAAAATTCCTTTATCATTATATTACCCAAGTTTTTTTTTTTCGTCTGGTTTTCTTCTTCTTCTTCTTCTTCTTCGTTATTTTATTTTACTTATTTTCGTGTTTTTTTTTGTTTTTATCCTTATCTTTTTTTTTTGGTAGCAAGATGGCCTGCAGGGTTGGAGAGTCGATGGGTAAGTAAATAAGTTCTTTCATCGACAGTTAGACAGACGTTGGCTAACTTCTTAGTTCTAGGGGTTGAAGTGGTAAGAAGTGCGAGGGTATTGGGAAGGCAGGGTATTTTCTAACTTCTATCTATCTACCTACCTACCTACCTTATACTACCCCTAACGGCGATAGAATTGTAAGGAAAAGTCTGTGACAAAACTTCCCTCAGTATAGTTATAAGGGTAGGACCGATACGTGCAGGTGAAAGAAAAACGTATCTTAGGTATGCGTCATTCGACTATATGTATGTATATATAGATATATACGTATACACCAAATTACGTTATATTTATAAATATTTTACCTACGTGTGTCAATGTGGGAGTAAGAGAAAGAAAAAAAGCTCACTTCTCAAATGTATATTTAATGTATTATATATACATACATCTAATATATATTTCAATGCGTCATTCTCACTCCAAGAACTTGGTGAAAACTTTTTCGATTAATTATTTACGATTCCGAATTCCATGTTGACCCGAAAATTAAGCTTCCCTTGACAATTCCAAAAGGTAAAAATGTAATTCTTTTGAATAATTTGTTGATGAAGAAAATTTTTGGATCAAAAAACAAAAGCTATGAAATTTATTTAAATTCAAAAAAAGAGAAATACTTTAATTTAAACTCGAGTGGGATGCTTTATTGTTGTAGATTTTTATTCATGTGGTTTATGATTGTTACTAAAATGAAGGAAAGAGCTTTGAAAGTACAAAAAATTAAATAATAATTCATATTTTATTTATTTGTTTGTTTGTATATTATATAAAACTTAAAACTCCACTTCATGTTCACCTTTTCATCTTGCTATTTAAACTTTTGTTAATAGACTCTGGCAGGAATCGTATCAAAGAGATTTTCTCTTTCACCACTGCACGCTTTGTCTTTTACGTTTTTTTTTTTTTTTTGTTTCTATTTCTCATCCCCTTCTCTTTCCTTTCCTTCCCTTCCCTAAACACATCGCCAGCGACCATCCTCTCTCGCACTCTCTAACCAGAAAATTTCTCCGCATCATCATATACCCCGATGACCCCTTTGTGGTCACCTAGAACCCAACGGGTTGCGAAACAAATGGACAAAATGTTGGTTGAAAACAAAGGATTACGATGCGTGCAGTAGAACCAGAAGCAAAAGCAAAAGCAGAAGCAGAAGCAGAGGCATTTTGTGCTCTCGGTAGACCGGAGACTATTTCAACCTTTCAGGGTAAACTACCCCCCGCTGTTTCACTTACATCATTAAAATAATTGGCGCGAAGGGAATATCCGAATAACGTGTATGTATTTTTTTAAATTTTACTGTTTTCTTTAAGGATCTTGAAAATTAAAAATTCTTTTAAAAATAATAAAAATTGGTATGAAAAACGCAAAAGATAACAAAAAATAATTGAAATTTGTTGAACCTACGCCTATGGGTACCGGAATTTACCCTGTTCTGGTTTTCTCCCTGTATTCTGGACCGTGGAGAGACATGTATCTCTCTGAGTCGAGAGCGAGGCACTACCCTTAATGACTGTGATGAGAAGCAACGTTCACACTTTGGCTCCAGACCCAACCGCGAACCCTAACCATCCATATTTATAATTGATATACCTTGTAAGCACTCCTGTATCAGTGAAGTAGAAATGGAAAATAATTTCGATCTTTTGTATAATTTTTATAACTATTTATTTTCAAGAAAAAATAAAAATAAAAAAAGTGTTAGGTTTGAATAATTTTTTCGAAAAGATACTAAAACTTTTCTTATCCGTAAAACACCCTCAACCGCAATTTTTCTTATCTTTTAACTCAAACTTCCGGTTGTATAAGGTCAACGGAACTAAAAACCATCAAACAGAAAAACTAATGTCAACCTCCAAGGCAACCCCTTTTTTTTCTTGCCACTTTATTTCTGGTCTAAACTTTTACTCTTAAAGAAATGAGAAAAAAGAAAACGAAGAAAAAAAAAAAAAAAAAATAGAACGTAAACTTTTGAAACCACTAATAATTACCCTGGTTAAAACCAACGGCTGCATGGTGTTTGAGTAGGTTATCCAGTGATTAAAATCTTTTAAAACTTGAAGAAACTTGAGAAGAAGAAAAAGAAGAAGAAGAAGTTGTTTGGTCAAAGATTAACGCGATCGTTAAAACTAAATGATAATTTTTATAAACAATATTAATTAACTCCTTACTTTTATTAAGGACAATTTTTCATCACCCTCAGGAAATCAGGATTTTCGAAGACATGAAAAAAATAAATAAAATGAAACAAAATTAATAAACAAGGTATCGATCTCTTTCCTTGCTGGTCCGATCAGCCAGGAAGTTGTAAGTGGTGGTGGTGGTTAGTTGTTAAGAAGGCGAACGCCTCTTGAGTAACTGGGGTATGGGGTGCCCGGCGTGCCTTAGCAAACAAGAGTTAGCTAGGGAAGTGAGTTACCCTTACCGAGTGGAAGAGTGGAAGCAAGGATTTACGACGACACGTTCATGGGCAGGAAATTCGTTAGGGGGTAACCTTCGGGATTCTCGATAGCCTTCTGCACGCACTAGACCTTGTTAACTAGAACTATGTCTGATAGCACATTCCCCATCAAAATTAACCCCTCGATATTCTCCTACCTGCAATGAAAGTAACCTTAATTAATTATTAAAAGGTATTTCAATATCACATCCCACCGCTGTCATCAAAATTTTTTCGCTAACTCACTCCTATCTACGACATTTTTTGTTTTGTTTTATTGCGAGTTTGGATTAACCACGTAATTTATAGTTACTTTTGGAGAATTCCATCCCACCGCTGTCACCAAACATTGTATCATTCCTATATTTTTCTGATATGATTTTTGAATTTTATTTCGATTTGGTAACAACCACCTGATTATTAACATTGCACGATGATCACACATGTTGTAACGTTATTTCCCCGTAGAAATTAACATTCTCTTGTTTAAAAATATTCCGAAAATTAGTTTGTCTATATAAAAAAGTTAAAGCATCAACCAAATTGGAAGATTCCATCCCACCGCTTTCACCGAACATTGTACCATCCTGATATTTTAACGATCTGATTCTTGAATGTAATTGCAATTTGGTAACAGCCACGTAATTAGTACAATATTACAGCGTAAATATTGCGGGTTGATAAAACTGCGAATAATCGGACCCATCTAGTTGTAAGATTAACGACGAGTTTGAGACAATGCAACGGTCCGATAAAGAGATAAAGTAAGATACAGTATTGCGAGGTGCAGGAAACTCGCACGTTGTATTTTGTCTTCTATCTCAGCGTATTCTATGATCGTACATTTCTAAGTGAAAATTATTGGAATCATTAACGATCTAGCGATAACCTTTACGATCTTATAATTCCAATATCTATAAACTCGCAAGACATATTTCACCAACGTTATTTCTCTATACCCATTTATTTCGCTATCTTACAGACCGGAACAAACATCGACCTATCAATTTATTATACATAAATTACACAACGAGAAAGTTTGATCATATACATTTTGTTATTGTCATTATTATTATTATTTATTTATTTATTTGTTTTCAGGAATAAAATGGGCGAAAATATTTTTTGAAAATTCGCTTTTTCAGCCAGAAGTTTGTAGGAGTTATTTTGAAAATTTTTAAAACGTATCAGAAATATATTTTCATCAACAGTTTTTTGTGTTTTATTTATTTTCTTTTTTTACTCTTTTTTTTATGGGAGCTTTGCCGAGGCAGTTAATAACTCTTCTCTATTTTAAGACAGGTGAAATGTAGGTGGTACGAAATATACCTAAGGTTTAACCTACATTCTACGAAACGAGCCACACACGCGAACCGAAACCGTTTTCTTGTTACTTCCTTCTTCTTCTATCCTATTCTAAAACCGCTTAGCTTACACTATCTAACGGTAAAACGACCGCCATATTTTTACAAACAGGAGTTAGAATTTTAGATAACGTTTTTTTGTTTTTTACTTTTCATCACCTACGGTGATATAAGAAAATTATTGGTTTTGGTCGAAAAGTGACTTTTCCTAATTTCAACGAATCTTCACGTTTTCGACCCTCTAGAATCCGAAAAACAAGTTTTTGGAAAGATGTCGGTATGTCTGTTGGCCTGTGCGACAAACTCGCGCGGTGATCTCGGAAACGGCTCGATGAAAAAATCTGAAATTCACAAGACTTTACAACCAAATGATGGGCATGAAAAATTTCCATGTCTCGTTTAATTTGAACTTCTGGTACTACCGGAAATTAATCGATTTTCGCTGTTTCACCGACAAACCTATACTTTTTTCTCTGTATCACCTTTCTAAATGAAAGAATATGTTCTTCTGAGTTGAGAATTTTATATATATAGGGCATTCCTTGCCAATGACACCAAAAAAATTGTAAATATATCCAGATCGAATTAGAATGAATGCACTGTATAAAATTGTTGTTTGTCAATATATAGGGCGATCTTTGCCAATGACAATAAGAAATTGTAAGTGTACAGAGATCGAATTGGGATTAAACGCACTGTATGAAATTGTTGTTTGTCAATATATAGGGCATTTTTTTAATGTGAAATTTTCAATTTTCCGTTACGAAAAACCGTTCTTCCGGCTTATTTTTTGTTTTTTTTTCTTACCGAACAGAAATGTAATATTTCCGAAAGAAGAAAACCGATTTCATTTTTTGTTTTCTGAAATTATATAAAAAAAATCGAAGATTCGAAGCTTTTTGACAATGGTTTGTGGAAAGTAAATCAGCGGTTAGATTCTGCCCGCAAAATTTCTTCATATTTTGAAAAAGTCAAGAATCTTATTACACAGTCTGCAAAGTGTATTTCGGATATTTGAATTTCACAATTTTAACTTCACATCTGGATATAGGAGAGTGGAAGTAGCGACGAGGTACGATAGCTGTAACATCCCAGACGCACACTTTTGCTAATGCAAAAAAGCTCCGAGGTTGTATCGCGGTGTCGTCTGGCGGTAGGTAGTGGTTGAATAATGTAACGGGCATTCGACTGAATGATTTAAGCAGGAAAGTCTTGGTTCTGCAGCTCAGGGTGACGAACGAGCATAAGGGTGAGTACGAAGTAGCAAACCCGGCCATCCGATACTCCCCAAACCTCATATAGATAAAAAAAAAAAAAAAAAGAAAAGAAAATGTGTATATTTTCTTGGGACAATTTCGGGAAATTATTTTTATATTTTAATATCCCGAATAAAAAATTTTCAAAATTTCAATTTTGTTGAACAAAAAAAAATTTTTTTTTTTTTGTCTCTCGTTTATTGTTTTCAAAATTACATTTCCTTCATTCTTCGTTTATATAGTAATATTTAAGTCGCGTAACGGTTTAAGGTAATAAATTCCGCAGACGTTCCGCGTGCTCTTTTATAAAGTTTCTTTTCTCACGTCCAGACGAGAGCGATTAAGATTTCGAAGTTGAGAATAAGAAGAAAAAATAAAAAAAGAAAAAGAAGAAAAGTCTAAATAAAAGAGAAGGAGAGTAAAAAAAATAAAAAAAAGAATAAATAAAGGAAGAGAATAAAAGTTCGGTTCTTTTATTCTCGAAATAAAGTTTTATAAAAATTTTTCATGAATGTAGACACTACTGTCCAACGCTGCGTAAAATCCAAACTTAGATTACAGGTTCTTAGACTAACAAGAATATAAACGCAATTCTTGCACAGCTTGACCTCGTTATTTACGCTACGTTCACACGGCCTTATATATACCTGGATAATTAACCTAATCCTAAAACGGAGTTTTTATTTTTATTTGTTTATTTATTTTCATTTTTTTGCCCGCATTCGGTTTATGGAGCAGGTGGACAAAAATGGGCAAAATAATATATCAGCAGGATTTTTTCATCGAGTTACAGTCATAAGTCAGTCATCAGGATGACTCGAATGAAATAAACTCGCAAAACAAAAAAAAAAAAAAAATGGAGCAAGAAAATTGATTGAACATTGAAATTTTTTCTTTAATCGAAGGCAAGATTTCTCAATGGGTGAAAATAAGGAGGAAGAATCTTTCGATAGAAAACAGGAAACTATTCAGTTTCGATCTCAAGTGTGACTTTCCCTCGATTATAAGAATTGTATACAAATTTTATCGACTCGAAATGAAATGAATTCGTGAAGAAAAAAGAAGTAAAAGAATTCATTGAAAATAGTGATTTTTCTGTTAATTGAAGGCAGAGTTTCTCACTAGGTGGAAAAAAATAAGAAGAAAATAAGGAAGAATCGTTCTATAATAACAAAAAGGAACGAAAGACTATTAAGTTTCGATCCTTTCAAGACTTTCCCCTCAATTATAAAAATCGTATAAATTCCATTTACGATGCGGATTACAGAAACTGCAACTTCCAACACCACTTGGCTAGTCAGTATAATAATTTATTAATCTCTAACCTCGATATATACACGAAGACAGGATATTACATCCAATTCTATGATAATCGTTTATATTAATCATCCGATTTTTATACAGAAATCTAATTAAACTCATCGGTGAAAGCTGCGCTTGAACTCTCCTCGATTTTCCCCGCGCATAATACGATATTATCTAATCGATCGATTCAAATCATTAGAAAATTAATCCTCAGTTTTTTTTTTAACTTCCTGCAATGAAAATTGAAAATTTTTATGAAACAGGGAAGTTATTGCAATTTTCGAAAATCGAGTTTTCATCAGATCTCGACGTTTTGGGGTCCTACGAAGCTGTTCTGACTATTTTTGGATGGACGTTCGTATGTGCGTGTGTGTGCAAACAAATTTTTGTCGTACGATATCTTTAGAACGAATCGACCGATTGGAATAGTTCTTATAGCGATCGGAAGGGTTTATCAAGACTGAGGTCTGATTAGATTTTGGAGTCGATCGGTCGAGTAGTTTCAAAGTTATTTGAGAAATAAAAATTAAAAAACAATTTTTTTACAGGTTTTTAGCGCATAACTCCTAAACTGTTCGTGCGATTTGTCTCAAAACTTGATCAGACTTAGCTCTTGGATAGCCCCTTCGATGGCCGTAAGATTCATCAAAATCGAACAATTAGTTTAAAAGATATTGCACGAGAAAAATTTCTCTTTTTGTCGTACGATACCTTTGGAACGAATTAACCGATTTGAATGATTGTTGCCGCGATCGAAAGAGTTCATCAAGACTTAGATCTGATTAGATTTTGGAATCGATCGGTCGAGTAGTTTTAAAGTTATTCGAAGAATATAAATTGAAGGAAAAAAGATTTGTATACGGAAAACTAATTATACTTATAACCTTCTTCAATTTATTATAAACACAATAGTGTCAATGAATTGTAACGTATTTAACATAGCAGGAAGTTTCCGGGTTAGCCCACAGGTCAACCGGTTTTCTGATTTTTTTTTCAACAATTTAAGTCGGATTTTTCTCGCTTCAAAAATCATCCAAAGTTGTATAAATTGGAATAAAAAATTGTCCAAAATGCTTTTTTGTTTTTTGGTCTTGACGATTTTTACAGATTTCTACAAAAATGACTAAAAAAAGTGTCGTGAGGCTGGATGTTAACGAAAATTATGTAAAGAGTGTAAAATCAAATGAAATAAAGTGAAATATAAAAAATAAATATAAGGAGCTTTTTATATCGCAAACCGTACTTACCTTGCTACTTACCACGGATCCTCTCTGAAGTTTGCTAAAATATATTATACCAAGGCAGAACGGCCGCCACGGCTCAACTAGCTTATAAATAAAAGATTCTCAAAGAGATTCCTGCAGCCAGTTTGCCACATATACACATATACATAAATATACCTATACATACCCATATATATATACATATACTATATTCATATATATAAATATCACAGCTGCTAAGAGTTCCCCAGACAGCAACAGTTTTTCTATGTAAGGTTCAAATCATTCCAAATAGCACCTGCAGCTTTACTTCTTTATCCCCCATTTTTTTTTTTTTTTTTTTTTTTTTTTTTTCCATAGACGTTCGTATATAGAATTTACTCATTCATTATCTCACACATCATATACGTAATTAACAAAATATTTTCTGAAACAAAGAACGAAAAGATAAAAATTATATAATATATTTATCGATTAGATATTCATCGGTTAATTACTCAAGGAAAGAATTTTCTCAGATTAAATATTAATACGGTATTTTAAAGATGAAATTATCAGCTTTGATTACCCGTTTTTAAAACTACTCTACGATTTTTTATCCCAAAGTTATTCAAGATTGAATAAAAAAAAGTAGTAAATTTTTCGATAAAAAATAAGACAGGTAATAGTACTTTTCGATACTAGTGCGAGAATGTTGATTCTCGGACAAGTGTGAACTTTGACACGAGTCGAGAATCATCTTTCGCACGTGTATCGGACTTTGTTTTTCAATACAGCATGCGTAAAGTTGAATTTTCTACATGCGAAGCGTGCGCAAAATCGTACTTTTCGCACGGCGTGTTGAAAAAATTTTTGCCAATTATTTATTTGGGGCTACATTTTTGTTAATTCAATTGCGATTAGAGTTGGATTAAAGAAAAAGACTTTATTCCAAATTTCAGATGAAAAAAAAATGCTATGAGTTTTTTAATAAAAAAAAAAATTGTAACACATGTCCAAAAATATAATTCCTCAGAAATGTGGTTTACAGGGTGATAGCTAAGCCGTGTAGGGTACAGTTACCTCCGCGTGTGTAATTTGAGTGGATATATGTGTATACGTATGTGAATGGCACGATATGCCTTTGACCAAACTCGGTACTGTTCGCGAAAGCCACGTTGCAGACCTGCGTTCAACGATGAATGTATCGCGGCTGACCCCTGGGCAAACCGCATATGTATTCGGAGAGCATTATAGAACCCAAAGGTGCAGATTAAAACTGATATACTATCGATTCAACTGATCCAGATACCGCTTGACCCGCTCCCAAAAACGTTTGACCGTTTCTCTTGGGGTACGATTTTGTATTCTATACACAGATCACAGATACAGCTATACATCTCCGAGCTTTGAAAGGATGTGAATACCTGTAGACCTAAGCTTTATTCGATTTTCTATTTTATAGTTTATTTGGGATTATTTGTTCAATGTTATCGGGTATTTGGAATTTAAAAAAATTTACAATTCTCAAGTTTTAATTTTCAATTTACAATTTTTTGTTATCCATTTTTGAATCTTATTTTTTTGTATATCTTTTATTTTTTGAAGGCCGATTCTCGTTTATCAATTATTTTCAATTTTCAATTCACAAGTCTTAATTTTCAATTCTCAATTACTCTCAATTCACAATTTTTTATCTCTACTATTTTCGTGTATGTGAATTCACAAGTTTCAATTCTCTGTTCCATATTCTCAAATCTCACACGTCAATTATTTCCAATTTTCAATTTTCAACTTTCCAGTTTCAATTTTTCAATTTTTCAATTCTTGATTTTCAATTTGCGATTCGTAATTATACTGAATATATACTAAATTTTAAACTGTCGCTATATTTCTTTCTCAATTTTTAATTTTCAATTCTAGCATTCCTCAATTATTTCAAATTCTCAATTCTTTACGCTCAATTCTCAATTCTCACTATTTATTCTCAATTTTTGAGTTTCAATTCCTGATTTCTGATCTCACATCTCAATTATTAGAACTTTTCAAGTTTAAATTTTCAATTCTCAATCCTCACTCTCTAATATCTTTCTCAATTATGAATTAACAATTCTCAATCTTCATTTTTTCAATTCTTCAATTCCGCAATTCTTGATTGTCAATTCTCGCATTTCTCAATTATTTCAAATTCTTAATTTCCAACATTCAATTCTCAATTCTCACTATTTATTTTTCAATTTTATGAGTATCAATTTTCAAGTTTAGAATTTCAATTTTCAATTATCACTCTGTAATATCTTTCCCAATTATAAACTAACATCCCTCAATCCTCACGCTTTATTTTTTCAATTCTTCAATTCTGCAATTCTTGATTTTCAATTCTCGATTCGTAATTATTCTCAATATATTCAACTCTCAGGATTTTAGCTTCTCGTTTTTCAAGTTTCAATTCCTAATTTCAAATCTCAATCCTCAATTCAAACACTTAATTTTTTCAATTCTTCAATTCTAATTCTAAATTCTCTAATTTCTCTAAAACTTCTTTAATTAACAAAATTCAATTATCGCTTAAAAATTATCGTTAACTTTCAATTTTGCAATTCTCAATCGTCTCATAAATGTGCAATATAATTAATTACATACATCACACGTATACACACGTAACCGTACCTACCTACCTACCTACCTACCTGTGAACTAGGAAGAACCAGAGCCGATCTTAACCATGCGGTTACATCATGTAAATGGTATCTACATAACCTCATACGTACACCGGTACATCTGTACACCTTTTACCGCCCACGAGGGATTTCCCTCTCCATATTATAATCTTCATAGCTCTTCAGTCCGTAGCTTTTATCTCATGCAAAACTATTATACCTTATAATTCCATCTAACCAGCTCTTATTCATAACCGCATAAAGGAACCACAGTTTACCTTACAAAATCAAAAAAAAAAAAAAAAAAAAAAAAAAAAACCCTCAATATTATTTCCAAAAATTTATTTAATTATTTTTCAACACAATTTGTTCTTTATTTTTTATTTTTTTGTTAGTTTTTACACAAAATCTTAGAACAATGGTTAAATTTGGAGTTCGGAATTGACTTGGAATTGATTTCCTTTCTAGATGACAAATAATTGGATACAATTTTTTTTTTTTTGTTTTTGAGAGACAATGGCCCTTGTAATAACAGAGAGGCTAGGTAAGGCCTGCTGCACCCATATGCTATTAGCAAGATAATTATGTATGTACATGGATAAAGAGAGAGAAAGAGAGAGAAATAATAATCGTATAGAATAATATATTCTTATTTATTTATTTATAACTATATAGTACATAGGCTTAGTACAGCGTGAATACATTCTTGATCATCATCATCATTCGCTTGAGCCAAAGGATGAGAAATTTTCATAATACCTATACCTACAGATTGTGAATCCACCGCACCCCACCTCACCGCACCGCACCGCATCGTACCACGCGGCATCGGGAATATACTCGACTTCTCTCTGCATTTATACCTCAGGACCCCTCATCGCAAATTGCATCTTGCAATAATTTCCGCTCTCATATACTATTACACCTATTTAATGTACATATATGTATCTCTACACAATGATATTCCATGTTTATCCCACTACCGATCCTCTCACTCGTAAGTGTGACTGCGAACATATGTAATTATCGACAAGAAGGTGAAATGCTTTTTTCTTTACTTTACGATTCTTCTTCTTTCTTATTTTTTTCTTTTTCTTCTTTTACTTTTACTTTTTATGGTTTTTATTTTTTTTTTTCTCTCTTTACAGCAAGATATATGTTCCGCGGTACGAAATCCCTTGTGTGCGAAAAATTATTTAACAAAACGATGAATTCTCGATTCATACCGGTAATAAAAATTTTTTAATGGCTCTTATTTTTCTTTGCTTTTTCTTGTTTTATTCAAATTAACGAATTTCGTGTCATAAGTTTCGTAATTTTTAAAACACCTCAACGAACTTTCAAATCCAACTTTCGAATTTTTTCTTTCGACTAATTTCAAACCTCCAATTTTCAACATATAATTCTAGATTCTCGGAATTAAATGTTCTCAGTTTACAAATTTCATTTCCTAATTTCAAATGTCAATTCACATCTTTATTATAAATTTTACAGTTTCAAATTTTAATTCCCAATTCTTAATCCCTAATATCTTTTTCAATTATAAGTAATTAATTCTCAATTCGCACGCTTTGATTTTTCAATTCTTGATTTGCAATTATTCTCAATATATTCAATTCTCAATTCTCACCATTGATTTCTCAATTTTTACGTTGAGATTCATAATTTCAAATCTAAATTCGCGATTATTGTCAATTTACAGATTTTAAATTTCAATTTTCAATTCTCAATATTTATTTCTCAATTTCAAAGTTTCTTTCAATTCCATTTTTCTACTTTCTTCTCTCGACGAAGATTATTTGCAATCTCGCAAGATTTTTTTCACATTTGCTTGAGTTTTGAACTGATTTGAATTGACAAGGCAAAAAATTTGAAAAATTGAATTTCATCAATTTAGATGTACATACATACATACCTATATTAACAAATACCTATGTAAGTATCTAAATTCCTGTGTACCATATACATATATTGTATATGTATGTATATATGTATATACGAGTGTAATGGCAGCATTCAGTAATTAGCACGCGAGTTGCAGAGGCTAATCCAATTAGTTGTAACAATTAGATATACCTTGAAGATAAGTGAATTATACCGATACATAGTTAATTGACAGTGCCTATACGTATATATGTATTTATATGTATATACATATGTATACATATATTTGCGGTAAACGAGAGTCTCGCTAATTAATATCTGCGTATATTGTCTCGTATAGCTGACGTACGAATATAATTAGGATTTAATTTCACCTAATTCTGAGAAAATTCGACCAATTTCTCTGTTTCATTTAATATAATTACGAATTGTGTGAGTAAAAAAACAAAATGAAAAATGTATAATAATTAGGCCAAAAAAACTATCAGTATTATAATCACATTTCTCGACTATCAATAGTCAATAATCATTTTCTATATTCAAGTTTAAATTCTTCAATTCTTTAATTCTTGATTTGCAATTCTCGATTTGCAATTATCCTCAATATATTCAATTCTCAATTCTCACTAGGTATATTTGTTTTTTATAGAACCATTTTTAGATTTTTGTAACTGCCCTCAGTTTACAATTTTCATTTCCTAATTTCAAATCTCAATTCACATGATTATTATAAATATTCAAGTTTTAGATTTTAATTCCTGATTCCTACTACCTAATATCTTTCTCAATTATTAATTATCAATTTTCAATTCTCACGCTTTATTTTCTCAATTCTTCAATTCCACAATTCCTGATTTTCAATTCTTGATTCGCAATGATTCTCAATATATTTAATTCTCAATTCTTATTATTTATTTCTCAATTTTCAACTTCCTATTTCTGATTTCACATCTCAATTCGTAACTATCATCAATTCAGAGATTTGAATTTCAATTCTCAATTCTGACTTTCTAATTTTTTGATTATCAATCGTGAATTATCAATTCGCACACTAAATTGTTTCAGATCCCCAATTCCTTATTTACAATTCTCGATTGATAATCCTTCTCAATATATTTAATTCCTAATTCTCACTATTCATTCCTCAATTTTAAAGTTTCAATTCTCAGTTTCAAATCTCAACTCTCAAAATAATTATCAATTCTCAAGTCTTAAATTTCAATTCTCGATTCTCATTCTTCATCTTTCTTTATTCCAAATAATCAATTATCAATTCTCATGCTCATTTTTTTTAATTCATCAATTCTACAATTCTTGATTCCCAATTCCTGACCCATAATCATTTTCAATATACTTAATATCCAATTCTCGCTATTTATTTCTCAATTTTTCACTTTCAATCCCTGTCCTCAGATCTCAGTTCGCAATTATTATCAATTTTCAGATTCTAAATATCAATTTTCAATTCTCACTCTCTGTATTTCTCGAATATCTATTATGATTTCTCAATTCTGCAATTCATCAAACTTTTTAATCTAAAGTCTTTTATATCTCAATCTTTATAAAAACAAGTTCAATTCACACAATTCAATTATCAATTCAAAAATTATTATAACCTTTTAATCTTGAAATTCTTACAATTATTTCATGAATAACAATCTTCTATAAAAATTTTTTCTCATCAGGTGCGGTATGAAAAACCAAAAAAAGGAAAAATAGTACAAAAAAAAAAGAAAACAAATGAAAAATTTGTTGGAATAGAAGAAACACCTCACTTCGTTACTGTAAGAGTGGCAAAAAATCGAGACAGTAAAACCTAACTGAAGTATATATCCTGCAATGTTGGTATATATCTCTTTCTCTCTATACTAGGTATACTCAGCAATTGGCACGAGGACGAGTGTTCAAAGTTCACGTGAAAGTACCAACGCTTGTATGTATCTATGTACATACGAGTACCTACAGAACCCATGTGCACGTAACTATTTCCACTGCAGTATGCACTCGAGATTAACGGGGTGAGTCGTAATTCAATGATCGAAAAAAAAAAAAAAAAAAAAACAGAAAAAAAATAGACAAAAAAAGTGTATATAACCATTTTGTCAATTTACCTTAACTACGATGTTTTGTTTCGTCTTTTTTTTTGGAAATTTTCACGAATCACAAACCTTTGCAAATTTCAACCAATCGCTTTGCGGATTTTTTTCCGGATTTCGATACGCGAAAAAAATAAAGAAAGAAACAAAAAATAAAAAATAAAAAACAGCAACGAAAAGAGATGATGAAAAATTTTGAAATTTACAGAATATCTTAAAAATCGAATGATGATTATAGTTGTGAAAAATTTCGATGTCAAATTTGCTTCAAACCGTTTGAAAAATTGGATTCTTAATTTTTTTTTTTTTAATCTTGAAGATAACAAAATTAAATTCAAATCCTTTTCATTTCTGGCAAAAAGGACATCCTATATAAATATATGTATTTACATTATATTACATATATATATATATATATATATATACCTATATATACACACGTTACAATAAATAATGAATTCAAACCACACGCAGTGGCCCCCAAGCTCCTAAAATACCTGTATTAATTTAACCCTTGGATTGTGGTCAGAGAAATACCAGCGTGGTAGGTCGAGTGGCTAGAATTACGGGTAAAGAACGTAACAGTTCACCATTGGTCAAGGGTTTGTCTGTTTGGTGTGTAATGGTTGGTAATTATTGTAGAATTCTCTCCGCATAAAACCAGTTACTGCAGCAGCTTCCACCAGTGAGCAACAAGAGGAACTTCGCAGGATGAGGTAGAAGTTATACCTTACATATATACCTACTCTACAGCTGTATACATAAATGTATATCTATACAGCAAAGCCTGAGAAATTTTCTCACCGTTTCTGCAATTTTATAAAAATAATTATTACCACTTTTTTTTGTTTGTTTGTTTTTTTTTTTTTTTTGGTTGGGACCATATGCAATGAAAACCAAAAAAAAAGTGAAAAAATTTTTTTTTAATCGTTGATCCAAAAATAGAAGAATATAAAAAAATAATAGGTGATATTGAAGTGAGAGCTGAAACAGGTGTAGGTAGGATATAGTTAAACTAAACTACCTTAGGCACGTCACTATATCCCGAGGTCTAAAGACCGGTGTGAATCGATTTTCTAAAAGTTGTTGGGAAAATTGGATTCCTGTTTTATTTATTTTGTTATGTTTTTTTTAAATTTTTTTCTCACTACTTACGAGGCTATTTTAGGACCATTAAATAGCGGAAACTGTTCTAATATCTATATCAAATATACGGATCAATTTATTTCAATTCTCTGAATACTTCAGATCGTAGAAAAAAAAAACAAAAAAAAAAAAATTGATTAGTACTTAAAATTACCAAAGAAAATACAAAAACAAAAATAACAATTCTGTGGTATGTTCAAAAAAAAATTGACTTTTTGAATTTGGGGACGGTAAATGTTTCGAGATTATTCAAAATCTCGTTTATCGAAAATTAGAATCGCCAGTTTGATTAATTTACTTTCAGAAAATCGATAGATTGTTTTTTTATACACAAATTGTATAAAGAATGATCTTTTTTTTTTTGATAATTGAAACTATTGAAATAATCGAGAAAATATTTAAACGAAAATCTATAAGCCTCTGTGAGAGAGAGAGAGAGAGAGAAAGTCAAATGTTCAGACTACAATAGACTCCCACTCGTATCTCTCTCTCTCTTATTTTGTAGGTACGTAACATAGAACGGTATATAATATATATGTATATAGTATATAGTATGTCAGAGTTTTGGGGTGTCCCAGAATTCACCCTATGACACCATCTGTCGGTTACAAGCAGTCGCGTTCATTGCCAGAGGAAAACCAATAATGGCGAACGTCACATTGGCTAGAGTGCATCTTGAAAATGAAATATAAAAAAAAAAATCGAAAGAAAAATACAGAAGGGATAGAAAAATGAAAAACAAAAAATAAATAAATAAATAATTGGCTCGGTTTATAAATTTTTCATCAAAAATTTCTAAGTTCAGAAATTTTTCAGCTGTTAAAAAAAAAAAAAAAAATAGACAGAAAAATACAGAAAGAAGGACAGAAAAATGAAAAACAAAAAAAAAACAAAAATAAATAAATAAATAATTGGCTCGGTTTATAAATTTTTTTAATACAAATTTTCTAAGCTCAAAAAATTTTTAAACTGTTTAAAAAAAAAAAGGCAAAAAAAAAAGGCTTTTGTTAAAAAAATATTTTTGGCTTTAATCCGATAATAATTATTCTTTTCTGTCGTTATCTATTTATTTATTGCTCACCTCGGTTTGCTCGGTTAATTTAGAGCCCTGATGTGAGGATTTTTTATCTGGGTTTGTTTTTAGCATCGGTACGTTGACAAATATGGGTTTTCGTCCTGTCCAAGGAGTCGAGTGGTATCAGTGTCTTATGACGTACATTAAACCGTCTAAAAGAGCAAAGATTGTGGCTAACCAGAGTTTCGAGTCTCCGCTGTATCTGTCCATTAGCTAAAATTGTTCGAACAGGGTGAGTAAGAATTTTTGGTGAAATAAAAAAAAAACAGAGAGAGAGAAGAAAAAAATAAGAAAGAAAGTGAGGTAGGAGAGAACAAAACGGTCTGAATATCTCCAAAAAATACCTTTTTTTTTAAAAAACGTTATAACTCGTCTGAAAAATTAGTAAAAATTTTTTTAAATAAAGAATTTTAAACTTCAAAGCTTCTTCTTTAAAAAACTGTGTTTAAAATTTTCTTAACGTTTTTTTTCACTTAGTTATTCAATTTCGAATAACGTCACTCGTAGGCAAGGTGAAGGACGAGTGACGTTATTCAAGATTGAATAACTTGGTGAAAAAAAATCGTAGAAAGATTTCTAAAGAAGGATTTTGAAGAAGAAGCTTCAAGCTTTAAGGCTATTATTAGTGAAATTTTTTGCGTCGATTTTTAGCCCGCAAAAATTGAATTTTGAAAAATTGATTCTTTTGCACAGTTCGCAACGCTTCATTCAGACATTTGTGAGCGAGCCGAAAATGAACGCAAATGAATTTCGAAAACGAGATGTCAAAGCTGAGAGATCAGGCTTCAAAATGTACTATTTTTTGTTCGAATTCGATAATTTTTGATTGAGTTAGAACAGTTAGAAATAAATGTTGAAAAATTGACATTTTTGCACAGTTCGCAACATTTCATTCAAACATTTGTAAGTGAGCTAAGAATGAACGCAGATGAATTTTGAAAACGAGATGTCAAAGCTGAGAGATCAGGCTTTGAAATTCTATATTTTTTGTTCAAATTCGATAATTTTTGATCAAGTTATAACAGTTTGAAAAATGGTGTCAACTTTCGGGAGATTGTTGGTGAATTTTTTGATGATAATATCGTTTAGTTTGGTATAGAATTTTGCGTTTTTTGAAATCGACTGACTAAACCGTTAGCCGTAATTAATAAGCCATATAAAATATCGCCGATTCCGATAGCTCGAAAAGTATGAGAATTGGTTTCATCCAAAAGCCGGGCGCGTCCCATTAGCTTAACTTATCGAAAACGTTGGAAATATCAGTGTGGTACGGGTAAGTACCTTATACCTACCTACCTCTACCTACATCATGGTACTTTAGTAACCGTATGGAAGTTTACGGTGAGACCATTCCGCGGACGTATAGGACTTGAAATAAACGCGATATCTTGATTTACGAGCAACTCGATGAGACAGCCACGCAAACGCAACCTTTTCTTAATGTACCTATAGTATAAGGTACATATATGCATGTATGTATATGTAAGTATATACAGTACAGTGTAGGTATATATCCCGAAGTCTTCAGGACCCTGCAACATGCTGTGGAAGGTCCTGGACGACCGTCCTCCGTGGTACACGTACCATTTTTTTTTCTTTCTTTTCATTCCCTTTCCCTCTTTTTTCTTTTTTCGGGTTTGAACACCAGTTCAATATCGCCCACTGTACCGTTTCGTAAAGTATAAACAATGGACGGTTGGATATATTTTATATATACAATACATACAGACAGTATATAGTACATAAGCATATAAGTCTAGGTATGTACATACACCGAGTCGCGTTCCACTTTTGAGTACGTATACCACCCCTAAAAAGCTTTTTCGTTGATCCCTTTCGGGAGCTCTCTAGCGAAGACCTTGTTCATTTTTTCTTTTTTTTTTTTTACTCACTCCCCGAATATGCTCCCGTTTCGTTATATTTTTATTTCTATCTTTTTGTTTGTTTGTTTGTTTGTTCTTGTGTTTTTTTTTTTAATTTTTATTATCGTTCCCCCCTGCATATCAATTACTCAGACTGGTATACGAACAGCGTTGACCATGATTAAAGCCTCTTCACATCAATGCAGAAAAAGAATAAGAAACATTACGCAGTATACCCTACGTTGCTTTTTTACTTATTGTTTTCAGTTTTTTTTTTTTTATTTTATTTGATTTGTTCGTTTGTCTTTTTCAATGTCTTTCAAGAATGTCTAATTTTCTTCCTTTTTTTTTTTTTTTTATTTTTTGATTTTCTCTGTATTTTCTTAGTCCTTTGAATTTTCTTTTTAATATTAGAAACTGAAATATTAAATTCTGCATTTAAACTGCAGACGATGATAATTAAGATACTTTATCTTTTTTCAAAAAATTGTAGAAAATTCAAATCGATTTGAAAAAAATGTAAGAAAAAAAAGCTGAGTGCTTTTCAAAGTGAGAAAAATTATGTAAAAAATCGCGGGCCTAATTCGAGGGGTCAAGGGTCAGACTAAGGTCGAAATGATATAGAATGCCCCATATATATATATGTATGTATGTGAATATACCGCATGTGAACGAAACATCCGTATATGGTTCGACGGTGGCATAATCGAGAAAATATTGTTACGTAAAGGATTGCCACTAAAGAGATACATATCTTTAAAGTTTATGAATATATCCAAGACACGACCTCCACTTTTGCCGAGCACAAACACTGCCACAACCTTATGCTATATGGTATTTATACTATTTGTGAAAATCTATTTTTATATCAAATTCTTGCCAATGATAATTCCGAAGTTAAATAAGGGAAGCTTTTGGAATCGTTCCGGAAATCAAAAGTCCAATTTTTTTTTAAGATCTGACCATTTTTGACTAAATTCTTTTATAGATCAATCGATACGGTTTTATGGATATAAAAACCGTTTAAATTTTTAAACTAATTCGTGCAGTAGTTTTTGAGTTATCGATAAACAAAAATCTTAAACATTCTTTTTTTTTTTCAACCGATTATATCTCGAAAACTGATCAACAGATTTCAACCGATTTAATCTTGATCGTTAGCATTTGATCTAACTTAAGTCGTACCAAATTTTGGAATTAATCGATTCAGTGATTTTTGAGTAAAAAAATAAAACATTAATCTTCTCTTGATTTTTAGTACGATTCTAACTTTTTATTCATAGATGATTATTTTTTGATATTTAAAAATACTAGGGCAGATATTCCGAAAATCTGGCTCATGGATATTCGTCGAACGACCCAAATGATTTTTATTTTTATTTTCACTTTATCTCGTGTCCTTTTTTGTTTTTTTTTTTTTTTATTTTTTATTATTTCTTCTTTTATTCAACGAAATAATAATCAAAGCCTAATAAATATGGTCGGAAGCTCTCGATCAATCCTGTCAATTAGTCCGAACAAAATATAAATAATAATAATAATGATGATAATTGACCTCTGATTACCGCGTTGCATTGAAATGATTAGTTCATCGGTTCGGAAATTTATTTCTTCCTCTGATCTCACAATCAATAAATTAAAAAGGCTCGTGCACAGTGCGCTTTGTGTATTCCCGGTGCTTTTCATCACCGATCTATTCGATTTCGAATAAACAAAATAAAAATGGGAACGGATTGTTCCCCAGAAATTTTTTTTTCCGTTTGTTTTCTTTCTTTCTTTTCAATTTTATTTTAGTTTTTTTTTTTTTTTCATCATAATTTGGACAGGGTTTTGTCTTTTATTTTTTTCTTAACCCAGTTTAATAAATTACACCTATACATATATACCTGCACCAGGTGAAGGAAGGGCTTCGGAGCTTCTGAATCTTTCTACTTTAGGGAACAGGTAGCTGTAGGTATATTATTTTGTTATTTAATAAAGGGGCTTTAAAGTAAAGAAATAGATAAAGATTTTTGATGATACGTTATATGGTGTATGTATAGATCCATGGATTTATATTTAACTAGTGTATATAGTAATTTTAAATGAAAATTTAATTTAATTTCTTTTTTTGCTTCTCAGCTTAGTCAATGAAAATAACAGCTTTGTCTATACTATAATGACTATAATTTTTCACACATCGGAAATTTTCAATATTAAAAACCGAATTTATTGAGATTTTATTTATTCGAGTGAATAGTACTTTCACAACAACGGATTGACGTTACGGTCTTAAGTCTAAGTTGGTCTTAAGTCTTGAGTTTTGAGTCTTGAAACTTGAATCTCGAGTCTTAAGTCTTTATTCTTAAGTCTTAAGTCTTAAGTCTTAGGTCTTAAGGCTTAAATCTTAAGTCTTACATCTTAAGTCTTACATCTTAAGTCTTACATCTTAAGTCTTAAGTCTTGAGTCTGTATTAAGTATAGTATGTCTAATAGTATGTTTCAAGTCTTGAGTTCTAATAGTATGTCTTAAGTCTTAAGTCTTAAATCTTAAGTCTTACATCTCAAGTCTTAAGTCTTAAGTCTTGAGTCTGTATTAAGTATAGTATGTCTAATAGTATGTCTCAAGTCTTGAGTTCTAATAGTATGTCTTAAGTCTTAAGTCTTAAGTCTTAAGTTTTATGTCTTAAGTCTTAAGTTTTGGGTCTCAGATTCTTTTTCATTCTCAAACATTGACTTGAGACGTGTGTACCTACCCACACCCACACACACACGCACACATTTTTTTTCATTTCATCTTTTCTATTCTGTTTTTGAGTCTGAATCTGTTTGTCAATTATTACAATCAATCGTTGATTATTATATTATTATTATTTGGTTAGAGTACAGCTCAATCACTGATCGATCGGTTACAGTCTCTTAGTTAGCCTCTTTACTTTCCACTTTTACTTGAATTTTGTTTTTTTCTTTTTTTAGTATTTTATTCTACTTTTTCTACATTTAAATTCACTCCTTCGCCTTCATTAAGCTGCAGGATAGCCCGTCCCTTACTTACCTTACCTTTCCTTTCCTTTCCTTTCCTTTCCTTTCCTTTCCTTTACTTTCCCATTACATTCAAGAACGAGAATGAGAGTGAGAGCGAGAGCTTCGTACGAAACGTTAAATTCCTCGAAGAAAAGACATGCAAATGGATCGAGGATATACTTTTAGTCGATTTTGTTTTTTTATTTTTAACATTTTTTTATTTTTTATTTATTTGTGTGTTTTTTTTCTATTAAAACCTGTTTGTCCTCTTAGTGTAATTAGCATCAGTATCAGAGTTTCGAGACTGGACAGACCTGCGTGCTACTGCTGATGCTGTTGCTGCTACTATACGCAGATTCTCGACTTTTCACTCCTCTCGAGTATCACCTCGTAATTAAGAACGTGAAAAAAGTAAAAAATAAAAAAGAAAAAATGAATGAATAAAACCAAAACCAATCCAAAAATAAAAAAAAAAAAAAAAGGAGGAATTATTTAACAGTCCTTAAACCTCGGCTATAAATCACGACCCTCGCTTCAATTCTCGCTCAATCTCGATCATATCCTCGAACTTGCAGCATCAATTTTTTTCTTTTTTTCGTTGTCGTTTTATTTTTTTTTCTAAATTATGTTAATTTCCAAAAATTTTCAATTCAAATATCTACCTGCTGTTATAATATTAACGGGTTCTTAAAACTTGTAAAAAAAAAAAGTAAATAAAAATAGGTAGGTACACACTGCAGACTGTACAATTTTCTTACAATCTTGCCTATCTTCAACGCTGTTCACTGTATAGGGGATATTATTTTTAATTTTATAACCCCTTCGTCTCTGGGGTTGTAAATATTGTTAACCAGTACCACGTGACCAATATAATGTATGTACGGTGTGTATGTGCGAGTTAACCTACCTAGTTAACTGTTTTATGACCAAGTAAATTATACTTTCAACCTCGAGATATCTTTACTCCCTCTGTATACCTTATACACACTAACCCTGTTATATACTTGCTCTATGTCTATTACAGCTTATCGGGTGAATATAACAAGGGTGCTGTTACTCCAAAAATAAATATATTGATAAATAAATAATTTAAAAATAAATGAAAATTTGGAAAGATCCTAAAATTAAAATTAGGACAAATTAACTTAATCAATTTTGTTTGTTTTTTTGTTTTTGACAGATTTATCTCTTATTTTAGAACCGTTGATGAGCAGGTTGAAATAAAAAAAAAAAATAGAGAAAATATAGAAACTGTCATTTTTGAAAATAGCTGAAATAAAATTATTGAAGTCATTCGGTGTTTCTTTTTTTTTTTTTGGTTTTTTGAGGTAGAGAAAATAGAGACAATTATCTGCTTTTTATTTTTTATAAGTTTGCGAGGTGTCTTCACTTTCGATCTTTTTGATGTACAGGTGAAAAAAAAAAAAACGAACCGGAAAACAGTTTTTCAGAGTACTTTTCATAAAAAAGAAAAGAAAAGGATTGGTTTGTCAGGAGAAGAAAAAATATAAAAAAGTGATAGATCAAAATTGAAAATTTCAGATAAAAAAAAAAATGCTCTATATATTGACAAACAACAATTTCATACAGTGCGTTTAATCCCAATTCGATCTGGGTACATTTACAATTTCTTCTTGTCATTGGCAAGGATCGCCCTATATATTGACAAACAACAATTTTATACAATGCATACATTCTACTTCGATCTGGGTATATTTACAATTTTTTTGGTGTTATTGGCAAGGAACGCCCTATATATATGAAATTCTCAACTCGGAAGAATATATTCTTTCATTTAGAAAGGTAATACAGAGAAAAAAGTATAGGTTTGTCGGTAAAACAGCGAAAATCGATTCATTTCCGGTAGAACCGGAAGTTCAAATTAAACGAGACATGGAAATTTTTCATGCCCATCATTTGGTTGTAAAGTCCTTAGAATTTCAGATTTTTTCATCGAGCCGTTTCCGAGATAACCGCGCGAGTTTGTCGAACGGGCCGACAGATAGATCGACATCTTTCTAAAAACCTTTTTTTCGGTTTCTAGAGGGTCGAAAACGTGAAGATTCGTTGAAATTAGCAAAAGTTACTTTTCAACCAAAACCAATACTTTTATATCACCGTAGGTGATGAAAAGAAAAAGAGACAAAATAGAACATTCAATTTTTTAAAAATCGTTATTAAATCAAATCATTAACATTATTCTGTTTTTATTTGCGGGTAAAAACAGTAGAGACGATTATCTTCTTTTTAATTCTTCCAATTAGTTTATAAAGTTTCTTTGCATCTTTACTTTCGATCTTCTGGTAGCCAGAGATAGAGGTTCTTAGTTCTGCTCAGTCATTCTTCATCCTGAGATGAAACTGAAAAAATAAAAAAATACATGAAAAAAAAAAAAACACCAAATAAATTGCGAGAAGAATTCTACTGTAGAATTCCATTTTCTGAACGGGTGATGATGGTGGTACAGCTATGGGGTAAAAAAAGTTGGCTGGTAAGTTTAAATGAGCCCAGATACCTCTTTCCGGCAACTCCAGGGTTTCTTCACTTTCTTTAGGATAAACTATATCCCCCTATTCGTAGTCTTTGGGGTAAGTATGTATATATATATATATATATATATAAGTATAGTTCCACAATTCTTTATTATATGCTTTGTTCGAGTGTATTTGAACCATTTTCAATTCTCGTCATATAATTTTTCTTTTTTTTTCCAATTTTTTTTTTTTTTGCTTTCTTTCTTTTTTTTTCATATAGGTACCTCGTAGTTAGTCCAATTTCAAAAATAGAGAAAAAAATTTAAAAGCAAAGTTCTTAACGGAAATTAAAGTCTGAGAAGATTTTTTGATTCGATAGAAAAGCAACAAAAAGCAATGAAAATAAAAATAGTATGAATTGTATCGAAATTCGTTGTAGTGATTCGATGTTTCTGTACGGAATATTCGAAATAAATTTATACATTATTAAAAAAAAAAAAAAAAAAAACGATAAGAAATTTTTTAAATTCTCAATTTTTGCAAAAATTTAATAAGAAAAATTTCAAGATCTTTCGAAGAATCGAGTAGGGGAAACGTGAGATGAGATTTTTTTTTCTGTGTATTTTTTTTCGGTGTAATCGTCTCGTGTTTTTTTTTCGTCTTTTTAACAAAAAAAAAAAAAAAAATTCCTTTAATAATTTTACGGTGTATATTATTCGTTGTGGAATTTTCAATAACCAGGGTAAGCATAACGCACCTGAAGGAACTTTTTGCTCCAATGTATATAGAAATATAATACATAGGTATATATACATATATATATATATTTTTTACTTAAAATTTATACTTTTCAAATCGATACACAAATTCCGTGAAGCTTTATTATTGTTTGCCATGCCAGCAATGGAGAAAATGGAACAAGGTATAATTAGAATAAATAATTTATAAGAGGTAAAGATTTTCTTTTCCTTACTTACTTACTTACTTACTTGCTTCCTTCCTTCTTTCCTTACTTCCCCTGTTTTCTCTCCCTCTTTCTTAATTCTTTTTTTTACTCCAATTCCAAAGAGCGAAACGATTACCTTTACGAAACCTCGCTGTATACTTTATTGAGCTAATATCTGCAGAGACCTGATTTTAATTTACCTCATCTATATATACATATATGTATATAAATATGCCTTCGATCAGCGTTAAGAAATTTTAGCGAGAGAAAAGAAAAAGAATTTACTTAAAAATTCACAAAGTCGATAATTCCTGTTTGATCCCGTTTCCATTTTTTTAATTTTTTTAATTTTATATTTTGTGAACGAAAAATCTTTCTGAGGATAAGAATCTGACGATTCTTGAAACTCCGTTCCATTTTAAGATTTTCTATCAAACATAGTCGTTGTATTAGCTCTCTCTTTCTCCTATCGACTAACTATAAGGTCTTAAGTCTTCTACGAAATGGAGGAGATGTTTTCGTGCTCACAATGACGCCCACGCGGATCTAAGAAACATAGAGTTAACTTGTACGTGTTTATAGAGAATTGACATATCGGTATTCCAGGACTTTAAACCTCGTAGTACAACTTCATCTTGTGAGTATTTACACATATATGTGTATAGTCTGGAAGAATTTCTTGACCTATTTCCGGTTGCCATATTGTAGAAAAATTGATTAAAAGTAAAGTGCGATTTTTTTTCTATACAGTTTTGTAGTTTTGTATTAATAAATCATCGACATCTACCTTTAACACGATTAAAATATTAAACAGATAAACTCAGATCACGTATTTCCTATCGTTAATCAACAACGCAAATCTCTAGATACAAGAGAAAGTCCGCTTCGTAATCCTCACGCGTGAACTCGCCACGCTGTTAACCGTGTAGCTTTTACAATAGACATATTTCTATACACAATTTTTTATAATCGTATAAGATTCTCTTACACATGTATTCTCTGTCAAAAACCACGACGAAATTGTATCAGCAGTAACTCTGAGGCTCTAATAGTTTTTGAATTACAATGAATTTAAGTTTCAACCAATCACCGCTCGCGGTAGTCGAAGCGCCAGCTAGCGGTGGCGTCTGGCGGCTGTGTGACCGTTACGCTTTGCCGTACTTCGACTCGCTCTCATTTGAAAACTACTGGAGCTACAAAATTATTTTTTTTCGATCATCGGTTCGGTTTTTCGAAATGAATACGATGGCTTAGAAGAGGTTAGACAATTCGAAGTTTTTGATGAATCTCATTCAACGTTGAATTAAAGGCACGGTTATATTACACCGTTATCAGTTTCTAAATGTCGTGTAATTAATCTACGATTAAGATGTCATCGAATAACAATTCGTAATTGCAGCTGCCGTTAAACTTTTCGTGTTAGAAATCGAGTTTTCAATTTATGCGGATGGTTTAAACGGATAAAACTATTACGTCATTACGTCGTTTGATCGCAATTAGCCTAATTCAAGTTTGATTCACGTCGCAGATTGAAATTTATCGAAACCAAACCCTCGGCGTAATTACAAACGTATTAAATCACGTTTCGAAATAACTAGAGCCCGTTATCACCGAGTGCGGAATTTTCACTTTCGAAATTCGAGCCACATTCGGTCATTTAAATTAATACATTATTTAGAATTTGCTAATTTGTTCTTCTGTTTTCGGTTTTAGGAATTTAAATCAATTTCCCATCAAATTTACAAAATTTTAAATAAGAGGAAGGTTTTTTTTTTCGATACCTTCTCAAATTTCGGAAAATAATCGTTCGTTGCAAGAGGCCCTTTTTTATGGCTTGAGAAAAATCGGCATTGATGGGCTAAAAATCGTTGGAATAACGCCTAGGATTACGGGTTAAGAAACAATGCAGCCTCCAAGTGAGAAGGAAAAAAAAGGGAAAAGAAGAAGAAGGAGAAAAAAAGGGAAAAAACAGGAGGATAAAAATGGGATAAAAAAAAAAAAAAAAATCAGAGAGCTGTAACTCGACACCTTAGCATTCATCTCACGTCATAACTCATAACCAAAGACACCTCCGCTATTCAAAGCATGTCAAAAATCCTCAAAAGAGATTTCACTGTCTGCAGAAGCTGTGCGGAAGCCCAGCCCGACAATACCTACTCTTATTATGTTTTTCTATACCACAAAGAGAGAGAAGGAGAGAAGGAGAGAAAAACGAGGTCATTTTACTTATAGTTCATCGCTTAACCTCGTTTTATTAAAATAAGGAGAAAAAAAAAATCGAAAAAGGTAAAAATTTTTTAAAAAATCTTACCGATAGTCTCGATTTTTTAATTTTGCATTTTGATTTTCATATATTTTTCGTTTAATTGACTAAACTGATTATACTTTTTTATTTATTTTATTATTTTTAGTCTGTTTTACGGAATCGATGAAGAAAATAATTTTCTTTTCAAACCGAATTTTTTCGACTCGAACGAATAATATGTAAATCGGTTGGTAAATTTTTTTATTCATTTTTTTTTTATTTTTTTTTTTTTAGTGAGAAAGTCACGAGTCTTTATATCTGAAAAGAAATTCCTTCACGAAGCTTAGTACAAGGCAGAAACCGCAAAATAAACCACTCACACACAGAGGAGACAGACACGTATCATTCGACATGGGGAGAAAGGGGGACGACACGTTAAATCAATACCGATTTCTCAATCTGCTTATTTTATTTTTACATTTTTTTTATTTTTTTTTTTTGTGATTTTTCGTTTGATTCTAATTATATCAAATCGGTGAATAAGAACACGTCTTTTGAATTCAAAATTGGGAAAAATAAGTAAAGAATATCGATTAGCGATTTAAATTATGATTTGTCAAAAGTAAAAGTAAAAATTGAAAACTTTATCGACATATCGGTAATAAAAATCGGTCGATTTTTTTTTTTTTTTTTGTCATTTTTCGTTTGATTCTAATTATATCGAATCGATGAATAAGAACACGTCTTTTGAATTGAAAAATTGGGAAAAATAAGAAAAGAATATCAATTTACGATTTAAATTATGATTTGTCAAAAGTAAAAGTAAAAATTGAAAACTTTATCGACATATCGGTAATAAAATCGGTTGATTTTTTTTTTGATTTCGTTTTTTTTTTTTTTAGCTTAACATTACTTTCAGGTTTTTCTTTTATAGTACGATACTTGTTGAACAGTTGAAGAGAAATATCTTGAGAATTTGTAAGTGGTTCTGACACGCGTACTGAATTTTTAGAAAATTCTCCCAAAATAGAATCCGATTTATGTTTATGCTAATTATTATATCTTGAAAGTTTTTATTTTCTTCTTTGTTTCACATCAAACGTGAATTTTAGTTCATAATAACCATTTTCAACTTTTCGCTAATCGTTGAAAGAAATAAAGAAAAAAAAAACAAAATTTCCAAATCGTAACGAAATTCGGTCTTTTGAAAAATGTATAAAACAAAAAAGAATCAGTTTCGTTATTATTGGCAAAACAACAAAAACGGGACATATTTCGGTACGAAGAAAGATTTCGGAGTATAAAAAGAGAAAAAAAAAAGAAAAAAATTACAGTTCCGATGAAACTGAAAGAGGTAGAAAATCTGAATGTCTTTCCCATTTCCTTACTTTCAATTTTTATGAAATATATTATACCTGGGTATGAAATGTATGTATATAACATGTATTCACCCTCGAATAAGGATTTTGAGATTTTTGCGATTGTTCGTTTACCATTTTTTGGTAATATGCGAATTTTACCCCCCAAAGTGTAAAGAAAAAAAAAAAAATAATAATAATACTAATAATAAAAAAAAAAAAAAAATATAAGTATAAATGAAATTTTTTCATTCCCTGTCTTTTCTTATCGAGGTAAATGTATGTATGTATGTACCTATTTACGTATGTATGTGTGCACGTGATAAAAAAAACAAATAATAAGAAAGAAACAGAAAAAATTCTGAATTAAAATCGGATAAGACACGACGACGACCCGCAGAGTCCAGCTTCTTAGAATATATAATATACTATACCAGGTATATATATATATATACGTATACATATATACATTGATTGATTTTCTTTTCATAATCCGTAGAAATCGTTTTCTTTCTTAACAGTATGGCGGCAGGTCTCTTGGAAATTTTTATTTTACTTCAATTGTATTTTAATTCGAATGGAAATATATAGGATCTTCATATTGAAAGTTGAACAATGGATACGGCCGCGTGGTAGGGTAGGTAGGTAGGTACAATAGATTTCTCGATGCGAAACGAATTTAGGAGTGAAATGAAGCGAAATGAAAAACCAATCAAAAAGTAAAATAATAAAAAAAAAAAAAAATGTACCAATCCTAATAAAGCTTAAAAACAAAAAAAATAAATAAATAAAAAAAGGAAGAAGAAAGAGAATCTCGTATCAAATTATTATTGTTGTTATTATTATTAATTTGTGCTTAATTATTCTTCTACAATCACGAAGCTCGAGCCCGAGCTCGATTATTATTTTCTTTTTTTATTCCCCTTTTTTTTTTTGTTATCGATTTTTTTGCCAGAAGGCTCTTTCAAAAATTTGTTCCTTATGATCGAATAACAAGCTTCAAAAAATTTGAGCTTTTAAATTTAATATTTAGAAATCGCTCATCGCGATTTTCTATCTCTCATTTAAATAACACACATGGGAAATGTTCTTGTGGCACACTTCGATTTTTATATCTCAAGTACTAATCTACTTAAAAAAATTTTATACAGCTATTTTTGTTCAAAATTTAACGTTCTACAAAAAAGGTCTCTTAGTCTTTTTCGACAAATTCAACTGTTTCCAAGTTATTCATGATTATTAAAATGGTGATTAAAATGGTCGTTAATTTCGAATAACTTGGAAAGGGTTAATTTCATCGACAAAAACTAAGAGATCTTTTTTGTAGAGCAATCAATTTTGAACCAAAGTAGCTATATAAATTTTTTTCAAGTAGATTAGTACTTTAGATATAAAAATCGAAGTGTGCCTCAAGAACATTTCCCATGCTTTTCAAATGGGAAATAGAAAATCGCGATGAGCGACTGCTAAATACCAAAATTAAGGATCTAGATTTTTCGAGGCTTGTTATTTGATCATAAAGAACAAGTTTTTGAGAGGGCCTTTTGAAAAAAAAAAATAGTAAGTCTAGTTCGTTATGGTCGTTTTCAAATATTGTAGAAAATTCAAATCGATTTGAAAAAATGTAAAAAAAAACAAAAAAAAAAAAACTGAGTGCCTTTCAAAGTGAGAACAATCATACAAAAAATCGCGGGCCCAATCCAAGAGGTCAAGGGTCAGACCCAGGTCGAAATGGTATGAAATTCCCCATAAATATTTAATATAAATATACAACAAAGCATAATGAATCGGTTCGCGAATCAGCCAGCTTACAGCTCGCACATCGTCCGATCAATTGACTCCTGTGTTTGTAATTCGATTAGGAATATACGCGATTATAGGTTGAAAAAGATCGAATGAAATTAATTAATCCATCGCGATCACTGAGCATAGCCATCACTTCACTTCAATATATCGGTCAATCAAATTGCACCACTTTCACAATTGGTATTGCTGCAGTTGCTGATCGAGGTGATAAAAATGTATATCTATACTATATTATTTCTCTACAGTACAGAGCTAATGCAATATATACATATAATGAAATTGAAACCACGGTAGAGGGAATTTTTCAGCTTCTATTCCATGAAAATTTTTTCAATTTGTTGTCCCGGTTTTTACCGGTCTTCTTTTTCTGATTTCAAAGATCGTTATATAGACATCGTCATATCGCTTCATGCGTGTAAAATGACGGTTTTAATTTGGGTGTAAAACAAAAATTTAGAAAATTGATTGGACAGCAAAAAGTATACATATTAAAAAAATCAGGAAACCGGTTGACCTGTGGGCCAACCCGAAAACTTCCCGCTGTGTTAAATACGTTACAATTAATTCATACTATTGTGTTTATAATAAATTAATGAAGGTTATAAGTAGAATTAGTTTTCCCTATACAAATCTTTTTTTCTTCAATTTCTATTCTTCGAATAACTTTGAAACTACTCGACCGATCGATTCCAAAATCTAATCAGATCTAAGTCTTGATGAACCCTTTCGATCGCCGCAACAATCATTCAAATCGGTTAATTCGTTCCAAAGGTATCGTGCGACAAAAAGAGAAATTTTTGTCGTGCAATATCTTTTAAACCAATCGTTCGATTTTGATGAATCTTACGGTGATCGAAAGGGCTATCCAAGAGCTAAGTCTGTTCAAGTTTTGAGACTAATCGCACGAACAGTTTAAGAGTTATGCGCTAAAAACATGAAAAAAAAATTGTTTTTTAATTTTTATTTCCAAATAACTTTGAAACTAATCGACCGATCGACTCCAAAATCTAATCAGATTCAAGTCTTGATAAACCCTTTCGATCGCCATAAGAACCATTCCAATTGGTCGATTCGTTCTAAAGATATCGTACAACAACAATTTTTTTACACACAAACGCATACGGATGTCCATCCAAAAATAGTCAGAATAGCTTCCTAAGATCCCAAAACGTCGAGATCTGATACAAACCTGATTTTCGAAAATCGTACTGAAACCAATAACTTTCCTTTTCTTTTTAGAAAATTTTCAATTTTCATAGCGGGAAGTATAAAAAAAAAAAAAAAACTGACATATATATAGAGAGGTGAGAAATTTTCTTCTATTCGTTTCTCCTTGTTTGAGATACAGGTAATTGAATTTCTTTATATCCAACGCACATTCAGGTTGTAAATTTCTACTTATAAGAATGATAGCTGGATATATATATATACATGGAGTTGCACCACGTATAACATGGGCGGGGGTTTTTCATTAAAAGAAACTATTATTTGAAGTAGAGTAGGTGCAGAGAGTTGCAGTGGTTATTTTAGTTATCGTAAGAATCTAAATTAGGATTTTATTTCATCTATTTGTCGATATCTTCGAAGAATCGAATTAATAGTATACATATACGAGGGTCTATCTACTAATACTACTAATGATACTGTTGCACTAAGAACCGATCAGCATTATAGGTATAGCTTCCTGGTATAATAACAGAGAAAGATAAAAATGGAGAAAAAATCAGAACCACTCAATTGACTGACGAACAATTTGATTTTAATTTGCTACTTTGAACTTTTTTTGGAATTTATTACAGCATAATTTTTTTTTTATTTTTTTTATTTTTTTTATTAAGACACGTGAGAAAATTGTGATAAAAATTTTAATCGAACTTTTCGATGGGGGATCGGGTTGAAGTTCTGAACTTGGAAAATCCAGAACCGTAAAAATTTGGGATTTTAATATCACTGAAGTTTTTTGAAGGGGTATTTCCGTGGGAGTTTACATATAGTCGATTTCAGAAAGTTCAAATCGAAAAATACCGAGGGCTTGAAACTTCATGAAATTTCAGAGTCTTCGACTTATTCCGAGTGCATTGTACGATCTTTCCTTACTTTAATATTCGGAACTTGAAACTTTCGAAGAATTCAAAATCGTATCAAATTAATTCGGAACTTAGACCATTCGAAACCGTCCCCATAATTTAAACACGAATCCTTGTGAATTTCGGATTTGTCAATTGGCCAGAACTCTCTCCTTTTTTTTGATTCAATTTTTGGAAACTGAAGAGCCAAGAACGTGAAATTATTGCAAAACAATTTCTTCTTAACACAAAGAAAAAAAAAATAAAAATTCTATTAACTTCAGAGGCAGAATTTTGCGGTTATTCGGTATGAGATTTTTTATCGTATAACATCTCGAAGCTATTCCGTGATTGGTTGCCTGCAATTAGTTGTCAACAAAGTTTTGAAAATTTCAAGTATTTCAAACAACTTGTTATTTTGCGAATAAACCGTAGCCTAGCTCTCTCGTATATGTATGTGTGTGTGTCTGCTGGTTGAGAGTTCCCAGTTTCGAGTTTCGAGTTTCGTCGATCCACTTAAACGATGGAATTTCGTTGTCTATCTCCTCCTGGATAAGATAAGTTTATACTCACATGCACTGAATTCTCGAAAATTAATTCAATCAGTGATCCGTTTGACGTTATACATACGTATAAAGTTATTAAAAAAAAAAAGAAAAAAAACAAATAAAAAACAAAGAAAATCAAGCCGGATAAACAGTTTTTTGGGGTACTGTTCGTCAAAAAGAAAAAAAAGTATGGGTTTGTCAGGGGAAGAAAAAGTATAAAAAAGTACTGAAAAACCGAAAAAAAGATCAGAATTGAAAATTTCACATACAAAAAAGTGCCCTATATATTGACAAACAACAATTTCATACAGTGCGTTTTATCCCAATTCGATCTGGGTACACTTACAATTTTTTCTTGTCATTGGCAAGGATCGCCCTATATATTGACAAACAACAATTTTATACAATGCATTCATTCTAATTCGATCTGGGTATATTTACAATTTTTTTGGTGTCATTGGCAAGAAATGCCCTATATATATAAAATTCTCATCTCGGAAGAACATATTCTTTCATTTAGAAAGGTAATACAGAGAAAAAAGTATAGGTTTGTCGATAAGACAGCGAAAATCGATTCATTTCCGGTAGAACCGGAAGTTCAAATTAAACGAGACATGGAAATTTTTCATGCCCATCATTTGGTTGTAAAGTCCTTAGAATTTCAGATTTTTTCATCGAGCCGTTTCCGAGATAACCGCGCGAGTTTGTCGAACAGGCCGACAGACAGACCGACATCTTTCTAAAAACTTGTTTTTTGGATTCTCGAGGGTCGAAAACATGAAGATTCGTTGAAATTAGGAAAAGTCACTTTTCGACCAAAACCAATACTTTCTATATATCACCGTAGACGATGAAAAATAAAAAACGTAAAAATCTAAATTTGACAAATTTATTTCTCATAAATTAATAAAATTATCTGAACTTATTTTACTACAAAGGCAAAAAATATGAATCGAATTCTCGGTATGGTTATTTGAAATTTGCAAGAGTGTAATAGAGGGATAGCTGATTGCCAGAGGGCGTTCAGAATGATTCGATAAATCAAAAATCTCTTCTCTCGTTTGGTAAACGTTTTGAACTGCGATCGGAACTGACAAGTATAGGAAACTAAAATTACGCCGTTTTGCGCCCATGACGTATAGAATTTTCTCCGGACATTTCATCTTATTTATCGTTTCTGAATGTAGATGTCTGCCATACCACCGTTAACGTGCCTTGTACACCCTGCTCTACCCCGCGAAAGCCCTCTCAGATCATGCCAAAGATAAACGAACCTCAATTCTGCCTGCACTCCCTTCGAAATGAACACCGCGTGGTTTTAATGCACAACGAAAAGTTGCTTTTAGTCAATCTCATCGACACTCAAGATCTCTATAGTCATTTTCGATAACTACACCCCTTCAGGGCTTGGATAAAAATCCGATTTAGCTAAGCAGTGGTTTCTATGATTGCTGAGAATCTTTGCAACTCCAAAAAACTAACGAAAATCTTTGAGCATTCTACAATTTCTAGTTTTATTCGAATACCGTTATTTCTATCAAAAAACTTTATTGAACATAAAAGATGGGTACTTTCAAGTGCTAAAACTTTTGTCTGAAACACTTTTTCGAAAATTCATGAATAGATAAGATATTCTCATAAATCGGTTCCTACTTTTCAGTAAATCGTTTTCAAACATTAAAAAATATATCTTTGTTCTTCTTTTCGCCACTTGATTCGAGATTTGGATCAACTACAGAACGTCTGGGTTCGAATAAACCACCGATAAACCGAAACATTAATCTTCACGATTGCTAAAAATCTCATCTACTCTGAAAAACTATCGTGAATATCATTGACTAGCTTACAATCCAGTTTTTTTCAAAACCCGTGACCCGTATGAAAAAACTTTATTGAACATAAAAGACGTATTTTTTCAAGTGCTAAAACTTTTGTTCCAAACACTTTTTCGAGAAATCATAAACGGATGAGATATTCTTATAAATCTGTTCCTGCATTCCAATGAATCGTTTGTCAAATCTCGTGGGAAAATAATGTATATTTCTTTTCTTATTTTTCGCCACTTAATTTCAGACCTGAGAGGTGAACTTTGTCGCTAAAGTAAACTGCAGGGTAGAAATTACCTCCTATAATTCTGTGTTTTAACCCATCAAACATTCTCGAATAAAAAGTCTGCAAGTAGGTAGAAAGGAAGGAAGGTAGGTAGGTAGGTAGGTAGGTAGGTAGGTGGGTACATTGCCTCGACTATAATAACTTTCTCAATTTTCCACAGTGCTGCGGATAGCGTTTGTCAAAGAAAATTGCTCGATAAACCAACGCTACTCTAAAGACAAACTGTGTTACGAGTTTAGTTATACATTATTAACACCTTCTCGCTACCTTACATCACAAGTAAAGGTTGAATTATCGGAATTTTTACTGGTCCATATAAAGTGAGAAAAGGATGTTCAAAAGCGCGTGAAAAATGTTGAAAAGCTTGTTTCGAGCCCCACAAAAAATTAAAAAATAAAAATAAATAAGAACTCAAGGAAACGTTGTTCAACATTTTTCATCGAATTTTTCCCCAAGTAAAATCGGAAACGAAAAAAAAGAAGAAAAAATCGTAATTCGATTCCAGTACGCATCTACGATTTCCGATTGCTCTCTCTCTCTCTCTACCTCGTCTCCTCTTCACGCATCTCTAGTCAAATCAATTCGAATTTAGCATATCAAAGCCCGATTCTTCGCCCTATTTCTTAGTCCGCTTCTTATTCGCTGACCGTGACTCACCTAGCTCGACCTGTCGACGGGTGGTATTGGTTTTTCTCGAGGAAAATGTATATCCGAAGGAAATAGAAATTTTTCAGATTAAAATTCGGACTAAATGATGATCCTGCATCCGCGACGGACTCCTTTTCTTATTTTTTTTTGTTTTATCATTTTTTTTTTTTAATTTTTTTTTTTTATTATACTTATTCTGATTCTTATTCTTGTTCTTGTTCTTCTCTGGACTCTGACTCGCCGTGCTCAGGCACTTAATTTCATACGAACGGCTATCCGCGTATTAGTCACGCCTTAAGGCAGAGAGAGCCAATTTTACTGTCCGAAGATGTGATGTATCGACGTACCCCTCTTCTTACTATTTAGTATTTCTTACTCCCCTTACTTACTGCAACAGGGCCCCTCTAATTCACATCGTGTAAAACGAACCGGATTTTTAACACTCTTATATTTCTTCTCTTGAGATCCCATATCTGAGATCAGAGATCAGAAGTCGCTCTCGATTTTCAGATTTTTTTTTTTTTTTTGTTTTTCGTTTTTTATTTTACTAAAGACAAAACAGAAACAAAAATACAAAAAATAATGATTCTAACGATTCTCGATTGTCTCGTATTATATAAAAAAAAAACCTTGATCTTAATTTCAAAATTCTTAGTTCACACCGTAGAGAACAGGACTGAGAATAATCAATCCAAATTTCAAGTCAATGAAGATCGAAATTCTCGATTTATTATTGCAACAGGATCACGAACTGTAATTATTTTAAAACCGTTGAAACTTTACGGATTTTCGATTGAAAAAAAAATCGGTTAATCCAATGTCAAAACTTTTAGCTTATATTATGGAAAAGAAGGTTAAGAACAATCAATCCAAATATCGAATTATGAAGATCGAATTTTTTTTCGATTTCTCGTAGCAACGGTTCTGAAAAATCTGATTTTTTCGAAAAACTTTGAAGCTTTACGGATCTTTGATAGTTTTGTTTTTCGGTGTTTTTTTTGTTATTCGAACCGTAGAAATTTGTGTATAAAAGTCAGAGTATAAAAGAATCGTGCCTAAAGAAAAATAAACAGAAAAAAAGTGTGCGTGTAGCGTATTAGACGCGTTAAAAATGAAACTTCTCATTGAAGACGTGAGACTGCCTTTAGACTTAGGACTTAGGACTTGAAACTTGAGACTTGAAACTTTAGACTTGAAACTTGAGACTTGAGACTTGAGAGTTGAGAATTGAAACTTGAAACTTGAGGTTTGAGACTTGAGACTTGAGACTTGAAACTTGATGTTTGAGATTTGAGATTTGAGACTTGAGACTTGAGACTTGAGACTTGAGACTTGAGACTTGAGACTTGAGACTTGAGACTTGAGACTTGAGACTTGAGACTTGAGACTTGAGGCTTGAGACTTGAGACTTGAGGCTTGAGACTTGAGACTTGAGAGTTGAGAATTGAAACTTGAAACTTGAGGTTTGAGACTTGAGACTTGAGACTTGAAACTTGATGTTTGAGATTTGAGATTTGAGACTTGAGACTTGAGACTTGAGACTTGAGACTTGAGACTTGAGACTTGAGACTTGAGACTTGAGACTTGAGACTTGAGGCTTGAGACTTGAGACTTGAGACTTGAGACTCGAGACTCGAGACTTGAAACTTGAAACTGGAGACTTGAACTTGACTTGAACTGAAGACCTAGGACTTAAGACTTAAGACTTAGATGTATATGTATATTTTGTACATACAAAGTCAATCTTACACTTTTCGTTGCACTTGAAAATTTTCGGTACCATGCCAAAAGAAGTTTCACTTCAAAAAATTTGAAATAAAAAATCTAAGTAAAAAATGTGTTTCCAGAATATGAATCTACATCCTTAATTCTGGTATGAGATAATTAAATTTTGCTTAACAAAGGGATATTAAAATTTTGGTATTTATATTATATTATTCATCTCATATCTGTTTGTGGTATATTTTCTCAAAAAACCAAAAAACAACAAGCAAACAAAGAGTGAAATGTACCACACAGAGAATATAATACAAATGGAGAATAGAAAATGATATTTCTGAGCGAGAAAAACGAGGTTGTGGTGATTAGAGTGCTGTTTGGATAAAAACAGATAAAAGTAGTCTTTCAATTAAAATGCCAACGTTCGTTTCCTCGTTATTATTTTATCCTTGTAACGCGATATATTTCTGGCTACCGGAAACGCTCGGTGAAATACGAGGCTGCTATATTATGGTGCTACTGGTGTAGTACTACTGCTATAACTGCCACTGCTGATGCTGGTGCTGATTCTGATGCTGATTCTGTTGCTGAAGGCGAAACTTTTCTCTTAACAATCAGCCTCATCGTCAAACACGAAAAACGTGGTTGAATTTACCTGGAGCTTTTTCCACCATTCTTTTATCAAATGAAATCACACACGATATATATTTTTATTTTTGTTTTTTTTTCTGTTTTCAAAATTTTAACCACCAAACTTTGTTCTGTGCTGTTCATAGTAAAGCACAACAAATTCTCAAAGCAATATCCTCTAACTCGTTTCAAGCAGTCAAAAAAAAACAAAAAATTGAAGCTCAGGTATTGAAAATTTTTTCAAAAAATATAAATGAGAGAAACCAAGAAGATTTTGTTTCTTTGAAGAGAAAGATAAAAAAAAGAAATAGAAGACCAAAGTTTACAGAAATTATCACCAAATCTAATTATTCTTCGTCTAAAACATATACCTACATTAAAAAGTCTCAAAGTAGAACTTTAAAACAACTTTACGTTGCTTGATTGAAACGTCATTGACTGACGTTAAAGTTAAGATGGGCTTAATAATTTTCAAAGTCAAACTACTAAAAAAACTCAACAGTAAGAAATTTTTTTCCAAAATAAAACTTTCAGCTGTTTGTTTTTTAATTTTTTTTTTTTATAAAATACAAAAGAAATAAAATTGATTAAATTTTTGTGTCTTGCTGAGAAATTTTTTCTTTTCTCTTTTTCGCTTAGCTTAGCACCTTATTTGAAAATTTCTACACCTTTGAATATCACATACGATAAAATATACGGGGGGGAAGGGGGTGTAAAAAAAAAAAAAAATGATACAAAATGGTGCGAAAGGTTTAAGGAGTGAGTGAGTGAGATAAAATATGTTGGGCCCCTCGTTGCAATCTCCGGACTTCAATATTGACGCGATCGCTCCTGGTGTTATCCAGTGTGCAAACTTTTGCGGAACAGTTACGGTAGGTGTGTGTACCTACTACGAGCCCACCTATTTTAATTTCGCGAGTCTGCTGAGGCGGGTTTGCAATAACACTTTAATCCTTGGTTATGAACGAGAAACTCTTACCACTACTACTACCACCACCACCACTACCAACATCACCGATTTTCCTTTAGCCTTGGTTTCTGATCTGCTTTACCCCTTTCGCGTAGGAAAATCCTTATTGAATCCCGATACCAGACGCCTATTACATCCCCAACGTGTAAAATCTCTTTGAAGTTGATATCAGAATTTCGAGATTAAAAATTTTACCTAGTTCAGACTATAAAAAATAGTATTTAAAATGTTTGATCCAAATTTTGAATCAATTGGAATTAAGTTTTTTGAATAATCGTGTACACCGTGTTTGAATATGTCATTTTTTTTGAAAGCTCAGACTTGAGAAAAAGAGAAAAATAAAAGCTCGGAAAATTAGAGATTCTTTATGGTATGGCAGTTCTCTTAAGAATCTTGAATTGGTATGTGTATGTGTATATACGTCTATAGATATACAGACAATACGACGTCTTATACCGAGTTGATTTCTTCCGAGAATTGTTCAAATCCGTTGAGCTTTGGCAGAGCTTTGCCCCGAAAATGGCGTAGTCGTAAATTGAAATTGACAGAATCACGCGAACTCCGCATCAACAGCTCTGCAGGCGTAGCTATTATATCCATTCCTTTGACGCGAAAAGTTCGATATTCGATACGAAAAAAACTGACCCAAAAACCAGAACCAAAAAAAAAAACTAAAATTTTCAAATGAAAATTAAAACCGATTTTTATTGTTACGATAAAAAAATAAGAAAATGTTGGAGTTTTTAAAGCAAAGGATGAAATAGTATAGATTGACATTTTCTTTTCTTTTTCGTGTCTTTATGGTCCATGCGGGGGGTATAAGCAACAGTAAGAAAGAGAATTTGGGTTTTATGGAGCGTTGTTAGGAAAGATTTAGTAAACTGGACTTCATATATGTCCCAACATTTATCCCGGGTCAAATAAGACGCGTCATTCGGGTTAAATGCCCATAAAATAAACTCTTAGCCATACCACGTTAACTCACCTCTATACTACTCCATCCCCCCATCCACAAGCCCCGTACCGCCGTACCATTTCCTCAATTTATTCTCGATTGTCAAGAATTCTATACACACATACAAACACAGTTGCATACACAGAAAGGGTTGTTTAATGTTGTCTTTAAACCGTTTGATCATTTTATATCAAGCGATCCATGAATATTAATTATTATTTCATCCCCTGCTGCTTTGACCTGATATATGTATAGGTATCGTATATACATATATATACCCCAACTCGTTAATCAAATTCAAGCTCAAAAACATACCAAAATCAAAACCCCCATTAAAATTAACGTTACTTAAAAAGTTTTAGAAAAGAACATAGAATGCGACTAATTTTTTTGAATGAATTAAGCTCGAGTTTATTGTTGAAAAAAAGAAACAAAAAAAAAAAAAATTATGTGCGAGGTAGAAGAGAAGAAAACATCGATGTACAAATCATTCAATTTTTTTATTTTGTTTTGTAAATGTATGAAACTTTTTTGGAATCAATTCTTGGACGGAAGAAAAAAATTTATTCAAAGATTTTTAGGGGTGAAAAATGATAAAGGGGATTTTTTTAAAACACCCTATCGAGTAGGGTAGATTCTGAGCTGTGGATAAATCTAGGCTCGGGAATTGGCTCGTGTGGATATCGACTTCTGGATCGTTGTGGAGGAAATACGAAGTGTATTACGGGCTACTACATGCCTACCTTTCGCCCTCCCGCCCCTATATAGCAGCAACACTCGTAGCAATTTCCCGTCAATTCGAGTCCCCCTCTTCGGATGCACTTCTCGTGGTGGCTTCCGCTGCTTTGAGCTAAACTAGAGTCTCTCCTCTGGCAGTGGGGTTGGCAGTATTGGTAGGGGTTGACTCGTAGATGTACACCATCTCTCCCAGCCTCCCCCCTCCCCCCATGCCTTGCAGAAATCCCCCATAAATATATACGCCGCAACGGAGTTCCGCGAGCTACGAAGGCACCAATTTCAAATTTAGTTGCCCACGCTTCGACGAGCCCTGTTTATGGTAGCACACTGGGGGAATCCCTCAATTCTATACTACGGAAACCTCGTCTTTTGTCAACTGAATCGATTCACGGAATTTCGAATTCTACAGTCCGACAAAATTATTCAAACTTCACGTTATATCTCACATTACTAAAGGCTACCTGAAGGGATGAAGGAGTGCTACTCTCTTTCACAAAGGGTTTCACTTTCGTGGAGTTTCCTTTTAGTTTTTCTTTCTTTTCGAAGAAAAAAAAAAATCGAAAAAAAAATGAGGAATAACCGAAAGAAAAACAATTTTTCAGATGGTTTGGTTACTTAGACGACACGCTATGCTATTGCTGTCACGGAGAATTGTTACGCTCATTTCAATTTTGCAGTTTCTTTGTGAAATGTTCGCTTAGATGGCTCATCCCACCGCTGTCACGAATAATAACTGTTCCACTCATTTCAATTTTACAGTTTTTTTCTCGTATTTCATTAATATGACGTCAGTTAGTTTATCCTTTGAAGTAAATTAGGGTTTCCGTCAAGATATTTGAGGGTTGTTTTCGCTGTGCTAAGATCCAGTAAAAGTTCGTTCGCTGTCGTGAAACAAGTATCTTGTCGGAAAGTTTATAACTCTGCTATCCAATGTAACTTCAATATTCTGTAAAATTAATTTTCATTAGAAAGTAGTAAAAAAAAAAAAATTTTTAAAAAAACATAAATAAAGGTTCAACCGCTCTTGAGATCTATTGTAGTTATACCTCTCCGTGAAATCTTTTGAAATGTATAAAATGTTATTAAAAATATTTGAAAGCTTGTGGAATGTTTGAAAGCTTTTCGAATATTAGAAATCCGTTGAAAAATATATTTCAAATATTTTGGCAATCTTTGATAACGTTATTTGAAATCCATGGGATCCTGTTGAAATCCTGTTCAATCTTTATAAAATCATTTGAAATCTTTGAAATGACAATCTTTTTGAAATTGTTGAATATTTGAATCTGTTGAACAGCAATAATCGATCCCGCTAAGAAAAGACCATTCCAGATTCACCTCAGTTGTTATAAAGCCAAAATCCACCCTTGTGCAAATTCATGTGTACTGTGTGTACGAGCGATCGTAGGTCGAATTGCAGCGTTTGGATTTCGGTTATCTCTAAATTGACCCCAGGACGTAATGATCGGTATTACTAATCCGGCATTAGGTACCATCTGACAACTAATTAGATACGTCCTCGTAGAGTAGAAATTTCGGTCTAATTTGGCAGCCGGTCCTGTCGGACGAACGTCCTCCCCTAAATCGTTGAAATCGGTGTATTACCAACCAAACTACACACGGCTCCCTAAACCTAAACCTAAATGCCTTTTCCTTCCCCGCCCAAAATTTCTCTATCATTCTCTCTCTCTCTAGAGAGTACAAAAACACATGTACCACCACCTAGTATAAAAGCGTAGTTGCAGGGGTTGTTTTCGCAGGGTCATCCTGGGGTCATCCATCCCCTGTTTTTCGTTCTTCCCTCTGTGAGACTCGAGAGACGCAAAAGAATGATTCTAAGAACTTGGGCAATTTTTGTTTTTTGTTGTTTCTTCATTTCTTGGATTGGTTGGTTACGTTGCAAAAAAACCTGAGACGGTATAATACCTCATATTAATACCTCGCGATTCTAAGATGGAAAAGAAAAGTGGATACGTGTAAAAAAAAGGGGATGAATACCGCGTATGAGCAAAGTGCAGCGAACACAACCCCCTCGGGAAAAATTCCGACAACTGCAAATACAGAAGCTTTGTAGTTTCCTAAACGTGACGAGGGGGGAATCGTTCCCGTAGTCATCGTTCAAAGTGAGTAAGTATCGTTAATCCGGTGAGCAGATTCGTTCTTCCATTCGAAAGATTAAACTGCAGGGTGTCTATTGGCCCTTAAGGAACAGAAGGAAGATATATACTCGGTCTTAAATAAATTAGTAAATTTATTTTGATGAAAGTAAGTTACCTTTTTTTTTTCTCACTTTTTAACCATTTTTAAATTCTACTTTCACAACGGATAATTGAGCTTAAATATTAATACCCTTAAGACTGTTAGAATTTTTTAACATACATTTTAAAAATATCATTTTTACTCTACTCTCTTCGCTCTTCTTTCGTCTGCTACTGCTGCTGAGGCTGTTGCTGATACTCAGATGAAGAAAATATTAAAATACATTTATACGACGAAGATAAGAAGAAGACGAAGAAAAAAAAGAAGAGGAGGAGGTTAGGGCCGTTTGTTATCAAAGGAATCGGGTATACGGTTGTAAAAATTACAGTAATTTAACCCTCCTGAGTATGTCACGAGAGAATGATTTAATTACATAACCGCTTAAATGCCAGAGGCCCCTTTTTGATCGAGGTTCGCGAATTAAGAACCGTAATTATAAACCGTAGTTCGAAACGGCATCGGGATGTGCTCGAAGGTCCCATGACTCAACGGACCCATCCCAACCCCTAAATCCTCGGGTCTTTTATTATACTGAATTTTTAATAACTTTGAATGGTAAAATTGTTTCGTTATACATCGACTAGAGGATCGTCACCCCAAAAAACTTTTACGACATATGTGTCAGTGCCACCCCTAACTTATATACTATACATATAATTCTCAGCTTTACTCCCACCCTTATGGTCGTTAATAATCCTGAGTCACACTGAGTCACATTTTTTCTAAGATAATTGATTAAACGAAATAATAGAAATGCAAAGTATTATTATGTCAAAATTTTTGATCTTTGACAAAATAGAAAAAGGGTGAACAATTCGTGAAAGCACATGAGGTTTATGGAGTAAAGAATTTTAATAAAAATAAACCGATAGCCGATATGTATATATATAATTTTAATTATTTTAAAACGAGGGTGCAAATTTCAGGATTTCTCTACTGGAATAAATAATTTGTCAATCGAGTTTAATCAAATTATTATTAACAATCAAGCCGAGGGATAATTGAAACTATATGTATATACAACAACCCTCGGATTATATCAAACTCATTTCGAATAGCTGTTTGAATAATTTAATACCTAACCAGTGTTACTAACCCCGAAGTTTTTAATCGACGACAAATATTAAGCGATATAATTTCGCCCTTATGGCGCACCCTTTCCTCTATAGCTAATTGAATAGATCAGTTTTTGCTTTGGAAAACAGAAGAAAAAAAATCAGGAAACCGGTTGACTTGTGGGCCAACCCGAAAACTTCCCGCTGGGTTAAATACGTTACAATTAATTCATACTATTGTGTTTATAATAAATTAAAGAAGGTTATAAGTAGAATTAGTTTTCCCTATACAAATCTTTTTTTCTTCAATTTCGATTCTTCGAATAACTTTGAAACTACTCGACCGATCGATTCCAAAATCTAATCAGATCTAAGTCTTGATGAACCCTTTCGATCGCCGCAACAATCATTCAAATCGGTTAATTCCTTCCAAAGGTATCGTACGACAAAAAGAGAAATTTTTGTCGTGCAATATCTTTTAAACCAATCGTTCGATTTTGATGAATCTTACGGCGATCGAAAGGGCTATCCACGAGCTAAGTCTGATCAAGTTTTGAGACTAATCGCACGAACAGTTTAGGAGATATGCGCTAAAAATATGAAAAAAAAAATTGTTTTTGAATTTTTATTTCTCAAATAACTTTGAAACTACTCGACCGATCGACTCCAAAATCTAATCAGATCTAAGTCTTGATAAACCCTTTCGATCGCCATGAGAACCATTCCAATCGGTCGATTCGTTCTGAAGATATCGTACGACAAAAATTTGTTTACACACAAACACACATACGGACGTCCATCCGATAATAGTCAGAATAGCTTCCTAGGACCCTAAGACGTCCAGATCTGATGAAAACTTGATTTTCGAAAATCGGACCGAAACCAATAACTTCCCTTTTTTATAAAAATTTTCAATTTTTATTGCGAGAAGTTGAAAAAACAAAAAAAAATCGAAATTTTTTAATTCCTTTGTCTTTATCCCAAATCGAAATCATTTTATTTAAAATTCGCCTTCCGGTATAAGAAAAAAAAAAAAAAATGACGTGTAATATTATACCAGTGACATTTATTGACAGACAGACATCCCCCTCGAGTTGAAATTTCTCGGAAGGGATCTTACGAGGCTGGTTTTTTCCCCGAGTTATAGATTTTTTTTTCCTTCTTCTTCTTCCTGTTCTTATTCTTATTCTTTTACTTTATTTAGTCTTCCAAGCTCCCAAAAAATCGCTAAAGAGAATGTAAAATCTTGTTATATCCCTAAGAACGTCGTATAAATATACATCATAGTATTACAAAATTAGCATTCAATTAGTAAAGAAAAAGTAAAGTGAGCAAATGAAGTCAGCTTACTGAAAAAAAAAGTAGCAATTATTATTATCAAGGTTTAAATACTAACCGGTTATTTAGAATAATTGCAAGCAAAATAGAATATTAATAATTCCAAAATTCTAGTAGCAAATAATTTCAGGACAACTGACTCTCGACTAGTGAGACTCAAATCAAGACACTAGCTAATGCAATTAGTGATGGTAATTGCATACGTTGCCTTAGGCTACTGAACTACCATCTCTCTTGATCTATGTGTACCTTTACATCTCAAATCCCATTGTCTTAGATCTAATTGAATAAATCCCTGCATGTAACAAGACAAGCTGAAACAACAATTAATTAGGAATCAGGAATTTGTATCCCAGCTTCTACACAGGAGCTGAAAGAATTTTTCAACTTCCTAATTTAAAAGAATAAAAAAAGCTTTGAGGTCCACGAAATCACCTCAAACCAATTATGGATATACTTACTTGTCTTTTTACTTCTCATTACCTACGGCGATATAAGAAAAGTATTGGTTTTGGTCGAAAAGTGACTTTTACTCATTTCAACGAATCTTCACGTTTTCGACCCTCTAGAATCCGAAAAACAAGTTTTTGGAAAGATGTCGGTCAGTCTGTCGGCCTGTTCGACAAACTCGCGCGGTTATCTCGGAAACGGCTCGATGAAAAAATCTGAAATTCTAAGGACTTTACAACCAAATGATGGGCATGAAAAATTTCCATGTCTTGTTTAATTTGAACTTCCGGTTCTACCGGAAATGAATCGATTTTCGCTGTTTAACCGACAAACCTATACTTTTTTTCTCTGTATTACCTTTCGAAATGAAAGAATATATTCTTCCGAGTTGAGAATTTCATATATATAGGGCATTCCTTGCCAATGACACCAAAAAAATTGTAAATATACCCAGATCGAATTAGAATGAATGCACTGTATAAAATTGTTGTTTGTCAATATATAGGGCATTTTTTGTATATGAAATTTTCAATTCTAATTTACATTACTTTTTTATACTTATTTTTCCCCTGACAAATCCATACTTTTTTTATCTCTTCGATGAAAAGTACCCTAAAAAACTATTTTCCTATCTTTTTTAATTGTAAATCGATAAAATTTGATCCAGTTGAATATTTAAAAAAAATTTATCTTCATTGTTTTCAGAGGATCTTTTTTTCATTCGTCGAATCTTGTCGAAAGCTCGCAAGGACACGACGTCCTCTGATATGACAGGATGAAGTGGGAGTCCATCCGGTTATTGGATGCCCGTGTAAGTACACGTTTATGTGGATTAGTTACAGTAGCACACAATCAAACCATACCCGGTATATAACTACTTTAGAAGGTAAATCCTCTGATATCTGGGCATCTGGCTTCACTGACGTTTGTCTCATTCTATCATTTATTCTGCTCAACTGGCTCGGCTAATGGAAAGTGTTTCACTGTCGCGTGTCACTGTTCATTAGAAGTTATAATACAACCTGGTATACAGAGGTATGTATATGAACGGTTGAATGAGTACGAAAATATAACCGAGGGATGGTTTTCAAAACTGTTTAAAGAAATAATAAATTTTCGAAAAATAAAATTGATACGAAAACCAAATCAATTTATACGTTTTTGGGTAAATTGGTAGAACAGATCGAAGCTACTCATCAATATAGAGACTTTGGTTATAATTTTATCTGAAAGGGATCGATTTTCATTCGTATTTATTTCTCTCGGGTTCCACGCACTTTGTCTCATTCTCTTTAATTTTATCTCTCTCACTCTGCACCATTGACAGGAGAAACTCAATCATTTATACACCGTCCATTACCCAAAATAGATTCAATCAACGAGACATTTTACCCAACTCCTCGATATCGCACGTTACTTCCCTTATGTGGATATATTGTATATATACCTATGTATGTATATATGGGTATAGTATATGGTATAGAACGATGACGAATCTATGAGATCTCTGGCATATGGGATCGTGCGAACGACAGCACACTGTAGTTGCATTGTTATGCACCGTTATTGTCCACCCAGGAGGGCTTGGCTGTACAGTGTATAGTGTATGGTCATCAAACACGGTCTTTGAGCTTTGATATTTTGAAAAACGGATCAAATGAGAAGTATAAACTTTTTTTTCTTTTTTGTTTTAGGACTTTTTCAGCGATCAGAATTTATTTTAGAGCTTTTACACGACTTTTTTCACCAATTACTTCGATAGGAAAAAAGCTACGATGTCCACGATCAAATTTATGAAAAATCGTGACTCGATTTGTTGATTCTTGATAGTACTTGGACTTTGAGCTTTGATATTTTGAGAAATTGACGAAATGAGAAGAAGAGCTTTCTTTTTTCAAGGCTTTTTCAGTGATCAGAATTTACCTCAGAGCTCTTCTTTGGCTTTATTTATTAATATTACTTCCTTGTGCAAAGTAATAAAAAATCGTGGCTCTATTTGTAAATTTTCGATACATGAACTCTGAGCTTTGATATTTTGAAAAACGGATCAAATGAGAAGTATAAACTTTTTTCTCTTTTTTGTTTCAGGACTTTTTCAGCGATCAGAATTTATTTTAGAGCTTTTACACGACTTTTTTCACCAATTACTTCGATGGGAAAGAAGCTACAATGTCCACGATCAAATTTATGAAAAATCGTGACTCGATTTGTCGATTCTCGATACTTGGACTTTGAGCTTTGATATTTTGAGGAATTGATGAAACGAGAAGAAGAGCTTTCTTTTTTCAAGGCTTTTTTAGTGATCGGAATTTATCTCAGAGCTTTTCCTCGGCTTTATTTATTAATTACTTCCTTGTACAAAGTAATAAAAAATCGTTCCTCTATCTGTAAATTTTCGATACATGAACTCTGAGCTTTGTTTTTTTTTTGAAAAAATCAATAAAATGAGAAGCATAAACGTTTTTTATTTTCAGGATTGTTTCAGTGATCAGAATTTATTTCAGAGCTTTTACACAACCTTTTTCACCAATTACTTTGATGGGAAAAAGCTACAATCTCCATGATCAAATTTATGAAAAATCGTGACTCGATTTGTCGATTCTCGATACATGGACTTCTGAGTTTTAATATTTTGAGAAATCAATGAAATGAGAAAGACAGCTTTCATTTTTCATGGCTGTATTAGTGATCATAATTTATTTCAGAGCTTTTCCTCAGCTTTATGTACTAATCACTTCCTTGTGGAAAAAGCTACGACGTCTATGACCAAAATGATAAAAAATCGTGCCTCTATTTGTAGATCTTCGACACATAGACTCTGAGCTTTAATATTTTAAAAAACGTTCAAAACGAAAAAGAGATTTTTCTCTGTTTCCAGGACTGTTTCAGTGATCAGAATTTATTTTATACCTTTTTCTCAACTTTATTAACTAATTACTTACTTCGATATGCAAAAAGCCACGACACCCACGATCAAAATGATGAAAACTTGTGTCTCAGTCTGTAGATTCTCGTCCTCAAAAAATATCCTTTGACTACCGCTGAATCACAGATCAGGGATTTCTTTTTGGTCACACTTTGTGCCGGATTCTAAGAAAATTTTAGAATCTGAATCCTAGCTGTGATTCTTAGAAGATTAAAATTGACTGTTCATAGGGTGAGAATGTACAGATGGAGACACCCTTGTTCCCACTTTGAATTCTCAATGTCACGATTTCTCTATACATAGAAGGTAATTAGCAAGTAAAATTGATGAAAATATAAATGGCGGTTCTATCCCCTAAGGGTTTCAGTTTTAATACCGAAGTTCGGAGGGTTTCTGGGTTTATATATTTCATCGAAAACGTGACGTAGCTTCGATTGATCGGTTGAAACAAACTCGACTGGAGGTTGGAGGGTTTAGTACATTCTACTACTTCTCAACGAGCCAGGATAAGTGAGTTTCCATCTCATCCTCCCCTTTCCTTCATCGTTCCTTATTTTTCCTCTGTCTTTTTCCATCTCTTCCTTCCTCACTCCTCGCTCTTCGCTCTTCACTATTCGTTCTCATCCAGCAAGGAACATTCGAACATCCTAATATCTTCGCCAGTTCTTTGCCAAAGACCGTGCCTATCGATAACCCAATTGCCTCGTTCGTCCTAACGTGCAGAAAAGCACGCACCATCCCCTACCTCCGTGAACTGATACTTAGAATCGTACCTCATTCAAATAAATTCCTTTTACCCCACCCCTTAATACTCCCTTGAAAGAATTCACCTTGTAAAATCCTCCTGTTTGTCCTATCCTCATTCGAACATTTCTTCGTCCTCTTCTTCTTCTTCCGAATTTTTTTTTGTTTTTCGTTTTTTTTCGTCCACTTCTGCAGTCTCGAGTGGTATTATACCCAAAGTTTTCATCCACTTTATTTTTTTCTATTTAACATTTTTAACTTTCCGCAATGGAAATTGAAAATTTTCATGAAAAAGGGAAGTTATTGGTTTCGGGACGATTTTCGAAAATCGAGTTTTCATCAGATCTCGACGTTTTGGAGTCCTAGGAAGCTATTCGGACTATTTTTGGATCGACGTCCGTATGTGTGTTTGTGTAAACAAATTTTTGTCGTACGATATCTTTAGAACGAATCGACCGATTGGAATGGTTCTTATGGCGATCGAAAGGGTTCATCAAGACTTAGATCTGATTAGATTTTGGAGTCGATCGGTTGAGTAATTTCAAAGTTATTTGAGAAATAAAAATTAACAATTTTTTTTCATGGTTTTAGCGCATAACTCCTAAACTGTTCATGCGATTAGTCTCAAAACTTGAACGGACTTAGCTCTTGGATAGCCCTTTCGATCACCGTAAGATTCATCAAAATCGAACGATTGGTTTCAAAGATATTGCACGACGAAAATTTCTCTTTTTGTCGTACGATACCTTTGGAACGAATTAACCGATTTGAATGATTGTTACGGCGATCGAAAGGGTTCATCAAGATTTAGATCTGATTAGATTTTGGAATCGATCGGTCGAGTAGTTTCAAAGTTATTCGAAGAATAGAAATTGAAGAAAAAAAGATTTGTATAGGGAAAACTAATTATACTGATAACCTTCTTTAATTTATTATAAACACAATAGTATCAATTAATTGTAACGTATTTAACACAGTGAGAAGTTTCCAGGTTGGTCCACAGGTCAACCGGTTTCCTGATTTTAGAATCACGAATTTTTCGACGCAACAAATTTACTTAAGAATTATAATGACTCAAAGGCTGTTGATGTGTTCTTCAATAAATGATATTTCATCTTAAAGTTAAACGTACAGTACTGACTGAAATGTTTCAGTGAAAACTTTAGTTCAACAAAATGGCTTTAAACAAGCTTTAGCATTTGAGCTAACAGTCAATTTTTGGCTTACACGATTCTCATTTTAGCCTACCTTCTCTTCCCCATCATCGTTAAGCCTTAGAGTTCGTTGTATGTAATGAAATTTCACAAGGTCCGTACCAGCTAGTATAGGTACAAGTCTACAGAACGGATGAACGCTAAATCTCTCATGTTTTAGCTCTCTGGCACTGGCTGCACTAGGTACTAATTACATTGAATTAATTCGATGGAACTTTGCCAAACATTTGTCATTCTCAATTATAGTTTGATCCAAAAACGAAAAAATAAAAATTCCACGTGTTAGGAGAGGCGTAAGTACGCAGTCATCTGATTAATCTGTCAAAGATTATTTTCTACAACATAAATAATAAGGGAGAAAAAGATAAAATGGAATCAAGATAAACTGTATAAATTTTAATAATCTTAGATCGTGTATTTAAACTAATTGTAAATTAAAAGTAGGAGGAAAGGGGGAACGGTATCTCTCATGCGGTAGTAGGTACTGAGCTTTTTTCTTCTATACTTGCTTTTCCTTTTATTTTCTTTTATTTTTCTCTTTTTCTTATTCTTTTTTTTTTTCTCTTTATATTTTCTCGGAAAGACTGAGACCGCACCCGCACCCTAATAGATGTCGGTAAATTCCCTGATACACATCTATACGTTAGGCGAGGCGAAGGGTAGCGTAATTTTCATTTGGAAGCTGCCTTTACAAATTCGCCAGTTCCCACCCTCGAGCATATTTATACCCCCTGTTCCAACTTCCAACGAAGAGCCTAATAGCACAGAAACCAGAATGCAACAGCCAGGCTGTGTGCTGTCGTAATACAAAATATCTCGTAATATTTCTCTTTACGTTATACGTCGGATATGTATAGGGGGGGTCTCTTTCCCCACGGCCACCCTTACCCACTCCGCACTTATACTCTTCTACATCCTTTTCTCTGGCCATTGTTCTCTTACGTAAACCGTGAAACACAACCAGAGTACGTCGTATAACTGCGCAGGGTATGTAACTCGAACCATCATACTCTGCGTCGTTGTTTAATTCCATCTTTAACCAACTAGATAAATAAAAGTTTTAACAATTAATATCTCGCATCTTATATAAGATAAATTCAATTTATAATACATTATTTGAAAGGTGGATTCTTCCTCTTTCGAATGACACCACTTTCAATATTTTAACGCAACGCAATTAAAAGTTATGAGCATTTTAGTAAAGGGGTAGGTTGTTCTTTTCTGTATCTTTAACCAGATGGAAAAAAAAGATTAAGCAATTAATATCTCGGCTTCTATATGAGATAAATTCAAGTTGTAGTAGGTCATTAGAAAGGTGAATTCTTGTACTTTCGAATGGTATGATGTTCGATGTCACGAGACTACGGATCCGGAAGTTATGAGCGTTTTAGTTAAGGGGTAGTTTTTAGTTTCTGTTCTATTTTATTTTTTCTATCATCATTGATTGTACCATGGGGATTTTTTCTCCGGGGTTATAGACGGCGAAGTATCACAGATGCTGAAACCATTTAGACTGCAGGAAAACCGACCCCATCTGAACAAGAGACTCTTTTCATAATAGCTCGGTGCATTGTGGGTATTAATTTAGTGGCTCGTTCATATCATATCAAAAGTAATATCGAAGCTATCCCTGTACTACCGGAGTGCTGAAGCCGCAAGGGAAAGTCCAATAGAAGTCGACTCGGGATGAGTTAGTGGCTTTAATTTCCCGATAATAGAACCTCTAGCAAGATCGATCCCTACCCCAAATGCGGTTGAGAATTGTCCACTAATGGTTTATTTTTCACAAGATTGCGATTATCCAGCAGGAGAAAAGATTTTATTATCACATCGATGAGAAATAAAAAAAACGAAAAGCTCCAGCTTAAATATACAAGAGAATATTATATGTCTATACCTACCCTCAAAGTTGAAGTCTGAAAATCGTCTTCATACATAGTCTAATGTCATTCGTTGAGTGTCGGTATGATAAGAAATTTGAAGAATCTGTCTAGACGTATAATATTGCTTAATCTCCGGCTCACTTTAGAGAGAATTCATTTTACCTTATATACTTAGCCTGTTCGTGTTCGACATGGAGGCTTTGGAAGACTTACCTACTCGCTAATATAACTATAAAAATTGTTAAAGGTAGGTTAAAAAAAAATTGTGAATATTGCTCCGCGATACCCAACGCCATGTACTACATACCTACCCTTTATAGGTACCATTACTGACTCTTGACACGCGAGGATGAAATTTCGTTACATAAAAATAATTCTGAAATTCTGCGCGATAGCTATGGTGGGTTTATTGTGGATCTAGAATTTAAAAAATTTGTTTTTTTTTTTAAACTTGTAGTCCAATAATTTAAAAAGCTAGTTTAGGTAATTAATAGTATATATTGTGTATCAAGGGCGGAAAGTAAGTCATTACTTTCTCCGGCGATATTCTTTGTCCAATACCTGCACTGAAAGTTTGCTTTGGAGTGCATGTGAAATCGAGCGGAAAGTAGTTTTTTTCCGCTCTAGTCCGGAAAAGTACTACTTTTCGCTCCAGAGCTAACTTTACCGGACTAGAGCGTAAAAGAGCAGTAATCATCCTGCGGGGAAATTATTCGAGTAAGATAACCTGCAGCCCTTAAACGTGGTGTTTGAGAATTTTGAAATACTGCATAGTATTTCGTTATTATTGAAGTCTTTTCAGATTCGTAGATTCTAGTGCAATAGTATCGTGGAATATATCTTTAAACGACGAAGTGAAATATCCTTGTTCCTCATCGCTCACTGTGTAGCGAAGACAGGGTATTTCCAGTAGCCATATCCTACTCTGCAGAGGATGTAACAATCTCCACAGAGACAGGATGTTAGGGGTGGTGGTGATGGGGGTGAGAATAGATATAAAACACAGCGAAAAGGTTGGTACCTTCCATATTTCATGCGGTGACGTAAGTGGAGGTGGCAAGACACGTTTAAATACCAAAAGCTTTAGAGGATATTTTAGAGCTTGCGAGTTATATCGCCGTTCTAAGAGAAAGATAAGTTTCTTTTTTTTTCTTATTTTTATTTTTACTTAAACAAACAAGGGAGGAAAAGTGTCTGGTAAAAGTTTGGCTTTGTTATGACACGCCAATTATTTTATACCCTAAATCAAAGTTTTTTTTTTTTTTTTTTTTTTTTTTTAAAGAAAAACAAACCAAGAGCTTTCATAAATCTTCAAATAGAGCGTGAGGGTTTTTTGGGTTCTGTTACAAACGGTAATGGAAAACTAAAGAAGAGTTTTTTTCTTTTGAAGGAATTACTTCACTGATCTTTACTTTTTAGTTACACAATAGCAAAAAAAAAAATATATATATAAAAAAGCTCCTTCTTTTAGTGGACGTTATTTTATCTATTTATTATTATTTTTGTATTCTTGGTATGGAAATAAGTTAGTCTGCCTCCTCTCGTTACTCGTTCGCGTATTTTATTCGCAAGCTTTAGTTTATTTGAGTATTATTTCTATTTTTTTTTTTTTTTTTCATTATATTCTCTTTCATTCTTTTTTTTTTTTTTCTGCCGATGATTGTGAGCGAGTGGTCAATTAAAAACTTTCTTACATGGGAAACGGGCGCTCGAGTACAGTTATAGAATACAAGAATCAAAAAAATAAATAAATATTTATATAAAATAACAACAAAAAGTAGAAAAAGTAAAAAGCTTGCAAGTTCCCTTTTTCAAATTTGTTACTTTATTTTTCTTTTTTTTTTTTTTTTCTTTCTTTAACTCAAGACTTGAAGACAGCTTAAAAAGTTTCGACAGTTTAGGACTTAAGATGTTCGAGGGTCGTTGGGTCTGGTAATATTATCAGTCGGGATAAAGGAGGGAAACGAATAAAAATAACAGAGTCGAAAAGATCAGTCAGCAATTTGTAATAAATTTTCTAAAATATTAATACCCATCTTTTGAAGCTTCTACGCATTACTTACACAGACTAGAATCAACCAAGCTTTTACATTTTCTCATAATAGTCATATCTACGTTTGCACAAAATTCTAATTCACCAGTGCGCAAGCACCAGTTGCCCTTTTTCTTTGCTTGACTCATTCTCAGAAGAGCTGAGGAGTCATTTCTGTGATTAAAAAAGCAGATGTCACGACCCCCAACGCGACGTGTTGCATGCCCTCTAAACTTGAGAACAAAATCCATGTCTCTTGCTTTGTTTCTTTTCTTTGTTTATTTCTTGTATTTTTTTGTTTGGTTTTTTCTGTTCTTTTCTTTTATTTTTTTTTTTTTCTTATACAAAACCGTAACTTGGTGTCTAGACTTTGAAGAGACTCGAACGTTTTGTGCGGTTATGCGTCAAGTAATATTCAAGCTCGTTCGTTGCAACAGGGGTGCAAAATCTGCGAGATTATAGTACAGAGAGCATGATGGGAGCACATAGTGATGAAATCTCTTTTTTTAAGTGGTCACAGAGGGGAAATATTCCGTGAATGAAGAAGAGAGGAATAAAAAAAAATTATGTAATACATTTTTTATATATATATATATATATACATGTATGTATTATATATATATTTTTTTGGAGAAGGTGGGGGGGCTTATCAAACGTGTCGTTTCATCCCCATCCCCATTTCCTCCCTATATATTCGCATCAAAATTCTGCCACGAGTAAAAGTACACAGTCACGGTGCTCAGTCACGCCACACATGTTTGATACCGTTCTAAATCTACCTACGTACGTACGCTTTTTTTTCACATACCATCAACCTATTATGTATTTCGATTTTACCAAACAACTGTTACAATATGGGACCCACACATTCGTTCATTCGTTTCTTCATTTATTCCACCCCCAACCCATCCACGATCATTTATCTTCTTGAGTACACGTAACATCTGAGGCGTAAATTTCAGGCTACTAAACGTGATAGAATTTGGTGACAGCGGTGGGATCATTAGAATTATAAATAATTTTTAACTTCTACATATTTTCAACGAATATTTTCATTTTGAAACGTTGAAAATTTGACCGGTTAAAACTCTTAGCAAACAATAAGTCTACCTCAGAGATTAAATGATAATCAAGTCTAAACCCTCAACGGGCAAAACGAACATCAAGCGTTACGTAACGTACTCGTACGTGCAAAGTTATTTGCATAGGTCCCTCCACACAGTGAATTTCCATACAAAATTTTCATTTGTTGAAAAACCGGTTATTGAATTATGAAAATTTTCTTCAAATTGTTGCTTTATGTTAACAAAAAAAATTTTTTTTCAAATAAAAAATACAAAAAGCCACATCTCGTTTCCGTTTTCTCACTAAAATTTCGCTATAAATTATTATAAAATATATATTTTTTTTTTGAAAAACCGCGCAGATCCGTCAATATAATTTACAGCTGAGGTTATCCTAAGTAATTTCAGTGGTAAATAAATATAATAATGGAAAACATGTGTTGGTTGGAATGATGGAGTGTTAACACAGCCACGATTCGTGGAACTAATAGATAATCGATTTTCCAGTCAGGATTCGGGGGGAATGGAGGTTGGTAATGGAGGAATACGAGGAAACATTGTATCCATATTTGAGTGCAGTAGGCATCAGATATACTTATGTATACATATATATATATATATATATATATATATATATATATATATATATATATATATTAACATAGTAAAAGGCTACGTAGTTTCTTGATCGTATTTAAATTCACGTGCTGCAGTGAATGAAGAGACGACGAAATTTCATTTCAAACTTTTCACGATATAACTTTGGTACCGAGTTTAGCTCATAACTGCACGTACCAACCCCCATACCTTCGAAGCGTCTATCAACGTCTCTGGAAATTGGAATTGGTTTCAATATTCAAAGTATCTAACGAAACAAAAATCATAAAACAAAAAAAAAAAAAAAAGAAAAAGAAAATAGAGAAAATTCTTTTTTCAAAGAAAATAAAAATTGGCTGTCAATTTCAGGCATCTATGATACCTGCATGCCTCGGTGGATATTATAATTCTTTATAGTTAGCACATAAAAAAACCAAAGAACAAATAATCAAAAAATTACAATCAATGTTCGATTTTGATAAAATTATTTGTATAAATCGATGTAATTTGTCACGTAGTTACAATTTCTTTTTCTGTATATATTTATTTGCAAAAGTGTTTGCTGTTTCTTACAAAGGATGTAATTTTCAAGTAGATTATCACCGTATGGCGTGCGGTTTGAACCTGAAGTTTAGGGGTTTGAGTTATTCTAAGAAACCGAAGAAAAGTAGACGTTTAGAATTCGAAAAATAAATTAATAAATAAATAAGTAAATATCTTGAATCACGTATGTATGTATGTACATACTTAGGTACATACATACATACATACCATACGACAAACTCAACCGTTGGTTTCACCAACAAAGATTCGTAAATCACTTCTCTCGAGGATGTCGAGGGTCCTTTTACTCACAATGGTCACTCTCGCTCGCTCAGTCTGCACGCTAACATTCCCATACGCAAATTCCTAAAGGACATAATTCTGACGAATTTACAACTCTTTAGTGTCCCTCCTTCGCCAATTTCTGCTGCTGCTGCTGCTGCTGCTACTTTCTGACCTTAAAAATAATTCGCAAAATACAAAATACAAAAAAGAAAAGAAAAGAAGTACCATTTTATTACTTTTTTCTATTCGCTGATGAAAATTTTAAGGAAATTTAAACATTTCACAATTTTTCATAAGAAACAAAATTGCAGATTTTTTGGTTAATGATAAAAAAAAAATTGTAAATTTTGGTAATAATTAAAAAAAAAAAATTTCCTTTTTTTATTCGTAAAAATTCGTAAAAATTTGTTGAATTATTTTCATTTTTTTTTTTTTTGTCTTTTTTCGGTAACTATAATCGTTTTTCTGATCAATTTATCGTTTCCTTTAAAGTATAAGCTTTATCCTCGAGTCTGAGTAGTGACAGGACAGTTTTCTTTCATTCGTTTTGCTGCTTGAACCGTTTGGCAATTTCTCACTTCCGTAACGGTTTATACGCATCTCTTCTCCTCGCTATTTATCTCCAGAACTCTGAGACAATTTACACCAGGTTTTCCACGATCTCTTTCCTTTCTATTTTTCTCTTTCCCTTTCTCTTTCTCTTTAGTAAACGAACCTGTATAAGAATAGAGAGGGTGAGGAAAACTGGGTGGGTAGGTAACTGTCTTCGTTATCAAGAGACGCTGGCCAATTTCCCCACGAGAATAAAACGCTCCGTTCATTTGCGATTTTTTTTCTTTCTTACTTTTTGGTTTCTCTTCTTCTTTTTCTCTTCTCTACTCTTCGCTTTTTCTCTTCCTCCTCCTCCTCCTCCTCTTCCCCTCTTTGCCCTCACTATTCTCTTGTTATCTTATTTATCTCGAAACGATTTTCATCCCCTTCTTTGCCTGCGTCTTATATACCTACACTACCTTCCTTATACCCCCTTCGTAAAGCTTTTACTCACCACAGCTAGTCTCTAAAGGTAAATCTTCCGAAAACCTAACTGAATTATACGAAAACGATTCGATATCTATACTCCACGCACCACCGATTCTCATAACGAGACTAAGTCAAATGGTCTGAATGAAAAATATGTCTTTCATGGCTTGATCATACCTACCGGTTATAGGTGGTCATATCACAATTCAAAAAACCTTTCCTTGTTCATTTTTTGACTCTTTTGGTTTTCCTTATCCAAATTATAATAATAATGATAAATTGATAATTATTATAAAATAGCTTTTCGCATACCTACATCGTAATCCATTATTTATTAATTAACCCTTTTTTTTTTCTCTATATATTATACATATATTTACTTTAATCAATGGAATCTAATCACATTGAACATATGTTCGTGATAGTAGGTAGGTATATTCCACACTTGATATTGACCCTAATTTAATTATTCTACAAATAATTATCCAGGCATTTTATAACCCTCTATTGTTTACCCCAAAGCTATACAGATGGATTAATTAGATCATCGCATATGTTTCACAGAGGAATTTAAATCTCTAGTTACAGTTGATTGAACTGGTTTCTTTTTTTTTTTTTTTTTTTTTCTACTTTTTAGGCGTTTTTACTGCCTTCATAAATTAGTTAATTACTTTAATTAATTACCGTTCACGCGGCCGGTATATAAATGTCCAATTTAATACAGTTTTTTCTATTCTTTCCCTAATTCTTTCTGTTTAACTTCCCGCAATGAAAATTGAAAATTTTCATAACAAAGGGAAGTTATTGGTTTTGGCTCGATTTTCGAAAATCAAGTTTTCATTAGATCTGGACCTCTTAGTGTCCTAGAAAGCTATTCTGACTATTTTTGGATGGACATCCGTATGTGTGTTTGTGTGTAAACAAATTTTTGTCGTACGATATCTTTAGAACGAATCGACCGATTGGAATGGTTCTTATGGCGATCGAACGGGTTTATCAAGACTTAGATCTGATTAGATTTTGGAGTCGATCGGTCGAGTAGTTTCAAAGTTATTTCAGAAATACAAATTGAAAAAAATTTTTTTTTCATGTTTTCAGCGCATAACTCCTAAACTGTTCGTGCGATTAGTCTCAAAACTTGATCAGACTTAGCTCTTGGATAGCCTTTTCGATCGCCGTAAGATTCATCAAAATCGAACGATTGGTTTCAAAGATATTGCACGACGAAAATTTCTCTTTTTGTCGTACGATACCTTTGGAACGAATTACCCGATTTGAATGATTGTTGCGGCGATCGAAAGGGTTCATCAAGACTTAGATCTGATTAGATTTTGGAATCGATCGGTCGCGTAGTTTCAAAGTTATTCGAAGAATAGAAATTGAAGAAAAAAAGATTTGTATAGAGAAAACTAATTCTGCTTATAACCTTCTTTAATTTATTACAAACACAATAGTATCAATTAATCGTAACGCATTTAATACAGCGGGAAGTTTTCGGGTTGGCCCACAGGTCCACCGGTTTCCTGATTTTTTAGGCTAGTTTTCGTTCAATTTTTTTTTTTTTTGAAAATCGATATGAAATCAAAATCGAGATGATATTATTATCCAAAGTGAAAGAAATATGAAATGAAGTAATTCTATATCTTGTTTGGAAGCTTTCGAGAGATTCTCTAATTTCCCTTAATAGTTTGTCAGAAATAAGTAGCTGTAGCTACGGAACCTCTTACCATTTTTATTATTCTCTTTTCTTTTTTTCATTTCCCTCTCAATTTTAGTTATTTTTCTTTTTTCATTTTTTTTTTTTTTTTTTTTTTTTTTCTGGCTCTTTGCCTTATATTCTTTTCTCTATTTTTTTTTTTTTTTCCATTTCTTTATTTCTTTCGTTTCGCTATTCTCCACAGCCTTACAGTCTTGCCCCCCTTATTAATAGCATTGTTTAGATAAGAGACACAAGCTTTTTACCAAAATGAAGCTATCTTTGACTCAGCTTCTTCGTCTCGTTCTCTCAAGGTGGGTATACAGAGCTCGTAACTACCATAGACGTGGGTCATTTCAAAAACGAGATTAATGTAAACTACTTTAAAAAGAAAAAAAAAAAAGATTTCATTACGTACACCTCGTCGTATGATACGAGACTGATAAGAACGAACAAAAAAGAAGAAGAAAAAAGCTATAATAGAAATGAAAAAATTTCTGAAAAGGGTTTTATTTTTTATTATTCAAAAGTTGAAGAGAAAATTGTGTATGGATTATATTTTGAAAATATATTTAATAACAATTTTGTTTCAATACTTTTATTTTTTGTTTTTAATAGAAGAAAATTTGTCAAATTTCTTTCATCAAAATTGGCTTCATACTTTTTTATACTCGTCTGATCAACGCGAAATCAAAAAAAAAAAAAAAAAGACAAAGTAAAGGAAAAGAGTGCAGTCTCTCGTTAAGTAAAATAAGATAATAATTTTAGCAGCTGCAGATAAGAAATAGCGTATAGGTAATTATTTGAGGTATGCAATTTGCAAGTGACAGCTGAAATTCATCATCTGTATATGTGTACGTGAAAAATACCTACGCCAAGGGTTACTTCCCTTCCCTTTCACTCCCTGCTTTACTTTACTTTTGGCATTCTTTTTAACTACCAATTTCGAGTTACTCGACTTTATCAAATTAATAGGTTCAGGTGTCAGAGAGTCGCGAATTACTACAGATGAAATACTGACTATAAAATTAAAAACTTCTCAAGAACACGATCATAGGCTTTGTGATGTCTCTTCCATATGCAAAATTTTTTATACCACTTCAAAGTACTAAGTACTATAAATACCACTTCGAACAGTCCCAAATTTCGATTTATATTTTCATTTGTATAGTTTGTGAATTTTTCAAAAAAGTGCCTTAAAAATTTAACGAATCAAATCCTTGATAAACAAACTGGGGAAATAGTTTACAAAAGATGTTCAAATTTGAGTAAAAACGTTGTTTTAAATTCGGTTTAAAAACAGAATAAAAAATGGCCACGAGGGCCATTTTTCTCTCGACTTATACGACTTTGTATTTCTGTGAATATTTTACCCAAATCTTTCATCCTGACTTCATCTCGTTGTCTGGTTTCGTTGGGATGTTAAATTCGAGTGTTAGAAGCTGAACAAAAAATGGCCACTTTATGATATTTGAACTTAGAAAACCCATAAAGTACGTTTGATGCACGAAAAATAATTCAAAAACGATGTCATCAACATTTTGATAAGATTTAGTTGATAATCGTATCAGAGTTTTGAAAATGGCACTTTGAGAAATCGAAGATCTTTAAGATTGTAGAAGAAAACTGCAACCATTGAATCCGGCGAATGTGTAATTGTTTTGTCGTGACGTTAAATTCGAGTATACAACATCAACAAAAAATGGCCACGATATAATAATCAAGTTAAAAAAAAAAAAACCAAAAGTACATTTGATGTACACATGAGAATAATATTTCAATAATAATGTTTTTTACATTAGGACAAGATTCAGTCTGAACGTAAATTGTTGATATCAATCAAGTAAAAGTCTTGAAAATGGTACTTTAAAAAAAGAAAAATCCTCAGGATCGAATGAAAAACTGCCACCATGTTAAATTCGAGTTTACAAACGTATCGAAAAATGGCTACTGTTATAATCGTCAGGTTTAAAAATCCTAAAATTACGTTTTATGTATAATTCAAAAATAATGTCATCGACATTTTGGTAAGATTTAGCACTGACGTTGATAATCAAATCAGAGTTTTGAAAATGGTATTTAGAAAAATTAAAAATCTGCAGGATTGTGGGGGGAAACCGTAGAGATTAAATCCGTAAAATGTATACTTGTTTTGTTGTGACGTTAAATTCGAGTTTACAAGCTGAACAAGAAATGGCCACGAAGTTATAATCGAGCTAAAAAATTCTAAGATTACATTTTATTTATATTCAAGAACGATGTCGTCATTTATTAAGATTGATGAGAATAAGTGTCCACGTTGATGATCAAGTTCGAGTTTTGAAAATGGCACTTTTGAAGTTCCAAAATCAACAAAACTGGCTGATTTCAACCAGACAAAAAGAAACTTGAAATAAAAAATTAATACTATTACATGGTAAAGGTAAAAACAAAATCTTGTACATTGAATTCGAGTTTAAAAATGGAACAAAAAATGGCCACGGTAATATATTCGATTTGAAAACCTCCAAAATTACATTTTATGTATATTCAAGAACGACGTTATAAAAATGTTGATAAGCGATTAAAACGTATTAACGTTTATAATAAAGAAAAAGTTTTGAAAATGGCACTTTAAAATTTGAAAAATCATCAAAACTGATAATAAATACGATGTAAAAAAAAATTAGAATGAAAATAAATTAAATAAAAAGGTAAAACCAAAATGTGAATAACAATTAAAAAAATAAAATAAAAAAAAAAATAACCAAAAAAATGTATCAAAAGCGAGGTAGTCGAGAATAATTCCTATGAGGAAAGGGTAAGTATAACACTATTCGAGTTAACTCGCAGGACAGTAGCAGCCCGAGGTGTATCAAAGGGGGTCTGCTTCGACTTCTGATCTTAGAAAGGTTTCGAATCCTCTTGCGATGTCCGGTTGTATTCCTTAACGTAACGTAACGTAATGAAACGCAGCGTAACCCAACGCGATGCGACGTAACGTAACATAACGTAACGTAACGTAAAGTAACCAAGATCGGGCCTTAACGTTATTCTCCCAAGGTGCCTATTCTCGAGAGAGGTGCTGGAGGTACTCGTACTGGCTGCTGCTATATAGGATATATGCTGCTGCACTGCTACGCGGCTCCAAGGAAAAAGGAGCAGGCCCCCTCTTGCCTTGCAGGCGGCGAACAGGGAGAACCAGGGAGAGGCCTGCGTTCCGTCCTACCTTGTAATTTACTCACCGCCAGCCCTACGGCTATCCATCCCATGGCATAACTCAGGGACGTGTTAAAATGGGGGTTCCTATATTCTCACGGATAAAGTACAAAAAATAAAAAGAAATTTAATATTTTTCTTTTATTAATTTTTTGTTTATCGACCATTTTTCAATAAAATTATTTAGCAAAAAAAAAAAAATATATCTATAATCAATTTCGAATAATTTCTTCTTGTTTTTTGAATTCCTTCTATCTTTTTTTTTTTCTTAAAATCAGATCCAATCACAAATCGATGTTTTAAATTTCTTGAGAGGGAAGTGACGATCAGTGTTCGAAGTAACTTTTTGGATTGTTTGGATCTTTTGATGATTATATTTGTAAATTTTGTAAAAATTAATTCGTATGTAAATCGATATTTCATCATTTTGGAATTAGAAAATAAAGAAAAACAAATGATAAAATCACTACGTTGTCTGGTCACTGTTGTATAAAATCTTGAAAACTATACAGACACTTACTATACATATACTACAGCTATTACTACTTTTCATTAAGGCTTTAACTCGTCTTCAGCTTCGTATTTTGATTTACGACTATATGTATAGTTATGATCGTATTACTCGGGCTGAGAGAATACTTCACATAGCTGTTAGGTGCGTTAAATAATATCTCTATATACTTATACATGTACATACATACATACATACAAGTTCTCAGTATAAAGCTATGAAAGTTTGCTGTTAAACCAAAGTGGAGAAATATAATGTCTGTATGGTGGTTTTAAAAGGTTTATTGAAACTCACGAAGCCGCAAATCTTCAAGAATCAAAAAACAAAAAAAGTAAAGTAAGATCAAACAAAAAAAAAAAAAAAAATTGAAGACAAAGAAATTTGAATTACCTCAGGGGACTTGAAATCTTTGGCACGTTACTGAAACTCGAACGCGATGCCATGCCATGCCATACCTTGGCGGACAGAGCGTTGCATACGTTTAGCTAAATTATACCGTATATATACCTTATTATTTCATGGGGCCCCACTATGGGCCCCACTGACGCGGTGCGGCGCTCGACTCTCGCTTCTCATAGCTGCGCATGCCTTTTTATCGCCTTATTTCGCCTCCACACTAAGGTTACGAGATATAGGCAACGTAGGTGTATACATACTGGGAATGTATGTACATATGTTCATATACGTACATACCTGTAACTCGTAATTCTCACCTGGCCTCGTCTAGATAATATTTCTAAAGAAAGGATGATATTAATTGATCGTTAAAGCAAAACTCGATTGACTAGATACTTTAACCATTTTTTTTTTTTGGTCAGAATTTAACAAAAAAACAAGTTTTTTAATTTTTTACCGTCTAATTACTCACAAGTTTCGATAATTCGCTCTTTTACTTCATTTCGATGATGAGAAAAAGAAAAAAAAAATGATTGTAATTGAGACACTGAATAGTTTACCATTTTTCAAAATGTTAATTTAATCCAGAAAACAAAAAGAAGAATAAAAAGGATAAAGAAAAAATTACTTAATTTGCGGAATGAAGAAGAACAAATTGAACTTGTTTGGAAGTTGCAGAAGTGCAGAAAGTGGTGAAGCTATCTGTGTAAAGCTGACTGTGTATAGTAGCTTAGGAGGGTAAATTTCTCTATATATTGGATTGGGGATTAGTTGAGATTGGTGGAGGACGTCGAGGAGTTTAAATCGAAGCAATTTTGAATGAGAGTATCTTGAGATCAGGGTATTTTCTCTTCTTCAGATGTGTGATAGTGTAACAGTGACTGGTGTGAGTTGTGTGTTACGATCACTTGTGCAATGCTATGCATTCTGAAAGCAAAATCCTTTTCTCTGACGCGAAAAAGGACATCCGATATATACCAATTTACGGAATCCGTGACTCAACGTATACGTGAATACATACGTGTACGGATTTCCACTTCAATTTTTTGTGAAACAATTCGGTTCCATAGGACAAAGAATTTTTTTACCATTTTTAAATCACTTTTTTATTGTGATGGAGGTAAGAACGTTGATTATCAATATTTTTGTCAATTTTGTCATTTTTTGAAAGACATTTTTATAGGATTTTACAATTTTGTAATATTTTTAGGCACCGTGTGGATGGGATTTTGCATTTTTGCCATTTTTTTTGGGACGTTCAATTAAGGTGCTAGAATTACGTAATTTTTGAAAACAACCTTTTGAATAAAATATTTACAATTTTGCCATTTATTTAGGGACGTTGCAATGAGATTTTACAATTCTGCAAATTTTTCAGAAAACGTGTGGACGAGATTTTACACTTTTCAATTCGATCCCCTAGAAAAAAGAATTTGTTTACCATTTTTAAATCACTTTTTTATTGTGATGGAGGTAAGAACGTTGATTATCAATATTTTTGTCAATTTTGTCATTTTTTGAAAGACCTTTTTATAGGATTTTACAATTTTGTAATTTTTTTGGGAAACGTGTGGACGAGATTTTGTAGGTTTGCCATTTTTTTGGGACGTTCAAATAAGGTGCTATAATTACGTAATTTTTTTAAAAACGTCTGGAATAAAATGTTTACAATTTTGAAATTTATTTAGGGACGCTGCAATGAGATTTTACAATTCTGCAAATTTTTCAACAACGTATATGAATCAAATTGCACAATTTTGTCATATTTGAAAGGGACGTTTAATTGAAATTCCAAACTTTTGCAATTCTTTTAGCCAACTTTTGTATAAAATTCGTCTTCACAAGATTTTACAATTCTGCATTTTTTTAAAAAAACCTATGATTAAAATTGCACAATTTTGTTATTTTAGGGAGGTTTAAATGAAATTTCAAATCTTTACAATTCTTCGGCTGACTTCAAAGTTGAAAATTTTACAATTCTGGAATTCTTGATGATCGTTTATTACAATTCAAGAAAAAAAATAATCATTGAAGGACGTATATTAAAAACAAAAACAAAAAAATTATTATTCTGCACTTTTTGGGATTATACTTTTGATTCCGATTGAAAAATTTTGAAATTTTTATTAGTACATTGAAAACCAATAAAGAAATTGTTCAATTTTCAAATCTTCACGGTGATAATCGAATCACTAAATCATATTTGACAAAGGACTTATTTCACATCCATATATTTTAGTGTTACACACATATTTACGTAAACGTATATGATACCATATGATACATCGTAGGGTGTAAATCGGTCCTCGTATTCAGTTCATTGGCTTCTTATATACCGATTTCAAGTACCAACTGTAAACATTGACGATCAGTATTTTCAACGATCTAAGGGTCTAATCTAACGGTGAAATAACCTCGGATATAGAGTCGTTTCGATTTCATACGCGTTAGATGGTTCAAGACACCTTTTTCCATCGGAAGGTATCATTTGCCAACCTTTTTACTGGTTATAAATTCTGATTGGAATTTCTCTTCTCTTATATATATACGATCATTCATGACTTAACATCGAGACATTTTACAACCTAGAGAAAAAAAAAGAACACATTCTATTTTATAAGGGATAAATAATATAAAAAGAAATAACTGAATCATAATCGCGTATATATTGTTTTTTTTTTTTTTTTTTTTTACTTTTCATCACCTACGGTGATATAGGAAAAGTATTGATTTTGGTCGAAAAGTGACTTTTGCTAATTTCAACGAATCTTCACGTTTTCGACCCTCTAGAATCCGAAAAACAAGTTTTTAGAAAGATCTCGGTCTGTCTGTCGATTTGTTCGACAAACTCGCGCGGTGATCTCGGAAACGGCTCGATGAAAAAATCTGAAATTCTAAGGACTTTACAACCAAATGATGGGCATGAAAAATTTCCATGTCTCGTTTAATTTGAACTTCCGGTTCTACCGGAAATGAATCGATTTTCGCTGTTTTACCGACAAACCTATACTTTTTTCTCTGTATTACCTTTGTAAATGAAAGAATATGTTCTTCCGAGTTGAGAATTTCATATATATAGGGCGTTTCTTGCCAACGACACCAAAAAAATTGTAAATATACTCAGATCGAATTAGAATGAATGCACTGTATAAAATTGTTGTTTGTCAATATATAGGGCGATCCTTGCCAATGACAAAAAGAAATTGTGAGTGTACCCAGATCGAATTGGGATTAAACGTACTGTATGAAATTGTTGTTTCTCAATATATAGGGCATTTTTTTTATGTGAAATTTTCACTTTTGATCTTTCTTTCAGTTGTTCATTACTTTTTTATACTTTTTCTTTCCCTGACAAACCCATCCTTTTTTTTTCTTTTTAATAAAAAGTACTCCGAAAAACTGTTTTTCTAGCTTGTTTTTTTTTTTTTTTTTTTTTTTTATTATTACTGCATACTGCGTATGGGTCTCAAATTTGAGTCGTTTACTTGAGGAATAATTGTAGAACAAATAAACCGATTTGCAAAAAATTTGAAACCCAAATACTTTCGATGATTTTTAGATCAGGTACCAAATTTGAGTAAAATCGTTCCAGGGAATTGAACAGGGTGAATAAAACCGTGATCTTATTTTTTTTTTTTTTTTTGGTATTAACATCTCGCCAATAATTTCTAAGATTTGGATAGAATTTTGAATTTTGAATTTTGAAAACATTGTAGAGTATTAGAATTTCATATAAATCTAAATCGAAATTGTAATAATATATTATTTTTAATTCAAAAAATTTTTCTCTCTCTCTCTCTTTCTCTTCATCTTTGAAATTGTATCTTAAAAGTTATCATAAGTTAGGTAGCTAGTTCCCTGGTGTACGTATAAGAGTATGAGGCGATAGATAGGGAAGGTATAAGGTATGAATGTATACTTGTGAGTATTCTCGTGTGGTGTGTTTCTGATTACCAACGAAAACTCGTTAAACTAAAATCGCGACGACTTTTACACTCGTCAGTCAAGACGACGAACTTTGTGTCACCGATTTTCTTCCCTCGAGAAGTCGAACTGCGCGTTTTACTTCATCCCACAAAGTTTGCAAGAAAAAAAAAAAATTATAAATAAAATAAAAATAAAAACCAAAAAAAATTAATAAAAATTTGCAATATATTAATTCGCCTAAAAATCGTTTAAAAAAAAAAAACTTTCAAAAATCATTCAACGTCGACTCTTTAATTAAAATAAAACAGACAATTTTCTCTACCAAATAGAAGACAAAAAAATTATTCTTTCTTTTCTTTTATTTTCTTCGGTTTTTGACGATGATCCATATCATTCATTAAAATATTGTCGAAGAACTATATTCAAATATATTCATTTCTCATAATTCAAAAGAAAATTTTTATTTCTTACCATCTGTCTCGGTTGAAAAACCAATCAAAACTTTATCGAATTCAAATGAAGAGAAAAAGGAAAATAGAGAGAAAAAAAAAAAAAAATAGGGTGAAATCCAAGTCGTCCCATTAATCAAGGGATGAAAATATAGTCGATATTTTCTAGATGAAATAAGTTTTCGTATTATATATATATTTTTTTTTTTACAATTTTTTAGATTTTTTTTTCTTTAGATTTTCTTAAGAAATGTTCTTTTTTTTTTTATTCTTGTTTAAAAAAAATTTTTTCAATTTTTTGTCTTTGAGACGGTACATGTATAAACATGAAGAGTCTCTGAATTGAAATGAATATAAGAAGAATTTTCGCGTGGAGAAATGAGTGGTGTAAAATTGTGAGAATCCTTTCATTAAAGAATACCACGCTGTACGGTCACGTTACCCTGGTGTAATATAATAAGTATTTCAGCAATGCTTAATTAAACTGACTCGAGAGGTGTCCTAGATATTTATATAAGTACTCGAACCGTTAGTCCGGGCGTGCAAAACTGTTTTTTAACGTCTTAAAAATCATTAAAAAAAATTTTTTTTTAAATACTGGATTCTTTTTGAGTCGAAAAAAGCTCCCAAGATAATTTTTTCTCTAATCAACTATAGGTTCAAAACCAAAAATAACAAACAAAGAGACGAAGAATAGTGACAAACCCTGTAGAAACAAAAAATTAAAAAATTCTACGAATTTTTATAAATTAAAAAAAAAAAAAAGAAAATTCGAATTCTTCTTGACAATTTTTTATAAAGAAATAATAATTTATTTTTTTTTTTTTTTAACATGATTGATAAAAAAGAAAATTAGTTTTCGAAATTATTGTACAAAAATTTGTAAATTTTTTTGTTTAATGAAAAATTACGAAATGTAAAATTTTTTTAATGAAAGATTACAAAACACTCAAACTACCATGAAAATTCGTAGAAGCTTATAACTGGGTAGAAATTTTCAGCAAAGAAAGAAGTAATCAAAAAATGAAAATAAAAGAAAAAAAAAAATTTGAAAATATAGAAAAGGAAAGGTGAGAATTTTTTTGTTTTTTGTTTCTACTTTCTTTTCTATATATAATATTGGATGCAAAAGCTTCCTTAATTCTAGTATTTTTCTATCCAAATCAACGAAGTGGTGGTCAGCCTAACAACTACCTACCACGAAACTGACCTCGATTATTTTTATCACATATATATTATATATGTAGGTATATATATACATATCAGTATATATTGAAAATAACGCATTTGTCGATGCCAATCAATTGTCATTGCCAGTTGGCTGGCTGGCTGGCTGGTTGGCTGTCCTCGATGTTCGGCGAACTATACCTACGTGCAAACAGCAAACTGCCACGTTGTTTCTCTAGAAACAAATATCCTTTCTGGGAGGCAGAGCTCATTGATTGCGTTTCAATCTGACTAGAAAGGAGAAAAGGTTTTCTTTCGTTTTATTTTATTTTCTTTCCTTTTTGGTTTTGGTCTTTTCATTACTTTTGAATTGCTTTTCGTCAATGAATTACTCGTTTTATCATCGACGAACGAATCTACACGTTTTCGGAATTCTACCCCAGGTGAATAAATAATTCTACAAATTTCTACGGTTTTTTTTTTTTTTTTTATTTTAGAAATATTGGAAATTTTTGGAGACTTTATATGTAAGAAATTTTAATTCTTTTCTCAAGAGTTTGATCGACGAAAATCAAAGAAGTTTTATAAACAAGTAGAAAAATTTACAATTATTTTTGAATAACTACAAAAATCTACATTTTTTTGATCGAATTCTACTAAAATCTACCAAAATCTACGAAACAGTTTAAAAGTAATAGATGCAAAGTATGTCTGACAATCTCAAAGAATTATTTCAAAAGCCGCGAGATGAAAGAATCCAAAATCCATAGAATTTAAAATCCAGATTATTGAGCTTGAAAAATTGTAATTTAAATTTTCGATTCAGAATTTGAATTCTTCATATACTTGATACTATATTTCCGATAATCAGAGATATGGGTTTCTGCAGCAACTTGAAGAAAACTTTTAATCGTATTCTTTTTCTTTTAACTATTTTTTTTTTTTTTTCTTTTGTATTTGAAGTTATATTTCTAAAAAAATAACTAATCTCGAAATACACGTTGAATTGACGAAGGTTATACATACCTACCGTCAGGATAGAGGTAGATGGGTTAGATGAGTCTGCCCTCGTACGAAATAACTTGGCAAATTAGATATGGTTGTAAAACGCTACTCAGCCTCTTAATCGCAATCCCCGATCTTAATTACCATCAATTAAAACTTGAAGTTCATTGCAGCATTCACGCGGATCTGAAGTACAAAGTGAGGATTATTGTTTTGATGAGAAATAAACCGTTCCTATAATATATACATACTGTTTCAAATTATTAAATACATACAATTCGACAATCTAGGTGTACATATGAAACAAAAAAAAAAAAAAAATCATTTTCTTCTCTATCCTCGCTTATCATTTTCTATTCTAATTTTTATGTTGCTTCTTTCAAAAATTTTTATTCGTTTTTGATTTCTTCTTTTTTTGAGAAATAATTATTTACCTCAACAATGAAACAACATATTGTAATATAAATTTATCTTTAAGCATATTAAATATCGAATTAATAATTACTATACCGTATTTCTACTATCTACAGTATATCTTCTTTACGTTAACGTCTATTTTTGGCAGTATGACAACTGATCGATTATATGATTAAGTGTTCGTAAATAACCGTGAATACAGCACTTAATACATATATGGATAATATATTATCTCCGCAATGTGACAATGCTAATAATATTTACGATATAAAAAGAAGTCTCCTGTTTTCCTCAAAAATTAGTAAATGTAGAATAAAAATCTTCGGAGAATCATTAGAATCCCCCCTCCAAAAGAAAGCACATTGCAAAATTCTGGATAATATGTATCCCAATCGTAGAAATTTTTGTGTTCGAAGATTCAATAATTACAAAATTTGTGATTTTTTAAATGATTCAAATTTCCGCTATATATTTCTAAACTGCAGGAATAGCAGAGATTTGAAAATGTTGACACAATTTTCACTTTTCATCACCTACGGTGATATAAGAAAAGTATTGGTTTTGGTCGAAAAGAGACTTTTGCTAGTTTCAACGAATCTTCACGTTTTCGACCCTCTAGAAACCGAAAAATAAGTTTTTGGAAAGATGTGGGTCTGTCTGTCGGCCTGTTCGACAAACTCGCACGGTGATCTCGGAAACGGCTCGATGAAAGAATCTGAAATTCTAAGGACTTTACAACCAAATGATGGGCATGAAAAATTTCCATGTCTCGATTAATTTGAACTTCCGATTCTACCGGAATGGAATCGATTTTCGCTGTTTTACTGACAAACCTATACTTTTTTCTCTGTATTACCTTTGTAAATGAAAGAATATATTCTTCCGAGTTGAGAATTTCATATATATATAGGGCATTCCTTGCCAATGACACCGAAAAAATTGTAAATATACCCAGATCGAATTAGAATGCATGCACTGTATAAAATTGTAGTTTGTCAATATATAGGGCGTTCCTTGCCAATGACAAGAAGAAATTGTAAGTGTACCCAGATCGAATTGGGATTAAACGCACTGTATGAAATTGTTGTTTGTCAATATATAGGGCATTTTTTTGTATGTGAAATTTTCAATTTTGATCTTTTTTTTTCGGTTTTCCATTACTTTTTTATACTTTTTCTTCCCCTGACAAGCTCATCCTTTTTTTTCTTTTTGATGAAAAGTACCCCGAAAAACTTTTTCCAGCTTGTTTTTCACTAAGTTTGTAAATTTCTGTAAAATTTACAGTCAAATTGTTTGGAACGGTTTGTGCGGGGCTGTCGATATGAAGAAAAAAAAAAAAAAACAAGAGAAAAAAAGAATAATTTGGTGTTGAAAAATAATATTAAAAAAACATACTTTCAGCTTTATGTATGAATTAGGAATAGTAATCATATGGGTTTTACTGATTAAACTTATGAATGCAAACCAATTGCAACAATGCACTGCAGCCTGAGGTCACGCGAAGTTAGGTATTATTAATCATAGTTTAGGTCATTAAAAAGCATTGATCTATGTCCCCAGACTATCTGGCCACCCATAAACCATGCCATGCCTTCCTGTAACTATGTGTATATATATATAATATATATATATATATATATGTATAGGTTTATGTGTAGTACTGATTCAAATTAACTCGTAAAATTGAGTTTACTAGGAGCTATTTCACATACCAAATATCTCGCAGATTAGATATCAGAATTTTACACCGATATATATATGTATATATATATATGAGGCATTCGATGTCAATTCGACCAATGATTTTTCCATCACCATTTTCGATTCGTTTAACGATTTTTTATACGATTCTATATGGTCTCAAAAAAGAACTACTGAATTTTTTTCAGAGTTTTCCCTTCAACTGTTATTAATTTTCTATTATTATTCAAATTTTTTTTTTTTCAATTTTGTTTTTCATTCAAATTATTTTTACGTATTTTAAATGTTCAAAATTTGGGCAAGTCTGTCTGAAAATAAACTAACAATATAGAATTAACTGTTAGGAATTTCTAATAAAATTTTTTTTAAGAGAAATTTTAAGAGAACTTTTTGTATATAGTTTTTAGCATATAAGAAATTGTAGTTTTATTTTTTATCATTTGATTCTATCGACAAGTATAACGAATTTTTCTAAATTACTGTGCAAAATTTTACAATTCTTTGGTGAAAAATTATAAAATTTTCAAAGAAATTGTAAATTTTTGTAGATTTCGTACTAGAAATTGCATTTTTTTTTTTTTTTTTTTCACAGAAATCTACAATTCTTCATGAAAAAACGTAGCGAAAGTCTACAATTTTTCTTAATTACTAGGGAAAAATGTACAATTTTTTTTTATGTAAATTAAATTATATGAAATGTTTGAATTTTTGTAAAAATTCATATTCAAGTGGAAATTATTACGATTGTAGGTTTGAATAATTTTGTAATTGATAATTGATGTGGATATGATATATAATTGATAATTGATCAAGTGAAATTGATTTTATTATCAATTTTGATAAATTCCACCAACTGCAGTAGATAGAAAGTTATTTAATAATTACTCATTTGGTATGAAAAGGGGTATGAAAATTGCTGTTGGAATGTTATTTCCTCTTATAGGACTATCAGTGGTGGTGCTAAAACCTATTGATTTCAACTCTATCGGGGAAAAAAAGAAAGAAAAACAAGAGAAAATTGAAAAAATAAAAAATAAAAAAAAACAGAACTACCGTAGCCAAGTTTCAGTAAAAAATACATTTCCATGCCAAGTAGCGCAGTATTCGAGTCGTTTGATCCACTTTTATTCTTTTTTCCTCTGTATACTGTATGTGTATAGTATCGACTCCAAAACGAGAGGGGAAAAAAAAATATTTTTCCTTTTTTTTCCTCCCAAAAGAAAATTAGAAAAAAAAAAAAAAAATGATTGAAAAATTGAAAAATGAACAAAGAAATAACGATCAAGCTTCGTATCTGTCGAATATAGTCAAAGGATTATTTATATCACGTTTTTGTATACTAGATTGATCCCATCTTTTTGTCCAAAATTTAAAGAAAAAAGAAAAAACATTTTATACAGAGAATTTATTCAAAAATAAAAAAAAAAAAAAGTAAAATGAAAATTAAATGAAAGCAAATGAAATTCTTAACTGAAATAATTTAAGGATAATTTTTACTATCGGAAACTATGAGAGACCTACATCAAAGTAGATGTAACCTACTTTAGGTAGATAAACCTTCGTCCTTATACCTCGAGTCTGGAAGAAGCCCGTGTTATAGTATATTAGCCCGCAATTAGCCATAGTAATTAAAATTCCTAATGCGTACGAAGCTAATGAAATTAGAGTCATTTTATTCTCATCCAAGGGTTCTTCCATCCCCTTATACTACTGCTTTTTCCCCTTTCTGTTTTCGCGTAGGTAGGTAGATATACGTACGTATACGTAGAGGTATAAGAGAGATGTAGATGGTATACCTACTCCTACCTAATTTTTACGTCCCAAGAGCGTGATGGTTTTTTGAAATCCTTTTTTTTATTTATTTATTTTTATTTTTATTTATTTTTTTGCAAATTAAGAGGAAAATACAAAATTTTCACATTTTCTCTTCTCCTTTTTTTCCCCTAAATGTTTCTCTTTCAGCTACAAGAAAAACCTTTTTTCGGTTTGAATGATTTTTGATAAATTGAACCCCTATCCTAGTTTTTGTTTTTTTTAATTCTTATTTTGTTTTTTTCTCATTTCAATTTCATTTTTCTATAAACCAAAAAAAAAAAAAAATTAGAAAAAATAAGAGATGAGTATAAAGGTTTCAATTACTGAGGTCTCGGAATTCGTTAACGAAATACTACAGCGATGCAGCAATTCCCAAACGTGATCAGAATTATCGAAACTTTTTTTTTTTTTTTTTTTTTTTTTTACAGGTAGAAGACATATTGGTGAAATTAGAATTCTTAAAACGAGTTCGAAGTACGTATATATATATATATGTACTACGTAGTTTGATTTAGCAAATTGTACAGACTTTAGGAATTTCCAAGAGCTTGGAATTTGTTAATTTTTTTTTTTTTCAATACTTTTTCTTTCTTCTTTTGAAACAAATTTGAAAAAATAAAAAAAATTCCCTTAATTTGTTTTATATAGAATTAAAAATAAAAACACATACGATACAATTTTAACACGTATATACGCCTATGTACAGTATAAAACTTTCTGATACGATCCTATTATATACACATGGGATGAAATTTCTTTATATACGTTATTTTTTATTTTGTTTTTAATATAATTCTTATTTTTTTACAACCTTATACATCCCAGTTTCCTTTTCTTCTTATCTGCCGTAAAAACAAAAAAAAAAAAAAAAAAAAAAACTCGGATGATATAAAAGTTATGGACCATTATACCATTTTCCTTTTACCTTTTATATACACATATATAATAGCACAGGTATAGATATAAGTACAGGTACAGGTAAAGGTAAATTACAAAATGCACTGAGCTATATAGTTTTTGGTTTATAATGTTCTTTATTTTTTTTATTTAATATATATCGGCGTCTACATTTGCAAAACTGTGTTCATTTTTCTTTATTCTCTTTCTCTTTTCAATTTCCCTATTTAAAGTAAAAAAACAAATAAACGTAATGAAAAAAACAAAAAAAAAATTAAGAAAAAATTTTCATCTCCTTTTGTCAAAATTCATCCGATTAAGTAAAGACGAAGAAGACATAGCTTGCAAAAAACGACAACGAGGTATAGTGTAGTAAAGAAGCTGTGCTGTATATCGTATATATATATAAAATAAGGGAAAGTCGAGAAGAGAAGAGGAGTTTCTGTAGTAGCGCGAGTAAAATTGACGTCACTCAAAGTGGACGTCCTCTGAAAAGTTTCCAGCTCTGTAAATTGGGCGTGATGTATAATTGAAGCAATTAACATGGGGGTAGGATTTAAGGGTGGACACCTTGCCACCGAAGCTCCAAGGGCCCTCGACGTCCATTCTTGCCTCGTCATTCCTCCAGGGTTTTTCAATGCTTTCGAGGGTTTGGGTGGGGGCGAAAATAGGGGCGAAGGGACAGGAGGGGGGAAGGGGGGGGGGATATTTGAAAAGGGTATCCTGCAAGTACCCAAAAAGGGAACCACGAGCTTTACACCATCCCCTTTGCAGAGTGACCCTTGACGTAATATTCATCGCTAAATGGACCACGAAAAAGATTTTCATTTTTTTAAAGAGATTTGAGTTTTTTTTTTTTTTATTTTTATTATTTTTTTCTAATGCTGTTTTTTTTTTTTACACAAAATTATGTTTGTGTGTAATTAAAGTAGTTTTTTGGATCTTTTTTTTTTTTTTGTTTTTTATAAAAAATCCTTTCCGGACCATTATTTTTTTTTCATTTTTATTATTTTGTTTTTTTTTTTTTTTTTGGTTTTTTGGTGCTTAGGAGATGGATTGATATTAATTTGACTTGTAGATATATATATATGATCATTAAACTGAAGCTGGAGATAGATAAGTGGTATAAAAATGTGAGTAAAAAGTATAAAATAAGAAATAATTGATGTAGTTTTAGAGGAGTTGTGGATGAGCGAAGAGAGGGTGGAGGAGAGTAAAGTCTCGAAATGTAGAGAGATAGAGAGAAAGAGAGAGAGAGAAGGAAGATAGATACCTAGAGTGAGTGGAGTGAAGTAAGCTGATATCAGTTGTGAATCAGCAAGAGTTTTCCAAGTTTTAAGTAGTACCTTGGATAACCTGGAAAACTACGACTAGGTATAAACTAAAGTTAAAGTTCAGTGCCACAAAACTCATACCACGTACTCTGCATCGCAGTGGAAAGAGAAGAACGAATAGTCTGCCAGTCACTAGTTGCAAAGTCTAGCTATCTCTCTCTTTATGTCTATAAGTTCAGATACATGACTAAATTTGCATTCGATTAAAACAAAAAAAAAAAAAAAAAAAAAACAAGCCGAAAAAATAGTTTTTTCAGGTACTTTTCATCGAAAAGAAAAAAAAAAAAATTATGGGTTTATCAGAGGAAGAAAAAGTATAAAAAAGTAATGAAAAACCGAAAAAAAAAGATCAGAATTGAAAATTTCACATACAAAAAAATGCCCTATATATTGACAAACAACAATTTCATACAGTGCGTTTAATCCCAATTCGATCTGGGTACACTTACAATTTCTTCTTGTCATTGGCAAGGATCGCCCTATATATTGACAAACAACAATTTTATACAGTGCATTCATTCTAATTCGATTTGGGTATATTTACAATTTTTTTGGTGTCATTGGCAAGGAATGCCCTATATATATGAAATTCTCAACTCGGAAGAATATATTCTTTCATTTAGAAAGGTAATACAGAGAAAAAAGTATATGTTTGTCGGTAAAACAGCGAAAATCGATTCATTTCCGGTAGAACCAGAAGTTCAAATTAAACGAGACATGGAAATTTTTCATGCCCATCATTTGGTTGTAAAGTCCTTAGAATTTCAGATTTTTTCATCGAGCCGTTTCCGAGATCACCGCACGAGTTTGTCGAACAGATCGACAGACAGACCGAGATCTTTCTAAAAACTTGTTTTTCGGATTCTCGAGGGTCGAAAACGTGAAGATTCGTTGAAATTAGCAAAAGTCACTTTTCGACCAAAACCAATACTCTTTTTATATCACCGTAGGCGATGAAAAGTAAAAAAAAAAAGAAAAAATTAGGAACAAAAAGCATCTTACCAATTTTTGAAAGCTCAGGAGTAATTTTCACTGTTTGTTACAAATTTACTTCTTTCGGAAAGAAAAGAACAATATTTTTACAAATTTCGAAAGCCGGAAATTGATTCTTACTACTCGTCGAAAGACAATTTCGATAATTTCAACGAATCTTATAGAATTTTAGGACCTCTAGTATCCAGAAAATAAAAAAATTAGAAAAGCAAAATAATGTTGTCAGTTTTTTAAAACTCAGAATTGATTTATGAATGATATATCATGATTTCGGACTTCTAGTATCTGTAAAACCAAAAACAAAAAAAATAAACAGAAAAAACAAATATTTGCAATTCTTGAAAGCACAGAATTAATTTCGACTATTTATCAAATGACTATTTCGATAATTTCAACAAATATTATTAAGTTTTCAGATTTCTAGTATCCGAAAATAGAAAATAAATAAATAAACAAATAGGAATAAAATAATGTTTCCAATTTTTAAAAGCTCATAATTAATTTTTACTTTATATTCATTAAATTACCATCAGTTTCTATCATTTCGACGAATTTTATCCCATTTTCGAATGTCTAATATCCAAAAAACGGTTCAAAAAAAAAAAAAAAAATATCCTAAAATTATCTCAAAAAACTGTGAGATAAAATAGTTGAAAATTCGCAATAAATTTACGTTGAAATTGATGGGAGTAAAAAAAAAGACCACATTTTTCGACAGAAAATTTTCCAGAGCTTTTTCAATTTTTTAATTTATTTATTTATTTTTTTTTTTTATAAATAATAACTAGTTAAAAAATTGTTATTAAATTACCAAAGGTTTTCGAGTATTATGGAAGAAGGTAGGTCCTCTCGACCTGGAGGTCCATGCCAAGGGTAATTAGATTTCGTTTAATTCAATTTCGTGTCTGATGGCTCCATCAGAGTGACTACATGACACTTAATAGGCTCTTCGACGTTAATTAATATCGTAGGTCGTTTAGTATCGAAGTGAAACTGTCGCCGGTTTAATAGACTTGGTATAATAAACGTGCAGACCGTAAATTTGCTACGCTTATTGCTTCACAAATATATCGACTGCCAGAATTGTTTCAAAAATAACCAAACGAAATAAAAAAACAAAAAAATTTGTTCTATAGTATTTTCGATAATTTTTTCGTTTGTCAAATTACACACGATTTTTTATTTTTTTTTTGTTTTTTTATTCCCGACTTAAAATTCCAAAATTTAATAATAATTAATTACTGTCATCCAGTTTTTTGATTTTTGTTTTTACTAATTTTTTTTTTTTTTTTTCATTAATTTATTATTTAATTCCATATTAAAGCAACTTCCGCGCGAATAATCACTCGAACCGGTTCCATCACTTGCCTGAAGCAGTGGCAGGTATTAAAATCCAAAAAAAAAATTAAAAAAATGTAAAAATAAAAAAAAAAAAAAACTAAAAAGAGGATTAACTTTGGTCGTCTTGAGTGGTAAGAAATTGATAAAATATGTTCACGATCGGCGATCAACCTACTCCCTTCCTCTGCGTTGCATCTTCTCAATTTATTGACACGAAAAGTATCTCTCGGTATTAACATATTTAATAAGTTATTTAAATCGTATTAAAATCCTCATTTGACTGGATTATATTTTCATAAGAAAATTCGGGGTCCTTTTTTTTATTTTTTGAAATAAAAAATTTGAAATCAAAATTTTGTTAATTAAAAATATTTTTTATTTTTGATTTTTTTGTTCGTTATTTTGAAAAAAAATAATTTATATAACATGTATAAAGACGAGTTGAAATTGTTGCCGAGTAATAATTCTGTAAAACAAAAAAAAAAAAAAAAAAAAAAATGAATATATAAAAGATACGCGAGTTGAGTTCAGACTGTCCGGTAATTGAATTGAAAAATAAAAGTAACGGCGGTAATTTTCCAACAATTTCTTGTATAATTCATTGAATGAAATCTTGGCGCGTAACCTCAGGTATTATAATAAGAAATACGGTCTTACTTTTAGTACACCGTGAGATCCGGGAGATTGCCCGTAAAAAGCAATTCATTAGTCGCCCTTTGTCTGCCTCGTATTAAAAGCCGGAGACAACCCTCGGCCAGGGACGTGCCTAAACAGTTTTTAAAATCCATGGTTTTTACATCTGGGGAAAAAAAAAAAAACAAAAAAAAAAAAAACGATCAAATTTTATCTTCTGATACGTCCAAAACGATCTTGTTTCTTTTATTTATTTTTTTACCACTTCAAATAAGACCAGGAATTATTAAATCGTCTATCATCACTCGAATTCGACGTATAATTAACCATTCCCACTTTTACAGAATCGAAAACTGTCATTAGAAAGCAATAAACGCGACTTAGTTCGTTAGACCGCCGATAGATGGCCGCAGCGCGCTGTTCAGTTAGGCTACATCTCATAGTCGAAGTAACTCGGGAATGAAAACTGCGTTTTATGGCTATTATATTGTGATATTGATGAATTTTGACGACGGAGAATGATGTTTGGTGATATTCTCGGTACTTAAATATCTCTTATAAATCATTAATGAGTATTTTACATCAGTAACGAGTTTATTTGTTAATTAATAAGACCTGATGTTTTCCTCTCGCTTATATAGGCGGTCCTAAATGTCATCCCGAATTGAATCCCTCGTTTATTATTGAATCGCGAGAGGTTTTAAGCCCGAGCGAGAAGCGTGCTCTCAAGCTGTCAGGAGGCTCGTTCCTTGCCAAACCTCCTTTCCCTTTTTTTTTTTTTTACTTTTTGTCTTCATTTTTTTCTTTTTTTTTTTTCTTCTTCTTTTCGCTTAACTTGAGAAGCGTCAAAAAATTTCCTGACTCCTGACCTTAAACGATCCATCCGTCCAAATCACCCCCGAAAAAAGGAAAAAAAAAAAAAAAAATACAAAAAAACTTTCGTCTCGTCGTTTCAATTTTTTTTTTTTTTTTTCCGTTTCTTTTTACTTTTTTGCTTTTATTTTCCATCCTCATCGTCTTAGAAATTATCTAAGGAAGACAAAAAAAAAAAAAAACACCTTCCTTTCGCACACTCCTTGCAACGAAATTGATAATAATGTTTTGAACGATCATATTTACGATCCATGAATTTGTTCAAAAAAATAATTAACGTAATTAAAAAATTAAGACAAAAATAAAAAGTTCGTTTTAGTGTCTTTTTTTTTTTTTATTTTCTATATATGATTTTCTTTTTTTGAAAGAATTTTTTAGTTTTGCTGACAATAGAATCGAATATAGGTACCTACTTATATTAATACCTATGTGTCTGGTATGCTACTTTTTGACAATACCTATAATATATATTTGTTTTTCGTTTTTTTTTTTTTTTTTTGTTTTAGTTTTTTTCCCCATCCCTTTCGCACATGCAAACGTCACTCTCCTCGTTTTTAGTACGTCGTAAAGTGTGAGACTGGTTACTTTATATCATCTCGACGATCATAATTCAAAAGTTGTTCCCTTGTAATTTCAAGAGCTACCGGGAACTCGTCCGATATGTATATGTATATATTATATATATATATACTTGTATATACCTATGTATTTGTATATATATACCGAGGACAATTTACAGGGTAGAAATCTGATCCAACCTTGACCTGAACCTCGAACTTTAACGTTTATCTGACTCCTAAACCAACTGGAGTAAGAAATTGAATTGAAATTATTTTCTGCAATTATTCATGCAAGACTGGCTCTAATTTTCTATATAATATATATAATACGTTTTTTTTTTTTTTTTTTTTTTATTTTTGCAAAAGTTAAATTAAAATTATTCATTTCTCTGTTTGGAATGCGATATTTTTACCGAATCGTTGAGAAAGACATTTTTTTTTTTTCTTTTTTTTTAATCAATCTGACTAAAAAGCAAGTAAAAGATGAAAAAAAAAAAAATTAATTAACCTCTACCCGGACAAATTTTGTAGCTCCGTGAAAAACAAAAAAAAATATAAAATTCGTTTCTGGATTTTTTTTTTTTCGAAAATTCGTTAAGAAAATAAAAAAAAAAAAAAAAACCTTTTTCTACGTGGGGTAGAACTTTTTGAAGTGAATACTTGTTTTATGGCAATGGATAAGCGTTACGGCTACGTAAGCGTTAAACTGGACAAGAGAATGGAAGAATTGAAGAAGATAGGCGTTATGGTCGCATATATACCTTACCTACCTTACCTTAAGTCTTAAGTCTTAAGTCTTGAGTTTTGAGTCTTAAGTCTTAAGTCTTAAGTCTTGAGTTTTAAGTCCTAATTCTTAAGTTTTAAGTCTTAAGTTTTTAGGTCTTAAGACTTAAGACTTAAGACTTACGACTTGAACACAAGTATTTACTTCAAAGGTGTGTACCCACCCACACGCTTTCCTTGAATTGTTTGAGTTATAGGACAGTGGCAGGGAAGAATTGAAATTTCTTTCTTCTTTTTTTTTTTTTGAATAAAGTACAGTGAAGATCTTTTTTGATTTTTTTTTTTTTGTTAAATTTCTTCATTTTTTACGTCAAACTTAAAGTTGGTATTTGAATTTATGTAGACGTGTGTACGATTCGGAATTGTATATATATGTGTAAGTATACTTAGTCGTTGAACGAAAGCCACAAAACCACAGGCTGTAAAGTTTAGTATATGCAATATAAGACGATGCGTTTAACTGTTGCCGTAATAAACAGTTAGATTAGCAACCCAAGAGCGTAGGATGCGGATACGTCGAATATACGTATATATGTATATATGGGCCGTATATACCTATACCTGTAAGTACTTTTTCTTCATTATTTTTTCTTATTTTGTTTTTTTTTTATTTTTTATTTTTTATTTTTTAAACAACCTAAAACCACTTTCGGTTTTTAAGTAATGGGCTACAGTAATTATACGTGAGTAAATTTTGATAAAAATCAAACTTTATTATTTACTTACATATATACGTGAAATTAATTTAAGGCTTCGTATAAAACAAGATCTGTTAAAACGGTACTTTTCATGGTACTTTTCTTAATCATCTTGGAAAACCATATATACATAGGTCATTAACCGAAATACAATTAGTGCAGTGAAAATAAAAGAAAAGAAATTATAAATTGATCAATAATCTGACGTAACAATTTATTAGCCCTGTCAATGAGGGATCTGAATTTCGGAATCTAGTAAATTTCAAGTTTTTGTTAGCTCGCAGTTTTTGAGATGATTCGTCGATTTTGCTGTCGGACAGACCTTCCAGATTTTTTTCGAACTCTTTTTTCGGATATACTGTAAAAGCCTGAAAATGCAGAGATCTGTTGAAATTATTTAAAATAAATGAATAAATTAATAAATTTGAGTTTATCTAATGAATGTTATTTATTAAATGTGTACATATAGGATATTAGATATCAAATCAGCAGCTCATTTCCCTCACCACCTTCGATTTTCGAAAAAATCGGCCTGGGGCGATTAAAATAAATCACCCGGTATACATGTGTGTGTATATATATACGTATATATATACATGTATTGTCATAAAAACGGTTAATAAGGATTTGAAATGTGGTTATAAAACGCTACCATCATGAAGAGGTTAAAAATTGATCTACCCAAAATGCGAATGTCTTGTCGTTAATTAAGGTAGCGGAAAAATTTTTATCGTCTGGTTAGAGTTGTTCGTAAGATCGAATGCTGTTTATGATTATGGTGATGCTGATGGTAATGGTAATGGTGTTGGTGGCTTTCTGATCTGGTGCGAAACAAAAAGATTCGCGACAGATATTAATTACGAGAATAAGATACTGCCCATCTCTCTCTCTCTCTCTCTCATTTATAGAATAAGAAAAAGATGTATATGGTATATATGTACATACATAAAGTGCCATTAAATCTTTGCAATATTTGTTTTAATGCCTTTCAACCATTATAATCACACCACCAAAAATTTTAATTATCTACAGGCCACTGTGACGTGGACGCATATATACCTGTATTCGAGACTAAAGCAAAACGATAAATTTCTCTTTTTCTTTTATATCAAATATACTGACGATGAGTAATAAGAAAGAATTAATATTGTATGTGTGTAGGTGCTGTTATAACGAGGGCATCGTCCAGTGATGAGACATAAATCCCCCCTCCCCCCTGCCCCCCTTTTTCGTTTTTTTTTTTTATGATTCAGTTACTTTTGTGAATCCCTGTTTCATTATTCTTATTTTTTTTACTTTTGTTTTTTTTTTTTATTTGATTAATCTGATATTATATCGAATGGAATCTTGATAAAATAAAAAAAACAATCGCAACAAGCCGGAAAAACAGTTTTTCGGAGTACTTTTCATCAAATAGAAAAAAAAAAGGATGGGTTTGTCAGGGGAAGAAAAAGTATAAAAAAGTAATGGAAAACCGAAAAAAAAGATCAAAATTAAAAATTTCACATACAAAAAAATGCCCTATATATTGACAAACAACAATTTCATACAGTGCGTTTAATCCCAATTCGATCTGAGTACACTTACAATTTCTTCTTGTCATTGGCAAGGATCGCCCTATATATTGACAAAGAACAATTTTATACAGTGCATTCATTCTAATTCGATCTGAGTATATTTACAATTTTTTTGGTATCATTGACAAGGAATGCCCTATATATATGAAATTCTCAACTCGGAAGAATATATTCTTTCATTTAGAAAGATAATACAGAGAAAAAAAGTATAGGTTTGTCAGTAAAACAGCGAAAATCGATTCATTTCCGGTAGAACCAGAAGTTCAAATTAAACGAGACATGGAAATTTTTCATTCCCATCATTTGGTTGTAAAGTCCTTAGAATTTCAGATTTTTTCATCGAGCCGTTTCCGAGATCATCGCGCGAGTTTGTCGAACAGGCCGACAAAGAGACCGACATCTTTCCAAAAACCTGTTTTTCGGATTCTCGAGGGTCGAAAACGTGAAGATTCGTTGAAATTAGCAAAAGTCACTTTTCGACCAAAACCAATACTTTTCTTATATCACCGCGGTAGGTGATGAAAAGTAAAGATGAATAAATAAAATTGTGAATTTATCGAAAGGATAGATAAAAGCTTCGTTGATTAATTAATTAATTAATTAATTAAAAGCTAGATGTATTAGATTCTGCGATATCTACGTTGATTAAAAGTTTGACAAAAAAAAAAGAAGAACGAGAATAAAAATAAAAAAATTTAAAAAAGAACGAGACGAAATAGATATGAATTTTAAAATGAGAACTACCCTGAATTTTAGTTTGCTTAGCTCTATACGAGGGGATGAAACACACCCCAAGGCTCGTAACTGACGCATGCCATTTTGAAATGACGTATTTACACACGTGCGTCAGTGGCACATGGTTAAACGGACCTGCTGCAGTCAAAGGGTTGAATCGTTTGAGGATCAGTTAATTATTAACGTATATAGAACTACGGTTAAATAGCATCGAAATTGGACGGTATATTGGTAAGGTTTTTATTAAATTGGTGATAAATTAAAGGGGTTGGGTTGACGTTCCGAATAAGTAAAAATCGAATTCAAATTATCAGAATCTGTTGAAATTCGGAATATTTATATTTGATTTTAAAATTTGGAACTTCAACCCAATCCGAAATAAAAGTATGGAAAATATTTTATGGTACCTAGTTCAGTAAACCAAAAGTCTGAAACTCAAAAATTTTGAATTTGACTGCAAATTTGATTTTATCTTCGTTTTACAACCAAAAATACTACACGCAAATTTCCAGGGTTAAAAATGGCTGGGAAATCGTGAAAATTGATTTGAGAAGATGGAAATTTTTGCTTTTCACAATTTCTTTCGATTTTTCTCTCCGCAGCGGTGTAAAATTTTGAAAAAATGTTTCGGATAAAAGTTGTAGGGCTAAAAATTTTACGTCGAACACTTACATCAAAAATTAATTTTCGTAAATGCTGAACGAAAATTAACTTTTTAGGACATTTTTCGACGTAGAATTTTTAACTTTACAACTTTTGTTGGAAACTTTTTTCAAAATTCTTTACCGTTGAGAAGATAATCGGGAAAAATTAAAAATTTTTGTCATTTTTCATCAATTTTTTGCGATTTCCCGGGAATTTTTGGTCCTGCAAATTTTTGTATAGTATTTTTGGATGTAAAAAGAAGATAAAATAAAATTTGCGAACCCTTTCAAATTTTTGAGAGTCAGACTTTTGGTTTACTGGACTATAAATACACAACACATGTCCTCGTGCGTGTTTTTCGAAACACTAAATAAAAAGAAGAAAAAACAAAAACGAAAAATTGAATAAAAACCAAAAAAACCAAAAAGGGTTGGATAGTGGGGAGAATAAATTTTTAACATGACTACTGCAGTGCAGTGATATTATGAATTTAATTGAATTTTACTGTGGGGAAAGATTTAACTCCATTATATTATAAAAGGGTAGGCGAATTGATGGGTGGTGAGCTTTTCTTTTTTTTTGGTTAAAACTATAAATAATTGGTAATATAATATCATTGGCGTGTATAGGTAGATGGATGTTGGTTAAAAGCTCTGACAGGCAAATAAAATTAAAGAATCGAAGAGAAAAAAAAAACTAAAAAATTTTCATCGAAACTTGAAAATATCGATAGCAAAAAATGAAAAAAAAAATCTACTTTTCTTAAATACAGTTTTTCAGTGACCTACCGAACAAGGCAATAATATGACACATAAAAGTGTGTAGAAAAGCATACGAACACACATCTAGGTAGATATATACATACAGGGTGTCGAAAAATTCGCACACCTACTAAATACCAGCGGATTCCTTGCGAAAAATTGAAACGAATGTTACTTATACAAAAAAGTCCGTGAGGACTTGGTTTTATTGTAAAATGAACTTATCAACGAACCAATCAGCGTTCGACTTTAGAAAAGACTCGCTAAAATCCTCATCGCCGTCCGCCTCACTACTGAAAACAAGACGAGCAAAGCGGGGAACTCGACACATTATTGTCTTGTTCTCGGTAATGGGGCGAGTAGCGATGCGCAGTCTTTTCTAAAGCCGAACGCTGATTGGTTAGTTGACAAGTTGATTTTACAAGAAAACTAAGTCCTTGCGGACTTTTTTGCACAGGTAACTTTCGTCTCAATTTTTTACAAGGAATCCACTGGTATGCAGCGAGTGTGGAAATTTCGAGACACCCTGTATATGTATATGTCTAGTAGAGTTATCCTAGATCCCCGAGTTTCAGGATTTTAGTGTCTTTAAAATCCTTGAGAATACATAAAACTAGACGTAGCTACTATTGCGAGACGCACATCTCATGGTAGCACAAAATAGGTACGAAATAAAATCCTCCTTTTCCAAGTTTCTTGCAGGTGTTGATTCAGGTAAACTATCTTTCACCCCTCTATACATCTTACTCTCTGCAATAAAAGCATATATATATAGCATACTGCATATAGTTTTATATACGTGTTTATTTTCCTTGTTCTTGTACGTAAACCCAACTAAACCTGATACGTAACGTAGATACAGATGACCTGCTTTCTTTTTCAAACTACAAAAACCTTACGATTAATGAAACAAATGATTTTTTTTTTTTTTTTTGTTCACTCAATTTGACTATCTTATTTTTTTTTCACATTTTTCAACACTTAAACATACATAATTGCCAGAAGCTTTCAAAAGCTCAAAAAGTTTCCAATTCCAAATTTTCGACGATAAAATTTGGCTGAGATACAAAACGAAATAACGAAATTATAGTTTCGACGATTCCATCATTTTTGGACACCGCTTATATATCTCTGTAATTACGAAGCCAATTGAACTCAAATTTCAGACTTTTCCTGACGTAAGTATATGTAAACATACTTTGAGTACGAAAAAATTGAGAAGATCGCTAGGTTGAAATTTGAAAAGTGGTCCAGTTGGCACGTTTTTCCCTATGAATATCTCGAGATATTCTAACCGCTAAATAAATATGTGATTTGGTATCAGAAACCCCTGGAGAACAGGCTGAGTGAGCCGAGGCTATTTTTCAAGTTCTAGTAGAAAAGTACGCAGACAGTTTTAGCAGAGCTTCTATTTTTCTATTCAATATCTAGATCTATGTATGTATGTATGTATGTATGTATGTATGTATGTATACGTGTCTGTAGTTTAAATTCAGGATAGAAAACTTTTCTCTGTTTGACTGCAGCCATGTATATATATATATGTATATATGTATACATGTATATATGGGTATAGATAAATACATATATAGGTAGTTTTATATATAATGTATAGAAATTTTATATACACATGCAGTCCGAGCTTTTATTTAAATATATAAAAACTACAATATGTACATATTATACTATTAAATAAAAAATATGTTTTCATATACCATTTCAACAGATTTTATATACTAATGCTTTGATATATGTATATATATAATTTTTTTTTTCTTTTTCAACCCTAAAATGTCACCAGCTACAGCTGCTTCCCCTGATCCGGGTTCATAGGTGTGTATATATATATATATATATATATATTGTACGTATTTCAAATCGTCTCTTTACACATTTTGACAGTGCGTTGTCTCTTCGATGAACCTTTTGTCCTCACCCTAAAAGGATAAAACAAAAATATCAAAATGCGTTTGGATAATTTCAAATCGAAGTGACACAGCCTGCCTGTCTCGAAGTTAAATCCTGAAACATTGAGTCGGCTATTTTATTTGGTTCTTAAAACACCGAAAAGAAGCAAAATAAGCTTACGAAATTCCAGAAGAAATATATTTTTATTTTAAAGAAAAGAAAGAAAAAAATAATTTCTCCTGGCCTTAGTAAACGGAACAATGCCCTATATACGTTATGTACCCACTCTGGATATGTATGTACATACCTATATTCCCGATCTTGGATTACGCATATAGTTATATAACCACATACCTGAACAAGGGGTTGTACATATATCATTATCTCAAAGAGATTATCATTACCCAGACGATCCTTGAGTATAGTAGGAATGCTTGGTAGTCGAGTGGATTTCCAAGTTGAGAATCTTAGCACAAAGGCAGTGTCAGAGGGGCTGTTCAAGGCAATGATAATAACAATGATAATTAAGGTATGGAATATCTATATGCACGTATATATATTACCAACACTCACATACATATCTATAGAATAGTAATCTTCAACTCAAAAGCTTGAGCCTACGCGTTAGACTAAAGACATATAACCGAGAAGGAATCATCCCACTCAATTCTGAACAGTCGAGTTTATAGAGAAGCTGAAATTCCCGCTTAACAATTACTGCGCATATATATATCTGTACGCACCGTATTGTTTCTATCCTTTTTATCACTCACAAAAGATCGTATAGTTGATTGGAGTGGGAGAAACTGGGGTGGCGCTGCGTTAGCGGGAGCGTCAGTCGCGCGGCGACCGTCGAGGAGTAAACATGGTTATGTAAAAGTATTAAAATCGCACCTAGAAGGCTAGAAATGAAACTATAATTAGCAGAGCATTGTTGGATTAAATTTATGGCTGCATCAGTTCAGAATCTCAGCTACACGCTATACTGTCCGTGATTTTAAACTCGTAAATTAACTAATACTTGAAGAATAACACTAGCGGATATTCAACACGCAATCTATTCAATTTTATTCAGTATTATTATACTGACCTAGGAAAAGTTTTAGAAACCCAAAACCCGAGCAGACAATAGATGTACACGCGATTGTAGAGTAATTATACAACATTCGTATAAAGTTGTTGTTGAAAATTTGAGTATACGTGTAACTAGAAGGCGGATGATTAGCCATTATACTTTTAATTGCAAGAAAGTCCTCTTTATGTATAATATAAGCATCAATTCTTCTATAATTGAGTATTTATTAAAGTTTCTTGAACAAAGCTCCTCGGTAACAAGCTGTTCATTGTCTAATATTCAAAGACAGTATGAGTGGGGTACGGGTGTGCAGCAGCAGCAGCAGCAGCAGCAGTACAGTGTATACATGGTGAAGGCAAGTCAGCCTGTTCTCTTTGGACGTAATTCAGCGCCTTGACAACTATACATATCTCCCAGTTTCCTTCAATTACAACGAGTTACTGCAGAGCAGTTCCCCAAGGTTTCATTTCGTTCATTTCACTCCCTACCCTATCCTATCCTATTCTATCCTATCCTATCGCACCCCAGTTTATACCTCTTCTTACTTACTGGCTGGTAGGTATGTACGTTCTGATTCTGATTCTGATTCTGACAAACTCAACAATTGCTCTCATATCTCAAGGGATTATCTTACTCGTTTTGTACGGATACATATGTGGGTTACACACTAACTCCCAGCTATTAGTATACGTATTATATGTACACGTATACATACCATCCGCATTTTTCATTCTATATTTTTTTCAACTATATGGATATATGAAAGGATACCTGCAAGCTCGCTATACACACACACGATGATAATTCACAAAACTTCTAATCCCACCGCTCGCACCAAAATAAATAAATAAATAAAAAAACAGATTTAGAGGGGCCTGGTTGAAGTTCCGAATATTAAAAGTCTAGACCAGTAAAATTTTTGAATTTTGATGTCATGGGAATTCAGTTGTTCACTGTCTGCATTACGATCTTTTCCAAATTTAGAATTCTGAACTTGAGCATTTCTCAACATTCTAAATCGTCTTAAATGATTTCGTAATTTTGATCATTCGGAACTTCAACCCGGTCCAAAATTTTAATGAAAATTTATTGGCTACTACTTTGTTCCACGAATATCTGAACAAATCATCGTATTATTTCCTCTCAACGATGAGAAAGGAAACAACGCTTTCAATTTATGGAACAAAAGCTTCGAAGGGTGGAAATACTTGTACAGTGTAAAAAAAAAAAAAAAATTAAAAAATTTACAAAGGGGTTTTCAAATTAAGTGACTCGCTGCACTATATGAGAAAGACGTGTGACTTCTTTTGAAGAATGATATGGCGCACACACACACACGTATACGTATACCTACATTTTATATCTGTAAATGTATTTCACAGCTACGTAAAAGCTCTCCTCCTCACGTGGTTCTGGCTTTATGATGAGCCACTCACAGTAGTGCTCAAGCTCAGCTTTCTCCATCTCCATCCACCTCTTTCTTTCTCTCTCTCTCTCTCTTTATCCCACTTTCTCGTTTTTTTTTCTTCTCGTTTTCTCTTTTTTCTGGCTTGACAAATCGTCCGCGAAATATCGCCACCTTTTATTCAAAATCTCTGCTTTAGACGTGACAAATAGCGAGAGGCATGACCTAGCTGCATGGGGTTAACAAAAAGGCATTTCACTCTTTTACCTTTTCTATTCTTTTCTTTTCGTATTATTTTTTTCAGTTTTTCATTTTGTACTTTCAGTTCATTTTTATTTTTATTTACTTATTAATTTTTTTGTTTCTTTTTTTTATTCGTTTTTCAATTCATTTCTTTTCAAAAATTTTCTGGATACAGATATTTATTCGCAAAGTTTTACCTCTCCCCAAATATGAGAATTCAAAAACGATGAACAGTAAAAAAAATTCACTATGTCTATAAATCGTTGAAAAAAAAAAAAAAAAATTTATAAAATTATACTCCCCGATGGACAAGACGTGCACGTAAAATTGTATAAATTATTTATAAAACCAGTATACACGGATATACGTATACATATATGTACTGTACATATGTACAGGTATAGTACAATGGACATTGGTATGATTAATCGCGTGGCAAAGCCAGACAAGGAATAGGTGTTTCTTGGTGACGGTCAATTGTGTCACACAGTCGCATTTGTACTAGTTACACCATGTTCATATACCAACGAACGGTCAGTATTTACCCAATAAAATATTTATTGAAATACTGGTCATCCCTTCAATCTATTATAACCATATATTGTCATTATTATCGTCAGTTGTATTACGTACATATAATATATGTATATGCATTTATTCGAACGAAGCTTTTACTAATATTTTATCGAAATTTTTTGTTCCTGTAATGCAGAAAAGCTCTTTTTATTCGAATTTCTTAATCTGGAAGAAAGAAATTATTATCCCAGTGATAACAAAACAAAAAAAAATGGTGGAAGAATTTCGAAAAAGGGATCTCAAATCAGAAAGAAGAAGCTTTAAATTGATCCATTTTTCAATACTATACAACTTTTTTTTCTCGATTAGTATAGAAGCTTTTGAATTCCATTGTCCGTCGCGATTTAGATGCTGTCATTTCAATTTTTCTTTTTTTTTTTCTTTTTGGAAATGAACTCAGAAGTATATTCAAAGGAAAACTTCAAAGCAGAAAGTTCAAGCTTTAATTTTTTCGGTTGCAGGTATCTATTCTACTATTTTTTATCCATGAGATATCGTACCTATATTTTTGTCCTCCAGATCAGAAATTTGATGTCTACTTTTACGAATCTGACAAAAATTTAAAAAAAAAATCAAAAAATCAAAAAATTTGATAATTTTTCATAGAAAAAAAAAAAAAAATAATAATAAAATTTTTACACACTTTCGTAGTTTCTGCACAAAAGTTCATCAATTTTTCCTATCTCCAAACTAGAAGAAAAAAAAAAAAAGCTACAATTTATTATGAAAAACTTTTTGAAAGGTTCTACCTTTTCTAAAAACTTATAAAAATTCGTAATTCACTGCAGGGTTGTGAACGTACCTACATTATATTGAAAAAAAAGCTCTAAACAGCAGAGAGATTGATTCGAAGAGCGGATACATAGTCAGTCTCGCAAAGAAGAAGTCGAAGGATTCTGTCTGGAGCTATTGATCTCTTTGGCCTGCAATCGTCTCTGTCTTATACCCAGATCGATATCTCGAATCGTTCTTCTCGTTTGAACCTAGTCAATTAAGGATTTTCTGTAGGATAGGTAGGTAGTTAGATATAGATAGATGTAGTTAGACATAAGACAGGTGAACAAGAGGAGATAAATTATTTAACAAATTTAAAACCGCTGCAGTTATACCGCATTAGTCGATTCACAAAAACCGCATTTCGAAAAAAAAAAAAACGAATTTTAAGGTTGGTTTTGAAGTCCCGAATTTTGAAAGTCCGAACGGTAGAAAATTCCGAATTTCTAATTACCGAATCACGATTTTTGGGAAGGGTATTCATCCAGAAGTCTGGAAAAATCTTCAAATCGAAAAAATTTTCAAAATTCCGAAAGCTAAAGATCCGGAAGTGGTGAAACTCCAGAACTTGAAATTTGAGCAAGGAGCTTCGTGCTTTTCTATTCATTTTTCGTATCCTTATAGACTTTCCGAGTTTTGAATTATCCAAATTTTAATAATCCGAGTATTAACGATTTTTCAAAATTCAATAATCGTCTGAGATGAATTCAGGATTTTGAACCGTTCGGAACTTCAATAAGGATCAATAATTTTTATCCGAAAAATTTTATATCGAATTATTATACTTGATTTGTGGTTTTTTAATTTTTTTTTTTTTTTTCAATTGGATGGTACATGGTATTAGTTGGTATATACGTCGAGGTATATAAGTGATCGTGCTGGATGATCGTGCTATAAATTAAACTCGGTTCTCTAGACGCCTGTGAATATATAATAAATATCTATATACTTACACGTATATAATATATCCACCTGTATATATATATATATATATATATACATATATGGCAAATATACATATATATGTATATATGTGGATAAATATGGGAGATAGGTAGGTATTATAAAGTTTGAGAGAACAGATATTACATCCGTGTGGTAATTCTATATATAATCACAATTAGTGTCCTATTAGGAACCGAATGTGATTCCTTATTTATGTCTCGAGTAAAACTATGATGGCCAGACATTCGCCATATACTCTCAACCTCGTCTTAACGGGTCGGGGTCGATTTATATAGCAAAGAAATTACCTCAGTGGAAAAATAAAACAAGATAATAAAAAATCACAAATAAAATAAAAAATACTATCACAAAAGAATTTTGAAGAAAAAATAAAATAATAAAAATTATAATTTACACAGCGTATGTAGGTATGCAAAAATTTTATTAATTGGAAGAGAACGAAAACTCTAAAGTTTGTAGAATTTTTTTATTGTAGCAGAAAAATTTTCGCTAGGAATTTAAATTATATGCGATTTTAATTTTGTCTCTTTCTTTTTTTGCAAAATAAAAAATTGACGTACATACCTGGAATTTTTTTTACTGTATAAGAGATTTGGGATTAGAAATTTTATAGAATAATTATAAGTTCGGATTTTAATTATTGGATTAATTAAATTTTGATTATCGTTTTTTTTTTTTTGGTTCGTTTTCTGTGCGTGATAAAATATTTTAAAAAGAAAAAGAAAGAAAAATTGCTATCGATAATGCAGTACGTTAATTTTTCTGCGATATCTATAACATATATAACATCTACCTATATATCCCAGCGGGAGATTTTGAATTGCTCTATTATTCTAGCAGATTAATAATAATAATTAGTTATTGGAATTTTAGACGTGGATTAATGACGGTTAAATTCCTGGTTAAGGATCTGCAATGCAGTCGAGCTACTATATAATATATATACATGTACATACATACATGCATTAAATATAAGGTATACCATTTTTTAAATCTTTTGTATATGGTTCATTCTGACGATTATTATTAATCGTTATACCTTTTTGCAAACCTTCATCAAAGCTTGAACAATTTTGTACCGATTTTTAAACATGAAAATAATAAAATGAAAATCTGGTTAAATTTTGATTAAAAATTTTGTTAGTGTTTACATCGATATTGCATTTCGTTGAAAATTTTCATTTGCCATTTGATTTTTGTTAGGAAATTTTTTATGTGATTTTCAAAAGAATCACAAATGTCACGAATTGTAAATAAAACTAACCCATGACTGGGTTTAATAATTTTCAAAATCACCCATACATGGGGTAAATTGATATAATAAACGAAGAATCAGGTATACGAACTATTAACGCATAGACTTGCGCAGCTGGTTATAGATATTTGTCGTAATTTCAAGAGAAACGTATAAATCCATTTTTGAAATGAGTTTTCTGTTTTAACTATTCGTTTGATATACAGGGTGTCGAAAAATTTCCACACTCACTGCATATCAGCGGATTCCTTATGAAAAATTAAGACGAAAGTTACTTATGCAAAAAAGTCCGCAAGGACTTAGTTTACTTGTAAAATGAACTTATCAACGAACCAATCAGCGTTCGGCTTTAGAAAAGACTGCGCATCGCCGCTCGCCTTACTACCGAGAACAAGACAATAACGTGTCGAGTTCCCTGCTTCGCTCGTCTTGTTTTCAGTAGTGGGGCGGACGGCGATGCGGAGTTTAGCGAGTCTTTTCTAAAGCCGAGCGCTGATTGGTCCGCTGATAAATACGTTTTACAAGAAAACTAAGTCCTGACGGACTTTTTTGCATAAGTAACTTTCGTCTCAATTTTTCACAAAGAATCTGCTGGTATGCAGTTAGTGTAAAAAATTCGCGACACCCTGTATCTGCAAGCTCGCATCGTTAGACTCCAGATATGAAATACATATAACAATTTATTAACCTTACCTCATGATCGGTTTAACAGTCGTAAGAGTTTTGCCCGAGTTATCCGGCATCGTACCTGTACTCGAAGCCGCCTTTCGTTCAGGTAATAAACAACGAATCGTGTGTTGTTATTTACATTTTACACCGTTTAATACTGGTCCAATACTTGGATGCATATACATGCATATTATCTCGTAGGTCCGGGACTTGGAGGGTAACGTTTTCCATTCTGTTGTGGATTATAAAGAGCCTGACGAAAAAAAAGGAGTTTAAAAATTCGAAAAAATTGTTTTTCTGGACGATTTTATCAGGAAGAAAAATTATTTTTTAATTAATTTGGAGTGTTTACAAGTTTTTTGAAACGGTTTTTTTAAATGGAGATTGGCGAGTGCTTTTTGGGATACAGAATTGTCTTTTAATTTAGTGTATTTGATTCTGTAAGTTATTAATAAACAAAAAATGAAAAAAAAAAAAAAATTGAAAAAATTGTTTTTCATAGATTTTTGAAATTCTGAAAAAGAGAAAAAGAAATTGCAGTTTTTTGGAAGAAGTAAATCTCGAAATTAAAGTACAAGATGATATAATATGAGATACAAATTACGAGATTATATAAAATTTGTATTTTCGACCTTCTTTTAATTTTTTTTTCAAATTATTTTTGTACCATTTTTCGGAATATGTATGAAAGCCAAATTTTGAGTATGAGGATGAAGATTCGGTTTTCAATTAAACGTTTTTTTATATGATCTTCGTCAAATTGCTGAGCGATTTAAAAAATCTGAAGAATCAAATTTTGATCAGATTTTGAAAATACTTAAACAAAAATTCCAAATTTTCAATGTATATCTACCAACTTGTATAAGATTTTGGAAAAGTCTCAAGAAAATGACCAAAAATTATTTCTCTCGTAGATTCTAGAAGCAAAAAAAAAAAAATTATTTTCAAACGTTTTTAGAATTTTGAACAATTTTTCAAAACGATTCTCAAAAATGGAAAAATAAGCAAGTATGATCTTCTGAGATACTGAACCATCATTCATTTCAGTTTTCTTCATTCTGAATTATCAGGAACGAAAAAATTTGGAAAAAAATCGTTGTTTAAAAAATTTTTGAATTTCTGTGAATAGAAATCGCAGAAAATTTTCCGGGACTAAGATTCGGTCCTTGATTCAACGTTTTTGATATCGTCGTTAACTTGAAAAGCGATTTAAAAAATCTAAAAAATCTAATTCTAATCAAATTTTGAAAAAAACTGAAACAAGAATCGCAAAAATCTTCCAGATCGTATTTCCCGAACATATACATATTTCTATTCATCCTACAGAGTAGGTTGAAAGAGCTGTAGAATTCACGCAGACAAATCGGTGAATATGTACATAAATATGTAACAATAGGCGTGCCATGGGAATTCGTATCCTGTTGGCTGATCTCGAATACCGGAAGAATGCACATAGGTAGAGAGAAGAGAAAAGAAGAGAAGTAAAAGGAAGGGAAGAGAAGAGAAGAGAAGATATGCCTGCAGACAAGTCTTGCTGAATATCCACCCCCTTATTTATTCGATAAGATTGTCCCGTGTCGACAACTCGCAATCGGAAATCCCGTTTTTTATACTCCGATAATTCGAGTCTTTTTTTATTTTTTTATATATTTTTTTCACCCCTTGGTTTATTTCTCCCGTTATTTTCAGTTTTTTACGAAATAATTTCATTTTCATTTTTTGTATTCTGTTTCAAAAATTTGAATTTATTTATAATTTTTTTTTTTTCAGGTATGCAAAATGATATTTGTAATTTTTTTCTAAATAAATATTCAACCCTTGTTTAATCGTAACAATCTTTATTGTATACGACGATAGATATAAGCACAGTGGTTGTATAATTATTTCGTAATTACTTTAGTGATTAAGAGGTCCTGCGTTCCATTACTTAGTTCATTTCAATTCCCACTCAATTTCTAATCAACATGAAGAAGAAGAAGAAGAAGAAGAAGAAGAAGACGAAGAAGATGATGATGAAGGAGAAGAGGAAAGATACTGTGCGAATTATAAACCCCTGCACCGGACGTGAATCAAAGTGACTAATTCTAAAGACCTATTATAATGGGTATAAATTTTAATTATATAATTAAACAGATCGTATATAAGCACGAATGTTCGTTGTTCATTGCTTAAAAAAAAAAACTCCCACATCTAGATATCTTTTTACTTTTTATCACCTACCGCGGTGATATAAAAAAAAGTATTAGTTTATGTCGAAAAGTGACTTTTGCTAATTTCAACGAATCTTCGCGTTTTCGACCCTCCAGAATCCGAAAAACAAGTTTTTAGAAAGATGTCAGTCTGTCTGTCGGCCTGTTCGACAAACTCGCGCGGTGATCTCGGAAACGGCTCGATGAAAAAATCTGAAATTCTAAGGACTTTACAACCAAATGATGGGCATGAAAATTTTTTAATGTCTCGTTTAATTTCAACTTCCGGTTTTACCGGAAATAAATCGATTTTCGCTGTTTTACCGACAAACCAATACTTTTTTCTCTGTATTACCTTTCTAAATGAAAGAATATATTCTTCCGAGTTGAGAATTTCATATATATAGGGTATTCCTTGCCAATGACATCAAAAAAATTGTAAATATACCCAGAATGAATTAGAATGAATGCACTGTATAAAATTGTTGTTTGTCAATATATAGGGCGTTCCTTGCCAATGACAAGAAGAAATTGTAAGTGTACCCAGATCGAATTGGGATTAAACGTACTGTATGAAATTGTTGTTTGTCAATCTATAGGGCATTTTTTTTTATGTGAAATTTTCAATTTTAATCATTTTTTTCGGTTTTCCATTACTTTTTTGCACCTTTTGTCCTCTGACAAACCCGGCCATACGTTTTTTGTCTTTTTGATGAAAAGTGCTCCGAAAAACTATTTTTTTCTGCTTGTTTCTTTTTGATCTACTATAGTACTAATTTTTTTTTTTTTTTTTTGTTTTACTTTTATATAAATTGTTTAAAATTATTATTCACGAATGTCTAATAAATACTGAGTGGCTAAATATGATTATAAACTTTGTGATATGACTGTCTAAACTTTGTTAATTTACAAATTTTTTTTACTATTCACTTTTTGTTAATTAATAATTCTGTGTAGAGGTTGATCAATTACATTCGAAACAAAGCGGAGTTTATTGATCGTAAAAGCCTCTGTATATTATTATTATTATTATTATTATTATTATTTATTTATTTTTTTTCAATTTTGTATATATGTATATGTAGTAGATAAAATTGATATATACCCACGTTTATTAGCTATATTACAGCGGAGATCATTCATGCGAAGAATTACTTCCGCAATTAGCCTTTACGATGAATGGGTAACAGTCTGAAAATTGATTTATTGTTGGTTAGGTATTGAAATTCTTTGAAGTCGATTTGTCGATCGATATAGGGTGATGGAGGATTCCACTTTATAGAGACCGAATAATTTATATTCATTGTACCTTATAGGTATTAATTTTTAGAAATTTTATATAATCTTTACCCACGTTACGAAATTTATACCGATTAGTTTTCTTGCTCTTCGAAATACTGTTAATTTTTATTCCGACACTCTGTAATATAGTTTAATTTTGAAATTCGAAAACTAATCTTCGAAATAAGACTAAAATGGCTATCTTACCGTTTCTTGAACTCAAGTATCTTAAGTTTTTGTGAAACCCTTTTCTCCCCTTCATTTTTCAAAAATCGATAACTTTTGACCTGATTATTCTAGAACAGCAACCGTAGTCTGATTTTGAAGGTGGAGAACTAATCTTTGAATCAAGCCTAAGACGGCCACTTTACGATCTCTTGACCTCAAATTACGTCAGTTTTTGTAAGACCCTTTTCTCCTCTTCATTTTTCAAAAATCAATAACTTTTGACTTGATCATTCCAGAACAGCAACCATAGTCTAATTTTGAAGGTAGAAAACTAATCTTCAAAATAAGACTAAAATGAGCACTTTACGATCTCTCGATCTCAAGTTATGTCAGTTTTTGTAAAACCCTTTTCTCCCCTTCATTTTTCAAAAATCGATAACTTTTGACCTGATTATTCTAGAACAGCAACCGTAGTCTGATTTTGAAGGTGGAGAACTAATCTTTGAAATAAGCCTAAGACGGCCACTTTACGATCTCTTGACCTCAAATTACGTCAATTTTTGTAAGACCCTTTTCTCCTCTTCATTTTTCAAAAATCGATAACTTTTGACTTGATCATTCCAGATTTGCAACCATAGTCTAATTTTGAAGGTAGAAAACTAATCTTCAAAATAAGACTAAGATGGGCATTTTACAATCTCTTGATCTCAAATTACGTCAATTTTTGTAAGACCCTTTTCTCCTCTTCATTTTTCAAAAATCGATAACTTTTGACTTGATCATTCCAGGATAGTAGCCATAGTAGAATTTCTAAGGTAAAGAACCAGTCTTCAAACTCAGTCTATAATGTCAACTCTACAATTTCTAGATCTCAAGTTATATCAATTTTATTAAATCCCATTTCTGCTATTTATTTTTCAAAGATCGATAACTTCTGATCAGATTATTATAGAATATCGCACCTAGTCTGTTTTTAAAATTGTCAAAGAAATCTTTGAAATGCGACCACAGCAGCTTCTCTAACACCCTTTAAACATAAGTTATAACGTTTTTTAACCCGTCCCATTACTGGCCACCATTCTATCGGCATTATCGTATATATGTATGGATAGTTAATCATTGTCCTCTGTGGTAAGAAAGGAGTAGGTATAATCCTAACGTCTCTCGTTAGGTCAAGAAAGTGCAGGAGTAACGCGAAGCTGGGGTACTGCTCGTACGTACGTACGTACGTACGTACGTACACTCAAGACACCTGTTTCCTTTTTCAGCGACACAGGTTTCTCTATAATATTGCAATGCGTGCCTCTTACAGAAGGAAGGACGCACGGTGCATTGCCACGTACTTGCATACTGTATGTTGTATACATATATATACTGTATACTGCATCCATGCATCCATGCATCCACGTTTTAAGTTTAAGCGACTTAATCCTACTTGCAGTAGCAACAGCAACAGCAGCAGCAGAGAAACTCGGTTCTGCGGTCCAGCCACACAAGTATCTTGACACACAATGGTGCCCACCCAGCTTCCGTTCTAGTTAGTCCTGTTAGACTCCGTAAACAGAATGACAGCTTTTGCTCTACCCTCCATACTTAGTTATTATTATTTACTCTCTTTATATATGTATGTATATAGCCTTTACAAATAATCATTATTATTATATTCCCGTGTGGAATCTACACTGTCAATTTTTTTCCAAACAAACTATACGCAGTTTCTTTCACACTAAGAAACTCAAAAAAAAACAAATATATACTATCTAGTCTTCTTAATATTTTTCCTTCGCTATAATTATACATACTTTTTGTTTCTATCCTGGTGAAAAATTTCTTCTTCTACAAATTTTTATTATTTGTAGTTTTCTCATAAAAATAAAAAAAAAAAATAAAATAAAATAAATAAAAATTTGTAGATTCTCGTAGTTGTTCGGAAAAATTTTATTTATTTTTCGTGTTGATAAAAAGTAACGAAAAAAAAAAGCAAAATAAAAACATCGACGATTTCTTGTCAAACAAGAAAAAACTACGAAATTTAAGAATTTTTTTAAACTGATAATTCAATTGCACGAATTTTTTTTTTTTTAGAAATTCGTAGAATTATTTCCATCGGGAATATTCGACTAGTGAAAATTTGTAATCTTACGAAGTTCTACGAATTTTTAAAGAAATTGAAATATTTTGTAGATTTCTGTTAAAAAAAAGCAAAAAGAAAAAATTTGTAGATTTTCGTAGTTTTTCATTGAAAAACGAAACAAGAAATAAAAATAAAAAATTGTACATTTTCGTAGTTGTTCAGAAAAATTTTGTTGTCTGTGTTGATGAGAATTAATGAAAATAAAAACACAATCTACGATTTTCTGCGAAGAAAACCACGAAAATTACCAATTTTTTTTTTTTTTTTTGTCTTTATTGAAAATCCAGTTTTTCGGAAAATTCTTTGAAATTCGTAGAATTATTTTTACCGGTACATTTGACTTCGATAAAAATTTCTATTCCTATACAAAACTCTACAAATTTATAAATAAATTGGAACATTTCGTAGATTTCCGTTGCAAAAAAAATTCTAGATTTTCGTAATCGTTCAGAAAAAAATTTCGACGTTTATTGTGACTTTTTTTCTGTCTCAGCAGGGAAATAGAAAAATAAAACTACAACTCGTAGTAATCAAAAAAAAAAAAAAAAAATTGCAAAAATCTACAATATTTTTTAATAAACAAAAAGAAAAAAAAATCTACGAAATGTTCAAATTTCCTTATAAAATTTGTAGAAATTCATTAGAGTAGAAAATTTTCACCAGTGTATATACTAGCTCTCTCGTTACATTTTGAACTTCTGATTTTAAGCTCTTTTGACATTACGGTGTCAATATAGTCGAGCCATTGAGTTCCGGCAATTGGCTATATAGGTGCTAGTTCACCGCCTAAAGGAATACACCATTCCCTCGTTTTCCTTTGGGAAAATCTCCCGTTCACCTATTCCTTTATGTAGGTATTTTCTCAATTATAGACCGTGCTTCCTGAATTAAGTCAGGATTCTACCAGCTGGAAAAACTCTCCACAGGCAATATTTACAAGTTTCCACTTCTCCTTTTTCCTGCTTATATATAAAATTAAACAAAATGGCAAAAATAAAGAAATAAAAAATCGACATAAAATTTGCAATTATAGATAAAAATTCGACGATGATTTTGAACATTTTTAAAACAGCTGAAAATGTCGTTCTAACGAACGGACAGCTGGTAGAATTCTTCAGTCGATATAATCAAGCACGCTTTGTAATCGTTTATAAGACCGTATGAACTGAACTGATCCTTAACCTTAGTCTGTATGGTTGGGTTGCATGGTTTTTTTTTTTTTTTTTTTTTTTTTTTTTTTTTTATTTATTGCGATAGTGTATTGGAGTTTAGAAAGTATGTATCAAAGTATAGTATAGTACGTACATATATATATATATTAAACTATATGTATATAGACGCACAAAACTGAAGGCGTCGTATCTCTATTCTAAAAGGAATTGATTGTATTCTAAGATAGAGGCGAGGCATTGAAAGGCGGTCTAAGATCAAAAGCTCGACAAAGAGAATCTCATAATAAATTTAAAACCGATCGAACTCCTTGTGTACATATATACCAACATATACATTTATATAAATGAATAATTATTTATATCGTCCCATTCTCGCAGTTGAACAGGTAGGTATATTATAGTGATACTTATAGTTACGATTTATACAGGTCGTTGCATAAATTATACCATACAAAAATTTTGTTAATTTTTTTTCTTTATCTTTTTTTTTTTGTTGGTCAAAAAAAAAACACAAAAACTTTAAGAACAAGAGAGTAAAAAATAAGGGACAGTTCTTTTTTTTTTTTTATTGTTTTTTTGCGAAAACTTGGGAATTTGGATGTCTTTTTTTATTTTTTACACAGCCAATACTTTGTAATTAAAATAATAAGATTTAATACCTCGCTCGCATCGCGGAGCAAATTGAACATTTATACACGTGTACCTGTCAGCCGGTTGGCAGACATAATGGCCATGGGTTTACACCGGACCTAAATGGCAAAGCAAAAGCCTCCACCAATACCACCAATACTATCGAAAGGGAATAGGCGTGTTGTATAGGTTGTAAATTACTAAATTACGTACTCACGTTCGGTGAACTGATTCATTGCACATCGGTTTTTCGGTTTTATATATACCTAGATATATGTTTTATACGTATATAGGTAGATACACATATAACATGTGTGTATGTGACACAACGTTTCCCCATGTTCTAGAGATAACCTCCAGATATTGAAAATTATACAATTTTTCGTTATATTTGTTCATTTGAAACTTCAAAGAAAGAAAATTGTTTTTTTTTTTTTTGTTTTAAACAATTTTTTTTTTTTTTAATTTCTTTTACTCCATCTTCATATATTTTGTTTTATACGAGAAATAAGAAAAAAAAGAGACGCAATATCTGTTTTTCCAAATAACGAAAAATGCGATACTCAAAAATGTCTTTGAACGGCAATTTTTTTTGCTTCTGATTGTAAAGTTGGTGAAAATTTCTACTCTTACGAATTTTCTTACGAATTTTTTTGCAGGAAAATTCGGACGTTTCATTGTTTTGCATTAAAAAATAACAAATTGTAGATTCTTGTAGTTTTTCTTTAAAAAAAAAAACAATAAAAAATTGTAGATTTCCGTCGTTTACCATTAAACAAAAAATAAATATTGTATATTTTCAGAGTTCTACTGGAAAATTTTGTTGCTGTTTTCGATCAAACTAGAAAAAAAAACAAAAAAAAAAAACAATTTCTTACGTAAGGAATATGAAAAGTTTGAATTTCCCTTGAAAAATCGTGAAAATTCGTAAAACTATTTTCAAAATTCTTCAAAATTTTCAAAATTGCGTATAGTTTTTTATTAAAAAAAAAAATTGTAGATTTACGTAATTATTTAGACAAAATTCATACAAAAAAGAAAAACTACAATTCATTTTGCGAAAACTAAAAGAAGTTTCAATTCCTCGAAAAATCCGTAAAAAAAAAAAAAAATTGTAGAATTCTACTCGTAATTATTTCTAAGAATTTCCACAAAAATTGGTACGTTTCATATATTTTCAGACAAAAAATTGTAGATTTTTGTAGTTTTTCATTAAAAAACAAAAAAAATAAAAAATCGTAGATTTGCGTAGTTTCTAAAAAAAAAAAATCAAAAAAAAATCGTTATTTTAGTGGAACAAACTAGAAATCAAACTTACAGTTTCTCATACAAAAATTATAAAAAGTTCCAATTTTCTTAAAAATTCTTAGTAATTCATAGAATTATTTATACCAGGAATTTTTTTCAATTTTTTGATGTCTTGCAGAGTTTCCCGACTAATCTATGTCTCATCTAGCTGGGGAATAGGCCTCATCATTTCCCTCCATGTCTCTATAGCTGCAACGTATCTTCATACAGAATTCACCCTAAATTAGTGGTCAATAAATGTTGTGGTTTGGTAATACCTGGTGGCTATTAACGACTGCACTATGTGGTCTATGCAAGTAGCTATGCATAGTTCGACGATAATTTCACTATCAAAGTGTATACATATATACGTATATTGTATATACAAATAATTGGCTACTCGAGGCCTAAGAATAGTCGATAAATTTTCAAACTCATGCCTGTTTTTCATCGGCGCTTTTGTCCTCCTCGAGTTAAGTTGCACATGGTACAGGTGCCTGGTGTCTCGTAAGTCATAGTTACGTGAGTAACAGCATCGTTCGCTCACTCAGTTAGCTAGACTGTTCACGCTCCGAAAATCTCCCATGGGTAAAATAGAAGGAAATATGAAACAACGCCTTGGAGAAATATAACATGTCTCTACAACACATACATATATATGTATGTATATCGGACATTTCCTATCGTTCGAATAAGAAGAAAAAAAAATTTCGTTATCATTGGCACGGAATGCCCTATAGAAACAAAATTTTTATATAAGGCATTCCACGCCAATGTGAACTATAAAAAATTTTTTTTGCTTCAATCGTCATGGGATGATATATAGTAACGACTTACCTGCTAAATTTGATATTTATATATAGCATTCCGTGTCAATGTGAACAATGAAGGAAAAAATAGGTTAAAATTGACGTGAAATGACGGAGAGGAGTTGATTTATACACAGTAAATTGTTCATATTTAAAATGCTTGTATAATAGTTGATAAATTTTAGTATTATACAGGGCGTTCCTTGCCAATGCGAGAAATAAATCAAGTAAAGTATCTAATTGGCAGAATAAATAAATTTGAATATACATATGTAAAAAGTTGGTAAAAATTGTTTAAGTAATTTCGTCCCGGACATTGTTTCATGTTTGAAAAAAAAAAAATTTTGTTTCATTTTTTTACAATACAATGTTTGAAACTCTTTTGCGTTTGCCACTTTATGATATCCGGTAGTGCCGGGCCAGCAAGCGAGTACGCGAAGGGTTTGAAGGATTTGGAAGGGTTTTTGAGGCCTGTGGGTCGCGTGCATATAATATGGTACTGGGGGAAGAATGGAGAGCCCAAAGTGCTTCATACCTTAAGGGGGCTATTGTTCTAAAAGCTGTTCTGGCCTTTCAAACTGTGCGCGCGCGTCATCTTCAAAGAATGAAGAGAGAGAAAAACTATGGCGTGTAAAAATTCCTTGAATATATATGTATATGTGTGTATATATACGACAGTTTATATACAGGGTGTTCGCAGTTGTTAATAAAAACTGATTATACTATATACGATTTTCAGATGTCATGACAAAAAGAATAAATAAATGAATAAATGAAAAACACTGTTTTTCAAATATCTTTGAATCCGTTGATATATCAGAAAAATAATATTAACAAAATTTGTGGCTCTTGATAAGCTGCGTTTTTTTGTTTCTTACTAATTTTCTGTAAAATTAACCGTTCGCGAGATATATCGTGCTGAGTCACGACTAGCAATGATGTCAGACTTCCTGTCCTCTTTGAAAAACCACTTATAAGTCTGTTTCCCGGAATGAGAATACAGTTGAATGTAAAATCAGGTAAAGTATAATATCCTAATTAATAAAATGTCAATTTTAACGATACTATAAAATAATTCTTAGTAATATAGAGAATGAAAGAACCGCAAAGTTGTTTCGTTTCGGTATTTCTGATCGTGATTCACCAATTTGAATTAAACCGTAATTAGTCACTGTAAGCCGGGAATGAGTGAGTTATATCTAGATACATAAAACGGAAATGTATTGATACTTTCACAAAAATTCTTCAACTTATATAATTATATTCAAAATGACTAACGATAATGAAATGCATGGTGATTGATTCAGTATTCAAATTTATAATATATAGATTAAAATCATTTTACAATTTGCAATTTGTTTTCTTTTATGAATTTGAAATAATCCCAAAAAATTTGAAAAAAATTTCTAAGAAAATCTTATTTAAATGAATCTTTTGATATTTGTATAATATAAATTTCAAGATTTTATCAAAAAATAAAATTTCTGTTCTATATATTATAAAGCCAGGTAAAACATGGCTTTGAATGGTTGAAGCATGCTTTCAAATATTCTTTTCATTGGTCCTGGTTGTACAGAGAATCTTAATGAATAAACCTCGAGGTATGAAGTTGCTTATCTCTGTGGTTCAGTCTATTTTGTATATAGGTATATATAAGTCTATAGATATATGTATAATATACATTCATATGTATAATCATTCGTTTAAATTTAATTAATTAAAGTGAAAATTGTTGAGGTAATTAGTAGATAGAATAAAATTTGAAAAATAATAAATGGAAAATTGAAATTAAAATTAAATAAGATGAATTATTACATAGATGATGTGTAATAATTAATTGACATCAACTAAATATCTCTGCTTTTTAGTAATGTGAAAATGTTGATCCGATGTGTTTTGATAATTAATAGAAAATAAGAGAAAGAAACGAATACAAAAAAATCAGGAAATCGGTTGACCTGTAGGCCAACCCGGAAACTTCCGGCTGTGTTAAATACGTTACAATTGATTGATACTATTGTGTTTATAATAAATTAAAGAAGGTTATAAGTATAATTAGTTTTCCCTATACAAATCTTTTTTTCTTCAATTTCTATTCTTCGAATAACTTTGAAACTACTCGACCGATCGATTCCAAAATCTAATCAGATCTAAGTCTTGATGAACCCTTTCGATCGCCGCAACAATCATTCAAATCGGTTAAGTCGTTCCAAAGGTATCGTACGACAAAAAGAGAAATTTTTCTCGTGCAATATCTTTTAAACCAATCGTTCGATTTTGATGAATCTTACGGTGATCGAAAGGGCTATCCAAGAGCTAAGTCTGATAAAGTTTTGAGACTAATCGCACGAACAGTTTAGGAGTTATGCGCTAAAAACATGAAAAAAAATTGTTTTTTAATTTTTATTCTTCGAATAACTTTGAAACTACTCGACCGATCGACTCCAAAATCTAATCAGATTTTAAGTCTAAATGAACCCTTTCGATCGTCATAAGAACCATTCCAATCGGTCGATTCATTCTAAAGATATCGTACGACGAAAATTTGTTTACACACACACATACGGACGTCCATCCAAAAATAGTCAGAATAGCTTCCTAGGACCCGAAAACGTCGAGATCTGATGAGAACTCGATTTTCGAAAATCGGACCGAAACCAATAACTTCCCTTTTTTATGAAAATTTTCAATTTTCATTGCGGGAAGTTAAAAATAAACCCTCATACAAGCAAGTAGAAACGATTTTCCAGAAAAGTATTCTAAGACTTTTCCTTGTTTATTTATTTATTTTTTTTTGTTGTTTTTTTCTTTCTTCCTTTCTTTCTTTATTTCTCAGGTTGGGAAATTGTTCCCAGAAAGAAAAACTGGCAGTAAAAAAAACGTTACAATTATAATTACCTTGAGTGCTACAGCGGAGTAAGTATCCGAGGGTTGGGGGTGTTTTCTTATATGCGTTTCCACGATGGCTGCAGTTTTTCTGCATTCTAAAGATTCTTTTTTTTTCTACAGTTTTTCTTTTCTTTAATTTTTTTTTTTATTTTCTTCTTCTTCTTCGTCTTTTCTTTTTTATAATTTGCAACAAACTTCATGATTTCTCTAACAAGAAAAGATTTCACGCCTCTCTATATGTATTATGTATAATATGTAGGTATATATAAGATTACGAACTGAACGTTAAATTAAAAATTTCAATAACAATCCTCTTGATCTTCTTTTTTTCAAATTGTATAAAGAAAAAAGTTCCTTTTTTTCTTTCAAATTATTGGATCACTTTACCAGCCTGAACTCGATTTTGAAAAAAGAGGAAATTGGTCTAGGAACAGATTTCCCAAAATCCTGTATAAATAGCATCGTTTTTCATTTTTCGATTTTTATTTATTGTTCACATTCTTTCGTTTCTTTATGGAATCGCTTGATTACTTTTCAATATATATTTTTCACAATTTTTTTATTTTTATGTTAAAAGTATTTTCTACCCTCGTATGTAACTATATGACCACTGCACACCTCGACAATTGTAATTACGAAACTTAAACCACGTGCTTGAATTCAGGATTCACAATGTCTGCAGAAAAATAAAGTAAAAAATTGTACGTGTGCCAGCAGCAGTGAATCTTTTTTTATTTTTTGGTTTTTTGTAACTCTTACAGTATATTTATTCGGTTAGAAATTTTTCTTATCCATTTTTTCTTTCCACTTTTTGTAATTTATTTATTTTTTGTTTTGTAGTTTTTGAATTTTGGTTTTTCTAATATTTTCCCATTTCCAGTTATATTATCTTTTTCTTGTAGCTGAAAAATTGACATTTAGCGACCACCTCAATGATGGTCCTTAGCAAACAGTTCTTTTTTTTTTTTTCTTCTTTTTTGTTCTTTATTTTTATTGACTAAAACCGAGAATCAACCGAACCCAACCTCAACTTTAGAATATAAAAAGAGGATTTCGATATTTCGTTCAACAAAATTCCTTCGTCAAGAATTCCTCACGAGCAATTTACTGCCTAGCAGAAAGTCAGTTTGCTGCTCTGATCCTCCTGGTACTTTTGCTCCTGTTGCTCCCACTGCTGCAGTCTCGTTTGGTAAATTCCTAGTCCTTGTAGTCGCCACACGCTCGAGAAATTGTCGTTTCAAATATTATAGCTGATGCTGCGATACAGAAACGGTGTTGAAATTTTTTATTATTATTTTCTTATTTTTGGTTAGTTTTAAAAAAAAATTTTTTGTTCATTTTGCTTTTATATTCGTTTATTAAAAATTAGTTTAGTTTGTTGAGTTTTGTAGATTGTTGAAAAAGAAGAAAATTATATTGAAAATAAATAAAAAGTGTTTCGGAGATAAATTAGAAAAAAAAAAAATTCATTTTTAATTTGTATTTTCTTGTTTTTAAATTTTTTTTTAAATTTTCTTTCATGACTTATAATTTACAGAGGAATTATGGTTAAGTTGGAGTATATCTATATCTATATCGTATCTGTAGGATAGGGGAAGAAGCACAAAGTTTCGAGTATACAAAGCATGATGATAATAAACCCCTGGTGAATTAATTTATTCTTTGCTAATCTTGTGAAAATAAAACGAAAACAAATTTATATGCAAATTCAACCACGAGGTAATTAATGGTCGGACGTCGTAACGATATCATTTCTCTAAAACACAGTTTCATATTCACCTGGAGTTAGCGAGTTGAATAACAAAACAAAAGAACAAAAAAAAACAAAACAAAAAAAGATCAAAAAATCAAAAAAATAAATAATATTAAGTAAATGGAGAAAAGCAAAAAAAAGATGACGAAAATTTCTGTCAGACTTTTACTGTAAATCGTATTACTTCGAAACCCAAGAAGATAGCTACATGAAAATAGGATTGAAAGAAAGCTCTCTTCTTCTCCTTCAAAATGGTGTATACTAAATCAAAGATGGCTGTCTATAAAGCTTTGGATTTCTAGTTCAAAAATGAAATCGAAAATTGATGAAAATCAATACAATTTTTGGTCTGTCGTATAACATTCAAACCAATAATGACAGCGACATGGACAACAAATGAGAAGAAAGCTCATTTTTTCACCTTGAAAACGGTGTATAATAAATCAAAAATCGACATCTGCAAAACTTCCTTCCTCTGATTTGAATATTCATTCCAAATATGAAAACATTCTAAAAAATTGTTGTTTCGTCGTATAACTTCAAGTCGAAAGAAGACAGCGACATGAGCAATGAATGAGAAGAAAGCTCATTCATTTACCTTGAAAACGGTGTATAATAAATCGAAAATCGCCATCTGCAAAGCGTCGTATTTTTGAATTGAAAATTCATTCCAAACATGAAAAAATTCTAAAAAATGATTGTTTTGTCGTATAACTTCAAATCAAAAGAAGACAGTGACATGGAAAGGCAATGAGTAAAAAGCTTGTTCCTTCAGCTTGAAAATGGCTGACAAAAAATCATAAATGGCTATCTGAAAATCGTTGAATTTTCTGATTGAATATATATCGAAATCCAGAAAAAGCCTCAGATCCTGAAATGACTGTTTGATTGAAATACACAAAATCGAAGACTACGATTTAAAGCCGTTGAAATCTTTGAAGATTTGAAGAATCGAATTGAACAATGACAACCGTGAAGAAGATTAAGAAAAAAAAAAAAAAAAATTAAAAAAATATCTGAGTACGTGAAGCAAGCAGGCTCCGTTAAAGCCACGAGCCTCAGGACCGCCCACGCGGCTCGAGCCTAAGATCAGCTTGATTGTTGTTGCCACGGAGCGGATTCGCACGTGTAAATCAGCCCGCGGGGCGATTATTTTCTTTATTTGGCAGAGTCTTAAGCCTTTTTTGTATGACGTATACTATAAGGCTAGTGGCTTGGAGCGCCATATCCCTACCCACCTATCTACCTGAGGCGGGAACTCCATCCCGCCTAAAATATATGGCCTGGTGTGTTAATACGGCATTTAATCGGAGACGTGTAGGCCCAACACCGTGCGCCAAACTAACGTATCTTCTCTAGAAGCTAATTATGAATTATTACTTTGTACGTCCTGCCTTGAGACCCTCCGCGAAACGAACGGTGAAAAAATAAAAATAAAATAAATAAATAAAAAACATTTGTAACTAAAGTAGAAAAAAAAATCAAATCTTTTACATCGATATAAAAGTAAAAGAAATTTTTTTTTCAAATTCGACCCCGTTATTCCAGGAATATAAAACCAGGTTCGGTTTACAGCCTTATTCTGATCGCTGTGACACTTGTGTCATACGTTATACACGTTCGACGCTCTCTCGTAAGATCCGTAATCCTCAACTTGATATGAGATAAAAATCTGACAAATGAGAAAGACCTACATGGAAAGGCTATCGAATTCTCGGCTACTGCCTGTCTGTCTGTCGATCATGAGTTAGCTACCGATCGCAAACGTCTTTAACTCTCTCTGTTCACTACTACAGTATCTGTAACAATTTTTAACAGACTAGATATATGATTGAGATTCAAAAAAGCTATACACATGGTTATTCAGGTTTGTCTAAGCTTCGTCATTTCATTATATCGATATAACTCATCTAACATAAATCTGGTCAAAAAATGTTTCAGATAAAAGTTGTCGGGCTAATCAAAACGCATCTTTTATGTCATATACAATTTTTCCGTACGATCATCGGTGCAAGTTCTACGGGAGCTTTTGTGGCTAGTTTCGAGAAAATCGGTACTCACATCGAAGAATTATCACTGTATCTCATTAACCGTGCATCAAATTAAAAAACGTTTTAGATAAAACTGATAGGATTGATCAAAACGCATCTTTTATGTCATATACAATTTTTCCGTACGATCATCGGTGTAAGTTCTACGGCAGCTTTTGTAACCAGTTTTGACAAAATCGGTACTTATATCATATTGCTGTATCTCATTAACCATGCATCAAATCAAAAAACGTTTCGGAGAAAAGTGATGGGATTAATTAAAACGCATCTTTTATGTCATATACAATTTTTCCATACGATCATCGGTGCAAGTTCTATGGGAGCTTTTGTTGCTAGTTTCGAGAAAATCGGTACTCACATCGAAGAATTATCACTGTATCTCATTAACCATGCATCAAATCAAAAAACGTTTCGAATAAAACTGATAGTATCAATCAAAACGCATCTTTTATGTCATATACAATTTTTCCGTATAATCATCGGTTCAAGTTCTACGGGAGCTTTTATAACTAGTTTCGACAAAATCGGTATCACAAAGCCGAGTATCTCTTCATATTCTACACCGAGTAAAAAAAAATTTGTTATACAAATTTTACAGAGTGAATACAGAGAGATATTTTTTGTATGAAAAGTTTTCTCGTGAAATCATTATTTCAGATAGCGGGTGACCTTCTATCCCGTCTTTGTAGTCTCTTTTTGTACATTTGAGTGAGGCTCTTAATAGAGAAACGTTTTCTTAGCTGGATAGGGGGCCGCTTTAGGGTCCCGCAAATCGATGCGTGTGGTCCAGAGCGGCGTAGCATAGCATAGCATAGCGGCATGAGACTTGCTTCGGTTGCTAATAACACCCTGGTATAGTAGAAGAGCGAAAGAAAAATAAAGTAAAAAATAAAACAGAAGAAAAAAAAAAAGTAAAAAATGGGAACCGAAAAACAAAAAAAGAAAAAAAAAAATAGCAAAAAAGAAAGAAAATCAAATGAAATAATATAAAAAAATTGAAAAAAAAATTACAGAACAGTCGAAAAATTTTCAGAGTCGCTACGAAAGCCTCAAAGCATCCTCTACACGAATGCCTAGCAACGTTTTACCTTCCTGTCCGGACGATCAGCGTCGACCAGCATCCACTACAGCTATCTACTTCTTTTCGCGATTCTTTATTTCTTTTTACAATTCGTACGAAAACTGAATTCTTCGGCTTCTCTGTGACCCGAATCTTTGGCATTCTATCGCTTCATTACTGAAGCGATACTCCAGCCTTCAAATCCTTTCGTTCTACGGAAGAGCTTTTTTTTTTTTATTTTTGAAGCAAACGAAATAAAGAAAATAAAAAGCAAAAATAGAAAATAGAAAAAAAAATCGGACAAAAGAGTATAGATAGACGATTTTTCAAAAATCATTTCCAAATCTTGTCCTAAATGAATTTGAAACGAATTTATAGTTTATATAAAAAATGGATCAATTAATAAACCAAACGTATATATGCTGAAAAAATTGAAGAAAAAAAATAAAAAAAAAAAAAATGAAATGAAAGTTTTACTGAAAAAATTGATGTACATGGTTTATTCAAAAATTTCAATTTCACCGTGTAAGATTTTATCAATTAATTATTTTTTGTACAAAATTATATCATACAAGAATTTGTTACAAAATTGACAAAAAAATTTTATCAAAATTCTATTTTATTGTAATAAAAGTTATTCATTGAGTCTTGACGAAATAATTAAGACTTATGATTATTTTGTTTCTACTGTATGAATGAGTGTGTGAATTCATATCACATGTTCTGGATATTCGGATCGTTTATTCTTATTCTCCTACTTTTCGTTTTGTTTTTCTTTTTCTTCTACTTCGTTTTCTTGTTCTTTTTTTCTTCTTTTCTTTCTTTTTCTTCGTATAACAAGGTCGAAATAGGAAGAGAAAAGAAAGAAAAAACAAAAAAAATAGAGTCGTTAGCGAAAACATTTCTCTTAGATTATGCTGTGCAAAAAAAAAAAGAAGAAAAAAAAATCATACAATCAAATTACCCCGACGTCATAAAATACACACCACACGTTGTACAGGGTGTTTTATTTTCTTATATCTTCTTACGTTTGATTTCAAATGTCTAATACAAACAAAAATTGAATTAAAACAATTGAAAAACAAAATTAAATAAATTACAAAATACAAAACTTTTCTACTTTTATTCTTCCTCCTATGCAGATAATATTTTACTCAAAAACTCAATACCGGATCTGTAAATAATTTTGTTTAATCTCGTCACAAACAATTTTTTGCGTGAAACATGCAAAAAAAAAACAAATTAATCAAATTTTATCGATGCTTTCAGATCTTGTAGTCTTTCAAAAAAAAAAAAAATAATAATTTATCTACACACCCTGTATGCATACAATATACGATAAGGGGGTATATAATAAAGAGATAGAACAAGAGAGAGTGATACCTATATATATACATATATATTGATACGTGTGCTGAAATCGAGGGTAAAAATTTTTTTGTCTATTTTATTTTTTTTGTTTGTTTTCTGATTTTTTGTTTGTTCTCTTTTCAGTTTCTCTGCCCAGATAGATTCTGTCAGTGATGGACTGTTATAGACGAAACAGATTAGTTATCCTGTAGAGGATGCGTCGCCCCATTGGATCAGTATTGCATTGGTATTGCATTGCAGCATTGTTTTTGTCATGAATCTGCAGTTATAGGTATAAGGTATAACATGTAGAACGTCAAATCTGTATATATGTATATACATATATAGATTTATGCGACAAACCAAAACTATACAAACGTTGTCATCATTGATCAGAGTTTCACCTATACATATATTACACTATATGTATCTATATGTATACCTGCAGTGTAGTAGGTGCAGAAGTTTGGATAGGCATTAGGTATATACATATAGTGGTTATAAATTTTCATGTCAAACAATCCCTTATCTGTATATAAATTTTTAGCTTTTTTTTTTTAATTTATTTTTCTGTCATTCAGAAGCGCGAGATATTGGCGCTAAACGATATTTATTTGTCACAATAAAATTCTATGTATATATAAAGTACATATGTATATACGAATGTAAAAGAATATTCTATTTGATAATTTTCTCGAGCTTTTTCAAAAAGCTTTCGAGCTTTTTCAAAAGACTCGAAAGCTTTTTGTCGAGCTTTTTGATCATTCGAGCTTTTTTGTTTTTGTGTGTTGAGCTTTCGTTTATAAAACAAAAAAATAATTGACGTTATTAATAAAGTTAATTTATATTTTGGGACCGAATGTATACATCCGAAATTATATTTGTCCGAAAAAGCTTGGTTCGGAAAATTGTCTGTAATAAAATATAAATAGTTGGATAAAAGCTTGATTCTGTGAATGAAATTGCTAATGATCGTAGAATAATGAAAAGGTGAAATATAAAACGATATCCGAAACCGCATGTCTTTATTATGACGTGAAATATAAGCTCGATTGACTGCTGCTTTAACGAGCTTTAGTGAAATGAAAAAGCCAAAAATAAAAAAAAAATAAATAAAAATTACGTTGTAAAAATAAGCTGTCGGTTATGAAAGTGGATAAAACTATCGGAAGAAGCTCGATTACGTAAAAGATAAATTGATATACTTATAAAAATTGAAAAGTTTGATTAGCGAAATAATATTAAGCTGTTATGAAATAGTAAAGCTCTGTTGTAAAGTAACGCGAAACTTATATATTGCAAAAAGCTCGATTGTTACATATCTATTACGAGATTAAAGCAGCTGCAGTATTGTAAAGGTATTCGTTATGAAATACAATACAAAATTAATAATAGTACTAAAGTACTGAAGTCTGAAAAGCTCGATTATTTAGTAAAATAATATACTAATATGCTGCTAAAACTATTCATTTAAGACCAAAGAGAAAAGAAAAAAAAGTTTGAATATAATATAAAATAAATCTGCATTACAAAGAGCTTTCTTATACAAAATAGAATAAAATTATAAATATACAGTTAGATGAGACTATAGTAAAAAGCTCTGTTATAGAATTAAATGTAAATTTTGAACAGAGAAAATTCAACTTAATTAAATGTAAAAGAAATTCAATCATATATATATACGATGAGATTTTGAAGACTGAAACAAAAATTTGAAACAAAAATTTAAAAGCTCTGTTACAAGATGAAACAAAATATAAAGAAATATTGTGTGAAGAACTTTTCTAACAAAAATCCACACATTTACGACATGGATATGAGAAGAGAGCTTAATTAAATAAAAATGATATTCAATCATATACTATGGTGAGATTTTGGATAGTAATAAAGTAAAAGTGAAACGAAAATTAAAAAGCTCTACTACAACATGAAATCAAAAGAAATGAATAGATGAAAAGCTCTGTTACAACATGACATAAATAAATAAGAAAATGAATAAATGAAAAGCTTTCCAATATAAAAATTCACAAGTACACTAACATGGATATGAAAAGAGAGCTTAATCAAATAAAAATGATATTCAATCATATACTATGGTGAGGTTTTGGATAGTAATAAAATAAAAGTGAAACGAAAATTGAAAAGCTCTGCTACAACATAAAATTAAAAGAAATGAATAAATGAAAAGCTCTGTTACAACATGAAATAAATAAATAAGAAAATGAATAAATGAAAAGCTTTCTAATATAAAAATCCACACGTACACTGACATGGATATGAGAAGAAAGCTTAATTCAATAAAAATAAAATTCGATCATATATATACGGTGAGATTTTGGATCGTAAAAAAATGTGAAACAGATATAGAAAAGCTCGGTTACAAAATAAAACAAAAAAAAAAAAAAAAAAACAATAGAAATTGAATGAAAATCTTTCTGATATAAAAATTAATTAAATATAAATGAGATTTGATCATATACGTTAAGATTTTAAACGACAAAAGAATGTGATACAAAAATTGAAAAGCTCTATTGACAAAATAAAACAAAAAATAAAAAATAAAAAATTGAAAACTTAGCTCAAAAACTTTCTAAAATAAAAAATCTATGCACACACTATCACAGATCGGTAAATAAATATTACAAGGGCAAAGAATCGATTTTGGGTTTAGATTTAGTAAGATTAAATTTCGCCGAGTTAATCTAAGGTTACTCGTGGTTTTGAACCCGTAATCGAATATGTATGCAGGGTAGACAAGGGAGGATGGTATCGAAAAGCGAGGCACTCTCTATTCGAAGCTCCAATATACATATAGGTACAATGAATACGATATCATATTATCGTTTATAGAATAAAAGCTCCCAGTCTTTGGTCATCACGGCTCACTGAGCATCCAATATTCCTTGTTCAATAGAAATATCTATACCATACGGATATACACATATGTGTTGTATACAAAAACATGAAAAAAAAGAAGAAAAAAATCTTACATTGAAACGATCGGGCCAAGAAAAAAAATTTTAATTTAAAAAAATGTAGAAAAAATGAAATATAATCATAATCAAAATTCAAAATATAACAATATAAAATATAAGTTTCTTCGTTGAATAAATTTTTTTATTACTGAAGATACATGTAATACATATATATACATATAGCAATGGTTTAAAATTCAACCAAGTTTAAATAAGAAGTAGTAGAAGAATAAAAATGAAAAAATAAAGAAGGGAGGAAATGCTAATATTTTTTCGTCTTCTTCCTCTTACTTTTCCTTTTCTTTTTATTCTTTCTTTATATATATACATATATATAAAAATCATCATAATATACAGCGAAACGTTTGTAACGAGTGTAAATTAGCTAAATAGACATAAGTTAAAAAAGAGGACTGAATATATTCTTTTTTATTCCTTTTTGTTTTATAATATAAAATTTAACGTACTGAGTCAAAAATATTCTTCATTCTTAAACTCGAATTAAAAACTTTCTTCTTCGTTTACTTTTTTACTTTTTAATAATTTATCGTTATTGTCTCACGTACATATCGCTGCAGAATATTGAATTGCATACACCCTTGATTCGAAAAAACAAAAAAACAAAAAAAACATATTCATAAATAACCTAAATTTATTGCGAAAATTATAAATAAATGAATAAATTAATTCATTCACAATGCAGAGACAGAAAGATGTTGATTAATGTTAATAAAAAATTTGGTTATATTTGTATCGAGTGAAGAGACAAAAAAAAAAAGAAAAAACAGAAAAAAAATGTAAGATAAAAAAGAAGAAATTAAAGTACCGAATGTATTAAAATCCTGGTAGAATCTGTTTATCGATAAAGTTAGTTTCTTTCTGCCAGTCTAAATCCTTGATACCGATCCCAGTGCAAGCGAGCTGTCTGTCCCTATTGCGCAGAGCTTTCCTCATTGATATTCAAGGTGCATACTTTATTAAAGCGATTGCCGACTTGCACCAGGGTAGGTAGGTAGGTAGGTAGGTAGAAGCAGGTATAAGGTATGTAGGTGCAGAAGTTTGAAATGAAGAAAAAAGACAAACCAACTCTAACTGGATTACGGGGGATTATAGGGAAAGGAGCTACTGACGTTAATAATAAAACTACAGCCATGGAAATCGCCCCATTCTACTCTTTTTATTTGTTTTTTGTTTTCTTAATATATGTATACCTATCCTACGAAGTATTGTAATATCTGTGCATACTTTTTATCATTGCAACTCATCAATGTCGAGGATAAAAATCGATCGGGTTAATGCGAAGGAGAATAAAATGAAGAAAAAGATACGAAAAAAGCTCCAAGAATGGAACTTTGAATAGAAATATAAAAAATAAAAATGACAGTTCAATTTAAGTTCAGTTTTCAATCTTTTGCTGCTAATCATAAACGTTTTGGACAGAAATTGATCGAGTTATTGCGAAAAAGCAGATAAAAGAAGCACCAAAAATGAAGCTTGCAACAAAATAAAATAAATAAATAAAAAATAAAAATTACAGTTCAATTCAAGTTCAGTTTTTAATTATTTGCTGCAACTTTACAATTTTGAAGATAAAATTGATTCAGTCAATGCAAAAGAGAAGAACAGGAGGAAGAAAGCACCAAGAATGTAACTCTCAATTATAATTAAAAAAAAAAACAAATTTGAATAGAAAAAGCACAGAAGTTCAATTCAAATTCAGTTTTCAATTATTTGCTGCAACTTTACAATTTTGAAGATAAAATTGATTCAGTCAATGCAAAAGAGAAGAACAGGAGGAAGAAGGCACCAAGAATGCAACTCTTAATAATAATTTGAAAAAAAATTCTAACCAGAAAAAGCACAGCAGTTCAATTCAAGTTCAATGTTTAGTTTCTTATTGCAACTCGTCAATTTCTAGGACGAAAATTGATCGAATTAATATGAAGAAGATAAAGTAAAACAAAAAAGCACTAAGAATGCAGCTTTCAGCAAAATTAAATAAAAAAAACAAAAACAAATTAATTTAAGTTCAATTTTCAATTGTCAATTCTTTGCTGCAACTCTTCGATTTCGAGGACGAAGATTGATCCAGTTCATGCAAAGAAGAAGAAGAAGACTAAAAAAGCACCAAGAAAACAACTTTCAACAAATAAACAAACAAACAAAAATTCAATTCAAGTTCAGTTTTCAATTTTTTGAAGCCACCTATCAATGTCGAGGGTATAAATTAATCGACTTACTGCAAAAACGAAGAAAAAGAACAACGCACCAATAATGCAACTTGCAACAAAGCTAAACAAAAAAAAAAAAAACAATTCAATTTTCAATTTTTTTTTTTTTTTTTTGCTATACACATCCTCATCTTCGTTATTATTATCATCATAATTCACTACGCAAATAATTCCTTGAAAAAGTAACCAAAGATAAAAAAAAAAAATAAAATAAAGAAAAAACTATAAATTTAAATTCAAATTAAGCTTTTAGAATTTTTTTATTCCGTGTCTGATTGAGGAGTTTGATTTGTATTGAGAATTGAAAATACAATAGAGACTAAAGTGGTTGATAAGATTCTCGGTTTAACTAACATTAGTCAAGATTAAATTGTGATCGATAAGTCCTATGTACAAACTAAGTCCTGCAGAGCTATATAACTAAGTTATACTACTATAATGAATGGAGGAAGATTTAACGAAGAAATGTTTGCAACCATGGGATCCACCGATCGGGGGAAGGGGAGGGGGGGTAAAAAAGAGGGTTTTTATAGGGGTGCCTTTTGCCTGGAGACAGGAAGCTAGCTAGCTTTACTAACCAAAAGACTAGATACTAAATCAAAAGGCCGAACCCGACCCCCTCGCCTTTTAGCCATTATTGAATTATCAGAGTTCAGGGAGAGACAGTCAGGTCGTCGACGGTGGGTATAAACTATAGGATGAGAGAATTGAGTGTCTCGTACAATTTTACTTCACGTGATGATCGTTTCTATCTATCTTTCTCCCTTCCACTACCCCCCTACCCCACCTCTCTTTCTCTCTCTCTGGAAGCTTTGCAAGTCGTAATTTCCGTAGTACTGTTCTCAAATTAAGTCGTAATCTGATTTTCTCATCTATATAGCCTCGACTGGGGTTGGTTCGCAACGTAGCACTTCGCTCCACTTCCTACCATTTCACCTAACGACTATTTATGCCCTACTAATTTACTGTTTTTGTTTCAACGTTATCGAGATAACTTCCCAGAGCTTTACCTACCTATACCATACCTACGTACCTACCCACCTCGCTGAGAATTCCAAGACTTATCTGAAAAGGATTCAGGTGTCATTGAAGCTGAATGTAGTCAATAATAGTTTTCTTTTACTTTTTTTTTTATCTTTTGATCTAACAAAAAAAAAATCGGTAGCAAAAATTGCTGATATCGGAAGAAAAATATTTATTTTAAGTATTTCAATATTAATTTTGCATAAAATCGTCTTGTAAAAATTATGAGAGCTTTGGGTAAAGGAAAAATCGGTAAAAATAAAAAAAAGTACAAGAAATGCAGTTACTAAAACAGAAAAATCGGTTGATCTAAAGCTGGGCAAGTGTTGAAATAGAATTGAAATAGTCGAACCACGAGCTAGAAGAATCGAGAACATTTTTTAAAGACGAAAATCGGTTTAAAATTGTCAAAACACTCGACAAAGTGTAATTCGATTGTCCGAAAATGTTCTTGAAATGAATAGATCTGTTGACAATGTGATGAAACAGAGATAAAATCTTTGGAAATTGATTCAAATTATCTAAGAACGTTCTCAAGGCACAAAAATCGGCTGAAAACTACTAAAAGATTCACTAATACAGAATTAAATTGTTGAAAAACGTTTTTAATTTATAAAAATCAGTGCAAAATGTGTTCAGCAAGTGTTATAGTAGATTTCAAACGATGAAAATGAGGTCGGAAGACACCCGAAACCTTTCAAAAATTATGAAATCTGTTAAAACCGCATTATGAATAAATCACTGAGACTAATTTAAATTATTAAAGTGATATGAAGGATCGTTTGAAGCATTCAAAAAATACAAAAATCGGTTAGAAACAGGTTTAACATGCTGCGAAATCTTTGAAATACAATTCAAATGTCCTAAGGTTGTTTTTGAAAGTCAAAAATCGGTTGAAAACGGGGAAAACACTTTCTGAAACGGAATTGAGCCGTTCGAACGGCGTTTAAAGTTATGTAAAAACCGTTTTACTTTTTTCAGAAATAAAAAACTAATACAAATACGTTAAAGAATTGCTGAAATGGAATCGAGATGTCCAAAATAACCTCAACCCTTTGTGAAATGAATATGAAATCGATTAATATCATGAAGTTGAGTCAAAGTTTCGAAGTTCAAAAGCACCGATCGGTTAAAATTCCGAATTCTTTTAAGACGATTTCGAATTTTGAGAAACGGTGAAGTTCGGAATATTGAAGCTCCAAAAAATCGGAATGCAGATGACAGCTCTAAGTCCAGAAAGTCCGAAAGTCTAAGAATCCGTAAAATTTAATGAAAGGGGCATAAATTTCAAGTACCAATATTGTGGCTTTTCGGATTTTGAGCTTTCAGAATTGTTTTTCGATTCGAAGTTTTTTGAATGGACTATGCAGATTTCCGGGGATATATCCATTCGAAAAACTGTGATTAGGTGATATAAAAATTCGCAATTTTAACGGTTTGGAAGTTTTTAAAATCGGAACTTCAATTTGGCCCCAAAATCAATCACAGAAAAATCACGCCTTAGTATCTTGCGTTGACGACAAGCAGAGCTTTGGCCCCCTACATACATACAGTGCGGTTCAGAACATCCAGGCCAATAGTTCATATGCCATGTGTCACCTTGGTACGTGCTTGGAGTGTGAAAAAGCTGCCACCACGTAGATATATGTATGTACATGCCTCACCACATACATACATATGTACATATATACTCGAAATTTTGGAAACGTGTGCATTTATTTCAGAAGTGAAGTTCTGGCTGCTATGTAGCTACCCATCTACTTTCCTACCCCCAAGATTCCCTACCCTTCACTTGCTATCTTATACCTTGTACCTTACCTCGCTTTATCAATGCCTTAGCGTACCTTATACCCTACCCTATCTACTCTATACTGCACAGAGCTTTACTCAGCTGCTTTCTTACTGCAACCTCTGCGAAATTCTCACATAACTACGTACCTACTACAATGGGTACAAGGACGATGATTTTTTTTATTTTTCTTTCTTTATCATCGGAACAAGGAAAACAAAAATAAAATAAGAAAATAACTGAAGGAAATTGGAGGAATAAAAAAATTAGTGACTCAAAAGTCACGTTCTTTTCACAAGTGACAATTTCTTTCTCTTTACCTTATTTTTTTTTTTTTTTCTTACAGTTTTTGTACTATTGTCTAATGTATACGTTCCGAAGAAATTTTGACAATATTTTTTTCAAATTCTGATTTTTTTTTTTGCTGTTTTATGGTTTAAATAGTTTTTAATACTAAAGTGTATACTTAACTAATTATAAGATCACTATAATCAATTACAAACAGAAAAAAGGGTTCTTTCTTTAAATTCATTATTTTCAAAAATTTATCGACAGTAATTTTTGGTCTTTTTATTTCGTTCTTCTTAGCAACTTTTTATTTTTTATTTTATTTTTTTGTTTCTTCTGTCTTCTCATTTTTGACGAATTCAAAAAGTTTGCAAATACTGAAAAAAATATACGACTATAATCATAATTCTTGATGCAAGAATAAAATTCGTATTTTGTTTAAATTGGCATATACAGTTCAGCGAAAAATCAATGATACAACTTTTTTTCTTTTTCGTCCTTGTCTTCGAAATTTAGTCTGTTTTTTTCTTTCTTGTTACTCATGATTAGTCGAAGAGAAAAAAACTTCCAAACACTTGGATACAACTAATGAGATATGAAACTTTCAGAGTAAGTTGGGTATGTATCTAATCTATAAAAATTCAACTATACGTGTGATTATATTCTTGTTTACGTCATAAAGTCGTGAATGATCGTACCGTTAAGACCCTGGATCCGTCAATTTCATTCTGTTATTGATATTGATATTTAGTCGTACAAATATACCTGGGCGAAGTCTGGTGTCAAGTATTCGATCAAACTCGCAATATACCTAAAAAGAGAAGATGATGTCGAAGTTGAAGATACTTTCATCACTGAAATTATTATTATTAGTCGTAAAACAAAAAAACCAAAAAAAAAAAAAAAATGTATGTATGAATTTGATCAAATTATTCGTTTTTTAATTTCGATTTTTGACTTTTTATTATAAAACTATTCGAAAGACGATTTGATCTGTCTCTTCAAATTCTGCTGTTTTTCTTTTTTTTTTTTTCGGTTGATTGTTCGCCGATTTTCTATGACAAAAATCGAGGAACCTGTTCAACCGCTTTTCCAAATAATGGTAAGGAATTATATTCCTAGTTCTCGAGGTTCGTCATCTCTTACTTCTGCTGGTTCAATAGACGATTTGTCCAACTTCAACAATCGACAAACTTTTCTGTCGTTCTTCTTTTCTTTATTTCATTTTTCGCCGATTTTTGGTGAGAAAAATCAAAAGACCTGTTCAACCGATTTTCTTGTTAAAAGTAAGGAGTATAATCCCTGGTTGTCGAGGTTCGACTTGATTCCTTGCTTCTTCGGGTTCGGAAGACGATGATCGTCTGTTCAAAGTCAGCAATCGATAAACTCTTCTATTTTTTTTTTCCTTTTTTGATTTTGTTGTTCGCTAACTTCCTGTGAAAAACATTAAAGGACCCATTCAACCGATTTCTTGGTTTGAAAAAAAGGGAATATAATTCCTGGTTCGCGAGGATCGTCTTGATTCTTTGCTTCTGCAGGTTTAATAGACGATCTGTCCGAATTCAACAATCGACAAACTTTTCTGTCGTTCTTCTTTTCTTTATTTGATTTTTCGCCGATTTTTGGTGAGAAAAATCAAAAGACCTGTTCAACCGATTTTCTTGTTAAAAGTAAGGAGTATAATCCCTGGTTGTCGAGGTTCGACTTGATTCCTTGCTTCTTCGGGTTCGGAAGACGATGATCGTCTGTTCAAAATCAACAATCGACAAACTATTCTATTTTATTTCCTGTTTTGATTTTGTTGTTTGCTAACTTCCTGTGAGAAACATTGAAGGACCTATTCAACCGATTTCCTGGTTTGAAAAAAGGGAATATAATTCCTGGTTCGCGAGGATCGTCTTGATTCTTTGCTTCTGCAGGTTTAATAGACGATCTGTCCAACTTCAACAATCGACAAACTTTTCTGTCGTTCTTCTTTTCTTTATAAGATTTTTCGCCGATTTTCTGTGAGAAAAATCAAAAGACCTGTTCAACCGATTTTCTTGTTAAAAATAAAGAATATAATTCCTGGTTGTCGAGGTTCGTCTTGATTCCTTGCTTCTGCAGGTTCATCGGATTTAAAAGTGGTCGTAAATACTGTAAGCAATAATCATAGCTCGTATGGTTGAATAAATTGTATTACGTATACGCTCTTTTCTATGTATATATGTGTGTGTGTATATATGTATATATACGCATGTATGTATATGTACATACGTGTAACAAAAGGATCGTTCGGAATTCTTGAAAGGTGATTTTAAACCGTATATGCTGTATACATATATACCTATAGCCGATCTACCAGTCAGTCAGGACTGAATGGTGAAATGTGCAGCGTTCGCAACGGTTCGGAACAATTATTTTTAATTCAATCGTTGAAGATACATAGTATGTATAACGAAACCCTTTTCTCTTCAGCCCCTCAGCTCTTCTTCTTCTTCTTCTTCTTCTTCTTTTACTTCTTCCTCTTCGTCTTCTTCGACAAAAGGTAACTTGTAACTCTCAGGTGAAGGAGTAAGACCGGCCGCAACCGCAACTGCAACCGCGACCGGGCCGATCTTCTCTTCTCTTCGCGATTCTTGAAGAGGAGATGAATTTGAATACGCGCATGCCAAATCGGCCGTCCCCAACTACTACTATGTCCATCCGCAATCTTTGAGAGTCAGTCGACGACCGCCTGTCCATCTGATCCGTCCATCGACTTGAGGTTGGTGAGCCGGAGGAGAAGAAACCTAAAGATCTTAAGGTTCGAGGCAATAAATAAAGCTGGCTGAAAGGAACAGCAACAGCACAACCAGCACAAGCAGAACCAGCACAAGCACCAGCAAAACTCTGAAGGGGATATGCTGCAGCTCTTGAGAATCGCCATCCCATCGTAAGACGTAAGACAGTAGCTGCACTGGACCCACGTATATATCCACCTACCAAGGAATGCATCGGCATTCGTCTGTCAAACGAGAACGAAGAAGAAGAAGAAGAGGAAAGAGAAGAAGACAGAGAAAGAGAAGATGGAGAAGAGGAGGTATCAGAGTCTGGAATAAGGACACACATATCAAACCCATGAATGCTGCAGTGATCCGATTCACGTCGAAGATTACATCCCAAACGATTTCCAAAATGAGTGAATGTTTCGCTTTAGATTTATTTTTTCATTCTTATTTTATTAGATATATATATATCGTGCCTTTTATGCATCAACTTGACAAGGCCTCGTTACCAGACACTGTAGGGCTATTCAGAATCTTGAGGGAAATAATGAGCTGATTCGCATAAAGCGACTAACTTAAATTTTTTCGAAACTATTTTTATTCGTCGAAGAAATCGGCACGAGATTTCAATCTTGGTAATTATGAAGATCGTTTTAAGGCCATGTATTTGGAGATGATAATCAAACATCAAGCATCATAGCTCAGAACGATTATTATTAATATTGAATTTTTTTTCCCAAATTTTATTTATCGAAAAATTATACTTCAAAGTCTGGTTAAAGTATCTTAAGAAATGCGAAAGTTATGAATTATTTTCCAAACCTTCAGCCGAATCGGTTGAATTGATCATCTGGCACCTGTGAGATAAGAAATAAAAAAAACGATTTTGGGTCCCATTTTGAATTTTGGGATTGGAAAATTTCGAAAAAATTTGGAAAATAGTGTTTTGGTATCGAAAACTTAGACTCCAAATCTTGTTAAAGGATCTCGAGAAATGCGAAAGTTATGAATTATTTTCCAAACCTTCAGCCGAATCGGTTGAATTGATCATCTGGCACCTGTGAGATAAGAAATAAAAAAAACGATTTTGACTGCCATTATGAATTCTGGGATTAGAAAATTTCGAAAAAATTTGGAAAATAGTGTTTTGGTATCGAAAACTTAGACTCCAAATCTTGTTAAAGGATCTTGAGAAATGCGAAAGTTATGAATTATTTTCCAAACCTTCAGCCGAATCGGTTGAATTGATCATCTGGCACCTGTGAGATAAGAAATAAAAAAAACGATTTTGACTGCCATTATGAATTCTGGGATTAGAAAATTTCGAAAAAATTTGGAAAATAGTGTTTTGGTATCGAAAACTTAGACTCCAAATCTTGTTAAAGGATCTTGAGAAATGTGAAAGTTATGAATTATTTCCCAATCCTTAAGCCGAATCGGTTGGTTCTGGGATCTCCGAGACAAGAAATAAAGAAACCGATTTTGGCTGTCATTTTGAATTCTGGGATTGGAAAATTCCGAAAAAATTTAACAGAAAATTAGATCCCAAATCTCGTTGAGGTATTTTAAAAACTGGAAAAGCTGTGATTTTTTTTTAGCATTTAGATTTAGAAACCGGAAAAGATGGGGGTTTGAAAGATTCGTTAACAGATCGATGCTCAGTCTAATATATTATGTAAAAGTTATAGCCCTATAAAATTTTTTTTAAAAATTGATAAAAATCGATTTTAGACCCGGAACTTGTACGGAGAAAAATTACGGATCTGTTCATTTGGTATTCGAGTTTGAGTTCGTACACAGGAATTTGTAATTAACATTGTTTCATTATTTGGGAAAGAGCCGTTTATGAACCGTTCAAGAGACTGCAGCTAGGGCTACGTGTACGTAGTATACCATAGCATAGTATATAACGTTTTAAATTACATTTCACGCTGAACAAAAGGGCGTGATCGACTATTGCAATCGAGACTAAATTGAATTGAAAAACTTGAATGCAATTATTTCTGAAATCGGATCACAATTTGTCGTTAAAAAGATAATTAAAACTGTATATGTCTGGGGCATTCTATCGACAAGTTTCTCTCACAAACAGATAAAAGAGAAAATAAAAAAAAAGTTAAAAAAAAAAAACGTCAAAACCGTACTTTTCATCACATATTAGAAATCTTTTCCATTTAGCTATCGGAAATGCTATCAGGTATGTCAAGAATATTGGAAATCATCAATAAAAAATTAAGAACCCAATTTTTATCGCGCAGAAATAGAATTTCAATTTTTTAAATCCATTAAAAAACTTTTTTTAATTTTACATTTTTTTCAGCTCGCAGTTTTTTTGCATCCACTTTTTTTTGTTTTTTTTTGATAAAAATTCTTTGAAATTGATAAAAGTCATTTTTTTTTTTAATTACCGAGAAGCAATATTATAAAAAAAAAATTTTAATTCTGTCGTTATTTTTGTGGGTCGAATTCCCGTTGGACCAAAGCTGGGAATTAAAAAACTAAAAACGTGAAAAATCAGATTTTAGGAGAAAAAAAAAGCCGAGAAAAAGAAAAAAAGAAAGTTCCAACGAGTTACGTGATCCGAACTAATTTTTAGTTGGTAAGAAAATTGGGGTTGTTTCGTTTCCCCGCGGGGGTTAACCGCGAAAGAAAGAAGTGAGGAAAACGAAAAGAGTATAAGATGAAAGAAGAGTGAGAAGAAGAAGAAGAAGAAGAAGAAGAGCGGGAAATGCAGAAGGGCGCAGTTTTTTTCGCATCGAATAAACAATAAAAAGTTGACCGAGAAGTTTTAACCACTTGGGAATCCCCGAGACCTAAAAGAGGGAGATTCGAGCCCCTCGAAAGCAGGGGGTGCACCGAGCTAGGGAGTAAACATATTTTTGCGGTTCGTTTATTATTCGAACGACAATAATACCTACCTCGCCTTTACAGCATAAAAAATTTTTTCAAGAAAGAAGAAAAAAAAACAAAAAATCACCTCAGGGAAATGAAATAATATTATATAATTTTCGTTACTTTTTTTTTTTTTTTTTTTACTTTTTAACCAAGTTTTAGCGTACTTTTATATACCGTGAAAGCACAACAAAATAATGTCTAAATTTTCATATTAATTTTATTCTCTCGCACAGCATAGCTTATAATCATCTACCTTACCTTACCTTACCTTCTTCTTCTTCTTCTTCGCCTTCGCCTTCGACTTTTCTTCCATCTTTCATAAAGTTCAAAAACTGATTAGAATAATCGTTGAATAAAGTTTTCAAATTACGAACAAAAATTTCATCTAAAAATTTCTAAAAATTTTTACTTTATTTAGTTTTCTTTTTTTTTCTATCAATTTTTTTTTTTTTTTCTTTTTAACCAAAATTTTTGATTAATAAGGATTTTAGACACCGCTGATTACTCTGATATAAAATGAATGAATGAAAAATCGATTCTGCACGTTGGACGGGCAGGACAGCTGTGGCGCGTCAAATTAATTGAAGAATTAAGCTAATCACGTCGTTTCACCTACCACCGTACCTCTACCTACCTACCAACCCTTCCTATATCTACCGAAATGCAAATATTTCGCCTGATGAATTTCGTTAACGTTTCTGAAATCGTTGCTCTCCAATTTATTCTGACGTATTCGTTGATCATGACTGCACAGACATTGATAAACTAATAAAAGAAACTTTAAATTTTATGATATAAAAATTTAACAACAAAAATACAAAAAAAATGATGAAACTTAAGTTTTAGGAAACAAAAAAAAAAAAAAAACAAGCCGGAAAAACAGTTTTTCGGAGTACTTTTCACCAAAAAGAAAAAAAGGGATGGGTTTATCAGGGGATGAAAACGTATAAAAAAGTAATGAAAAACCGAAAAAAAAGATCAAAATTGAAAATTTCACATAAAAAAATGCCCTATATATTGACAAACGACAATTTCATACAGTGTGTTTAATCCCAATTCGATCTGGATACACTTACAATTTCTTCTTGTCATTGACAAGGATCGCCCTATATATTGATAAACAATAATTTTATACAGTGCATTCATTCTAATTTGATCTGGATATATTTGCAATTTTTTTTGGTGTCATTGGCAAGAAATGCCCTATATATATGAAATTCTCAACTCGGAAGAATATATTCTTTCATTTAGAAAGGTAATACAGAGAAAAAAGTATAGATTTGTCAGTAAAACAGCGAAAATCGATTCATTTCCGGTAGAACCGGAAGTTCAGATTAAACGAAACATGGAAATTTTTCATGCCCATCATTTGGTTGTAAAGTCCTTAGAATTTCAGATTTTTTTATCAAGCCATTTCCGAGATCACCGCGCGAGTTTGTCGAACAAGCCGACCGACAGACCAACATCTTTCTAAAAACCTTTTTTTCGGATTCTAGAGGGTCGAAAACGTGAAGATTCGTTGAAATTAGCAAAAGTCACTTTTCGACTAATTCCAATACTTTTCTTATATCACCGTAGGTGATGAAAAAGTAAAAAATATGTATATATTATATATTTTTACTTTTTCACGACAAGTCCGAAAGAAGTTTTAAAAGAATGAAACCGATTTCACAAAGTCTGAAGATTAATCGGTCTATGGCATTTTATAGTATAAAGAATCTCAAAAGAAATAAACTTTGTAATACTTTCATAAGCGCCAGAAGTATATACGTAGGTATAGCTAAAGAACAAGTACGACATCCTCCCCGCCCTCGAAACTTTAAAGTTTCAAAGAATTAATAAATTTAACGAAGTGTAAAAGTCTAAGCAAGAAGTTATACTAATTAAAGCTAATTTCTGCGATGAGTTGTGTTACTTTGATTCTAAGATCTTGAGTTTTGGATTAAAAATAATTAAACAAAATCCCCAATTTTTTTTTCTTCATCTTCTTAATTTTTTTCTTTTCTTTTATCTTTGGTGTCTTCTCAACTCTCGGATCCTTCTTTCGATTCGAAATTCACTAAAAACGTCTACAAAAATTAACAAAAAATAAATAAAATAAAATAAGCGGTTGAAGGGTGGTATCAAAATTTCTATTTTGTTACCACCTAGTTTCTCCTTCTACATCTTCTTCTCTTTTCAGTCTGAATTTTATTCCAAACGTCTCGAAAAATTACAAATAAAAAAAATAAGATGACGAAGAGTGGCAACAAAATTTTAATTTTCTCGTCTTTTTCTCTTCATATCTTCTCCCTTTCTCTCTCTCTCTCTCTCTCTCTCTCTCTCAACTTTTTCATCTTTTTATTTGATTCGAAGTTCACTGAAAACGTTTCCAAAAATTACAAAACAGAAAAAAAAAAAACAACAACAAGGAGATGAAGCGTGGCAACAAAATTTCAATTTCGTTAAATTTTTTGCTCCACCTTCTTCGTTTCTCCTTCTCTTAGCTCTCTCATCTTCCTTACGATCGAAAATCGACTCAAAACGTCTCAAAAAATTACAAAAAAAAAACAAAAAAAACAACATGGTATCGAAGAATGGCAACAAAATTTCAATTTTGTTATAGTTTGCGTCATTCCCCGTCTGCACGATGTTTCAAAGTCCTGAGTAACTCGTAAAAGATGGTGGGGGGGAGGTACGCAGAAAATGGCATTGCTAAGCTGTAAGTCCCTGTTTAAGCAGGGGAGCTTTTAAGAGGGTATAGAGTGGACACTCCACTAAGGGTGCTAGCAGACCGGGCATGCAAATTTTATGGGTTAAGTGCGCGGCGTGGCCGGTCATGGAAATAATTACACCAGTTACCGCATATTCAGTGGGCTAATATACACACCTTTACCTATACATACACATACGACGCACATGTATTTAGTCATTTAGTCTACTACATATGTATTCTGTGGTGGCCACCTAGTGCAGGTCATCTACGTCGGTAGTTTGTCCAGACTGATATCTCTCTATAGCAATTCAGTGGTTAGTCGTACGTACAGTGACCAATGCCTAATTTTTGTCTATTACCTTCCGTTGGTACGAACCTTTGTACAGCTTGATGAGGATTGAAGAAAATTTTCGGTTTCAAGGTCAGAAAATCATCTGAATTAATTTTCTACGAAAATTTGAACATTTGCCAATAAATAACATAAAAAGCTTTTTGAGGTTTCCCTAAAATTGTCTAATACAGTAAGAAAAAAGTGTCTTAAATTTGTGGAGATGTTTGAAGATCGATCGAGACGCTTTAAAATAATCTAAGCAAAAAAAATTAATTAACCTCAAAAAATTTCCGGGATAGTTAAAAATCGTAACGAATATTCAAAAATTGGCTGAAAATTGTTCAGACAAATTTTTTCAAATACATAAGATGAAATGAAAATTAAGGTAGTCAGTAAATTTGATAATTTCTTTATTATCATTATTAATAATATTTTGATAGTTATAAAATAATTGTAACGAAGATAAATATTCTATGTACTGTAACGGTGGATGGATGTTGAGAAAAAAGCTCGAGGTTGTATTAAAAATTCGTCATGACGTCTACGGAAAATTGATTTATTACCTGAAAACATAAAATAGAAGAAAGGGAAAAAATTGATGAAAAAAAAAAAAAAAAAAAAAATGGAAATTTTATCAAAAAATATTTTTAAACATAAAGAAAAAAGCTCACCTCAATAATGGGCGCATATGACGAACAACGAGATGTTGTAATAGATGATCAGTATTGTTAAAAAAATTAAATGCAATACTCCATATGTGATTAAAAATTGATAAATTTTTATAAAAATTTGTTGTCCCATTGGAGTATCGCTGTGTAACAATTCAACGGGTTTCCACATCGTGATTTTTATGCAGAATTTATCTTGTAGATAAGTTTATTTATTTATTTTTATTTTTCAAACAGTTTTTTAACGATCTCTGATTATTTTTTTACTTTTTTTTTCCTTGATTATTATACACAAAGTATTGAGAATGTAACTATTATTTCATCACATGCTGTGATTGTCTTCTTTAAAGAAAACATGAAAAAGTAAGAATAACAAAATAAAAAACGATGACTGTCTATAAAACAATTGGCTGACAGGATTTACGATGCTTTTTTTTCTTCTTCTTTCGATTTTTGCATCAGTGGCTAACTTCTTTATATATGTATACATATAATAGATAGACATATACATTTTATGTATAATTAAAAATGTACAAAATTGTAGCTGAATTAATTTTTCAAAAATTTATAGAATTAAAATCGTAAGCATTGAAAAGCTCTGTCCCATTTTTTTTTTTTTTTGTTTTTTAATTCTTTGTTTTCGTTAAAGGTGTAAATATAATAAATTTAATGAAAGAAAAAGAAAGAAAATTCTAATGAGAAATGAAATTAAAAAAAAAAAAAAAGCATGGGATAAAAGCGGTTTCTTTTATTCTGAGCTTTTACATGTAGTACCTAAAGTTTAATATTGGTACAAAATTAAGTAAGAATTTCGATGAAAATTTTCTACCATAAAATCAACGAGGGGGACGATGAATTAATAAGGTTACCTACTTCGTGAAATTCCAAGGTGAAATTCAAACCGAAAGCTTCGTAGTCTCACCGGAAATGATGTTAAAGCGCTTTCGCTTCTGTAGAGGAGGATTTCCTACTCAAGGACTTCGGAACTATAGAACCAGTGTAACGTACTACATATATGTATGTATGTGTTGACGCGAGTATACAGGGTGTGAAAATCCAAAACATTTCTACAAAAATAGAAAATCAAATCGGTCCAGAGCTTTTTAATAAAAATATACCACAACGAAATTAAAATATCTTTGAAATAAATTTTTTTAGACACTTTTTTCACCTGATTAATAAAAAAAAAAAATTTCTAACTTAAACTGCGAAGCGTTTAACACTGGAATATATTTTTTCCAAAATTTTATCACGGCTGAGAAACTCGCCAGAGAATTGAAGAAAAATTTATACAAAAGAATAAGCACGTCTCAAAAATCGATTTTCTTTGAAACCAAATGCCCATAAGGATCTGAAAATTTAAGGGCTTCAGCTTTTGATGAAACTTATAGTTTTTAGTGTGCTTTTTATTTTTTAATTTCTTTTTTTCCACATCGATGATGTGGAACAGTAATAATTAATTATCGTTGTACCAAATTGGGAGGCTGCAGCTGTATTATCAAGATTAAATATGACCCGTGCCTAATGTTGTTTGAAAGAAGTATAAAGAAAGAGTAAAAGAGTAAAAGAGTAAAAGAAAGGAGTTTCTTGTTGCGGCAGAAATGAGGCGTCAAATAAGTAAGCGAGGCCCATGTCCACGGCAGATTTTGGCCATTCGTTTAGCAGCGAGTTTACTATGTCTTTCTTTTTCACGACTAATTGAACCTGAGGTTTCACCAGCAGAGAATTTTCCCCTCAACTGAAGAAAAAAAGAAAACAAGAAAAAAAAAAGATTGTGTGGATGTATATACTTCCGTTGTAAATTCTTGAATAATAAATAATAAAAAAATGAAAAATGAAAAAAGAAGAGAGAAGTAAAGTGAAAAAAAGGAGAAAAAAAAAAGAAATAAAAAGATCACCAACGCCGGTTCAAAATCAAATTTTCTGCTAGGTTGTACTCTTCCACCTTTGAGAGGTAAAAATTTACCTTTAAGGAAAGAAAAGCCCTCTTTTAGGTATATTTTCTCTATCCTATTAAACCGAATCGTGAGCCACTCACTTAACAATCTCGTATCAATATTCATAAAATATTCTCAGACGCTGGACCACTCAGCCTCTTCGGTTTCGTAATATGAAACGCTTTATTCTTTGCCTCCCTAAGTATTTCAAATAACGCGTTTTACGGCCTGAGATATATTATTTCCTCCCTTCAACAAAAAAGAATAAAGAAAAATACAATTTTTTTCTTTTTTTTTTTTTTGCTGTATATTTTTTTCTGTCATCTACCGGATAAAAGTTCTTAAGAATTCTTTTGGGCGTTTCCAAAAAAGAGATTTAAATTTTTCGAATCAAGATACGGAGAAATGTGTCAAATTTTTTATTCTTATTTTTATCGAATTTTTATTTCTTTTTTCGGACTAAGAATTGCAAAAAATATAAAAACCAAATATGTTCCCGCAGCTTTAGTTGAATTCTGAATTTTCGAGTGTTGTATCATATCATATCGTGTATGTACATACATACATCTATCTTGTGTATTTTGGCAGAGGATCGTTTGAGATACGTGACAGGAGCGTGTTTCAGAAAGATCAGAAGGGATTCGTTGCTTATTTAGTGTGGGTGAGGGTTTTCAAGAATCTGTAGCTTATACCTACATCTCGGGGACAACGAGTTTTGTCAACGTTGGGATATATCGATAATATATCCGATATCTGATCACTTCTACACACTGGTTTCGCTTATATTATATACCAGCTAGTACATAGCTGGTGTATCCAGTAAAGCCACTGTATGTATAAATTCGTTCACCTCAAACCGAGCGAAATAATAAATAAAATTAGAATTAGATAAAATTTAATTCACCCTATTTTCATCAAATAAATAAATTAGAAACATTTTCTTTATAATTACGGAACATTTTTAAACTTTAGATCAGAATTTTTCCCACTTATTAACGGGAAAATTAAACATGTTTACTCAATGCAAATATTTCTCGGCTAAATAAAATGCTGCTAATTTATTTATTCAATGATAATATCGTGCGAAATTGAAATGGCCAACTCGACCCGAAATTGTAATGAATTATTAAACATAAAAATTCATTGTAACAGAGTACAAATTTTTTGTTCAATATTCAAAAACTTGATAATTCAAACTTAACCATTCGTTATCATTCTTAGTCGAATTGACTTGGTGCCCAATTTTGGAATCACATTAATTCGAACTTAACCCTTTGTTACTCTGGCTTGAATTTATTTGGCGCCCAACTTCGGAATCACATTGATTTGAACTTAACCCTTTGTTACTTTGGGTCGAATTGACTTGGCGCCCAACTTTGGAATCACATTAATTCGAACTTAACCCTTTATTGTCACTCTGAGTCGAATTGACTTGGCGCCCAACTTTGGAATCAGATATCTCTCTGCCATACGATAGAGATTTTTTTTGGACATGTTATCATTTGACATCTTATATAACAACGGTTGCCACATATTTGACAATGTTCAAAGTATGTTCCATAATTTTTTTTGTCCCAATCGGACGGTTGGTTTTCACACGACAACCATTTGAAAATCAGTTCAATCAATTTAACCGAATGTGACAAGCGCGTAAGTTTTCGGAAGTGTGACAACGAAGGGTTTAAAAAAGACCAAATAAATCGACTAATCTATTAATCAAGTAGATAATCACAATGTACTTGAGTATAACGAGATACAGCTAGTAGAAACAGCTAGTACTATCTAGTATAGAAGTTAGTTAATAAATATTTGAGCAATAACGATGAGAATTGCCATGAGTATTAGCATCTGGAACGGTTGTAGTATTAGCAAAGAATTTTTATATTTTATTAAAGCTTCTTTTCTGTTCTATTCTCTATAATTTACTCTAGTTTCCTATTTACGGATGAATTTAACTATCTAAAGACTTAATAGTCTGAGCAGTTTATAGAAGCTAACATAAGAATATCTAATTTTAACATTGCATGTACATACATACATACATACATACATAGTTACATCGTGTGTTGTAGGTAAGTAGGTAACCGCGTATATATGTATATATTTATTTATACTATATATGTATGTATATATGTAGGAGTGATAGAGATTAACAACTACTAACTCGACTGTGGATTATTTACTGCCAACCGTCTAGACTCTAGAATCTAGACAGCAGACACAACGCACAATCAATAAACGAGTAAGACGTCCTTTGGAAACAAGAAATTTCCAACTTCCCAAGCTGTTATATACTACAGATACCTCATTGTCTCACCTATTTTCAACGAATTGTTTCTCTTCGAAAACTATATTTCATTTTGTATAGAATTTTTTTTTTTTTTTTTTTTTGCACAATGTTTGGAAATTTCGAGACTGTCACCAATTTTGATCTACATTCGCTGAGTCATTTTGAACATTTAGTATATATATATTTTTTTTTTTTTTCAAATTTTCACCCCAATGTATAAAAAAGTAGAAAATAAAAATGGACTTTGCTGCATTGAAGAAGAGAGAATTCTTTTTCATGGTAAGAAGATGAAGTCAGTATGTAGTACTTTGGTGTGCCTAGACAAGTACTGTGAGGTTGAGTTCTTTAAAAATGCAAATTATCCATCGATAATACTCTGTTAAAGAGAATTTTGCAAGTCAGCTAAATCAGGAGAGCCAAGTCTTCGTCTTACCAAGTCGTACCTGGTACCTTGTACCTTACCTTATACTTTACCTCGTTAGCAATAATTTCTTAATTAATGCTCGTTCGAGAGGAAACTAAATCGGGATGGAATAGTCGACCCAGTCTGGTTCATAAATATTTAATATTATGTATATCTATGTATGTATGTATTCAAACTATAATATGTCTGCAGAGCTTTGAACCTACGTTTTAACATAAACATATTATTATTTATATCCACAATGTTAAAATCAGTTGACTTATTGCTGTATAGATTCAATTATGGTATATCTGCAGTCACTAAAGACGATCTTTAAAAATCTAATTGAATATCATTTAGTTGTCAAAGTTTTGACATTTCTTAACAAAATAAAAACAGATAAATTATTTCGTCAAAGTTTATAAACAGCATGTAACAAAAAATTTCGTGATCTAAAATAAGAGTCTCGTGTGTAAAGAAAAGAAAGAGAGGAAAAAAAAAAGAAAGTTGAAGAAAAAAAAAAAGTTTCAAAAGTCCGTTCGACAAAGTAAACAAAAACTAAAGAAATAAAAATGAAATACTTTACTTGCGTTAAAAGTTTGTATAAATTGTAACCAATTTGCGGTATTACCAAAAAAAAAAATTGTAGAATTAAATGATGAGAATTATTAGGTATGAAAAAAAAAGAATTTATAATTGAAATCTTTCTTTTATCAATTATACGAATTTATTATCCATGGATTTTTTTGAATCAAATATCTTCCGATATAATTGGATATTATTAACCATATTCTGGTTAAACTTATTGGATTAAGCCAAGCGATATCCTCCGAGCACTCAATGTTATTGGAAAACATTTTTTTATTTTTTCATTTTTTTTTTTTTTATTTTTCTTTTTCATTTTTGATTTGATTATTCGGATCAGAGTTTGAATCGCGTATATATACTCCAACATGTGTAACACTTATGTATACATATACGTTAGTATATAATTTAGCGAGTAGAAAATCGTTAGAATTTCAAATCTAGGTATAGAATTAATAATTCACTATATGTACCCGCCCAACGATAGAAGTGGCTGTACAGAAGCAGGACTACATGATGTGGATGTATGCAATAGAGGTTACATACGTAATTTTTTATTATTTTTTTTTTTTTCCTATGTATATGAAGTAATACACTTTAGTTTCGTGCTAAAAAAGTTAGTAGTAAAAATAGTCTATTAATTTTCAAACGCTACATCGCGTGCTTATCGCTACTTTAAACGCATAATTGAAGAGTGGAAAGAAGTAAGAAAGGTGGCAAGTATCAATCAAAGTAGAAGCTAGCTAGACTAGCCAGTATAGGTATAATATTAGATAAAATAGATTTGGCAAAATGATCAATACTCAAATCTAATTTGAATGAATAAAAAACAAAAAAAAAAAAACATGCCGGAAAAACAGTCTTTCGGAGTACTTTTCATCAATGAGAAAAAAAAGGATGGGTTTCTCAGGGGAAGAACAAGTATAAAAAAGTAATGAAAAACCGTAAAAACAGATCAGAATTGATAATTTTACATAAAAAAAAATGCCCTATATACTGACAAACAACAATTTTATACAGTGCGTTTAATCCCAATTCGATCTGGGTCCACTTACAATTTCTTCTTGTCATTGGCAAGGAACGCTCTATATATTGACAAACAACAATTTTATACAGTTCATTCATTCTAATTCGATCTGGGTATATTTGCAATTTTTTTTGGTGTCATTGGCAAGAAATGCCCTATATATATATATGAAATTCTCAACTCGGAAGAATATATTCTTTCATTTAGAAAGGTAATACAGAGAAAAAAGTATAGGTTTGTCGGTAAGACAGCGAAAATCGATTCATTTCCGGTAGAACCGGAAGTTCAAATTAAACGAGACATGGAAATTTTTCATGCCCATCATTTGGTCGTAAAGTCCTTAGAATTTCAGATTTTTTCATCGAGCCGTTTCCGAAATCACCGCGCGAGTTTGTCGAACAGGCCGACAGACAGACCGACATCTTTCTAAAAACTTGTTTTTCGGATTCTAGAGGGTCGAAAACGTGAAGATTCGTTGAAATTAGCAAAAGTCACTTATCGACCAAAATCAATACTTTTCTTACATCACCGTAGGTGATGAAAAGTAAAAATGAATAAATAAATACTTTCGAACGGTGTGAATAATGTAATAGCCGAAATGATATTGGAATTAATTATTATTCCTGCAATCATCCGATCCGTAAGTATAATTTAATAACCACAATCATTATTCCAATTTGATTAATCAATTAAAATCGGTTTATATTAAGTTTTACACTATTCAATTTTACACTTCATATTATACATATTGTACAGCCTTCCAGTGTAGGTAGGTAGTAGTACCCTAGTACTCGCCAATTTCCATAAATGTTTGCTTGTTATACCATATGCTGCCTTGCCTCTAGTATCGCATTATAATAGTGTGTGTGTATGTATAGATATACGGTATGTGCGGGATTCTGTTCGGCTTTACGAACAGTCGTAATTGCGAATATTAATTATTATAGTATTTAAACTGAAAATGTAGCAGTAAATTGAAGAAATTAACTCATTCACTGAAATACCTTTGATAATTCTAAGCTTAAACTGTTCATTATATTCTTATCGACATTCATTTCCACTTAAAAAAAAAAAAGCTCATTCAGGGCTTAGTATCTGTTCTCAAAGCTCGAAATTATCTCGTATCTTAATAATCCAACAAATAAACGCTCGAATACTTCAGCTGAAATCTCGTTTTCGAATCTCGAAAATCTCGTCTAGGTATGGAAGTATTTATTTACAAGGACACCCTGTATGCGTGTATGTAGTGTATTCGTTTACGAGGGAATTCCCCAGTTCCGTTCAAGTGCCCCCCTTGGCCCTTAGGTTTAAGTTTAAGTTTGAGTTTAAGTTTAAGTTTAAGTTTTCGACTAAGCGTAAAGGCGCGCCTAATCCACCCCTTTAATTCCCATTTCTACCCTTGCCGGTTCTCAAAACGAGCTCGCGGTCCTAATAGCGGCATAAATAATATAACTTGAATTATGTACGTATTAGGAATGATTTATATCACTTTATTGGGGATTATAAACGAGCAAATATAACTCGGAGAGGGGGAGGTTGAACGAACGAACGAACGAACGAACGTCGAGGAAATAGAACGCTTCAAACAAACGACCGAGGACTTAAATCGGCTAATCCCTGTTCGAAAAAAAAAAAAATATACAAAAAAGAAAAAATTGAATCGACGAAAACGGGGTGAGAGAAAAAGCTCGAAAAGATTATTTTTCAGAATTTCAAATGTAAAAATTCAATGCCTAACTCTTATTGTTAGCATCGAAGCACCCCGTATTTAGCCACTATTAGGTACAGTTGCTTTTCCAGGCATTGTACACAATGTAGAACGATGAGATGAGAGGCGAGTAGAAAACGGGGTTCGGGGGTTGGGGGTTGGGTATTTTCTAACCCCAAAAGGGAAAGTTTAATGATATTTAGAGTACATTTTACGTCTGAAAATGTTCCCCCAGAAATAATGCCTACAACGTCTACTCAGCCCTTTCCATAGCCCGGAGTATCTACCGGTAAATATATTGTCGTTGAAAACTGGGTTGGTAAAAGCTCAGCACAGCGAGAGCTTTGCTGACAAAAAATATAAAAATGAAAAGAACCTTATTTAATTCACCTCGGTTGGTGTTTAATCATAAATAGTAGGTTTTACTTTTTTCTTTCTTTTAGTACTGAAACCAATGCGCTTTATCCTCCATAGAATGTATAATGAACACCGTAGGTATGTATGTATGTACATACCTACCTTAAGTCATGAAAGCTCTAATTTTCGGTTCAGTTAACCCCTAAAGCTTTGGGTCAATAACTTTACAGCTTACCGTGCAGACGAACGCGTCTGTATTAAGAGAATATGAAGGTATTTTGTAATGGTAACACCTGTGACACCATTATCATTGCTTTCTGGCTCACAGTCTACTTCACTGCCTCATTCGCCCCTTTCCTTTCCTTTCCTTTTCTTTCCTTTCCATTCCTTTCCTACCCTTTCCTCTGTATCCTCGAATATTTTCACCACTGGAATCTACTCCGTGATCAGAAATGAAAAGGAAACGAAAAACGAAACAAACAAGCAGGTGAATCGGCTGGCCTTGATGGGCCAGCCCTCGAACTTCTAAGTATAAGAATGAGAATAGTTCGCTTAAGTTATATTGATGATGATGTGTTTATCATCAACGATGCAACACAACCTTGCGAGATATCAATTTTTATTCTTATCCGTCAATTCTTTCTCGAGTTATGGTCAATTGAACTTTTTTTTGTCCAAGTTCTGTTCGTTGAATTCCTCAAAAACTACAAGACTGATCAAATCCAAAATCTAATTGGATTTGTGTTTGGAGAAGCGGCGTTAACTGAGACCGAATTCCTCAAAATCCGATCATTCGTTATCGAGATATCGTCAGATAAAAAAATCAGGAAACCGGTTAACCTGTGGGCCAACCCGAAAACTTCCCGGTGTGTTAAATACGTTACAATTAATTGATACTATTGTGTTTATAATAAATTAAAGAAGGTTATAAGTATAATTAGTTTTCCCTATACAAATCTTTTTTTCTTCAATTTCTATTCTTCGAATAACTTTGAAACTACTCGACCGATCGATTCCAAAATCTAATCAGATCTAAGTCTTGATGAACCCTTTCGATCGCCGCAACAATCATTCAAATCGGTTAATTCCTTCCAAAGGTATCGTACGACAAAAAGAGGAATTTTTGTCGTGCAATATCTTTTAAACCAATCGTTCGATTTTGATGAATCTTACGGCGATCGAAAGGGCTATCCAAGAGCTAAGTCTGATCAAGTTTTGAGACTAATCGCACGAACAGTTTAGGAGTTATGCGCTAAAAACATGAAAAAAAATTGTTTTTCAATTTTTATTTCTCAAATAACTTTGAAACTACTCGACCGATCGACTTTAAAATCTAATCAGATCTAAGTCTTGATAAACCCTTTCGATCGCCATAATAATCATTCCAATCGGTCGATTCGTTCTAAAGATATCGTACGACAAAAATTTGTTTACACACACACACACACATAAACGGACGTCCATCCAAAAAAAGTCAGAATAGCTTCCTAGGGCCCCAAATCGTCGAGATCTGATGAAAACTCGATCGGACCAAAACCAATAACCTTCCTTTTTCTGAAAATTTTCAATTTACAAAGCGGGAAGTTGAAAAACAAAACATATGAATAAATGAAACTTTTGTTCAAATGATGAAAATTAATGAATGAACAACAAATAAAAATAAATAAATAATTTAAGCTCGAGCTTTTTCAATCTGATATATTTAAGTCTAAAATATTTCATGAATATAAATGCATGGTTATTGCATTTAATCCATGTAAAGTGCATATTTGCCGGCGGACGTATTGCTGCCGAATATGTTATATGTATATACAGGTATAGTACCCTATACAAAATCCATTTGTACGATTACAAGTCAACCGCAAATTTACAGTAGAAATCTATATTAACAGGATATAGCAATTCAAACCGATCAACCACGAGCCAACAATTATATTAATTGGCAGAGTTTGTATCGACGATACGTGCAGGACAAATATAGATACCTACCACCTATTCCCAGAAACTGCAACAACAACAGATATACCTACATGGTTGTTTCACTATTGACTATTAATTGTTAGCCTGTACTATATACGTACACGTTGTACATTTAAGAGAGACCGGGGCAAAACTGCTCCCCTTCCAAAAAAATTTGGCAATAGTGAAAAAAAAAAATGTTCATCATCAAGTTTTCACAAGTTTGACATGTTTTTCAAGTTTCAAATCGATACCAGATACCCGGGACATGGTCCCGCTATAACAACGCACGGATCCGAAAAAAAATTTTGTAAAAGAAAATTTTTTTTTTAACAGAAAAATTTTACTTTTATTTTTCTTTATTTATTAATTTTTATTTTTTGAATTTTATTTCAGTTACGTATGAACGAAGCTTTACGTTCTAAATCTTTAGAATTTCACCGATTCTATGTATACATAGATATATATCACTTTATAGATATATATAAGGTATGTATACACCATTGTGACTCCTCTACGGCGGTAATTACCTTCACGCATCATTGCCTCCTTTCTAACTCCTGCAACGCTGTTCACAGATAACAAACAATTCCTAAGTCAAAAATACCCACTCGAGATTCAAGATTATTATAATAAACGTCACTAAAGTACACCGTTTCAATGAAAAGGAGAAAAATTTGTCTATCGAAGATATGAGCTAAAAAAAAAAATTTTTTTGTTAAAAAAAAGAAGAATTTCGTGAATCTGTTACGTTGATTTTTCTTTTTTCTTTTTCATGTTTTTAAATTGAACAAATTTAATAATGACGGATAAATAAATTGTTGAAAAATAAATTTGAAAATTAAAAAAGAAAATGACAAACAAGTAAAGAAGCTTTTTTTTTGTTCAGTTTCTTTGTAAAAAAATATTTAAAAAAAAAAAAAGTAACAGTAATAATTGAGAGACTTAAGTGCATTTTTTTTTTTTTTTTTTGTGTAGTTTTCTTTTTTTTTTTTTGTTCTTATCGACTGTAATACGCTTTATGCGTTTATACCTAATGTTCGATGTCGACGTTGAGCTGCTAAGCTGCAGGTTTTACATTCATTTTCCTAACGAAATCGCAAAGATCTGAAATCATTGTAAATCTGCATAATGGCCAGTTGGCGTGCCTCACAATCCATTCCCAACCCATGACCTGGGACAACACGAGCTCCGTCGTCACCCCCGGGGGTAGGTAGGCAGCTAGGTAGGTAGATACATACCTATGTATGTATGTATATATGTACATAATACATACCTACCCTATATTTCTATAGTCCTAGGAAACAACTAGAGGAGAGAGGTTCTGATCGATCGAGTAAGAAAATACTTGGTGGAAAAAATTGCCCTGATTTTTCCCCGTTGATTAAGGGGTTGGAAAAGAAGGGATCAAAACAAAAAAAAAAACTGTTGAAAAATGTTGAAATGATCTTGTAATAAATTATCCGATAAATTTGTGTGTGTTTTGTCTTGTAGTCATGATTCTTTTTTTACTGTTTTTTTTTTTTTTTTTACCTTTTTTTTTTGAATCCCGGGGTAAGGATATATTCTATGACTATATGAGAGGCCTAATCTAATAAAGGTTACAAATTTGCTAAAACGTAATTCAATGGGCCAATAAAACGAAGCTTTCAGTTTCAATCGAGAGCTTTGAAAGTACAAATCAAGTATTGAGGTGCTTTTAGGGGAAATCTATTTCATTCGTAAACTAAATTGTTCACGGATTTCTCTTGTCCTTGAGTGGATGTTTTTGGCCATTCAACGATACAAGGGATCCAAAAACAGACTCTCTATTTTTCGTTCCGTTTTTTTTTTTTTTTTCCTTTTTTCCTATTCATCGCAATATCTGCAGTCTGAAAAGCACAGTCTTCAAATTTCATTTTCTCATAGAATTTTCAATCTATCTTCTCAGGTATAAGTCTAATAAAAACAAGTCTTAAACAAAACTTGTAAGTGTAAGTAAGACGCACATGTTATGTTCAATACAATTTTTTGACAGATCAATTTTACGGTCACTAGCTTGACTTGACTGTCGAAATGGTTTCTGATTCCATTTGGTAAATTTGGCTCGATTGAGTTTCGAGAATATCACTTCAGGCATTTGTTAAATGAAAAAAAGTTTTCAACAAAACTTGTGAGTATAAGTAAGATGAACATATTATGTTGAATACAATTTTCTGACAGATCAAAATTACGGACGCTAACTTCACTTGACTGTGGAAATGATTTCTGATTCCACCTGGTGAACATGGCTCGGTTGATTTTTGAGAATATCACTTCAGGCACTAGTAAAATGAAAAAAAGTTTGGAACAAAACTTGTGAGTGTAAATAAGACGCACATGTTATGTTCTACACAATTTTTTGACAGGTCAATTTTACGGTCACTAACTTGACTTGACTGTCGAAATGGTTTCTGATTTCACCTGGTAAATTTGGCTCGATTGATTTTCGAGAATATCTCGTCAGGCACTAGTAAAATGAAAAAAAGTTTCGAATAAAACTTGTGAGTATAAGTAAGTAGAAGATTTTGTGTTATATAAACTTTTCTATAATACCGACTTTACGGACTCCAGCTCGACTCTACTCCGTGAAGAAATTATTCTTACTCGAATACGACTGAATCGTGAATATCTGAATAGCGCATAGTGTATAGTACGGACCGTTTGAGCGACTAAAATCCTCGGGATTTATATTACTCTAAAAAGCAAGCTCCCCGCTATCACGACGAAATGAAAGATTCATTCGAATTAATTATAGAATTATCCATACAGTTCGGTGGAAACCTTGTGCAGGAAGCAGGGACCCCAAGCTCCTTGAGCTTATTCGCTGTGTTTCAATGGGTTTAGCCGCACGAGTGATGAACGAGGGATGAATATAATAAGAGTTTTATTTGTTTTTATTATTTTCTCAACTTTCATCAATAACTCTTACCAATAACCGTGGTCTCACCACGTCGTTAACAATAAATCATCTTTTCATTTCAACGATTATAATTTCCAAAAATAAATAGAAGTAAAAAAGAAGTCACGAATGCATGAATATCTCCGAAATGATTAAGCCCACGAAAAAATTGTAATGACAAAAAATTTGCGAGAGATAAATCTCCACAACTTTTGTCTAAAGTATTTTTTAAAAACTCAAACGCCTGGGGAGATATACTCGAGTAAGTGACGTAGATCGACTTTCTGACTATTATACGTAAAGTGCAGAACTGCTGCTGGGGTTCCTGGATCGAATATTATCCATTATGAATCGTTGAATAAGGAAAGAAGAAAAAAAGAAGGCGAATAAGAAAAAAAAAGAACTAAAAAAAATAAATCACCGTGTTCTAAATGAATTTTTAATGCTCCTATAAGCGACGGTAGAAATGATATCGAGGTAAAATATGGCTCTTTAAAATGCGATATTTCATCGTAGCTAGTTAAGCCTTCATATCTTATGAGGTAAATCCTCTTCTTAGAATAATAATTCCGCTAGTAAGTAGTAAGTCCGATATCCATAAATGGAAAAATGTCAATATGATTTGGATAAAAATCCGCAATTCCAATTCCTTACTTCAGAATCTTATAAATCTGAAGAAAAAAAAAAAACATTTCCTGTAACTTAGACTAAAATTGGAGGGAATGAGGGTCAGACTGTGGTCAAATTGACCTGAAATGCCCCATATATAAATATACAGATAATTAAACAGTATATAACTAAAAAATTTCTTTCTGTCTATAGAAAAATTCAAAACTAACCGTGATAATTGCCTGTTCCCTCATTAATCAACGCTGTCTTATATATTCGAGGCTTTTAGTTCTATCTCTGAACAGAAATATCTTCACTCATGACTGTGAGGTAAGTATTTATTAAGTTAGCTATTCGCCCACGGCATATCGGCATAGACAGAGAATCATGTAACTATTTGACGTGTTTACTATGAGAATACACATCCCAACTACATAATAAACTTCCCTCTCATTACACGTTATGTGTAAAACATTGCTTAGGGCAATCTGAATCCTAAATTAAACGCAGATTCGTTACGTATACCTAGAGACTCGTATAACTATATGAGCTAACTAACTAATTAACAGCCTAAAAATTATTACATCGTAACTCCAATCGTTGAGAGTGAATTTTTTGAGTTGTTGTACTTCAGTTTGAACAATAAAAAAAAATTTAGAAAGTTAGAAAATTAGCCAAAAAAGCTCAGAAATTTTTTCAATGACAATATCTAATTGTTACTAATTCTTAAACCGGTTCTATTTCAGGTATAAGAGTTAAGTGAACCCAATTCTATATTAAATTCGTCCGGTTTAAACCGCCAGAAATAAGCTTTGCTCGCTACGAATAAGTTGCTGCGGTTTCTAGACTAGTGAATTAAATTTCTCTGCGCAGAGACAATTGAGATCGAAATAAAGAGAGAGAGAAAGAGAGAGTATGCGCTAACTGCTTAATGAACTTCATGAAAATGAGCACCGATTTTAGATTTCAGAGAAATTAGGGGAATTTTTTTGAAGTCAAGATTAATTTTTTTCACTTTTCAATTATTAGCGAAATATTGAAAAAAAGTAGAAAACGAAATTAAACGTTTTTATGTTCGTTCGTAAATTTTCTTCTTCTTTTATTGATTTTTTCAAGTGAAACTTCTTACAGGGTGTCCATTCCGTATGGGGAATGAAATGCTGAGAGTGTGACGGCCGAGCGTCAGTTCGACACGTGAGACTCACTTTAAATATAATATACCGGGTCTTTTCGTGGATGAGCTTCACAGGGCGCCTAATTATATGCAATTTACGATACAAGTACGCGCCTTGCCATGAAAAAGAAAAAAAAATTAAAGGTTAAACGTCTCAATTTTATTTGTTTTTCATGACACGGAACGTACTTGTACCACGAATTGCATGTAATTAGGCTCCCTATGAGTCTCTTCCACGAAAACTGTGCTTTTTGTGGATGTGCGACGAACGCCTGTGTACAGGCAACTCAAACAACAAATGATCGGCATTTGTTTCCCACGTATCCAATTGACACACGATATGCGTTACAAAAGCAGATTTTTCGGTTGTTTTAACAGTTTCTTATGTCGCATATCCACGAACGCGCACGGTATATATTCCTCACTATGAATATAGGGCATTCCTTGCCAATGACAATAAATATAGGACATTCCTTGCCAATGACAAACAAAAAATTGTAACCATACCCAGATCGAATTGGGATGAAATACACTGTGTAAAAATAATTTTTGGCAATATATAAGGCATTTCTTGACAATGACAAAAAAAAAACAAAATTGTAAATATACTCAATTTTGTTATTATTATGCGAAATACGTGATTGACTTTGATAATACGTATCGGGACCCAGGGGCGAGCATCTGTGGGGGGTTTGGGGGATGAATATATTTTCATATCTATATTTATCAATATTAGACTGTAACAAAAAAATCAACTTCTTTTTTGTTGCAAAAAGCAAGGTTTTTTTTTTTTGAATTTTATTATAGATCGTTTTTGAGGAAACCGCAGAGCTTTATGAAACTTTAGTGCTAAAGTTAATGGTGCATAAAGCGAAATTGGCATATGTTGGTGCGGAAATAATATTTGCACATATGTTTGCGAATATACGGTGACTAAAATAAACGAAATTTAACATCGAAAGTTTTTTTATGAGACCACCCTGTAGCTGTTTATCTGAGTTAATATACTTTGACAAATGCACTTTGTTAGAAAGTGCATTCAAGTTTAGCGATAAAAATAATAATAAAAATAAACAAAAAATAAACAACAAAGAAAGTCAAAAAATTGAAAAGAAAAAAGAAAAAGATTAAAGGTATGTAGTATGTATGTATGTACATGTAGTTCGAAGTTACACCCTAAGGCCAACGAGCTTTTTCTTTTTCTTTTCTCTTTTCTCTTCTTTTTTTGCTTCTTTTCTTTTCTTCTTAACGTTATGAAACGACGGAATTAGCAGTTGAGTTTGTCGCTTCAGGGATACCGTGAATGACTAAAAAAAGTTTCCTTGTTAACGGCTAAATGCTGACCTTAAACAACCCGATTTGTTTCTTTATAATTTTCCTATGTATTCATTACATCGTAGTATGTATTATATATATACCTTTCTACATATACTATGGGCAGATTATTTTCATCCAACTGTCAAAAAAAAATCTTCCTGAATAACAATTTTTACTTTTTGAATAAATTTAAAACAAAATAAAATCTCAACCGTAACAGAACCGTTTCTTCCTTATTTTTGAATCCCTTTTTTGAATTCAATTTTATTATTTCGTTGGATGAAAACCAAAGATTTTATTTACTTGCTATTTCTAATTATTTTCGAAAATTTTTCATTCTCTTTGCGATTTTTGATTTCACTTTGCGGTTCTGTAGCAAATGATTCTAGAAACTACATATAACAGAGGAATTCTACATGGTGGGTAACGTACAAGTGCAGTTATTCGTTGCCCAGATGCATCGCATAGTTTTACCATTAAATTGAAAATAGAACTTTGCTCAGAGCAGATATGTAGGTGTTCTGGGAAAAAGGGAACATTAAAACAGAAGCCAAACTGTTGGTAATGGTTTGGAGTATCCGATGGCTGAATTACTTCGTTAATAATGATTCAATTTTTGTTATGGAGAAAAAAAACAAAAACAAAATGAAGGAAAAAAATTCTTAAAAATGTAAATGTAATGTTTTCGTGTAATGAAACTTTCTAATGAACGAATTTTCAAGCTTGTTTAATCCACCCTTTATATAAAATAATTTTGCTAGATCCTTAACCGACTGACTTACTGACTGACTGACTGACTTAGTTGTATAACAATGAGGGTGTATGTATACAGGGTGATTCAGGTTGAGCGTACCAAATTTTCTGACTAGATTCCTTAAGACATTCTAAGACTAAATTCCCTTTACCAAAAATTTGAGGGTCTAATAGTTTCCGAGCTACGGAATATCTTAGTTGACCAATCACAGAGCTTAGAGCTGACCAAGTCAGGGCCGTTTCAAAAGAAAAAAATCACAGGGTTTCAGCCCGTAAAATTTTTATTTAATTTTTTTACGAGTATATCAACGTTACTTACGAAAAACAAAATTAAAATTTTACATTCTAAGACCCACGGGCACTGCGAATTTCATTCTTTTGACTCGGCCCTGACTCGGTCAGGCCTAGGCTCTGTGATTGGTTAACTAAGATATTCCATAACTCGGGAACTATCAGGCCCTTGAAGTTTTCGTAAAGGGAATTTAGTCTTAGAATCTCTCGAGGAATCTACTCACAAAATTAACTACACTCAACCTGAATCACACTGTACAATGTACATAAGGTAAAACGTAGTGAAACGGTCAACAATTACTCTTGAAAATTTTCTCGAGAGTTTCCTACCATCTAGGGGTAGGAAATTAGTTTAATTATCTTAATTGGTCAAATACGTGTAGTGAGGAAGCTAGAGCGTATGTACATACCTAACTTTGAATATGCATACAGTTATGGTTATTTCATTATTATCCTACTTTCTATCCCTCTCTCTCTCTCTCTCCCTCTCTCCCTCTCTCTCTCTTAGGTATCTACAACTGTATATACCAAAGTAATTCCTGCATTATCCCCGATGTGCCAATTGAACCGTTTTGCCTCTGACCAAGATCAGTAATTTTAAAGAGACAGTGATAAAATGAAAGAGGAAATATAGTTATGAACCATAAATTAATACAGAAGGATTGAAGGTGAAAAAAAAAAGAAAAAAAAAAACAAAATTCAAATACTATAACGTTTGCATAATTATTCTACCGGAAGGAATTAATTGTTCTACGACTTGTTGCAATTAGTAAATTACTTGTAACAACGACCGACTGCTACTAGAACTAAAATAATGTTTGTTCCTTTTTAGTATAATTTTTTTATCTTTTATTTATTTTTTTTTTTTTCTACTTTTTTGTCATCTAGGTAAATTACACTGACCTATATAACAAATGGCTTGGGCTAGATCCTAGCAGATTTCATTTTAACTATGCAAATGAGATTTTAAACCGCACTAGGTATATTCGGACTGCTATACCGCATGCTGTAGGCTAGATGTAGCTTTAGCTACTTGACTTTTTCCTACTTTATATTAGAACTAATGATACTCAGTACAGGAAAATATATCTGAACTCGTTCATGTTTAGGGGTGAAGAAAATTTATTTAAAAATTGTCAAGGCTGTAATCGTAACACCGTTTTAACAATTTCAAAATATATAATTCTAAGCAAAAATTTCTCGAAATGGACACAAAAAAATTTAGCCAAAACCCAAGGTTTGAAATTTTTTCGTTTTGATAAAACACGATTTTTAACAATTAGGGATTAATTATTTTTTCCCTTATCGTAATATCGTTCCGAAAAATCTGAAACTTGGCACACTTCTTACCTCCAGTAGTAAGTATTTTATAAAAAATTTAACAGATTTTTAACGATATAATTTTCGAAGCTACGATTAACCGAAAAAATTTGTTCCTTAAGTTATAGCTCCGACTATTGAGGGGTTAAGAAAATAGACAAAAATCTGTAACATTTTTATGGAATATCTACTACTAGTGGTAATAAGTGTGACAAATTTTAGATTTTTCAGAACGATATTGCGATTGTACCGAACGCCCAAGGTTTGAAAATTTCTCGTTTTGATAAAACACGATTTTTAGCACCTAGGGTCTAGTTTTTTTTTTCCCTATCGCAATATCGGTTCGAAAAATCTGAAACTTGGCACACTTCTTACCTCCAGTAGTAAGTATTTTATAAAAAATTTAACAGATTTTTAACGATATAATTTTCGAAGCTACGGTTAACCGAAAAAATTTGTTCCTCAAGTTATAGCTCCGACTATTGAGGGGTTGAAAAAATAGACAAAAATTAAGACAAAAATCTGTAACATTTTTATGGAATACCTACTACTGAAGGTAAGAAGTGTGACAAATTTTAGATTTTTCAGAACGATATTGCGATTGTACCCAACGCCCAAGGTTTGAAAATTTATCGTTTTGATAAAACACGATTTTTAGCACCTAGGGACTAGTTTTTTTTCCCCCTATCGCAATATCGGTTCGAAAAATCTGAAACTTGGCACACTTCTTACCTCCAGTAGTAGGTATTTTATAAAAAATTCAACAGATTTTTAACGATATAATTTTCGAAGCTACGGTTAACCGAAAAAATTTGTTCCTTAAGTTATAGCTCCGACTATTGAGGGGTTGAAAAAATAGACAAAAATCTGTAACATTTTTATGGAATATCTACTACTGAAGGTAAGAAGTGTGACAAGTTTCAGATTTTTCAGAACGATATTACGATAGGAAAAAAAAATATATTATAGGAGCATCGAGAATTCGAATTAATATCAACTTAAGAACTACCCTAATTATTATCATGATTCGATTTTTAGTATTGCCTTAAGATTTCTCGAAATTCTACATTTACATACCTACCTATATACCTTAGGGTAGACATAGAATCATTCTGTTCCGACTCTGCAACTATATAACAAGTTTCACGCCAAGTCCATTAATATTTAAACGGGTCTTCGTGTAATTCGGTCAACTCTTCCCTAGGGGCTGGTACACGCGGTGGTACGTAGAGTACGTATACAAAATACGTACAGGGTGACTGATTCGAATATAAATATAACGAAAACGAAATTTACTAATTAAAATATCAAACTATGTATAACAAAAAAAAAAACATTATCATCAATTTGGTTGATAAAAAATAAAATTTACGATCTATATAAATTTGATTAAAAAAATTTGTTTATAAAGTAACATAAAATTTGTTATAAATTTGATTCAAACAGACCACACTACTTAATTGTGTAAAATAATTAATACAACCCATGCTGACCATGCCCATCGTCCGTTCACGAAATGAGATGACGCGTCGTCGAAGTTAGTTATGGATATTAAATAATTAAATGTTTTCTAGAAGTTTGTGATTTACATCGAGTATTCCATCAGCTGAAATTGCTAATTATCTATAGGATATAAAAATTCAAGAGGTAATTAAAATTTGGAAAACGATTATTCGAACAGATAGAAAGAGTAAAGGAGAGAAGGGGAGTGAATGAGTTTATTGTTTTGTTAATCATTTATAAAATAAAATAAAATAATATGTAATAATCTTTATATTCCTGAATTTTTGATAAATTAAGCAGGTGTAACTGTCAGCCGGTAAGCAAGTTGGGTATAAAGTGTTTTGAGGTAAAACTCCGAGTCCTTAAAGAATGAAAAATTAAGGGTCTCACCAAATGTGCGGTGTGAGTGGGGAGGGTCTAAAACAAAGCGATGTCAGAGACATATACCATAGAGAAAACTCCAAGTTTGTATAAAACCAGTTGCAGGATAAAAACAATGAAAAATGTTCATTAGCCGTGGAAAAATCAAGTGTCTTTATTCTATGCTTGACAACTTTTGTATAACGGTAGGTTTGTACAGTTCCATTATTTTTCTCTGATGGAAAGCTTGACGTAAAAACGAACCTAACTATATCTACCTATCTACCTACCTACCTAACTAACTAACGTTACGTACCCATCCAACCAACTTCCTACACTGCAGTAGAAACTGCGGTGATGCAAGCTACGTCGTTTGTCACTAAAGCTTGTTTTACCTTATCCCCTGATGGTCTATATATTTCTTTTCAAGATTTATACAACGTTCTACGTTATTTACAACGTACACGGGAGTTAGATTAGGTGAAATAAAAATGAGAATCGAATTTTCGAAACATTTTGCGAAAGCAGAATTTTCCTCATTTTTTTTTTTTTTCTTTTTTTTTTTTTTTGGTTTTTCAATATTATACTTTTTCGTATTCAAATTTCGAAATTCATCAAATGGGTGCAGAGGAGATGAAAGAATCGCATATAAAAGAGATGAAAATAGAAATACAACAATAGATCTGTAGGAATTCATTACATATTCGTATATATGGGTATGAATATGATATTGGCAATAAAGCGAACGCAGATATACTCCGCGGGCAAAGCGCGCACGTCACGTATGGCGAAAATATTCTGAATAAATTACTTATTTTCTCTATTTATTTATTTTTATTTTTCTCATTTTTTATTTTCTATAAACAGGGAAGAATATGGTGTCTAGATTATTTCATTCAATATAAAGCGATGTTCGAATCATTAATATCACATTTTTAATCTCATACAATATCTCGATATTTAAACTACACGCGCTTTATTGATATACGAGAATCTAGCGATTCAATTATTGAGAAAATCATTCCTTAACTCAAAAAGCTGAAAAAAAAATAATTTTTCGACGTGGTTTTGTTTCGGAGATTTAAAAAAAAAATTCAAATACATTTTACCACCGTACGCCTTATTGTAGGCAACTCATAAGCCGCGAAGCGTAGATGTAGATCATTCAATGCTGATATAAGGCGTCTTAAAACGGCACAGAATGTGGCGCTACTGCGGTGATGATATCAAGAACTATTTTACCCGCAGATAATTGGGCGGGAATCAATTTAAATCCTCTGTACAGATCGATTTGTTGAAATATTTAGGAAGATGATGATTTTTGATTGTTAAAATTAGTGTTTAAAACTAAAAACGTTGTTGTAATCAAGTGTAATCATAAAACCACAACAATAGAATTAATAAAACTGTTCAAAGGTATCCCGAGAGGGTCCCATGGTAGTTAAAATTTTAGTCAAATCTCGTCGTAATAGCCGAAACGTGAATATACACACGGATGCAATAAACATGGCCGCCGCGTCAGACGACTGGAATCACATTTCGGCTATATAATAATTCCTTGTACTCATGGGATACGGAAGACTATTTTATGCCCAACAATATTACGGCAAGAATAGTTCAATCGCAATTCGAAGTTGGAAGGTTGTCTAAATTTTGAGAATTAAGGGAGCGAAAATTCGCAGTCGATTACAGACTCCATGTTAAAATCCACAGGTGGTGAAAGATGTCTAAGGGCCCCGTCCATTTCATCCACTGTCTCAAGCATTTATATCGAATACAAAACATTTTTGGTTAAAGAGAGACAGTCAATGTTAGTATCTGAAAATATGGCTCGAAGAATTGTTCATCAATAAGCAAGAATTTATATAAAATAATCGAAAGCACTTTATACTTTCATGAACTCGGTCCTGCGGATATGTAGTTCGAAAAATCAACATCTGGTGTTTGTTTAGAACTAAATCTTCAACGTTTTTTTAAGCTAATTTTTCTAGTACATACATCGATTACTGAGGTGGAAAAATGGAGATAAATAATACAGGGTAAGCCATTTTAATCTATCCATGAAAAATAACGCCAAAGGCATGATTCGTATCGAAAATTGATCCCTACAAAAGTTGCAGGGTTCAGATGGGGAAAGAAATTGGCGTTATTGGATTTTTCAGTTAAGGCGTCGCTGAGGTCAGAGGAAGGTCAACTTAATTTTTTTGTTTAATGGAAGCCCATATTTTACATTACGTAATTTTGTTTTACTTGAAAAATTAAACGACTTTCATATGAAACATTTTTTTGTGAGAAATCAATTTTTTTATATCTATTCAGCTGATCAACTGGAGATTTTTGAACTTTTGAGAACATTTTACCTCTAAACCATTAAATTTGGAAAAAAATTGCAAATGACAAAAAGTGCGTAATTTCATACGAAGATTCTTGGAGAATAATTGCAAATTTTTTGTTTCAACAATTTTTTTATATTTTTCATGCAATTGACGAAGCTACAATAAAAAGTTATTGGAAAAAATTCTGCAATTATTCTCCAAGAATCTTCGCATGAAATTACTCACTTTTTGTCTCTTGAAATTTTTCTCTAAACTTGATAGTTTGGAGGTGAAATGTTCTTATAAGTTGAGAAATCTTCAGTTGTTCAGCTAAATATCATAAAAAATTGATAACTCATAAAAAAATGTTTCATACAAAAGTCGTTTGATTTTTCAAGTAGAACAAAATTACGTAATAAATAATATGGGTTTCCATTGAAAAAAAAAAAAAAAAAAAAAAAAATCTAAGTTGGCCCTTTCTCTGACCTCAACAACGCCCCGTCTTGAAAAATCTAACAACGCCAATTTCTTTCCCCCTCTGAACCCTGCAACTTTTATAAGGATCAATTTTCGCTATGAACCATGCCTTTGGATTTACTTTCATTGATAGATTAAAATGGCTTACTCTGTTTTTGGATTGATTTAATAATTGACTAAAAATAATTAGGTACCGATTTTAGTATACCTAAAATTGAAAATTGTAGTCAATAAAATAAAACAAAAACAAAAAAAAAAAAAATAAAGGTAGGGGGGCTGGATAAAGGGATAATAAGATGCATAATTGGGATATTGAATAAAGGTTTGATAATTGAATTTAGATGGCGAAAACGAATGATTTATTGGCCACAAGAGCCGAAGTCACATGATTTCATGATTAATTAATAATCTAAAAAACACACATTTAAAACTACTTATAAGATATTATTCAGTTACTTGTGTATGTAATGTCTGTATGCATGTATGTATATGGTATGTATGTATGTATGTATGTTGTGTAAGGCCGATCTTATAACGTTTCTATCTATCTATCTCTTTCTTTCTTTCTTTCTTTCTTTCTTTTTCTCTTTTTCACATTAAGAAATCCTAACTAAATTAATATATAAGAAAATATAAGGAAAACGTTGTATAATATCTAAAGCATTTCATTATAGGATAATAATATTATAGTATTTATAATGTATTAAATTGATATTTTAAAATGATTGATCAATAGCGTTAAACGACGGCAAGCACCCAAAAAATTGTACTTCAGCGTTTAAGCTCGTCAATTCCTTTTAGCCTGAGGGGGATGTTTCAATAAATGTATACAATTATATTATTATTATTATTGAGCAAAAGAAAATAGGATATCAATTAATCAATTAATTAATTATTCAATTGAAATTTTAATTAATTAAATTATATTTAATTAATTAATTAATTAATTAATTAATTAATATAATAAGTGGAAAATAAATAAACCGGCGAGGTATTACATATTAAAATTATATCGTCAACTTAAATTTTAATTAAAACAAATCTTATTCATTAATATCTTATTTTATTTAATTATTCATTTATTTATTTATTTATTCATTCATTTATTTATTTATCTTCAGGCTGATAATCGAGTCACGTTATCACATACACGCATACGAAAAATTATTGAAAGAGAAAAAACAAAAACAAAAACAAAAACTAAGAAATACAAAGCGAAAAGAGAGATCAGTTTTTCAGAAAAGAATTTTTATCGGTTATAGTCATTTCTCATTTTCTTCTTTTTTGATTTTTTTCTTTTTTTTTTTTCATTCAACGTGTCCCTCCAATTAACTTCTTCCTTCTTTGTATCGTAAATTTTTATAAACAATATTTATTCCTTTTGCAATGATTTCTATTCTGTATATGTAAAACTACTTTTAGATATAACGAAATCGGTTCTAGATTTTTGTTTGAAATAAAAAAAAAAAACAAGAAAATATTAGATTTTTTGAGAAGCAGTTTTTTAAAAATCAAAATTCTCCAATTAATGATAATGAAAGAAAATTTACGATTATTTTAAAAAGTTAATTTCAGATTCATCAATTTTTTCAATTGTTAAATAAAGAAGATTATTTCACAAGTTATAAATCTTCATTCTAAAAATATCAAAAACCAAGTTTTTTTTCTTCTTTTAAATACTGATTTACCTCAGTCTCTAAGAAAAAAAATAAACCAACTGTTTTCATCTTGAACACAAAATTTCATTTTCGTATAATATACAAATTCTCAAAAAAGAAACGAAAAGAAGACTACCCAATTTAATTAATAATAATAATAAATAAAATATATCAATAAACAAAAAAAAAAAAAAAAAAAAAACTAAAAATTCTCTCTATAAAATAAGAGATCACGACGATATAATATGTATACATAATATGTATATTATATTATAGTTATTGAGTTTGTTATGCGTACATGTATGTTCAATAATAAATGATGAATTAAATTTTTGATACACCATAAAAATGAAAATGGCTTGTTAAGTTTGATGAAAGAAAAGAACAAAAAAACAAAATTAAATGAATCAAAGACTCTTTCACTCTTATAATTATTAATAATAATAATGATAATAATAATAAAAATAATAATAATGATAATAACAACGATAATAATAACAATAATCATAATCATAATAATGACGATAATAATAATAATAATAATAATAATAATAATAATAATAATATGTGTAGTCGGAAATGTACGTTATATGTTTGAAGTCGTATTGAAACAAATTTATAACAACGATTTATTTGATACGCGTTCAGTATTAGGATATAATAGTTAATTTGGGTAATTGTTATTATTATTATTATTATTATTATTAACATCATTATTATTATTATTTATTTTCTTTCTTTTTTTTTTCAGTTTACAATAAGATTTAAACAGAGAACAATTACTTCAATTTTTTTTTTTTGTATTTTGTTTTGAATGATTCTCAAAAACAATCTAAAACTTCAACTATTCGTTGAATTTTTTGTTTCTCTCTCTCTCTCTCTCTCTCTCTCTCTCTCTCTCTCTCTCTCTCTCTCTCATTATATATTTTAACTATTATTATTTTTATTTTTTATCCCCAATTGAATCATTATTATTATTATTATTATTATTATTATTACTATTATTATTATTATTCACTATTATTTACTATTTTAACCAGCAAGAAAACTAATTGATTTTTGTATTTATTTTCTTCTTCGTTTTTTCATATATCGTAAATTATCAGATTACACATTTATTATTTTACTATTACTAATTAAATCAATTAATCAATCCATCGATCAATCAACTGTCTGTCAATTGATTAATTAATAGATTAATCAATTAATTTATGTATTTATTCATTCATTGTTATTGTTATTATTATTATTATTATTATTAATATTGTTATTATTAACGACTCGCAATACTGACTTAAGCGTTTTATTATTACAACGCGTCGTTATACTCTCAATTTTTTTTCTTTTTATTCGTTTTTTTTTTTTCTTTTTACTATTTTTATACCTTATAGTTTACAAAATCAATATTTATTATTTAAATATAGGTATATGTATACTATGTATATTATATAGTATTGTTATTATGTTAATGTATAGGTATTTATTTATACTGTAGTAGAAGGGCCAAAAGAGCTCAGTGACAATGAAATATAAGAATAATTAGAAATAAACTAAGTACAATCGTGCTGTAAACTAATGGCATTTTATTATTATTATTATTATTATTATTATTGTTATTGTTGTTGTTATAAGAGTATGTATGTAATGTAGTGTATATAATTTATAAAAAAAGTTGTCTGACTGGAAGTTGGATTTCTGTATCAAGGAACGAAGCTTCTAAGTCTTCTGTCTATAATCGTTAAACAAAGAAAAACAAAGGAAAAATACTGTAATGATGAATAATTGTTATTACTATTATTACTATTATTATTATTATTACTAGTATTATTATTGTTATTATTATTATTATTATTATTATTATTATTATTATTATTATTATTATTATTATTATTATTACTATTACTATTATTATTATCATCATAATATAAGAGAAATATGAAGTTTATCAGATTATTGTGATGATACCGAATCGTGCATACGAATTTAGTCAATTACATGTTTTATAGTTGACCTTTATTGAAGTGATAATGAGCGGCGTAGAAACCAAAGATAAAAAAATATGGTAGATAAAAATGAAACAAGATTGGAAAAAAAAAAATACAAGAAAAAAAAGGAATAAACAGGCATTGAAACAATGTCTTGTAATTAATGTAGTAATGATCATAATAATATTAATAATAATAATAATAATAATAATAATAATAAACCATAATGGTAATAATGATAATAATAATATAAAAATTGATGATTTACTGAAAAATATATTCTCCTATTATTTTGTAATCTTAGAATAAACATTTATATATATAATGTTTTATTAAGTCGATTATTAATTATGATGTAAAGGGTGTATATTTGGGTATTATCGTTTCATATGCCTGTTTGTTACTTCTCTTTTTTTTCTTCGTTTTTTTTTTTTTTTTTTTTTTTGTTAAATTTAACATTTAATATTATTATTACGTTATGTATGTTGTTGAAATTTTGTTTAATTTTGTTTTTGTTTTTTTCTTCTTTCTTCATGTTTAAAACTAAAAATCTAAGAATTATCTAATGACATAATAATGATTGTAATAATAAACACCGACGACACGTTTGATCAATTATTGCTCTGTGCATATATATATATATAGATAATATATGTATAGTTACAATACTAATTAAATTTATAGTTTAAAAGAAAAAAAAAAAAAAAAAAAATGATTATATACGTATAATCATTTAAAAGAATAGAAACGATTACAGCTAGTCGAAATAACTTAATAAATAATTATAAAATGAAAGAATTAAGAACATATGTAAAAAAAAGAAAAACAAAAGTAAGAAATACGGTCAATTCTTAATATGACGTAATAACTAAGGGGCTGACCCTCGCCTCCCCGCCGCTGACCTCTTATCATCGTTTCTTTTCTTTTACGTAGTAGATATTTATATTGTCGTTAAAAATATATTTTATCCTCCTCGTTATTATTTTGGCAAGCAATATTATTTCTCTATGTCATTATCATCTCTGTTTTTATTTATCGTTCGGTGTTTTTTTTTTTTTGTTTTTTTTTTTATTTATTTATTTATTTTTTTTTTTTTTGGGTGGGGAGGGTAAGAGTGACGATTCATCGTTGGGAAATATAAATAAAGTAATAATTATAATGAACGCGAAATTAAATAAGAAATTTATTTTCAAGGATAAAAATTAATGATGTTTAATCTTAAACCGTTAAAATCTTAAGATATAATATTAGCTACGAAAGTATGGCTCTCAATCTTCTCCATCGAGCATCTAGGAGGGATCCGTTCCTAGCTAAACCACGACCTAATCCTAATCCCAAATTGACCTCCTTATCAAAGTTTGTAAAACGTCCGTTGATACATGCGATGTCCGATTTTTCCGCGGATATATTAAACGCCCGAACAATTCTTAACGCGGAAGATAAACGAGGTTTACTTGTTGGCGAACTGAATAAAAGCCTCCTACTTTGTTTCTGATAGTTGATATTCGCCGCGTTCTTTCCACCGTTACCGTTACTGTTATAATTATACAGATGTTTTATTTTACGACAAAATATCGAACTCCTCGGAGGCTTCGCTAGAGATCATTGCCGGTATGCTTGCGGCGACATTCCGTTACCAGGTGTAACGTAGTCCCCGATCATCAAACTTGGATTCACTGGGTAGTGCGAAGTGTTTCCGAGGACCAGCGATTGCTGGAAAGTAACACCAAGCTGTAGCGCGTAAGACACGCAGGCAGGCCAATACTTTAGTACTCTGTTTACGATTAAAACTCACTAATTTTACCAGCCAGCTACCCGTAATCCAACATTAGTTTATAAACGAGAACTAGAAAATCTATATTCAAGATTAATTAAGGGGAAAATATTTTCTGGCTTTCAGAGTACCGTTTTACATACAAATTTTATATATATTTCACCCAAAAAAAAAAAAAATAAGGACAGACCTACTCAATGTTTTAAAATAAAACTGCGATACGGAGAGTAAATTTTCTGAATTATGTATCATATTTTGATTTTTAGGATATTATATTCTCTCTTCGAGGCAGATTTAAACCTCTCGAGTCTCTAAGCAGATTAATAAGACTCTAAAATCTTATATATCGTAAACTAACATTAAAAGTTCGTATTTTTATTTCCTAAAAACAGTCTATTTAGTTACGAAACAATCTGTTTCCAATAATGATAATATTATTATACTTGAACGAGTCTAAAAGAAAATAATTTTTTATTTATATACAGGGACGTATATGTTTTCCTGTGTTATTCTGACTCACGATTAAAGATTTATTTGATAGAGAAAAAAAAAAAAAAAAAACGATAAAATAATAATTAAGACGAATTTTAGTATTCCGAATAATTAATGATATTAAAAATGAAAAATGTAGATTTGTGGAAAGAGATCGATGTTAAGTAAAAGTAAAAAAATAAAACAAACAACAAATAATTTATTCCCAAGCGTATAGAAAGACTATAACAAAACCTGTTGTTACTCATTGCTCTGCGAATGGATTTAAAAAGATGTAAAATAGTGTTTGGGATGTGTCAAGGAGTTGATAAATTGAATAAAGTTTAATATTAATAAAACAAAAAATTGTTTTTTCTTTTTTTTTTTCAATATCTCTACCACCTTTTACTGTGGATAAAGAGTAGCTAGCTGGTTGAAAGCAACAAGGTTTGTTATACTAACTGTAGCCGGTGACGTAAACATGTTTGGTGTTATTCCACCACCTATAAGCTGTGCTGCCTGCGTGCTGGTTGCTGTTCCACCAACTCTGCCTCGTCCTGTACTCGATATTGAACCGGGATGTATGTTCGGTTGACCTCCTGCCAAACAAACAAAACAAAATAAAATAAAATAAAGAAATATGATTTAAATTTTGAGTAAATAAAAGAGATCTTCAGACTATTATTTCCTCCTTTTTGATTTCTTTTCTGTACGTTCATTTGTTTTTTTTTGGTCTTTGAGATTAACTATGTGAAAATAAACTAAAATATATCAAAATAAAATTAAATTTTAAGAAAAAAAAAAAAAAGGAAGTTTCTCATCAATTTTTTCATTACTCTTTTTAATTATCTATTCTATAATTTAAAACATACGTTTGAATAAATAATTTTATATTAAAATTTCATACTGGATTATTAATTTTTGTTAAAACAACAAAAAAATAAATAAACAACAATAACAATAATAATAATAATGATAATTTCTTTTGTGTTATTGGAGAACGTTTATAGCTCTGCAACGTTCGGTAGTAAGTTGTTGTCGACGAATGATATAAATAAAGTTGAAGTAATAAATAGTATTGATTTTGTTTTTTTTTTCTATATTTATTATCAATGAAAAGAGAAAAACTAAAAAATTATATTACAATGTGATAATGACGATTGAAAAAAAGAAAAAGTGAAAAAAAAAAAAAAATAAAAAAAAAAATTGGTAGGTAAGTTTGTTTTATTAGGTATGAATTTAAAACAGATTTTACAGATTTACAAAACTTGATTACCACAAATTTAAGTAGCACACTCGTGTTGTGTAGGGTATTTCTAATATTCACTACGTCACGTAGTATAATAGTTCACTCCGGCTGAAATCGGAATCGGTAACTGTAAATTATAATAATAAACTATGTATATATGTACTGTATGCATTTTTTTCGCCTAGACGGAAATATTTTCAATTTTCATACGTGTATTTTTTTTTTTTTTTATGTTTTATACACTTTGTTCAAATTATAAAAGAAGAATAATAATAATTTACTTCTGAAATCAATTTTTTTTTCTTTATTTTATTATTCATTTTTAGATTTAAATAAACGATTAAAGTACTCCTTCAATATAAAAAAATATTTGTTCAATAAACGACCATATACCGTTCGTTGCATAGAAAAAACGTTCATATACATTGAAAATAAAAATAAAAATATAATCATAATATTTATATAAAATCGATTTCAATTAACGTCTAATAAATATTGTTTTTAAATCATTTTATTATTAATACTCTAAAAAATAGGTATTCTGAAGAAACAACAACAAAAAGAGGAAGTTTAAAATCAAGTCAGAATTTATGAAGAGAGACAGGAAAAAAAAACATATTAAATAGTGAAATAATAAGAGGTAAGAACTTTATTTCAACTTTGGTTGATTTTGGCAAATTTTTAATCTTAATAACTCAAATTATTACTAAAAAAAGCTCTTACCTATAGCTAATAAATTATTCTGATTGACCGCGGAGTTTGTATCCATTGATACTTCTCCTAGACCGTTAACAGACATTCCATTAACCATGTTAACAGCTTGTCTTGCTCCTTGAGCGTCTAGATTTGTCCAGTAAGCTTCGCTAGGTGAAGTATTGTTCAAACCAGGAGGGGGTTGAGCTGCGGCACCGGTATACCTGAAGTAGGGATTTTTTAAATCTAAAGTATTGCTGCTAGTCTCCATATTCGTACCCTCGAGTTTCAGTTCTATCGTTACGTCGTAAGATTGTCTGAAAAAAGGTAAAGAGAAGATAAATTAGTTATTAGTTCTAAAGAAAATCATTTTTTTTTGTTTTTGGGGTAAAGAAAATAAAGAATGAGAAGAACTTTGTTTCTGATTATAAAAAGAGGATTCTTTCATTAGATTATGGCTGGAAAATATTTATAAACCTTTTGTTAGCGATCAGTATAACTTTTCCTGATAGTAGCTGGCCGCTCTTACAAAACAGAGGATTTTCGAGTAGACATCGAACTTGGTACCAATGAGTCAATGGCTCCGTTGGCGCAGTACTTAGCCATACTTGTTGAGTAGAACCGATAAATGCAACATCGAACCAAAATGCAAGCCCGTGGCAAGTGCCGCTTTCTAATATGTGGAAGTCAACGTCTATTTCTGTAATAAAATAAGATTTATTTAACTGTGTTAATAGATTTTCGAATTTTTTATAAACATCCTGGGAAAAGAAAGTAACAATGATCGATTTTCTATTAAGTAGAGAGAGAATTTTAATTCGATGTAATATTTGTTACATCCAAAATGGTTTAGAAAAATTGATATTATATAATTTTAGATTACCTATTTTGTGTAAATCAGTCTCATGTGCAGTTTGGAAATCTACAACGTGTCTAACAGACTTTGCCATACATATACGTATGTCAAATGTGTCGACTATTGGTTGTCTAAAATATTCTTTAATCGCGTTGTTTCTCATCGCTGATAAATCTACACCATGAAAACATGTCTGATACCAAAAATTAGCCTTGTTAAATTGTTCCATGTATAGATTTTCATCTGAGAATGGTGCCACGTGGAGATCACCTCTCGATGGGAACATTCTTCCTCCTGAAATACAAAATGATTAAAAAAAAAGGGATATTTATAGACTAAAAGGTAGGATTTTATCAGTGAATGATGATCAAATACTTGGGTTTATGTCATATACGTGAGTAAAATTTTCTTTTACAAAAATTAAAAGTACTTTTATGAAGTTAAAAACGCTTCGATGCTTTGATCATTCATTCTTAAATCAATTTTATGATAGAAGTTTTAATCGTTCAGAGAGTTTCAAGTATTTTGATGAGATTGATCACGTTTTTTAAACAGAAAAAGATACTCTTTGTTCAAAAAATGTGATTCAAATTCATCGAAGTACAGATTTACGTTTTAAAAATCGTGTTTTATTTCATTCAAGTGGCTTTTAGGGTTTCGAAAGTTGATAAAGTTCATTGAAATCCATTTTATTTTTTTTAATTTAACAATTTGATTGGTATCATTGATATACAATTTTTCGATTGAAAAATGCGACAAATATCATCAAAATGCTATTTCTTGTTCTAAAAATGCGTTTAATCTTCTTACAATATCCTTTTTATTTTTAAAAATTGACGAATCTCATTGAAAGGCATTTTTTCTTGTTTGAAAAGTTAACTGCTATCATTAAAATAAAATCCCCGTCCGAAAAGTGCAAATATTTTCACTAAAATACAGTTTATTGTACAAAATAAAATGATTATTGAATTAAAATCATTTACTTATATTCAAAAAACATCATCAATATTATTGAGCAGCTTTTCTAGTCCTCCAAATATGAATAGTTTCCTTAAAATCGACTACTTTGTATCAAAAACCTGATCAAATCGTTAAACTGCCCCTAATTCTGAGTCAAAAAAGCATATTTCTCTTTTTTGCCCCAAAACTAGACTCGAATAAAGTTTATTTCATGTTCAGATGCTCGATACTCAATTCTGAATCAAGAAATACATATAATTGGTGATGCTCACCTGGTGCAAGCCATTTTTTAGCGTGTAGATAAGTCTCGAGCATTCTTTCATTGTATAGCATGTACCCCATAGGTTCGCTAACGATGCAATCTATGTGTTCAGGTAAATCAATTTCTTCTATTTTACCAGCAATGACGATTATTCTATCTGACAAATTGTTTGCAGCGACAAGAAGCTCGGCGTGATTAGCCATGTTGCTCGCCTCAACTGCATAGACCTTTTTAGCGCCAGCCTGAACTGCGAAAAATGATAAAATCCCGGAACCGGCACCGACGTCCAACACTATCTTGTCTTTAAAGTCTGATATATTTCCAAGAATAGCTCGCTGGTATGTACTAGTCCTTATGTAATCCTGCATCATGTTTTGCTGCTGCGATAGATACCCGTAAAATTGAAAATACTGCATCGCAGAAGACTCCTCTGTTCTTTCGTTGAAAGCTGAGACTCCTTTCCCATTTTTTAACTTCAGGATCTGAGAGTGGAAGTTGCGGATATCTGGTAAAGGTAATGGAAATATTATTTAAACAAATTACGAAAGGACTAGGCGGCTGGAATTATGAAAGAGAAACTAGAATTGCAGTTTTTGAACCAAGGAAATTATTAATCCTGTAAATTGTTGTTAAAATTTTGTTCATTTTTGAACGAATTTGTTTTTTGCTGCTTTCACGATAGATTCAATGTATTTATTACAAATTGCAGAGATTTTAGTACAGTTATTGACTTTTTTCCTCCGCAAAGGATGGCCTAAAATAAAAACCAGTCATTTGTTTACACTTTAATGAGATCTAAACGTTTGAAGCGAACTTGGGGATCTTGTTCTTGTTAGAAATTAGAAGAACAAGGTTTTCATTCGTCTTTTTGAATCTGAAGAGGTTTTTGTTCGTTTATGAGACTAAAGTGCTTGAAAAATGAGTTCTGAAAACGTTGTTGCTTGGAGGAAATCAACTTCCACGGGCCACAATTTACTCTGCCTGTCTTCCGCTCTCTCGCTTTCTCTTTCTTTCTATCTCTTAATTCAAGAAGAGTGATAATTTATCGTTAGAGACAAGTTAAGTAAATAGAAGTTATTGGTATAGACAAAACAAAGAATGATAATCTCATGAAAGTATAGTTTTCAATCTCCTCCATGGAGCATCTAGGAGGGATCCGTTCCTAGTTAAACCACGACCTGATCCTAATCTCAAATTGGGCTCCATATCAAAGTTTGTACAACGTTCGACGATACACGCGATGTCCGATATTCCGGCGAATATATTAAACACCCAAACAATTTTCTTGACACGAAAGATAAAGACCAATACTATACTTCTCTGTTTGCGATCAAGACTCACTGATTTTTCCAGCCAGTTACTCATAGTTCAATCTTAGTTATAAACGAGAACTAGAAAATATAGTTTTCAGATTAAGGGGGAATATTTTCTGGCTTTTACAGTCCTGTCTGTATAAAACTATACTTCGTAAGAAAACCTTTCAAGAACCCATTTTCCAAGCTCTTGATAACAAAGAAAGATTCCTTCTATCTTAACGTACAGAATGAAATAATCGTGTTCCTAGTTTCTAACTAAAGTAAAGTATATTCTATATCATTGGTGAATGTGCAATCATCTACTGATCAGTATCCGGCAAAATTTGATCACAAAATCTTTTGTTCTCCTAGCGTACGCTTCTGATCTCTTTATTGTGCAAATAATTAGGGAACAGGAGTCCGAATCTTCAAGTGAACAAAAGATTCTCCATAAAGTACAATGATCATATTTTTTCTGGTGATATTAGATTGATTTTCATCCGTTTGGCTACCTAGAGTCCCTTCTATAGAATCGTAATCTTTGCTTTCTCCATTGTATCTGTTTTTACCTGTTTCATTGGCAAAGGTGAGCAACAGGCTTTCTGTGTCTAGCGTGAAGACGTATCCCCTTGAAGCGACTCGTGAGCATTCTGTGCTGTGAGTAACTGGAAATTCTAACAGCGTACATCTGTCTCTGCTCCCTTGTTCTCCTAAATTGATAATGAAAGCATAAAGAAGAGTAAATCTACGAAATAAAATTTTTTAGATACGAAAAACGAAAATCAAACAAAAAGTGATGAAAAAAAAAATAAATTAAAAAAAAAACGCGCTATACCATGACGTGAGAATTTTTTCTTTCTTTTCGCGAACCATCAATCGTCTTGTAGAGAATTTAAAAGAAAGAAGAAATTTTGTTTTTTAATGGGGATAATTTAGGTTCATTTTGATGTAAAATTTTCACGCATATTTTATTGAATTTCGTTAATTAATATCGGAGATAAAAAATGAGGATATATTGAAGTGGAAACGGAGTGGAAGTACAAAGGCGAGTGAATTAGGCGGATGGGGTTTGAGGTTATGTTAGTCGAGGGTATGGTTGATGTTAGTTGAATATTATTGATCGGTAAATAGTAATGAGTATAAAATACCTGGTATTAATTCAACGCTGAGTCCTTGAGGATCGTAATTTATGTTTAAAGTAACCGACTTGTCATATTTCAACGTCGACTGTCCATTGTTTGACAAAGTCGATACTGTCACAGCGCGAAATACCTTCGCCATTTTTATTAATATAACACCACCCAAGTGTCTCTTGCTTAAAATGTATGTATGTTGTTTAACCACCGCGTGCGTTTTTGCGCGGCGTTGAGCAGGCGAACGAAGGGAAGTAAGCAAGGAAGGAAGGAAGGAAGGAAGAAAGGCAGGAAGGAAGCAAATGCAATGTCCCGTTTTCCTGTTCACGGATATCACAGAGATATATACATGTGTATAATACAATATATGTTTTTGGGACTAGATTTTGGCTATGTATTTGTGTGTTAATAAAGTGTCGAATCTTGTCTCCGAAATTCCTTTAAATTTTTTATTATTTCCTTTATTCTATTTTTTATTTTATTTTTAATATCGCTGTTTCTCCTTTACGATTTCCGTTTACGAAGCCTGTATAACAGTCTTTTACTTTAAAACATTACTAATCTTTAATAATAGTGATTCTTGATTCTTGATTATTTTAAAGCCGTTTTATCGCCGTTTAGACATCCAGACTGTTTGTTGTTATTGACGCGATACGCCGGATTATATTATATGTATGTCTCCCCCTTTGTCTTTGTTCTATCTCTATATCTGCGCGCGTGTGTGCGTGTGAGTATGTTGTGTTTGTGCAGTTAAAACGACAAAAATTATTCCTCAGGTACTATCCATACACCATACAGAACCTAACCACCCCCTACTAACACGTAGACATTAAAAGGTCCTACCGCTACGCGCATTTATACATACGCGCGCACAGATTTTAGGCACTAGATGTTCGTGTCAGCGAGTTGGTTCCGCCACCTATAATAATATTTGGGATATTAAAGCGTATAAAACTGAATATGCCAAGGAATATGGAAGTACCGGCCGCCGTTTTTCGAACCTCCAATTTTACGACGATTTTAACTCATTTTATTGAAATTTCATTTTCAAAGAAGATTTCATTTCAATTGTAAAATTCACGTTGTATGATATGATACAGGTATAAGATGCGATTAATAACTTCGATTTGATAACACGTATATATCGTATACTTATTCGATAAAAGATTTATCTTTTTTATACCTAATTACATTTGTAGTTTGTGTTTGAATATAACTATACTATGTACAGATTGTAATAAGATTGTATTAAATAACGTGTACATATTGTCCTCCCCATTTAATAAAAAGTAAAAAACAGAAAAACAATAGGTAACGATCAATGAGGGTAGTGTTAGAACCTATAATATAATTTTTTAAATCTATACGATGAGTTGAATAATTATTTTATCAGTTATTATCTACGTCGTCGGATTATTGGTTGATTGTTGATATCAGATATACTGGGTAATGAACCGATGCGGGAAGATATGAAAACGCTGTATGATTTAATCGTTATAAATCCGTTTAGGTTCGATTTGGAGCCATATGAAGGGGAAAAGGACGGTTTCAACCGTCGAAATATAACGAATGACCGGAAATTGCTTTGTGCAAAGCGATTATATCGAATATCGACGTTAATCGAGCATGGAGAGACTCGAAATTCGAGTTGTAACTGTCGAAACTCGACAGTTGTGAGTTTAGGATCGATCGATTCTTTATTTGATTACAAATAAATAATATAACATTGTTGTTGTAATTATTAGAAGAAATTGTAAAAGCGATGTCAGACAGAAAGACCAAGCAAAAGAAATTCAAAAAACGGGGTCAGGTAATTCCAGACACTCTGTGCAATAGGTTATCAAATATATGATACTTTTATTCAATCTTTGATCAGATCTAACCTCAACATTTGATCATAACCTTAAATGATTCGCATTATAAGTTTACGAAGAGAATTTATTTGATTTGAAGAAAAATATACTAAAAACGAATTTTTGAACATTGAATATTTTTACATTTTTCTGAAAAGGAATCTAGTAGCAGTACTAGCAGCAGTTCAGAAAGCACATCATCTCTGTCTTCAGATGATGAAAGTAACGCCAGAGATCTTAAACCGATAAAAGATTATCTTGGAGACCGTAAGGAACTGGCACGTCAATTATTTATAGCTGTAAAAGGAGACAAGTTGAGAATGATGCTACCTCAAGTTCTAAAAGTGGGTAAAATTTCATCTTAATGATACTAAACTACTGTTTTAATTTAATGTTTATCAATAATCAATTAATACATAGAACAAAAGGCCTCAAAATTTGGAAATATCATAGAAGTTCTACTGTATTTTCGTAATTTCGTGAGATTTTCTTTGTGATTTGGCTTACTTTGTGGGAGGAGAGATAAATTTGATATTCAAACCCTAGAGAGCATTTGAATGTTGTAATCTATTCTTGCGATTGATTTTCATGTGAAATGAGACTAAGAATGATTATTTTCTTTTGCCAAATCAACAAAATCATTATTTTTCTTCAGTTCCAAAAAGAAATCAAGTCTGAAAATTTAAATTGGAGTCTAGATTATTGTTTTCATTCGATGCATATTGATAATCAGTTAATAAATCGGACAAAAAGGCGCAAAATTTGGAAATTTCAAAGAATTTTTACTCTAATCTCTTGATTCCTTGAGATTTCTTTTGTTTTTTGGCTTACTTTGGGAAAGAAGGAGAGATGTATTTGATATTCAAACCCTAGAAAGCTTTTAAATGCTAAAATCTATTCTTACAATCGATTTTCAATGTTAAATGAGTATGGGAATGATGATTTTCTTTTCAAATCAACAAAATCATCATTTCTCTTTAATTCTAAGAGGAAATCAGGTTTCAAAAATTGAGATCATAGTCAAAGTAAATACTAGAAAAATCACGGAGCTCGTTTTACCAAAAACTTCATGATTTTTTCTATTTAAGTAAAAAAATAATTCGACTTTTTGGACCAAATTTGAATTTCTTAAAAAAATGGTTTATTTCTTATCATTGTATGAAGATCATCTGCTTGTGTATCAGATTTACCTATTTTATAAATTGCATAGTTGAGATTAATAAAAAAACATCAGACCAAAAAAATGAAACTCAGTAGCAAGGAATCTAAAATCTTAAATTTATCCGGGATCCCAATGTATCAAAGTTCACAGATCAGTAAAGCCCAGTCTATTTATTTTCAGAAAATGGAATTAAACGATCTTGAGGAATGGTGTGCTAATGAACTGAGCGGAATGTCCAAAACTCGAATTTTATCCATACTTAATGGACAGCCGATGCTTCAGTCATCAGATTCTGACGACACGGATGATTCTGGTATGAACACAAAGAACTTATAATACTTTTTATTCAATTATCGCAAATATTTACTCATGTTTTAAAGTATGATTACTTAAAGTCAGGATTTTCAGCCATTGGATCCTATAATTTGATAAAATGAAAGCAAAAGTTGTCTTTCTAAAAGATTTTGGTGTCCAAATTCTTCAGAAATCAAAAATTTGTATTTATATAACCATAAAACTTCTAGAAACTAAATAATTAATTTTTGTTTACCAAATTCTGAAGTTATGGAACTTTTTCACCTAATCTTTCAATTTCGATACCAAAAATCAATTTATGAGAGTGTTTACTGTTCATCTGATCGTAGAAGCTCCTTTTTTGAACTATTAGAGACCAAAAAATGCAGAATCTAAGCAGCGGTTGATTTGACTTTGACTGCATAAAACTGTGAGAAGCAATAGTTTAAAAAAAATATGACTTGAAATTCTGCAAAATTTAAATCTAGTTATTTATCTACCCCCAGGACCTTCTCTGGAAATAATATCAGACACGGAAGAATGGGGCGACGTTTCAGAGGTGGAAACAACATCTAAAGAAGAGGAGTCTGCATCGAAGAAGACATTAGCTTCAAAGAAGGATAAAACGAGGTCAAAACCCCGTGGAGATAAAGGGGCGAAAGATAAGGATAAAACTCGGAGTAAATCTGTGAAAGGAAAAATAAAATCTGAGACAGATCCAAAGGCCCAAAAATCCAGTGACTTGGTAAAAGTGAAGAAGGAGACCGAGGGCAGCGAACAATCAAAGGAAAAGGACGGTGAAAGTTTGCTGGATTTATTAGAACTGGAAATGAGAGCCAGAGCAATACGCGCACTTATTCGTAAAGAGGAAGACATTATCCCATCTAATCCCTCGAGCAGTAACTCAGCCCAATTAAGCGTTTCGAATCCGAGTCCAAATCCGAGTTCAATATCATCTATAAACTCGAAAACTCGAGCTAGGGATCGTCAATTGAGCCTTAAAGTTGTGCAGGACAAATTACAGGAACTTGACAGCAGTTTCAACAGAAGTGTTAATAAAAACGGTCAGGAAATATCGGAAGAAGAAGACGTCGTGCTTGTTCTTCAACCCACTACAACGATCGAGCTACTTTCAAGCGAAAGTGAAGACGAAGGGGGCCAGGGAAAACGAAGAAATCAGAAACTGGAGAATGAACGAGTCCCGGAAAACAGTACAACTCCAATTGTTAAAGACCCAGATATCGCCGGGGATAGAGAAAAGAGAAAACTGGATGAAGCTAGAGATAGGGAAACAGAAAGCGAGCAAGTTTCAAACGAAAAGAGCAAAGTATCTTCTACAGACTCTGGCTGCTCTTCAACTTCGACAAAAATTTTGAGCTCAGAGGCGGAAAAAACGAGCGATAAATCCCCGAAAAAGGTTACCAAGGATCTGGAGATGTTTAGAATGTTCAAGAAAAAATCTCAGCTCAAAGAACTCGAAGTTAACGATAAAAATGTCGAACAAAATTCCCCGAATTGTACGGAAAAAGGGGTAATCGAAGCTCTAGACTCTACCAAGAGCAGCAACAGCACAGCTTCTGAAGGGAAAAAGGTTGAAACGCCAAGCCTGTCTTCTAGTCCGAAGAACTCTGGCCTTGAGGAAGAGAAAAAGGGGCCTGAAGAGGTAGCCGATTGCATTAAACCAGACCAAACAGAACAAACTAAAAAAGATCCGCAAAATGAAGAGGGAAACAAGCTGGAAGAAGCTGACGAAGACAAGTCAACCGATCTGGAGATAGTCATCGACCTAGACGACTATCCAGATGATATGGAGGATCTGGACACTGGGGATAAGAGCACAAACGAGTCTAACTCAAATTCAAATTTAGAAGAGAAGAGGTCGGAAGTTTGCAGAGAGAATCCAGCTAAATCAACTGATGAAGTTGAAGGACAAACCGCGGAGACCTGGGCTACTCGTTACTACCAGACAGAGGATGTTCAGAGTGTGATAAAGGAGTCTAAAATACAGTCTGAGATAAGAAAAAGATTAAGGGAAAGGCAGCGTTTGGCTAGACTCAATAATTCTCCTAGTTTAAATGTGGCCCAAGCTGTTTTAGTAGCTCAGAATTCTGTAACAGAGAAAAAAATCGGCGGTGATAAGGAGGAAAGTCCCACGACGACAGGGTCTGTCGAGGAATATTTAGCTCTTAAGAATTTAGAAACGGTATCTGTTCCCGCCGATCCGCAAACGGCAGAAGAAAAACCTGAGGAATTAGAAACGGAAAAAATTATGGAATCGGTTATTCGGGAAAGTGACTCTGATAAAACTGAATCTAATGTTGATAATGACCAGAATTTATCAACGGGTGAAATTAAAAGAGTTATTGATGATGTAGAATAAGTCTTTTTAGAATTAATTAGATATAATTTTTTGTACATACTGTCATTGTTATTTTTTATTTAAGGAATAGAATCTGTGAGAACTTTTTTGTAAGAAATAAAATATCTCTGCGATTCGTATTACTAAACTTTGATGTTTGAAAATTTTTCCTTTCTCATTGTGGAGGGAGGTAGGTAAGACGATCCAAGAATCCGTTTGAAAGACCTAAAGTCCTACTTTTTTTATGGACTTTATGAAAACTTTTCAAATATCAGCGAAGAAATATTTGAATTTTTTTTCGTTGATTTTGGATCGTCAGAATCAAAATGATCTTGGAATAGGTATGATAAAATTTCTAAATTTGAAATTTGGTGTTCGAATTAGCGATATAACGACGAATGTTTAATCAATCTTCAGCCATGCAGAAATATGATTAACGAGCCAAATTTCTCCATCTAGTTAACTTAAGGCGTGAATTGGTGGGTATATTTGTGTGTAAATTACATATACCTATATGCATATGCCTCCGCGCACGCAATTCATCGTATTTACCTGTACCTAAACTATAATTAATTTGTGTGATAATTATCGCGGGTCTTAGTCACTGCACAAGTTATTTATATACCTATAGTAAATATATTCGTGTGTACATACGTTGTATATACATAGGTATACAAATATTAATGAATTTCACACCTTAATCATGTTATAAATTTATATATCTATTTCACATGTGATGATAAAATTGATGTGTACATAATTAATAATCCCCCCCATTACCTGAACGTCTTATCAGTTAAAAATATATATATATATATTTTTTTTTTTATCAAAAACTGTGCCAATCCAAAGATCTTTTTTTTTTTTACTTGTAAAGCATATTTGCCATAATAATTCCGTTATCTCGAACAAGTTATGATTTATGTATATAATATTGCTCGAATCTTGCAGGTGCCAAAATTTAGCCCCTATATGTAATCATATGTAACGTGACTTGGCTCTAAAGCCAAAATATGTGGGGTTGTTGGGGTGCGAACGATGGGACGAATTTTTAATTTATTAACACAATTTGGTGACGTAATAAAACGAAAGAAAGTTTCAATTTTTTATTTTCTATTTTTTGTTATTTTTTTCGTAGTCAATTTGGCTGTATATGATGAGAAAAAAAAAAGTTTTGTTAGCCAATTTCGTGAAACTATACTCATCTTGCGGTATCTATGATACGTGTAAGTCTGCAGCTATATGTATATATGTTATATGCATACGTAGGTGCCATGCATTTCACGTAACAGATTATAACTGCTGTAGTTATAACTAGACAGCTGCTGCAAAACACAATTATGTCCAGTATTATATATACATATAAGAAGTAATATATGGCATAAGTGTGTGTTGCATAAAACGCAGCTTCCTACTTCATTAAAAGATATAAAGAACTATTACGTGAGCTGAAGCAAATGTATACTACAAACATTATACTTGTAACAAGTACCTGCCTACCTTACCAATGTATGTACTACATGCATATACATACCTAACTTAATGCTGAATGGTCGTATATGGTTTTTTTTTTTTCCTTTTATACTACTTTGCAGAGTTTTCCGTTAGTGAAATTGCAACAACGTTACAGCAATAACTAAAGTTGAATGTTTTGTTTTAACCTACTTCAGAGTTAGGAATTAATATTGAAAGGAAAATAATTCCTAATGAAGTGTAATATTAAAGGTGTACAATATTTATTCGTGAATCCATATAATCGATAAACCAAAAAATATACATTTGTTTATTGATACACAGTGCAGGTACATACATTTCGTTATATATAAAAAAAAGGCTTTTATGATTCTATGGAACTAATGAATTTATAATTATATCCTCGATATTCAAAAAACTCTCGATGATAAATCTCAACCAAAAACTATTTTTACTATTCAAAAAAATCTCTCTTTTCATCTTCTCCTTCAAATGTAAGAAGACACTAGTGATGACCGAAGGATTCAAATCCATGATGACCACCGAATGATCCACCACCGAATGATCCACCGCCGAATGATCCACCACCGAAGGATCCTTCGCTATGTCCATGTTCCTTGACGAACACTGGGTATGGTTCCTTAACGACGACTGGTACCTTGACTGGGTATGGTACTGGTTTGTGAACTGGATAAGGTACCTTGTACGGTACTTTGACTGGGTAAGGTACCTTGACTGGAACCTTGACGGGATATGGTGCCGGAACGTGGACGGGATAAGGACGGTCGACTGGAACCTTAACTGGAACCTTTACAGGATAAGGAATGTGTTTTTCTACTGGATAGGGCACTGGCACATGGACCTTCTTCTCCTTAGTAATTGTTATCGCTGAAATGTGACCCTCATGGATTCCAACCGTGTCTCCACCACCGCCTCCACCAAAACCGTGAAGACCACCGCTTCCGCCAAAGTCATGACCTCCGAAATCGTGACCTCCTCCGAAATCGTGACCTCCAAATCCACCGCCTCCGTATCCTAGATCCAAACCGCGCTTTGGCTTGGATTTATCATCGCTGGATGGTGAGACGGATTTATCCTTATCAGTTTCACTGGCTAACACCACGGACATGAGTCCAAGAAGTAGGACGACCTGTAAGGGATGAAAATAGGGGATTTTAACTTTAAGTTTTTACTCTTCGTCACTTTACTGGTGATGAGAAAAGTATTGATTTTGTTCGATAAACGACTTTTTCCTTTAACTTTCTTCACAATCCTAATTATACCACGATGATGAATAGTTTTGATTTATGGTAACTGATGAAAACTTTATAGTCTGACGTTGCAATTTCGTATGTATGTATATACCTTAAACTTCCCGTAGTGGTTTCTCATCTTGGTATTATTGTCGTTAACTACAGCTTGGATACTGAATAAACTTCTCATAGCCATGGTTGCTTTTATATGAAAAGGCAGGTGAGTTACCCGAAGCTCCGCGTCTGTGGTCGCGGAACTCGAGCGTGTTAAAGAAACCATTGCGTGGTGGGTTGAGGAAATCAGAATTGCACATATTATACTATAACATCATAGCTTTGCACACTCGACTATACATACACATATATTTATACACACATCTATGATCCAGGGTGTAGCTGCACAATTGAGAAAGTGTTACGCTCTCACACGTGGAAAAATCATCTACGAACTTACATGCATGTATGATGAAAAAATATGTATCTCATATGTGTGGGTTTGTGAGAGGAGAAAATCGGCTGGTAGATAAATAAATGAAAAGTGAAAAAAAAAAAGAAATAAAAAAAAAACGAAAAGAAAAGGAAATAAGGATAGAAAAAATAAAAATAAATAAATAAAAACTAAATAATGTGTTTAGACTGTGGATCTATATCTGCACTGACGATGGGGATTGAATAACCGTAAATGACTTCCGATATTACAGCCCGAGGGCGATTGTAGGTAACGTAACTACACAGTACGTTATGTGTGTGGATATAAGAATTTTACAGAAATGCACTTTCTTCAACGCCCTGCATATTCTGAGATCGCTAGACTCTCGCGTTGCAGTTTTGCTGTTACAGTTATATACATTAGATAAATCATGAATTATATGAATTGGAAAAGATTTGAATTTTTTTTTTTTTTTTTTGCTCTTGCTCTTCCAATCGTGTAGCACGGAGTATACATAGGTAAGTATTATATCCGGGCTGGAAAGAATTACCGAAAAACACTACCCACGTTTCTATCTGAACTTATAGGATAAGAATGTAAAGACTGTTAGGTGCCAGATTTGGCACATATCCCTGGTTTATCAAGTTTGTCGAGATGAATAAATTTCCATGTATCAAAAAACGGGAATACGGCTTCTGAATATCTGAAAATAATACCCATGTAGGGTATATATACTTTAGGATCTTTCCCAGGTACTACATATCCCTTTAAAATTTTTTTTCCTGTGTAAAAAAAAAAAAAAAAAGAAAAAAAAATTTCCACGCATTTTTTCTTATATATCCAATAATAAAACGAAAATTGGTATTATATGTATATGTATACGGAAATAAAAATCTGTATGACTATATGATATATGTAACAAGCGAAAGTATAGCGATAAAACATACATAATACATAAGATATAGGTATATGGATTTTCGAATGGCAATTAGACCGTTATATTCGTTGTTACTAAATAATCGGTTATTTCCTATAATATATTATCCAGAAGCGCCCGTGCCTCTAAAGTATGGGTATAGACATAAACTTTTCATGTGTATATATATATATACTAAATTACGTAATTCTGTCTATGTGGCGGTGTAATATATAATTGAGAAACCTCGAACCTACAGTACGATGCGTTAATTACAGTGTGCCAAGTGTAAATACTAATTATGGAAGTGTCTGCAGCGGGAAAGTGTAATAAAAAATGAACGAGTTATATGGTTATTATCAAATACTTACTCTATACCTGTCAATAGTGCGTGATGATCGCGCAATCATTTGTTATCTCTAAACTGTATCGTCCTCAATTTTAAACCCGTTAAAAAAATTTAGAAAATTTTATTCCACGTCGTCATTGTTGATTATAGTTTTCGTTTTAAGACTGTCCGAGGGATAAGCTAGCGCCACTTATAGATGTTGATTTTCCGAACTACATCTGCATCTGTATCTAAATTCTTGATCATTAATGAACAATTCTCCAATCCATATTTTGGAATACTAAAATTGACTATCCCTCTGTATCCAAAAATGTTTTGTATTTGATATAAATGCGTGGGACAATGTGGGTGAAATGGTCGGGGCCCTCGGACAATCTTTGCCGGCTATGGATCCCAACATGGAATATCTTATCGGCTACGAAATTTCACCCCCTGAATTCTCAGGATTTAGATTGCTTTTTAACTTGGGATTTCCATTGAACTATTCCTGCCGTACCAGTGTTGGGCGCCAAATAGTCTTCCGTACCCGGTGAGTACGAGGAATTATTATATAACCGAAATATGATTCCAGACGTCTAACGCAGCGGCCATGTTTAGTGTGTCAATTGTGTCAGCTCTTACGACGAAATCTTACTAACATTTTAGTACAACTTTGGGCACACTTTCGGTTAACCTCCGCTATTTCACACACTAAATTTTTATTCAAAAATTTATTCACACACAACAGATTTTCGAAATATTTCTTTACCCTCGAGAATTTAGAAGGTCAAATTCATTAGTAGATGCAGTCTAAGTGTGTACGTGACTGTAACCCCATCATGTAAATAATGGAATAAATTAATTAATTTTGAGGCACGTTTATCAGAATATATTGTAGTCAATTAATAGAGTTACTGATTTATCAGTAACTAACACCGCTAACTCATATGAAGTTAAGGCCTTTCGTTTGACAAGGGTTGCGTCTGGTAGGGCGCGAAAAGATTAGCTATAATCGTAACTACAGTAGGTGCCACGTAGCATGAGAAAAAGGGGAGATGATGAGGGGGAGGTACGAAATAAAGGAACGACATAATACACGCAGTTCATGGAAATTATCCGTAATACAGCAACGAGACTCGGGTTAGAGACTTCTCTGTAGTCGTTGTGTCCAATTCCAGATCCGCTGGTAAGAGAGGGCGTTAAATTGCGACTAACGGTTTAAGGGTTTACGCGGGGGCGCAAAGTCGTGTCGTGTCGCGTAGCAGCGTACTAGACCCTACTGTGTATGTGTATACATACTAGATATTCACCACTCACCACTGTGCGGTATATTGTATATAAATGCTTGTTGGGTATATCGCGGATGTAGGTAGGCATGTATACATGTACAGATCGAGATTAAAGCAATGTATACAGTATACGTATATGTATACAGGTATATACGTGGAGGCTTATACGCTTACCTGTATTCAACTATTCAGGAACATTTTAAAATTCTATTAAGCATGTTGAATGAATTTTATAATTAATAGAACGAAAATTCTGTGAAATCGTTACTAAACGATTTTAGCTCTTATTGTTTGTTCTCAATATTATTTGATCGATTTTGGTAAAATTCGGTATATCCAGGGATTTAGATAATGTCCTTTTTGAATTTCAGATTAACTCTTCATGGTCACCGCGGCTCAAAATGACCCGAGTTTGAACTTTGAAGGTAAATATCGTTTTTTCCCCAAAATAAGTTATACCTTTTTTGGAACACACACTATAGCACTATCTTTTTTCTGAAAGTACCATATTCCACGGTTATCTCTATTACAATTTCACTTAAAAATATTAAACATTCAAAAACTTATGATTTTTTTTAGTAAAAAAGTCTCTTTCTTGCGCATTGAATGCTTTACGATTTTTTTTTTTTTTTTGAACATGTTGAAATTTGAATTTTGATATACCAATTTTTGCTGCTTATTCTACAATGTTAAAAGTATTTCCCAGTATTTTTTCGATCTCGTTCGGACCGATAGTCTTCACGCTGCAACCGTTTAAAAAATTGACTTGGGTCAATTTGACCCGGTTGTGACCAGCTTGATTGAAATCGGAGGTGTGACTGCACGAAGGGTTAAAATTGGTAAATTAAATATGGCAGAAGAACAGGTATGATCCTGGATTCGTTAAAATTGATTTTTCGATGCTCTTTGAACTGCCGATTATGAATCCGAAGTGAAAATTACAAGATTTAAAATAGCAGACAAAAATTCTAAGATTTAGTTCTATTTCTTAGGTAAGAATTGATGAATTCAATATGGTGGCCAATAATCCAAAAGTCGTTCGATTTTCATGAAAATTGATATCTGGATGTTTATTAGATTACCGATTATGAATTTGATGTCTGCAGAAGAATAATCCAAAGAACTTAAGTTCTTAATGAAATTTTCGGGAAATTTTGTAAAATTTAACAACCATATAAGGTGAGATTGGTGATTATTGACTGAATGCAGGTAAATCAATGGTCAACCACGTTAGAAAAAAAAAAAAAAACAGTTTAAATGATTAATTAAGAGATTATATATATCTACATACATACTGACCTGGAATACCTGTACATATATCATGACATCATATATATATCCAGCTGCAGACTCTAGCTGACTGATACCGCTTTACCCACTTTGTTCATGGATCATTAACTTTTAATCTGACAATCGCTCGCGTCGCTTATTTCCTTCCTAGCTATAAGTACCTACCTATACTGCAGGTACATACATACCTACTGCATAACAGCTGATCATACTCATGCTGATGCTTCTCCTCCTGCTCCATCATGTTGCATATGCGTTATGCTCAGGTATATATCTAAGTATTAATATTAGAAGGTGCCTCATCGCGATTTTCTATTTCCCATCTAAATAACATGGGGAAATTTTTTTTCTAAACTTTGGAATTTTATATAACTCGTCAACGCATTAGTGTACTGATAAGACCAGAACATATTTTTGTAGTGAATTGAAAGCTCTACAAAAAAGGTCTCTTGTTCTTTTTCGATAACTCTAGCTATTTCCAAGTTGGTGTATTGGTTATTAATGGTAATTAATCATGACTAACTTGGAAACAGTTGGATTCACCGAATAAGACCAAGAGACTTTTTTTTTAGAGCGTATAATTTTGAACAACAGTACTCACGCAGAATCTTTCTAAGTATATTAATTTTCAAGATATAAAAATCGAAAAGTTCCACAAGACCATTTCCCATGTTATTTAAATGGGAAATAGAAAATCGCGATGAGGCAACTCTTAATATTAATACTAAGAGGTCAAACTTTGACAACATTTTCTTTTTCCATCATTTGAAACAATATTTTTGACTAACTTTTTGAAAATGAAAAATAGTCGATTTTTTTGAAGCGGTCTAATATGTACATACGTATGGTTGAAATATAATTTTCCGGACAGTTGTACCACTCATAGGTATAATCTACGTATATCAAGACTTGGAGAAAGGTGAATCATAATATATCTTCACGTATATATGTATACCTATGTATGTAGTACATACATAGCTACCAAATTTCATCTGAATGGAGTTTTCAGAGCGTGGAATTGCACATTCGAATACGTCAAGATAGAACCGTACGTTTGTACATGCCATACAGAAACCAAAGTGATTTTTGTGGACATCATTTTCGAATTTTCCATGTAAGAAATGATGATGAGCCCAGCATAGGCCCAGGACTGCTCCAACACTTCTTAATCTTGGCCCAAGGCTATAAACCAGCCTTGGCCCAACCTTGGTCTGAATCTGGGATGATAACTTCGTGCCAGGATTGGCATACAGCATTGGGCCAAGACTGGTAGCAAGGATTGGCCCAAGCTTAGGCCAAATTTGAAAAAGCCGAAGTTTGATTACCCAAAGCTGACCCAGACATGGGCCAACATCGATCTGCCGACGTTCGGTTGCCCAGGACTGGCCCAAGCCTGGCCCCATCGTTCAAGCCTGGTAGCTCCTACATAGGTCGTTCAAAAAATCGTGTTATGTGTCTCGAAATTTCTCTATAAGTATTTATGTATGTGGATATTTACACACACATGTCTAGGATAGATTTATTTATGTATATGCCAACGTTCTCGGTCACACTGACTGCAGTATGAAACTATATACCTACGAGAACGCTTATTCATATTATACAATATACCGCAGCGCGCAATCTGCATGTAGAATTTCTTCTTTTCATTTCTTTTTTTTTTTTTTTATTGTATCTAGATTTCAGGTCTCAATTTTCCTATAATAATATCAACAACTGTGACGTTTTTAATATACAGGGTGTCTCATTTTAAAATATCCATTAAGCATTCAGCCAACTTAAGTATTTTAAGTATAAGTAAGTATTATAAAACCAATTTTCAATTTTGATGAAAGAAAAAATTTTGTTTTCTTTCGTATGGGGCAAAATGGTGTACCTACACCCTAAAAACGGTGATAAAAAATTTTGAGCTACCCAAAATCATTGAAAATGATTTTAAAAATCATACATTTCAATTGAAAAAATAATATTGAAAAATAAAATTCCTGAATAATAAAAAGTTTGAAAAACAAATTTTTGAATAAATTTTTCTACAATCCAAATATTTCGCAAAATATGATGATTTATAGAGTAATAAATGAGCGTTTGAAACCATTTTGGAAAGCAAAGAAAAAAATTTTACAAAAATTTTTTTTTGATACCGCATTTTGCCCCGGTGTTCCCGTTTTGCCCGTCCTTTATACCCAACATATGTAAATACCTATAAAACGTTTTGAAAATTTTTTGTCGAACCAAGAATCAGTTTTTTAATCCCGAATAATATTTTTCTAGTCTTTTTTTAGTTTTTTCAAAAAATATTTTTCTCGTCATTCAGGTATATAGATATATGTATATAAGGTAAAATCAGAGAAGTAGGTATACCTACAACTTCGTCATTTCGAAAGGAGAGTTTAACCTTACTAACAATAAGTTCTGCGGCGTCGTCGCGACGTATATATATATATATATATAATAAAATACGAGAGGTAAACTTTCCATGCTGTATATATAGGATCATGGAGGACGAGGTTGAGAAATATAGGAGCGAAGCAGGAGGGTGGAGGGTGAAAAGAAATGAAAAAAATAAGAAAATCAAAAAAAATAAAATAAAAAACAAAAAAGTGTCTCTCTCTCTCTCTCTCTCTCTCTCTCTCTCTCTCTCTCGCGTGAAGGTGTGAAGAAGAGAATAAAAAGAAATGGATGATATGTATATATATATATATATATATATATATATATATATATATATATATATATATATATATATATATATATATATATATATATATATATATATATATATATAGGTATGTATATATGTATTGTATATATACATATAGCTATGTGATGCACGAGCATGGAAAGACGCAGGCGCCATTTTTAGTGCGTCGCGACGCCTCGAGATCTTCTGCAGTCGAGCGACGTCGGCGTCGCGCGGTATACCATACGTGTCTGATGTATATACACGTATAGCGAAAAAAGGTTTTTTTTTTTTTTTTTTAAAGAAAAAAAAATCACGTTTTATATATCGCGAAAAAATACATATATAAATATATTGTATATTATATACACTAGATATTTATATGTAGTACATACGTATGTACCTATGATGCCAATTATTATATTATCCCTCCACGTGCAATATCGTGATCGTGTTAATAAATATTAACATATATACATAAATATATGTATATACCTGTGTGAATAGATGCTGTTTTTTTTTTTAATTTTTTTTATTTCATTAATTCCTTGCAGTTCTTTTCCTTTTTTTTTTTTTTACCAAATTATACCACAGCATAACTATCTTATCACATACATACCTATGTAATGGAAATATTTAATCTTCAGGTAAGAATTATATCCATACAATACATATATATAATAATAATATTATATACAAATCAAATAATACTGTTATTATTTATATAGACAGAATTTCTTCATATAGTTACTTCGATTTATTGTATTTACTATATATGGTTGAAAGTATATAAACCCGTATTTATATATACATAAACTATGTAACGGATAAAACGGTTCGCTATTTTCAATCGAATTATATAATAATAATAATAATATAATGAAACAAAAATTGAATATACATATATACAATTTTCAATGAGTATATATGTATATAAAAATAATTAAAAATATACATAAAAATATGATTTAATTTATTAATCAATAATAATATTCATTTATTAAATAGATACTCAATTTTCAATTCAAAAGGGATAATCATATCGACTACTTTAAGACTACCTCGTATCAGTATAGTTCTACGTTGGTTCAGATTCTTCTGTGAGAGAGGAGCGCCCCTAGCGGTGAGTGCGGAACTAGTTTGTTTGAAAATACTGTTTCTTAGGTTAGGGTTATGCGAGGTTAGTATATTATAACACAAATAACGGTTTTGGATGTATATAAAATGACGGATCTTATATAACAAGAGATTAAAAACTGTGAATAAAATCCCAAAAAAAAAAAAAAGGATAAAAAATAAACCAAAAAATTTACACCTCGCTATAATGTTCCGAAGTGAATATTACAGGTAGATAGTAAGAGCATAGAGCAAGTGATAAGAGGAGGAAGAGTTGAGCTTAATTTATCGCGTTTAATAATCGAAAGATATTCAGCTGGTCTTGCAGGCTAATGGAGTCTCCTTGCTAAAAGCTTCGTAGCCTAAGTTTCCCCTGATCGCTAAGTAATCATGATAATATATAGGATGCACGTAGACGGATGTTTACTTATAGATATTACATAGCATATATTAGACCGTGGTGAAAGAGGGTGTGTGGTGAGGTGAAGGATGATGTTACGACATCAAGAAGGTTGTTTAAAATATAAACTAAAAATAAATATAAAAATAAATAAATAAAATTATTAAAAAAATGGTTTTGAATTTTAGTTTTTAATAAAAAAATTTTTCAAAAGCTTTTATCATTTTTCTTCTTGTTGCTATATATTTATATATGTATAGTATATAGCGTATGTGTTAATTATATATTTGTATTAATTTGTATATAAAATTTGGTGAGCATATCGTATGAATCATAATTAAAACGAAATTCTATAATAGTTGGATTATAGATATATTATATGGAACAAATGAACGTGAGTATCAAATTTATATCCATATTTTATCGGTTCGACGACTCACTATTTGTTAAACATAAATTCGAGCTTAATTATTTACCCATATCTATTGAATTCAAATATTTCTATACACGGATTTCATTTTTTTATTCATTAAAAAAAAAAAAAAAAAAAAAATTTGCCTTTTTTTATCATAACAGAAATGAAAAATAAAAAGAAGACAGATATGAAAAAATGTTCAATGATAGTTTCATGGTTTTTAAAATTGTTTTCAAAGTCGAAGTATCAAGATCATTTGATGGTCAAATTTGGTTTTTTGTATGAAAAAATAAGAAACTTTTGTTCAGAATATCTGTTTTCTGTTTTTTTGATTTCAATTTTTTATGATACTTTTATTAAAAAATTTTTATTTAATTTTTTTTTTTTTAATTTTCAGAACCGTGTTTGACAAAATAGGAAACTTCAGTTCAAAATAATTTTTATTTTATTTTTTTGAAAATGTCAACTCTTCACGGTACTTAGTTTTCAATTTTATTATTTTATTTTATTTATTTTTTTTTTAATTAATTCTCCTAATTTGAATTTAAATTGATATTAAAATTGATGCAAAAAATTGAATAATAATATTATAATAAAATTTATGAAAAATTAATTATTTTAGAAATTTAAATTTGAATTTAAGAATAAAAAGAAGGACCATAAAAAATTGTGATTTAAAACAAAAAAAATGTTTGGAACAAAAGTTTCTTATTTTTTCATGCAGAACACGAATCTGTAAACACAATATAATAAGTTTCCATTTAAAAAATCAAAGTTGACCTTTGAATGATTATGATACCCCGACTTTGGAAAAAAATTCAAAAACACTATCTTGTGTCTCCCTTAAAACCATGAAATTATAATTTGGAACATTTTTTCATATATCGCCTCGTTTAGGAGAAAATTGCCCGGGTTACTATATAAATGCCTCACCCTGTATACGCAATTTTGAATACATAATTTTGAATTTTATATGGTGAAAAAATTTTCAACCTTCCCCCATACCCCCCAAAAAAAATATGTTATAGCCCGGCTAACGGAAGCTACTAAAAGTCGTTAAATATTACAATGGAATCGTAAAGAGACCCTTCGAGTATTCGTGTCTGACTATGTCTGACCGTTTCTCCTTATAGACTTGCTCGACTCCTCCGTCAAGTAGTAACGGATTTAAACCAGCAAGAAATATTGAAACAAAGTCTGCCGTTTCATGCAATTTTTTAATGTGTTATTCGTTTTACATTTTTTACTTTTCATCACCTACGGTGATATAAGAAAAGTATTGATTTTGGTCGATAAGTGACTTTTGCTAATTTCAACGAATCTTCACGTTTTCGACCCTCTAGAATCCGAAAAAAAGGTTTTTTAGAAAGATGTCAGTCTGTCTGTCGGCCTGTTCGACAAACTCGCACGGTGATCTCGGAAACGGCTCGATGAAAAAATCTGAAATTCTAAGGACTTTACAACCAAATGATGGGCATGAAAAATTTCCATGTCTCGTTTAATTTGAACTTCCGGTTCTACCGAAAATGAATCGATTTTCGCTGTCTTACCGACAAACCTATACTTTTTTCTCTGTATTACCTTTCTAAATGAAAGAATATGTTCTTCCGAGATGAGAATTTTATATATATAGGGCATTCCTTGCCAATGACACCAAAAAAATTGTAAATATACCCAGATCGAATTAGAATGAATGCACTGTATAAAATTGTTGTTTGTCAATATATAGGTCGATCCTTGCCAATGACAAGAAGAAATTGTAAGTGTACCCAGATCGAATTGGGATTAAACGCACTGTATGAAATTGTTGTCTGTCAATATATAGGGCATTTTTTTTTATGTGAAATTTTCAATGTTGATCTTTTTTTTCGGTTTTTCATTACTTTTTTATACTTTTTCTTCCCCTGACAAACCCATATTTTTTTTCTCTACGATGAAACGTACCCCGAAAAACTATTTTTCCGGCTTGTTTTTTTTTTCAAAGATTTTTAAATACATTGATTTTTTCTTTGTTTGTTTTTTTTTCGATTTTCTTCGAATAATTTGCAGAAAATCAAACAGGGCTGAAAATTTCTGTTTGACTTTCTTTTTGTTTCAGACAGAAATTTGAAAAAAAAAATACTCATTCAAATTGAGTTTAATTTTTTTCTATTATAAAACCGAAATTTTTTTCTTCGAACAGCATAATAATAATGATTGCTGTTACAATTAAGTAGACAGAAAATTTGTCGATATACGTTCAATACAGATTCGGGGATATTAACAATTACAATATTGATATGTGAACAATTTGTAAACATAAGAAAATTCATATTCGAAGATATATGTGAGAGACGAAAATTCAAAAAAAAAACAAAAAAATTCAAAAAAAGAAAAAAAATCACACTGAATACTCATTACGATTCAATAAAAGTTGATATAAATTGGCAATATATGAAATCGAAATTTCAATTGACTCAATTCGTATCTGGAATGTATATACCTTATATATCTATATACATCTCATATGGGTATATGTATGTATATATGTATCGTGTAATTGATGTCCGGAAAAATCGTTTGTCAATGTAAAACCGAAACATATCCGTATTATATGTGCTAAGGAAAAAAATCTAATAAAACAAAAAAAAAAAATCAAACAAACAAATAAATAAATGAAAACTGGCATGGAGATGAATTGTGACGAATTGACACGCGTCGTTACGGAATATAGAGATTGGATCGAAGCAGACGTGGTGGTTGCAGGACGGTCGTGGTTATTCCCCGGAACATTTACGACCTGAACGTGGATAATTCTCAATTTTCAAATTCGCCATGGTAAATAACGACTGGCAATGACTTACTATTAGCGCTTGACGGTTTTCTACGTTTTATTTTCGTATCCCATCCCATCCCGTCACCCCTTTTCCCTTTCTCTTGCCCCTTTTTTCAGTCTTTTTTTTTCTTCTTTTTTCATTTCCTTTTTTCGTTTGCTATTTTTATTTTTTATTTTTTTCATTCTCTCCCACTCCCTCTCCCGCTCTCTCTCTCTCTCGTTCTCTTTCTCTCTCTCTCTCTCTCTATCCCCTCCACTTCTCTACAGCGAAAAGCTTTTAGAAAGCTTGGAATAATACATGTGGAGAGAACGATAAATAGGGGTAGGTGCAGTAGGGGTATAGGTATTCTATATACCTATAATGTATGTACTTGAACTACGTACGCGGTATAAATATAGTAGGTGTAGATAGATTTACATGATGATGATACCAGAGGGGCAAGGGAGAAGAAGGACGAGGTGGTAGAGTTGCGGTGAAAAATTTTCACTAACCACATCCTGTTCTTTATAATATATGATAAAAAAGAATTATGTCGTACAGAATTGATTGATTGTTTTTTTTTTTCTTATACTTCTGTTTTTTGTTTCGTATATTATACAAAAAATCCACAAGATGTACGAAATTATAGAAATTTTTATATAAATTTTACAAAATCGAAAACAAAAAAAATTCTGAGATAGGTATGCTGATATAAACTGAAAAAAAAGGTAAATCTTGAACGGTGAACTTTCAAAATTTGAAATAAAAAAAATCATAGAAGCCAAGCTTCTAAAGTAGGACTACAAATTGGTAAATTTTAAAAAACATCCGTTAGGTCAACGGAAAAAAGTTACCCGGCTGATAAAAAATGACCCAGTTTTTATATAAGAATTATCATACCTACCACAAAATTTTTTTCTGTTTTCTTTACATTATACAAAAATGATGTAAGTAATCGGGACAAAAAAATTATCAATGTTTATACAAAAATTACAAAATCAAAGAGCTCTGTATACGAAAATTAATTTTCTTAATCTTTATCATAGAAAAATTGTGATAGCTGTACCGTGAAGCTATTTTTTATTCTGCATATTATAAAAAAAAACATGACAAAATCGCAAAAATTTATATGAAAAATCAGGAAACCGATTTACCTGTGGGCCAACCCGAAAACTTCCCGCTGTGTTAAATACGTTACAATTAATTGATACGATTGAGTTTATAATAAATTGAAGAAGGTTATAAGTATAATTAGTTTTCCCTATACGAATCTTTTTTTCTTCAATTTCTATTCGTCGAATAACTTTGAAACTACTCGACCGATCGATTCCAAAATCTGATCAGATCTAAGTCTTGATGAACCCTTTCGATCGCCGCAACAATCATTCAAATCGGTTAATTCCTTCCAAAGGTATCGTACGACAAAACGAGAAATTTTTCTCGTGCAATATCTTTTAAACCAATCGTTCGATTTTGACGAATCTTACGACGATCGAAAGGGCTAACCAAGAGCTAAGTCTGATCAAGTTTTGAGACTAATCGCACGAACAGTTTAGGAGTTATGCGCTAAAAACATGAAAAAAAAATTGTTTTCTAATTTTTATTTCTCAAATAACTTTGAAACTACTCGACCGATCGACTCCAAAATCTAATTAGATATAAGTCTTGATAAAGCCTTTCGATGGCCATAAGAACCATTCCAATCAGTCGATTCGTTCTAAAGATATCGTACGACAAAAATTTGTTTACACACACACATACGGACGTCCATCCAAAAATAGTCAGAATAGCTTCCTAGGACCCCAAAACGTCGAGACCTGATGAAAATTCGATTTTCGAAAATCGGATCGAAACCAATAACTTCCCTTTTTTTATGAAAATTTTCAATTTTCATTGCGGGAAGTTAATAATGGGTAAAGTCTATCTTCTTTCGTATCATTATACAATAATTGCGATACCTGGACAGAACTTCGTTTAACTTCTATTGTCAGTCTGTTTTGTAAATATAATTTACAAAAATGACAGGAGCATATGTTTTTTTTTTGTTCATAAATTTACTAAAAATTGAAAAATTTTTAAAAATTTCTATGAAACAATTATATTTCTTTTCGAAATAATAAGAATATAAATAAAATGATGCATTTATATTTCTTTCAGTAATTTCAGTCGAGATTTTAGTATATAGTATATATATCTACATTTTCACTCGCGGTTTAAATCCGTCACTAAATCCGTTCGAATTAAGTGGCAAATATAATAGCTTGACTTTTATAGATATTAAATGAAACTTTTCAGTTATTATCGTCTTAATCTTATCTCCGGAATCCTTGGCACTTGAACTATACGCTAAATTTAAGTTTCCTTGCCATTCGTTTTTTAGTTTTTTATTTTTACTATTTATGGACGTGGTTGCCAAAACGTGAAGTATAAATTATATACAAATAGATATTCCCGAGCCTTAACTCATTTTAAGTAATATATATATATACAACATAATATATATGTATAACGCTTCAGGGTATGCTTCCGCAGGGGTGCACAGAAACACATCGATCACCTATAGCTCGGATATTTTTATTTCCTGATTGTTTTTCTTTCTTTTCTTTTTTTTTTCTTTTTTGCATTTTTGCTTTCTTTTTTTATTTTTTGGTTTCTTTTTACCATGCACGTTGACTGTAGTATCCTTGAGAAGTTGGATTTTCATGCCAAAGGATTATTTATATGTCATAAAGTATTTGAAATGAAAAATTTCTATTTGTCAACTGCAGTTTTTTTTTTGTCTTTTCATTTTCTAAAAAATTACTTTCTATAATTACTAATTATAAACAAATCCAAAGAAATTATCAACTTTTCACGTATTTCAAAGTCCCAAATCTCTAACGGCTTATAAATTAATTTTCAAAGCTTTCAAAAAATAAGAAGACAAGAAAAAAAAATTAGATCTTATCACCCCATATAATTTTCGTGATAAACAAATCTTGATACCTAATTGTTTTTTTGTGTTACAGAAAGAGAAGCAAAAATTTCTATTTCAAATCAGTGCGAGCATGTTCATTTTTTGATTAATTTTTAATTCGTTTCCTTATGATTATTTTTTTTTTTCGAAATTTGTTTGAAAAGTTAAATTTGTACGCTTTTTTCAATGAAAATTTTGTTCTCAAATTATATTTATAATAACCGCTTGCTTTTATACTACTTAACAAATAATGTTATAAAAAAAACAAAAATAAAAAAATGAAAAAAAATACAAAAAGCAATTTCAAGACCAGGTCAACATCGCTGATGACACTTGTTAGTCAGAGCTTGCGTTATACTCTACCTGTATACTGCATATACTATGTATACATATATATTATATACACGTATATGAATATATATAAAGATTTTCTTAATTGCATGCGGTTTCAGCAGCCTAGCCAGTGGCATGACTTGACGAGAATTAAAAATTTACCACGAAGTAAAGCGAGGTAGAGTTAGAGGTAGAAGTAGTTCGTTTTCTCGCACCCTTCCTCGTTACCCCGGACTAAACGTTATGACCAACTAAAGCACGTAATTTATTTATATTTATTTTTATTCATTGTTATAAAAATTTAGTATCCAAAAAATGAAAAAAAAAAACTAAAAATGAGTAAATTAAACAAAATTTTTTTAAAAAAGTAATTTTAAAAAAGTGAAACTAAATTGTAAAAACTAGGGCAAAAGAAACAGGAAAAAAAAAGAATGCAAGGCGAGGGCGAATAGATGTGTTTTTTTTTAAATTGTTGCTAATAAAAAAATGATTGATGCAATGACAAAGATATAGAAACGATAAGAAAAGACAAAAAACAAAACTAAGAATATAGGAAAAAAAAAAAAGAAAATACTAAAAAAAAGTCTAACAGAGAGATCGAAGAGTGTTGGGTGCCAAATATACCGCAAACTATTTCCGTTTATCGTTTCCCATCAATCGGTACGCGATGCAGCGTATAGTATGAGATCTAAGGACCTACTCCTGACCAGACTTTTTGCCAAGGATATATATATACGTCTATGTATTTATATATAGGGCGTTCTATGCCAACTTGACATGGTTTTAAACCGACTATTTTTAATTTGGTTGAAAATTTTTCTGGTCACAGTAGCACTTCGAAATTAACCCAAGTTGGTTTTTTTTTTTTTGTCGTTTCCTTTTTTATGCAAACGTTTTTGAGTTGGGAATATTTTAACCTTATTATAGTTCCAGCTTTTTTAAAATGATCAAAAAATTCACGATAATTTTATTTTTTATTTCTATCATATTCAGGTTTTTCCTATGATGAAGAATTTTTTTTTCTAGTTTTGTTTTTTTTTTTTTTTTTTTGGGTACCTTGATAATTTTGGAGCAACGAAAATTGACTTTTGAGTGTTTGAAAAATGTAAAAAGAAAAAAGAAAACGTTGATTTTTGTGCTACTTTCTATCGGATTTTCAAAAAATAATGAATAAATTTATTCCATCTTCTACATGATACGAACATTTTCGTTACAGAGCGGAAAATGTTAGGGGATTTTTCCAATATTTTCAAAGCGTTCAAACATCAATTTTTGTTGATCCGAAATTTTCAAAGTGCTCAAAGAAACAGGAAAAAAAAAAAATTAATAAAATAAACAGAAAATGGTCCCATCATGGAAAAGATCTTAAGATGATCGAAATAGGAGATAAAATTTTTTAGAATTTTTTTGAGAATTTACAAAAAAGATGTTACTATAATAAGTTACGAATATTTCTAACTCAAAAACTTTTGCAAGAAACAAAAAAAAAAAAACTATGGGTATATAATCATAGGTGTCATTGTAACCAGAAAAAGTTTCAACGAAATTAAAAATGGTCAGTCTAAAACCCAGTCAATTTGGCATGGAATGCCCCATATACATATAGTATATACATAATTTATCGTCCCTGCACGGTTCGACATTTTTCACGTGAAAATGATCTGGATATAAAATGCGATTCTCTAAAATCACCCGTATGATCGTCAATAGTTACACCTTAAGTTGTATGTAGTATGTACATACATACATACATACATACATATACCGATACTCAAATGTGTAGATACTATGTATATGTATACACATTTACCGATATAAACTTATTTCATTGCATAGTCACTTCTGCCTTTGCTGCGCGAGAGTTGCGCTGCTTGTAAACGACGATGGAAGTTTTATAAGAGTTTCCTCAACCCCCTCCAACCCCAACCCCAACCCTCTCCATCCCAATCCCCTCCCCCCCATCGCGGAATTTAGCCAACCAATCGATCGCCACTCTTCGCATGCCCGGTCACGTACTGATTGCGATTTTTAGGTTATGTCTACTAGCAGCTACCCCTAAAAATCTCGATGGTGACCGCATAATGCGTTGAAAAATATCCGCAAACGAAACATATTATTTAGATTTTTTTTTTTAACAAAGGCGAGTTTAATCTTCTAGGGATTTTTTTTTTCTACTTCCCTCCGCTTTTATCTTCGTTCAAACAAAAGATATCTCCTAAGATAGGAACACGTTTTTTTTTTCTCTCTTGTTCAAACTAACAAAAAATTTTCTAAGGATTTTAATTTTGTTTGTTTGCGTTTTTTGTCCAAACAAACAGAAATAAAATTAAAAAGAAAAAGAATACCTTAGAGATATGACGGTTTTTTTTTTTTTTTGGTTCACATTCAGACAGAAAAATAAATCGCCTAGGGACATTTTCTGTTTTTGATTCTCTTTCCTGTTTATCCACAGAACTGCAAGACTGATTACGTTTTATCGATATATATCTAACTAAGACGATTATAACTTCAAGCAATGTAATTATTGTCGAGACTTGAGTAGAAAAAAAAAATATTGAAGAAGAAAAAAAAAAGTGATGAAATAAAGTTGGCGCCAGGGATACCAAGAATAAGTAAGGTGGGGGTGGCGTAACTCACTGCCCACCACCTTAGGGATTCGAATTGAATTAAGAAGACTAATTCAGGCTTAATCCTCAAGTTAATTTAAAATGGCGTCTTGAGCCTCGCGCGTCCGGTATATAGGTAATACCAACTGCTTGCGCATGCGCGCTGTAACTGATGGATAATTAAATATCCTTAAAACGTATTTTGTCCCTAATACCTTCCTACATCGTCTGAAGAATTCAAAATTGTTGTAATTTTTTTATCCGTTAATTAATTATTGTACACATCTTTGAAAATTTAATTTTCTATGGAATAAAAAAAGAAACTTGAGATAAACGAAAGCGAAGAAACAAAAAATAACTAGGGAATAAATAAAAGAGAAAAAAAAAGTTCCTAGAATATTATTTTTATACAATTTTTCAAGCATTCTTAGTTTATATTATGCAAATTGGGTAGTTCGAGATGGCTATAGGCTAACTGTTAGCTAACTTCAAGGCTGCAGCTGCTGTTGCTGCTGCAACTCCAGCTAATGTAGAATCTCTTTTAATGTATTCCGACAGGCTTGTTAAGTGTATGTTACATGGTAGGTTAAGAGTGACGCTGACACGTTTACTCTGACCGAACAAGGGAAACTACAGAGTGAACTGATGCGATACTGAGCGAAGGATATAAACTAAAAATCTTTATTATACACAGTGTGTTGTTTTTCAAAAAAATTGATAACAAGTTCTAACGATAATTGCAAAGTTTAAAAATCCCGCAAATATCTAAACGCGATGATTGGACGACGTAATTAGATATCTGGGGGAAAAACAAAAATTACTATACAGAAAATAATTTTTTTAGGTTTTATTTCCGGACTCGATTTTTCGAACGTTTATCTTGCTACTAATTCCTCTGCTGATATCTTACGGTGAAATATTACGAATTTTTGAAAATGAATAGTTATTTTTGTTTCTGATCTTCGCTAGTTTATTTCTGTCGCTACTTGTGGGCGACTAACGTGATTAGGGCGAGCGAGCCAATCAGTAATTAGTCTATTAGGGGCAGTGACGCGTACCGAACGAAATAGGGGGTTGGTAGACGAGAAAACACCATTATACTCTGGTCGACCCTCTTGCGATCTGTAGGTTTAAAAACGAAAAAAAAAAAATAAAAAAAAAATATTATATTTCATTCACTTCGTTGGCCAAATCTGTTCAAGATACAAACTGCCAAAGAAAAAAAAAAGAAAATAAAAAATAACCACCTCGTTCTGACGCAACATACTTGGATAAGAAAAAAGTAGGGGGGATTAAATTTTTTTTTTATTTCATTTACTTTTCTGCTTTTTGGGTTTTTTTTGTTCAATGACTCGCAATTTAGCAAATTCCCTAGATACACGCGGTACCTACCTTTATACGGACCTATCTTATACCTACACTTACGTTGCAGATTGTGTCGTGGCTTGACGAGATGTCCTAGCTAAGGATCAGAGCTATATCCAGTTCTGTTCCGTTCTCCGGTTCTCCTATATACTAACGGTAAACTTGCGAGACGACAGATTTCCTCTGGGACCAGTTGGTGGATAAACTTTTTAGCCTCTCTAAGGACAGCTTCATTAGCTTCGGGAGACAAATATCTACAACTGTTCTCATAGAAAAGAAAAAACGAGAAAAAAAAAAAAAAAACTTGCCTTTTTAACGTACAAATATTAAAAAGAATGAAAGAAAAATAATGAAAACGGTACATTTTGGACTATGAGATCTCAAATTCGAAAACAGAATTTTTTCTTCTTTCAATAAGAGCCGGACTTGATTTTTCCAAAATTTTTTGAAGACGTTTCTTTGTGTAATTTTATTTGATGGTCCTTTCAATTTTTAACTTCCTGCAATGACAATTGAAAATTTTCATAAAAAAGGGAAGTTATTGGTTTCGATCCGATTTTCGAAAATCGAGGTTTCATCAGATCTCGACGATTTTTGATCCTGGGAAGCTATTTTGACTATTTTTAGATTGACGTCCGTATATCTGTCTGTGTGTAAACAAATTTTTGTCGTACGATATCTTTAGAACGAATCGACCGATTGGAATGGTCCTCATAGCGATCGAACGGGTTTATCAAGACTCAGATCTGATTAGATTTTGGAGTCGATCGGTCGAGTAGTTTCAAAGTTATTTGAGAAATAAAAATTAGAAAACAATTTTTTTTCTCATGTTTTTAGCGCATAACTATTAAACTGTTCGTGCGATTAGTCTCAAAACTTGATCAGACTTAGCTCTTGGTTAGCCCTTTCGATCGCCGTAAGATTCGTCAAAATCGAACGATTGGTTTAAAAGATATTGCACGAGAAAAATTTCTCTTTTTGTCGTACGATACCTTTGGAACGAATTAACCGATTTGAATGATTGTTGCGGCGATCGAAAGGGTTCATCAAGACTTAGATCTGATTAGATTTTGGAATCGATCGGTCGAGTAGTTTCAAAGTTATTCGAAGAATAGAAATTGAAGAAAAAAAGATTCGTATAGGGAAAATTAATTATACTTATAACCTTCTTTAATTTATTATAAACACAATAGTATCAATTAATTGTAACGTATTTAACACAGCGGGAAGTTTTCGGGTTGGCCCACAGGTCAACCGGTTTCCTGATTTTTTTTATGAAAATTTGTTGTATACTTAATTGATAAGCGTTGACAGTAATTGTCAATTTTGATAAGATGAAGATTTTCCCATTAAATTAAATTACTTATCTATGGGGTTCCATATTACGGAGGAAACACGCCTTTGGAAGTTTGGGACAGAATCCATCATCCGGAGTTCTGATATTCTCCTTGTCAGTCAATTTACCAACAATGATCCTGACAATCTGACAAACCGAAGGGACGCGAGTTTTCGGATATTCCACAAACGAACAGACAAAAATCAAGCTCAGCACTTTACTTTCATTTATTATTCCGGATATTATACCCACTCGCTCGGGAATTTCGCAAAAGCATTCAATTTTTTTTTTTTTTTTTTTCCTTTTTTCTCGACAAACTTTACTCGGAAATTTTACGAACAAAATAAGTAACCGCAATATATAGTCACACAGATTTTTAACCCTTCGTGATCACAATTATTGGTCACAAACGGGTCAAATTGACCCAAGTCAATTTTTTAAACGGTTGCCACGTGAAAACTATCAGTCCGATCGAGACCGAAAAAATACTGGGAAATACTTTGAACATTTTAGAACAAGCAGAAAAAATCGGTATATTAAAATTCAAATGGCAACATGATCAAAAAAAAAAAATCGTAAAGCGATCAATGCGTAAAAAAGACACTTTTTTTTATTCAAAAAATCATAACTTTTTGAATTTTCAATATTTTTGAGTGAAATTATAGTCCGGATACTCGTTGGATATGGTACTTTCAGGAAAAAAATAGTGCTATAGTGTGTGTTTCAAAAAAGTTACTCATTTTGGGGAAAAACAATATTTACCTTCAAATTTCAAGCTCGGGTCATTTTGATCCGCGGTGACTACGAAGGCTTAATGAATAGTTGGTAACTAATACTGTACAAAAAAAATTGCAAACTTCTCTGTAGTGTGAAACAAGAAAAAAAAAAAAAAAAATTGCATAAATTTTTGCCAATAATGGTGAAAAAATTAATTAAAAATTTGAATATGTAAATTTGGTGCAGTCTTTATAGTTTCTTTAAGTTTAGTGCAGTTTAGCGTTTTGGGACTGCAGACGCAAAGGTATTTATATTTTTCTTCTTATTTTCCTTGTATTGTTTTTTTCTCATTATTCTTATTTTCCGTATTCTTCTAATGCTTCTTTTGCTTTTTTCTTCGTCTTATTCTTCTTCTTAATTTTTTTTTTTTTTTTTTTTATTTCTTCTTCTTTTTAGTAACAATTAATTTCACCGCTCGATACTTCTACCCCAATTAATTACTCTCTGGTATACGTATAGGATCTACGGGATATTCTTGTAGTATACGGTATGGTGGTATAGAGATAATGGACGAAAAGAAAAGAAGATAAGAGAAAAGAAAAGAAAATAATAGAATAGAATAGAAGGAAAAGGGTAAAAGAAAAGGTAAAGAATAAAGAAGAGAAAAGAACTGAAAAGAAAAGAAAAGAAAAGAAACAAGTCATTCGCACCCCGAAGGATCTCAAAGATTTCTTCTTATACCGTCCTGCATCTTTGCTCATCAACCCTCGTCACTCTTAACTTCTAAGGTCTAAGTATATATTTTTCGTTTCTTTTTATACCTTTTTTTGTTGTTATACAGTTTATAGAAGCAATGATGAATCCAAGCTCCAGATTTGGAGACTTTCACATCAAACTGACCCACCCCCCTCCCCCCCTTTCAAATTTGCATATTAATTTAATGAATTAGAGAAATTACCAAAATTTTGTTTATATATGAAAAATTTTCGGATGCATTAGATCAAAAATTTATCTTCTCTTTCACATAAAAATATCCATTTCTAAGTCACAATTTCTTTCCTCGATGATTTCGCTTTACTCAAAATCGAATTTTCCGCCCGGCGTGGCGTGTCGATAATTTATTTGATTATTTTTTGAAAAAATTATCATTTTTTTACTGAACGTATGTCGTGGCGGAAAGGTACGTTTGCAACGAAACCTACAGGGAGACACAACACCCTACACCTAATACAAATTTGAAATAAATCAGCGTATAAATCGGTGAATTTTGAAAATGTTTTTTTCAATACAGCTTGCCCCTTTTTTTCCGCATTGAGTTGACCTAAAAATTAATATGTTCACGCAAAAGAGCGTAAAATCTTCCGAACGAAAGCGCATGCATAAACATTTGTCAGATATAATTAAAATCTTTCTAATTTGTTTACTTAGTGAAAATAACGTGCTGAACAGGGGTGGCTGGTTCAAAGCGAAACACCTGATTTATACAGGGTGTTCTATTCTAGAAATAAAAAAGCATTAAAATATATCAAAAAGATGAGGTCACGGAAAAAAATATTTTAAACAAAAAAATTGTTATAGGATTTTAAAGGGGGACATTTTGATCAGGTTTTAAATTTTTTTATGGGGTTTTATGGGCTTTTTATAAAATAAATTTCGTTTTTCAAATAGGTACGTATATTTTTGAATGCTGATTCGTATAATCTACGAAACAATAAACAAAAAATACAATACTTTTGTGAGACACTTTTTTTTTTTTCCTGTAAATTATACAAATCAGCATTAAGAAAAAAATTGGCGTTCCCATGAGAAAACAAAAAAAAAAAAAAAAAGAACAAGAGTTACCTCACAAAAATCCCATAAAGACCTATAAAAATTCAAAACCCATAGACCCTATATCAAAATCTTATTACTTTTATCTAAAATATTTTCTTGTATGACCTCATTCGATTTTAGATTTATTTTAATACTTTTTCTTTTATTTTTTTTTTTTTACTGCAGGGACACCCTGTACATTATACATCTATTAAATAAAACGATGATAAAATAATTCTGAATTATTTATCAACAGTAGGTATAAAATATTTTATATATTTTTTTCCGAAGTTTTTTTTTTTTTATTTCGTATTTTTTTTTTTTACAAACTCTCGACAAAACATATAATAAATAAATTATAACAGTTTCTCGTTCTTCGTTTGATACACACTCAACCGGATATACCTAACAAGTGTATCCTTTGTAGGTATATGTATACATTAATTATTTCGAAGGATGAATAAACTCGAACAAGATATGAATACAAAGCACAACAATAAACCCGCTCTTCATCAGCCAACCCCCCCCCCCCCCCCCCCCCCCCCGCCCCAAGTAAAAAGAGGAGAAAAAAAAAATTATATATTTTATTTTGCCCAAATCTTCTCTTTTCTTTGTATAGAAAATCGGGCAATTATCGTAACATTTTCCTCTTTTCAATAATTTATTTATTATTTTTTTATTTTTGATAATTTTTTTTTTTTTTTTTTAATTCTGGTTAAACAGGAAGATGAATTTTCATCCCTTAAATTAATCCGGACTTTGTATATTTATCGAAGTTAAGTTAGCTAGTTAGTTAGTTAGTTAGTTAGTTAGTCAGTCAGTTAGTTTTTCAAGAGAGATTAATTACCCCCCTCTTAGTTTTACGCGACAGTTTGATATGTCTTTCGAAAGTATAAATGGATCACTTCTAAGATTGGTATATATCTCAGTTTGTCTATAGTATATCCATGACTATACACCGAAAGCGGTAAATTAACTTAAAGATAAAGTTAGGAAGTCAAATTCCCAAGCGAGTATAAGGTATAAGGATATTATACAGGGTGTCCCGAAATTTATGGACTTGCTGCATACCAGTCAATTCCTTGTGAAGAATTGAGACGAAAGTTATCTCTGGAAAAAAGTCCGCGAGGACTTAGTTTTATTGTAAAATGAACTTATAGACGAACCAATCAGCGTTTGGCTTTAGAAAAGACTGGCTTAAATCCGCATCGCCACTCGTCCCATTACCGAAAACAAGACAATAATGTGTCGAGTTCCCCGCTTCGCTTGTCTTGTTTTCAGTAATGGGACGGACGGCGATGAGGATTTTAGCCAGTCTTTTTTAAAGCTGGACGCTGATTGGTTCGTTAATGAGTTTATGTTACAAGGAAACTAAGTCCTCGCGGACTTTTTTCTATAGGTAAATTTTGTTTCAATTTTTTGCAAAGAATCCGATGGTATGCAGTTAGTGTGTGAATTTTTTCGACACCCTGTATATCTACTGCGGTCTCGTCGACCGTAGGGAATGAATTTTCTCGATCCGAAGACTTGGAGCAAAAAACAATAAAAAAAAAAAATAAATAAAAAAGTGAAACAAAAAACAAGCTGAAAAAGCTAAAAAATAATTGAATTCCGAAAAATTCTTTTTCATTCTTTATAACGATAATGAAATTACACTAAGAAAATAAATTCTAAATATTGAAGTTTATTTTTTTAATTTTTTTGAATTTAGGACAATTTTGTTTTTTATCGAAGTAGTATCCTCTCATCCCATTTTTTGATTCAAATATATATTAGACTGGGCTAATAAAATCAACTATTTTTTCTTTTTTTTTTTTTAAGTATATCGAAAATATTATTTGGGATGACAAAAAAAAAATTATTGTGAGAATTTGAATCCTTAATATTAATATTAAGAGATCTATCATCGCAATTTTAGATTTTTTTTCCTGAGCGAGTTTTTCTTTGATCTTGAATAACTTTTGATGGAGTGAATTTAGCCGAAAATGTTAGGAGACTTTTTTTGTAGAGCATTTGATTTCCCATAAGAATATTTATCGGTTTTTTCTCGGGTACTGATTTTTGCATGAATTACAAAATTCCAAAGTTGAAAGATCAAATTGTAAAATTATACCAATTTTTAAGGCATGATTGTAACGAAACGGTTCATCTGACGGAAAATTTTAATCAGACCTTTTTTGCAGAACATTCAATTTCCTTCAAAAAATATTTCAGAGTCAATTTTGTTTAACTCAATGGTTTAGGAGTTCTGAGACAAAAACTCGCTCAGGGAAAAAAAATCGAAAATTGCAATGATAGACCTCTTAATATTAATATCAAGGACTCAAATTCTCACAATAATTTTTATCTTTTGTCACCCCAAGCAATATTTTCGATATACTTAAAAAAAAAAAAAAATAGTCGATTTTTTTAGCCCAGTCTAATTACATGTATACAGTGTGTTCTCGTGTGAAAAACGCCTGTGTACAGGCAACTAAAACAACAAATGATTGGCATTTGTTTTCCACGTAACCAATCGGCACACGATATGAGTTGCAGGAGCCAATATTTCGATTGTTTTATCAGTTTTTTATATGCCATATCCACGAAAACGCACAGTATATGGTATACCTACTGCTGCAGTGTTAGCAGAATTTCACGTTTTAGCTGGGAGTTAGACTAACATCGGTTCACGTGTTTGCAAAACTTTGCTAATTAACTAGGATGTCGTTCATTAATATTCTGCGAGGTAAATGCCAGACAGTTTTCCTTTGTTGATTGTTGTTGTTTTTGGGGTCGGGGATAGGCAGCATCAGCAACAGTAACCAAGGTAGGTATTATGAAAATCTACTCAAAAAATAAAAGAGCCATAGAGTGAGAGAAAAGATTATTTTCTAAAACGATATTTTAAACGATTTTCATAATAGCTTGGGAATTTTTTTTTTTTTTTATGTTTTCTTTATTTTTTTCTTTTATTCTTCGTTCTGAAATTTATCGTGCGGATTATTTTGGCGATAAAATATGGAGGAAAGTTTTCAATTAACTTGATGAATTATTCAAATTAGATTTTTGTTTGTTTTCAATTTTATAAAATTAACCAAAATTTCAAACATAAATCGATGAATTTTTATATACAGATATTATTTCAAAAAATGTAACGAACATTTTTGAAAATATATATTTTTTGTTTCTTACAATCGAATGGGAATTCGATGGAAAGTAGAAAAGAAAAATATAAAAAAAAAAAGAAAAAATAAAAGAACACACACAAAGAAGAGAAATCCGTTAAGTCCTTCTAGAATCTTGATACAAATCCGTGAAATACCCCGAGAAATCCTCAAGATCCCAGAGAATTCTATGAGGATCCGTTAAACGTCTCATAGAATATCGATATAAAAGATCAAAGAATTTAAGAAAATTTGTAAAGTTTTAATGAAATTTTGTTGGATAATGATCGTCGAATTTTGAATTTTATTTTGCGAAATTTGAACAGAATCAAAAACAAAAAAAAAAAATGATGAACGAAATAAAAAAAAAAAGTACAAAACATCGTCAAGTATGGAAAAAAAAAATTTGAAAATTTGAAAAAAAAAATTTGCACGAAATTTCCGAAATACAAAAAATAAAAAATATGAAATTTTATGAAGTATAAGACAAAGACAGAGACAGAGACAAGAGGGTTAAATAAATGAAGTCTGGAAGCAGTTTAAAACAATAAATGAGAAGTAAAATGAAGAAGAAGAAGAAGAAGAAAATAATCTGTTTTTTTTTTTTTTTTTAAGTTGAAAGGGGAGTGTTAAGTGACAAGCTTTATTCATTAACAAAGTGTTATATTTTATATACAAAAGTTTTGAAGTAAAGGATTTTAAAGTTGTTCACTGAACTCGGTTTTCAACTGACTAAGTATTTCAAAAGGACGTGAGTAGATGGTATGGCGGCGGAGGTGTTGTGGCGTAGGATGAAAATAATTTCAGGAAGAATGAAATTTAAACGAAAAGATTTATTGATAGATATTGAAACGTAGTTGGTGAATTTAGAGAAAGAAATAAAGAAATAAAGAACGATAAAACAGAAATAGAAAGAGTGAGAGATGGAGGGAGGGAGAGAGAGTGGCGAGGGGGAGAGAGGGAGGAATTGTCTTAACGTCAGGAAATAGAAAAGCTAGTATGGCAGGAATAAATCAAAAATTATAAAGTAATTTCCTCGGTAGTAGAAACGGGGAACTACCACAAACTGCAAAACTTGACTCAAGAATAACTCGACTCATCTCTCTTCCTTTCTGATGGCTTCCTTCCTTAAACTACGCGCCACAAACTAGGCAGACAGTCAAGTAAAGCTTTTGGGAAACCATAGATGCACGTTTATTTCTTGCTTAATCGTACTGCACTACTTTTATGTATGTTACATACATATATATCTATGTACAGTACATAGATTTAATTTTTGCACACAATGTACTATAAAACAAAGGAAACTTTCTACTGTGATTAATCATGAAAAATTGTCTTTTTTTTGTTTCATCTATTTTTTAATTACCACAGTGTATGTACTTTTCACTTTTATTATTACTTTTCATCAGCTACGGTGATATAAGAAGAGTATTGGTTTCGGTCGAAAAGTGACTTTTGATCATTTCAACGAATCTTCACGTTTTCGACCCTCCAGAATCCGAAAAACAAGTTTTTAGAAAGATCTCGGTCTGTCTGTCGGCCTGTTCGACAAACTCGCGCGGTGATCTCGGAAACGGCTCGATGAAAAAATCTGAAATTCTAAGGACTTTACAACCAAATGATGGGCGTGAAAAATTTCCATGTCTCGTTTAATTTGAACTTCCGGTTCTACCGCAAATGAATCGATTTTCGCTGTTTTACCGACAAATCTATACTTTTTTTTCTGTATTACCTTTCTAAATGAAAGAATATATACTTCCGAGTTGAGAATTTAATATATATAGGGCATTCCTTGCCAATGACACCAAAAAAATTGTAAACATACCCAGATCGAATGAGAATGAATTCACTGTATAAAATTGTTGTTTGTCAATATATAGGGCGATCCTTGCCAATGACAAGAAGAAATTGTAAGTGTACCCAGATCGAATTGGGATTAATCGCACTGTATGAAATTGTTGTTTGTCAATCTATAGGGCATTTTTTTTTAAGTGAAATTTTCAATTTTGATCTTGTTTTCCGATTTTTCATTACTTTTTTATACTTTTTCTTCTCCTGACAAACTTATTTTTTTTCTTTACAATGAAAAGTACTCCGAAAAACTGGTTTTCCGGCTTGTTTTTATTTTTTTTATTTTTATACATTCTTAACCCTTGATCGTTGTGACACCTTCGATTTTAATCAAGCTGGTCACAACCGGGTCAAATTGACCCAAGCCCATTTTTAAACGGTTGCCACTTGAAAACTAATAGTCCGATCGAGACCGAAAAAATACTGAGGAATACTTTGAACATTCTAAAATAGGTAGCAAGAATCGGTATATCAAAATTCAAATGGTAATGTGTTCAAAAAAAAAATCGTAAAGCGTTCAATGCGCAAAAAAGACACTTTTTTACTAAAAAAATCATAACTTTTTGAATTTTCAATATTTTTAAGTTAAATTATAGTGGGGACACTCGTGAGATATGGCAGTTACAGGGAAAAAATAATGCTATAGTGTGTGTTCCAAAAACGGTATTTATTTCGGGAAAAAAAAAAAACGATAATTCCCTTCAAACCTCAAACTCGGGTAATTTTGACCCGCGGTGACCACGAAGGGATACTTTTGGCCACATATTTTTTTTACTCGATTGTTTTTATTTCAAATTTTTATCTCTCACAGATCTCGAGATATGAAATAATTTTTCAATTTTTGTTAATTTTCGAACTTTATTCATTAAATATCGAAATAAAAATATGCATACAAATTTCTTGACTCAAAACGGTCATTTTCATAGAAAAGGCCAATTATAGCTCGATCGTAATTAGTGAATTCTTATTTAAATAACCGAAAAACAAAAAAAATAAATTTTGAAACATATTAATTGATCGCATGGACGATGATTACCTACCTGTAACTATTTTTTATTATATATTATAAATGTTTTCAGTTTTATTACAATATTTTGATCAATACAATATGCACACCTACAACTTTGAAATTTTTATTTGAATATTATGTGTGTTAAAAGAAAAAAAAAATGAAAGGATTTCACATGGAATGCTTCGTGTATGTATGTATGTATGTATGTATGTACATCGTTCATTGATCGGTGAATTAATTCAGAATTTTCCTCTTTAATGAAGTAAACGAAATAAAAAAAAAAAAAAAAAAAACGAAAAGAAAAGAAAGAAAAAAAATGAGAAAAGAATAAAAAAATAAAGAAAGAAAAACCTTTAACGATGCTTGCAATTGAAAATATGGGGTTGATCTCTTAACGAAAACATGAAAGCAGAGGTGCAGAGAGAAAAATTATTTCCCCCCAAAACTCTGCCTGGTCCTCTTCCTTCTCGCTAAAAAGCATTTCTTTGAAGATTTACACAGACGGGTTTCGTAAACCCTACCGCAATTTGTGTTAAAAAAAAAAAAAAAAAAAAAAAAAAGATAAAATTGAACAGTATGAAAAAATAAAACCATCCAAAAAAAAAGATGGTAAAAATATTTAAGAAGATGAATTATTTGATCAAGATATGATTTTTGTCGAAACAGTCTTCTTCCTTTTTGACAAGAAATTCAAAATGAAAATAATACGAATATATCTTATTTCGAAAGAAAAAAAAAAAAAAAAGGAATTTCGAAACTCGTTGAATTCGTAAAAGTATAAAAGTTGATTGCTACAATATCGTTGACGATCGTTATGGAGGTTGGACAGCAAAATTTGGCTTCCACGGGTTTCTGCAGTACTTATACTGCAAAAGTACGTAGGTATAATAAAGGGTTGAAAGTCTTGTTGTTGAGGTCTCATTAATTTACTAGTCACGCTTCAACGATCTTATTGTTAGCCACCGGGTCTTGTGGCTCGGTCAATTAGCCCCGAGAAGAGAAGAGAAGAGAAGAGAAGAGAAGAGAAGACGACTTCAGGTTTGTACGAGAAATATCTTTAGCTAGAATTACAACCGGCTTCCTTGATGCAAAATTACTACTGCCACGTCGCTATTAGTATTACTACACCGACAAAACTTAACGGCGTAACAAAAATGACGGTGTACATTTTAAATCAAAATTTAAAGAATCAAAAAATAAGATCTGAGTACCAAACTGTTTCACATTAGTTTGCCTATCGAGTGAACTAAAGAAAATTTCGTGCAATGATTAAAATTTTGAGAAAATTGCAAAAATATTTGAAACAATTGAAGTTTTTTGTTTTTGCGTTCTTTCACTGTTACATTCCGATCGATAGTTCATATCGATGTATTCGTAGTTCACGCAATAGGTACATTTAGTTCAATGCTTTAGAGTTTTTTATTTAATTTTTTGAACTACTTTTTTTTCATGTAGAATGTACACCGTGAGAAAGTTTGTTAGTTTGTTTTTTTTGGAATTAGTTTCTTTGGTTATTTTTTTTAATCGTTGACGACAGTAATTACTAATTATAATAAAACAGGTACTTTTTTTTGAAGAGCTAATCTTTCGTTTTACGTGTTTAATATAGAAATTTCAATTCCTCCGAGGGTGACATTTTCTCTTAATTAAATAACCTGGATTATCCAATAATTATGTAATTAGCATCTTGAATTGATTCCCCTCAGGAGAGACGATTATTAATTATGGTAATTTTTCGAATAAGACACACCTTACCGGAATCTCTCTAATTCCAGTTGATGTCTGCGACAATAATAGTCAGGATTTGTTGCGATTTTATTTTCATTTTTGATTCTTTTTTGTTTTATATTTTCATTATTTCGTTGTATTGTTTTCTATTTTTCCTTCTCCATTTCTCTCTCTCGCTCTCTCTTCTTTTTGAGAGCCGTTTACTTACGGGTCAGTCGGTAGGAGCGAGGTGGATAAATTTATGGATATTCTCTTTCTGGATAAGAGAAAACCCCGAGAGTATGGGTAAGGGAGGGGTAAAAGTTGGCAAATCTGCCAACCAAGTCGTCGCGACGCGTCGCGTCGCGACGGTTACAACCGTCAGCGTGAAACACGGTCAGACCTTAGCTCTCTGAGACAAGCCAAACCGGGGAATCCCAGTCTCGATAAATTATTATTAAACTGACAATGGAATCCGTTAACCACGGAACAATCTATACACACTATACACGCCTTTAAAATAACACATTTTTTATAACGACCCATATTTCTTCAAAAACTATATTTCAACTCTGCAATCTTCGATTTTTGATTTTATTTTTTATTTTTTATTTTTTTTCTGGACAGAAATTATTGCTCAGAAAACAAACTTCTCTGTCATAAATAATTTTCTATCATTTCCGTGACGGTCACCGACAGCTTTTTCAATATTACTAACATGCTGCTTACGTTGCTATTATTGCTATCATTCCTCCAGTCTTTGGTTTCCGATTTTTTCTTTAGCTAGAAATTATTGGTCAGGAAACAAGCCCACAAATGTGGCACAAATAATTTTCAATCATTTCCGTGAGGGTCAAAGACAGCTTTTTTAATATTGCTAACATGTTGCTTACGTTGCTATTATTGCTATTATTCTTGCAATCTTTGGTTTATGATTTTTTTTCTGGCCAGAAATTATTTTTCAGAAAATAAGCCCACAAATGTGTCACAAATAATTTCTAATCATTTCCGTGAGGGTCAAAGACAGCTTTTTTAATATTGCTAACATGTTGCTTGGGTTGCTATTATCGCTATTATTCCTGCAGTCTTTGGTTTCTAATTTCTTTTCTAGCCAGAAATTATTGTTCAGAAGACAAGCCCACAAATGTGTCACAAATAATTTCTAATCATTTCCGTGAGGGTTAAAGACAGCTTTTTTAATATCGCTAACATGTTGCTTACGTTGCTATTATCGCTATTATTCCTGCAGTCTTTCATTTCTTATTTTTTTGTTTCTAGCCAGAAAATATTGTATAGAAAACGAACTCACAAATGTGTCACAAATATTTTTCAACATTCCCGTTACGGTTAAAGACAGTTTTTTATATATTACTAACAGATTGCTGTCGTTACTATTGTCGTTGCTATTATTCCTGCGGTCTTTAGCTTCTGATTTCATTTCTCGCCAGAAATTATTGTTCAGAAAACAAACTTTTGGTTTGTAAATAATTTTCAACCATTCACGCAACAGTTAAGGACAACTTTTTTAATCTAACTAAATCATTACTTTCGTTGCTATTATTGCTATTATTACTACATTATTTAGATTTTCAGATCCTACAACTTATATTCTCCAGATAACTAAACCTTTGTTATTTGAATGACAACTAAACATTTATATTTATAAAAAACTAGCACTTTTTGAATAACCAACGATGCTGTTACTGCTATTGGTGACGTCATTGCTATCATTGATATTACCACTTTCGTTGCCATTACTGCTATTTTTCTTATTATCGTTGCCAGTTATTTCATTAATACTATTACTGCCATTACTGGCATATTGCCATTGTTGCTATTACTTCTGGCATTGCTATTATCACAATATTATTTCTATTTCAGTTTTTTTCGTCCTCATAATTATTTAGAAACTAGCAGAACTCTCTTGGGAAATTAATAACCAACGATTTTGAATGATCAAAAATAACTTTTTCACATTACTAGCGATGCTAAAATTGCTATAATTGCTATTATAATGAAATGACATCTGTTCTAAATATTCTTGTCGTAAATTATTCAGAAGCTAGAATACTCTTGTAAAAAAAAAAAACATATAAATAAAATAAATGATAATAATAAAAAGAGGAAACTAGCAATCAACGATTTCCAGACAATTTAGACCCAGTTATTCCTCCATACTTATTCCGACCATATTTCTGCTTATCTATTATTTTATTTTCTCTATTTTTTTACTACAGTAAAAAAGAATCGATCGTTTCTACATTAACGGGGTTTCGCCCTTCACAGTGGTGGTTTGGAGCTATCAGTGGGACATGTAATAACCATGAAAATAATTGGAAGCAATAAAGTTGGTTTGGGATAGGGCGGATGGGAGGGGGGCAGCGCAGACAGTCAAATCCTCTGATCGTGATAAAACTGGCTCCTCCTTGGTTCAGGATACCGAGAATAAGGGACGAAGGGATCGAGATCGGGATCGAGCAAAGGAAAGAGCCCACGCCACGACGACGAACCAGCAGTAGATCCACTGTCAAACTCTCCTACTCGAATATCCCAGGCGTCCCATACGTTTTATCCGGTGGTCTTTTAAAGTCTGAACCCACGGGATTGGGGAAAGTTTAGCGAAGGGTATAATCGATATAAGACACGTTCAATGGGCTTGGGAACGGGATAACTTTGTGCTTGCCTGCCTCCCTGCCTGTTCCGCCGTGGGGAAGGATTTTGCCAGAATCCAAGAAATTTATTACCAAAATTTACTTTCTTTCATTCATTCATTTTAGTTTCTACTATTTTTAACATATTATGCAAGTGCTACATAATCAGAATCACCTCATCTTTGCCTGTCTTAAAATTTTGTTCATAAAATTCAAAAATAAAAGCAAAACACTGAAAATAGTACTTTTCGATACTAGTGCGAGAATGTTGATTCTCGGACGTGTGTGAAGTTTTTCGCCCGATTGAAGCGAGGGTGACAATCACACGAGTCGAGAATCATCTTTCGCACGTGTATCGGACTTTGTTTTTCAACACAACGTGCCAAAAGTTGAATTTTGTGCAATCGAAACGGGCGCAAAATCAAACTTTGCGCCCGGCGTATCAAAAAATCATTTTTCTTCATTTCTTTCTCCGTTTTTGGTCCAATATTGGAATAATTGTTTGGTTTATGGTCCTACTCGTACCCATCCTTACTTTTTCTCTTCCTTAATCTTCTTCTTCTTCTTCTTCTTCGTGTGGGATGAATGTGATATATAGTAGAAGTAGGAGGCGTTCCGCGAAACGAGTTTGCGAACGAATCAATAGAAACTAAGAGGAACAAACTTTGCAGTCCCTATTAATAAAAGAGTGAAAGTATAAGGTATATCCTCACGTCCAGAGGACATATATGGGGGCTTAAGTGTTGGTGTTAGTAGATATGTGAAATATCAAAAGAAGAAAAACTCGATAAAATAAAATAAAAAATAAATAAATAAAAAGAAAATAGAAAAATGATTGATGTGGAATTTATTATTTCTATAGTAGTTAATAATTCAATTTTAATTGATAGTTTTCGAGTTTCTAACTTTGTTGGAAATATATATGGACAGATATATATATATATACGAGGTAAAGTTTGATAATACTTACGGTATTCTGTATAGTAAAGAGTGGTGGGTACCTATATATGATATATGGTAGTGGTGGTAGGGTCTATCAATTATTATCCGTGAACTTCTGAGCACGAAACAATAGAAACTGCTTAATGAGAATTTGTAGAATGCATACATCGTCGCGTAGACCCTTACGGTAGTGAATGGATAGCAGATAATGAGTTTTGAATTAATTACCAGAGATATCATTAGCCCCCTAATTGTTGGCAGCTCTGCTCCATCCTTTCGACAAACCATTTTATGCAAACTGAATATTATAGTTTTTTTTTTTTTTTTTTATTTGTAAATGTTATAAGAAGACCTAAGAAAACTAGAATTTTGGAAAAATTATTCTAAGATCTATTAACATTTTCTTAAATTTCTTTCATCTTATGAACTTTGCCTCAAAACTTGGATTTAGTCTACCGAATAAAAGCGATACAGGGACGGTTCAACTTAAAATGAAATTTTTTTTCAAATTTTGATATACAATATTGGGAAACGAATTTGTTTCAACGAAAAACCAATAATATATAAAGACAAGATCATTCTTCTGTAGTCGTGAACAAGTAGCAGACAAGTTTTTTGTTCAAAGTTGACAAAAAAAAAAAAAAAAAAAAGAAAAAAAATGTTTTGAAGTAAAAAATTTTCGTATCAAAAAAGAAAATTCATTGAATATCATTGGTTAACCCCGTAATTACATCAAGGTAAAATATTTCTTTCAAATTCGAATAAGTTTCGATGAACTATGCGACCTGTATTCTACGACAACCGCATTTTGTTTCGGTACGATAAATCGATGTAAAGACACCGAGTCCATAAGATTTGAAAATAATTTTGAATAGTATCTCAAAATCCTAGTAATTAGCTGTGAAAAAAATCACGAAGCCGGTTGACCTGTAGGCCAACCCGAAAACTTCCCGCTGTGTTAAATACGTTACAATTAATTGATACTATTGTGTTTATAATAAATTAAAGAAGGTTATAAGTATAATTAGTTTTCCCTATACAAATCGTTTTTTCTTCAATTTCGATTCTTCGAATAACTTTGAAACTACTCGACCGATCGATTCCAAAATCTAATCGGATCTAAGTCTTGATGAACCCTTTCGACCGCCGCAACAATCATTCAAATCGGTTAATTCCTTCCAAAGGTATCGTACGACAAAAAGAGAAATTTTTGTCGTGCAATATCTTTTAAACTAATCGTTCGATTTTGATGAATCTTACGGCGATCGAAAAGGCTATCCAAGAACTAAGTCTGGTCAAGTTTTGAGACTAATCGCACGAACAGTTTAGGAGTCATGCGCTAAAAACATGAAAAAAAAATTGTTTTCTAATTTTTATTTCTCAAATAACTTTGAAACTACTCGACCGATCGACTCCAAAGTCTAATCAGATCTAAGTCTTGATAAACCCTTTCGATCGCCATAAGAACCATTCCAATCGGTCGATTCGTTCTAAAGATATCGTACGACAAAAATTTGTTCACACACACACACATACGGACGTTCATCCAAAAATAGTCAGAATAGCTTCGAAGGACCCCAATACGTCGAGATCTGATGAAAACTCGATTTTCGAAAATCGGACGTGAACCAATAACTCCCCTTTTTTATTCAATTTTCAATTTTCATTGCGGAAAGTTAAAAAACCGAATCAATAAAATATTTCTTCACGTTTTGCCAGTGGTTTCAAATAAAAAAAAATTTCCACCCCTTCTTAAGATCGTTACGTTGGTTCGAATTTCTTATCCGTACAAAATAGGGATTGATAAAAATGTATCACATATCAAGTTAATAGGTATAGAAAATTTTCGTAAAAATCTTACACTAATAATTATTCTCATTTCTTGCAAAGTCAGCTAGTGTGGTGCGGTAAAAGTTTGTGTAACAGTCTGTAAACTCTCTAGCCATTATGAGATTAGGAGGGTAGTTTTTCACGGTAGCTGGAGACACCGGCGTCGTTGGGGGATGGGATGGGGGGTGGGGGGTGTAGAAAAACGGGGGGAGGTTTGGAGTATAGCCGCGGGGGCAAACTCTGTAAGTAAGTATAAAGAAACTGGGGAAAAGCTACAGAAATAAAGGAACTAAAGTTTTGGAAGGGAATTAGCATTTTTGTTTTTATTTCCTTCCCTTATACCTCCCACCCTTAAATGGGACAGAAAGAAAGACGTCTTCTTTGGGTTTTGGTTTATCAGAACGCGATTATCTCTCCTTGGTATAACGTATACCGTCTTCTGTACCTTTATACCTTCACACCAACGAACTGAATTCTCTCTTCTTCCTCCACTCATCAGAAGATCTAATCGCCCCCCTCCCCCAAGGGCCGCTAGACGTTTCACCGGCTGCCCCTGCCCCCCTTCCCATTCCCCCCTTTAACACCCTTAAAACTTTACTCTTCAACAACTCGGACATCTTTTTATTCTCACTTTGTTTCTTGACGCTATTTCGAGATTTCTTTGTATCTTTATTCTACAGTCGAGTTTTATAGCTCAAGATAAACGATTCATCGTTTCTTATGGGTATCGTGGTTATACTAATTAGATTAATTACACTCAAAGGATAGTTATTACAATTTGTTTTATTGTTAAATCATTAAATTTATTCATTTAATTGTAGCTATAATTACTGTAATTGCTGCTATTGATAAAATTACTATAACTATACCATTATTACTATAATTACTATAATTGCTATTTCGATGCAATTGCTATACAATTACTGAGACCACTTTTTGTCATATTTACTATTATGGTCAGAATTTCTATTATTGCTATAGTGACTAATATGTCAATAATTATGTGGCGTATACTATGATCGCTATTATTGCTAGAATTGCTACAATTACGATTATGTCTACAATTACTATAACTACCAATATTGCTAAAATAACTATAATTTCTATTTTTTTATTTTTTTTTAAATATTTATTTGCTATCAATGCCAGAATTGCTGTAACTGACACCATTGCTAGAATTGTCAGAGTTGCTCGTTGCTATACAGTTACTAAAGCCACTTTTTGTCATATTTGCTATTGTGGTTAGAATTTCTGTTATTGCTATAGTTGCTAATATGTCAATAATTATGTGGCGTATACTATGATCGCTATTATTGCTAGAATTGCTACAATTACGATTATGTCTACAATTACTATAACTACCAATATTGCTAAAATAACTATAATTTCTATTTTTTTATTTTTTTATTAAATATTTATTTGCTATCAATGCCAGAATTGCTGTAACTGACACCATTGCTAGAATTGTCAGAGTTGCTCGTTGCTATACAGTTACTAAAGCCACTTTTTGTCATATTTGCTATTATGGTCAGAATTTCTATTATTGCTATAGTTGCTAATATGTCAATAATTATGTGGCGTATACTATGATCGCTATTATTGCTAGAATTGCTACAATTCCGATTATGTCTACAATTACTATAACTACCAATATTGCTAAAATAACTATAATTTCTATTTTTTTATTTTTTTTTAAATATTTATTTGCTATCAATGCCAGAATTGCTGTAACTGACACCATTGCTAGAATTGTCAGAGTTGCTCGTTGCTATACAGTTACTAAAGCCACTTTTTGTCATATTTGCTATTGTGGTTAGAATTTCTGTTATTGCTATAGTTGCTAATATGTCAATAATTATGTGGCGTATACTATAATCGCTATTATTGCTAGAATTGCTACAATTACGATTATGTCTACAATTACTATAACTACCAATATTGCTAAAATTACTATAATTTCTATTTTTTTATTTTATTTTTTTAATATTTATTTGCTATCAATGCCAGAATTGCTGTAACTGACATCATTGCTAGAATTGTCAGAGGTGCTCGTTGCTATACAATTACTACAGCCACTTTTTGTCATATTTGCTATTGTGGTTAGAATTTCTGTTATTGCTATAGTTGCTAATATATCAATAATTATGTGGCATATACTATGATCGCTATTATTGCTAGAATTGCTAGAATTGCTAGAATTGCTAGAATTACTATTTTCGATACAATTTCTATAACTGCAATATTATTGCTATCATTTCTATTGCTTGTAAAACTTGTTATAAATCTAGTCATAGCAATAATTTATATAATTCCTATTCCCGAAATTCGGACTGTCCTATTATATTTCTGTGTTTCATTTGAGGTGTTGAGTTTGGTTTTCTTCCTATAGCTATTGATCGTCGGTCTGTTTCAATGTGTAAACATTAACCAGTGTGGACTAATTACCCTCAAAGGCTAATTTCCAGGTGCTTAATTTATTGTTGCACCAGTGACTAGAGCTACCTTTCCGTTACTCTAGTTCTGGCTCTTGACTCCTGGCTCTTTGGATCTTCAGACTGTGAAATTTACCAAGTTATAGCCAATTGCAGATGTTTACTGTTTCCGTGAGCAAACTCAGCTCCCTTACTTGCTTGCTTCAACTTACCTTGGCTTCACGTCGGGATGACTACCATTCATTGGGGCTAGGGAGAGAAGGGCTAATGCTAACGGTTACTGGTTACTCGGGTGTTTCTCAATTAGGTGAGTTGGAATTGCAGATTGACCAAAAGTTACGTCAAGCTTGGGTTACAGGAAGACGTCTGTCTGCACCGAGATTCCCTATAATTTCAAGGGAAACAAGTTTAAGGGTGCAATTTCAGGTTACTGTAAATACCTGCAACGTTTCTGAACTCAAAAAAAGAAACAAAAACGAAAAATGGAATGGTGGACGGGAATTGAAAATTTCTTTCATCAAATCAAAGAGTCATTCAGAGACTTTTATCCGTTTTAATAGAACAATATATTATTTTTTCGCGCCAAAATAAATAAGAAAAAATAAAGATAAATGAATTCAGTAAAATTTTATGATATTTACAACTGAGAATTAATTCCAGTGGAAAGTAGGTAAGGACTGGATATCTCGAGTACTTCGACCTTACTACGTACGTAGGTACTTACTATTTTCTCCGATATCCAATTACCCATTAGGCAGTCGATTTCCTGGAGCGAGCTTGCAGACTGTTCATGCCACATCATGTGCCTGTAGACTTGAGTGAATTTTCAATGCTACTAACTCTAGTAGTTTCATCGATTTCAAGTTTTAAAGGAGGAAGAAAAAATTTCAATAAAATTCCTCATACTGAAATCTCTCAACCGCATATGTATATCGTCGTATATATCGATATTAGCTCACTGGGTTACGGGAACAGCCAATTATTTTCAACCTAATTTACCTTTACTTATTTCTATTATTTCAACGAGATTTGTATTTGTTTTTTTAACTTCCCGCAATGAAAATTGAAAATTTTCATAAAAAAGGGAAGTTATTGGTTTCGGTCCGATTTTCGAAAATCGAGTATTCATCTGATCTCGACGTTTTGGGGTCCTAGGAAGCTATTCTGACTATTTTTGGATGGATGTTCGTATGTGTGTGTAAATAAATTTTTGTCGTCACGATATCTTTGGAACGAATCGATCGATTGGAATGGTTCTTATGGCGATCGAAAGGGTTTATCAAGACTTAGATCTGATTGGATTTTAGAGTCGATCGGTCGAGTAGTTTCAAAGTCATTTGAGAAATAAAAATTCAAAAACAATTTTTTTCTCGTGTTTTTAGCGCATGACTCCTAAACTGTTCGTGCGATTAGTCTCAAAACTTGATCAGACTTAGCTCTTGGATAGCCCTTTCGATCGCCGTAAGATTCATCAAAATCGAACGATTGGTTTAAAAGATATTGCACGAGAAAAATTTCTCTTTTTGTCGTACGATACCTTTGGAACGAATCAACCGATTTGAATGATTGTTGCGGCGATCGAAAGGGTTCATCGAGACTTAGATCTGATTAGATTTTGGAATCGATCGGTCGCGTAGTTTCAAAGTTATTCGAAGAATAGAAATTGAAGAAAAAAAGATTCGTATAGGGAAAACTAATTATACTTATAACCTTCTTTAATTTATTATAAAGACAATAGTATCAAATAATTGTAACGTATTTAACACAGCAGGAAGTTTTCAGGTTGGCCCACAGGTCAACCGGTTTCTTAATTTTTTTTTTTTTTTTCACTTTTAATTTTTATTGTTGAAATTCTCTGATAAATAGCATTAAGATTCCTGCCATTGTTGCTGTTACTATATCGATTCTATAATAACCGAAATAGTAATAATTGTTATCATAATTATTGCTTACGTATCTACAATCGCTAATATTACTGGAATTGCTGTCGCTATTATTCCAATATAATTATAAGTTATAATTGCTATATAATTGCTATTATCAGTAACGAAAGTGAGAAATATCAAGTGGAAACTTTACAAGAATCATATCAATTTTCCTAATTAAATTTAATAAACCGATCAGACGTTTGAGTTTCTACTTGGTTAGTCAAATTTGAAACAATTAAGGGTTGTATAAGTTACACGAAAGTCCTACTAGTAGGTAATAGAATTGTTATTAGAATCCACGAAGAGCGTTTGTGGTTTTGCTAGAAATTAAATTATCATGAGTATGAAAAATGTATAAAAAAATTTTAATATATAAGCGTTGTGTGCTTATATACATATAGTTCTACATGCGCATAGTTGTTATAGCTGGTATATGTTCCACTTAACCATTACCACGTTTGTTAAAGCATGGTTAAGGCGGGTAGGGTATAGAGGTGGGTAGGGGTACCTACATACCAGCCTCGAATCACTCCAGGATAAGGCAAGAAACACTTGGCGTTCTTGTACCTGAATTATAAACAAATTTGGTTGAACAAGGGTGGAAAGACTTCCACGATATATAGTCGCATAGTGTATGTATGTACCATATACCTACACGGTTCTAAAGACGTTCCTATGTACTTACCCATGCAGTCTATGTATATATATACATACATACATACATAACATACACACATTTATCTATGTACAATATACATATATACATATCTTTATACCTAAAACATACCGCATAGTACGCGTCTCTCATTCTGCAGGTATACATGCGGTAAATGGTATATATATATGGTGGGTAGTAAGTATGTATAGGTATATGCATATATACAAGGGTTGTGCTTCGAAGTGACAAACTTCTACAACAATTCAGCCCTCGTTCGTGCTACCCTGTGTGCAGGTCCCGCATGTGAGTTTACCTCACGAAGTTTTCGGTATATAAAGACAGTAAGAGAGAGTGAGAGAGAGAGAGAGAGAGAGAGAGAGAGAGAGAGAGAGAGAGAGAGAGAGAGAGAGAGAGAGAGAGAGAGAGAGAGAGAGAGAGAGAGAGAAAGAGAGAGAGAGAGAGAGAGAGAGAGAAAGAGAAAGCGAGAGAGGAGAAAGTAGAATCTTTGTCGTATGTATTCTGTATGTGTATGTGTACATACAATGTGCATTGTAAACTGGTACTGATAAGTTTCTTGTGCTCCTTCTCAGTTGGAAGGATCCCCTAAATTTTAGTCGCTGTACAGCGCTGCGCCCTTGGCTAAATTCGAAGAAAGATACACACCCCTATATATGTATGTATGTGGGTATATATTGTACCATTTATGCGATATATATATTCATAAATAGATCGAAACTCCTTTACTGTAGATCAATTCCTCAGATACATATATATTTCGAATGATTTTATATCATACTTTGAACCCATGGGACCAAACTACCGTAAGGGATGAAAAAAGAAGAAGAAAAAAAGCGGGGTTTAAATCTGATTTTTCCTATCGTAGATTCAAGGATTTTTAAGGATGGCCTAATCTTCATTATTGTTACGATTGCTGTAATGGAAATATTTTTATTGCTACTATATTGCTAATATTACTATACAATTGCTATTATGCGGCATAGTTGCTACTATTGCTTTTTTTTTTGTCGGAATTAATAGAATTGCGTAATTGCTATTATTGCTGTGACTACATAGTGATCATAATATATCTATTGCGGCAATCATTACCATAATTTCTACTGCAGCTTCGATTATTGCTGTTTTTAATTCCACTTTTATCTTTCTCATCGATAACATAGCTCTGATATTGCTAAAATTGCTAACTTATTATAATCAACAAAATTCTCATTGCTACTACTGCTAATATTACTATTATTGCTATTATTACATAATTTCTACTGTTGCTATTGTTACTTTTCTTGTTAAAATTACTATAATTGCATAATCGCTATTATTACTATATAACTACATAGATGCTATAATAACCAATGCAGTAATATCATTACCATAATTTCTATTGTATCTATTATTGGTTCTAGTTTCACTGTTCCTGTCCTCATTGATACGATATAGCTATTATTGCTAACTGAATTATTAATATTCTTATTTCTACTTTATCGCTGATATTGCTATTATTACTATTCTTGGATAATTCTTACCGTTGTTATTATTACTCTACTTATGAGCATTACTATATGTATAATTGCATAATTACTATTATTGCTATAACTAAATAGTTGCTATAATAGCTATTCTGATAGTTATTACCATAATTTTTACTGTTTTTATTATTGCTTCTAATTTTGCTGTTTCTTTCTACATCGATATCAAAGCTGTTATTGCTAAAATTGTTAAATTATTGTAACTAATAACACACTTATTGCTATTATTGCATAATTTCTACTGTTACTATTGTTACTTTTCTTGTCAAAATTACTATAATTGCATAATCGCTATGATTACTATATAACTACTACTACTATAACTATTGTATCTATTATTGGTTTTAGTTTCACTGTTCCTGTCCTCATTGATACGATATAGCTATTATTGCTAACTGAATTATTAATATTCTTATTTCTACTTTATCGCTGATATTGCTATTATTACTATTCTTGGATAATTCTTACCGTTGTTATTATTACTCTACTTATGAGCATTACTATATGTATAATTGCATAATTACTATTATTGCTATAACTAAATAGTTGCTATAATAGCTATTCTGATAGTTATTACCATAATTTTTACTGTTTTTATTATTGCTTCTAATTTTGCTGTTTCTTTCTACATCGATATCAAAGCTGTTATTGCTAAAATTGTTAAATTATTGTAACTCATAACACACTTATTGCTACATTATTGCATAATTGCTACCGCTGTTATTATTGCTTTTATTTTTAAAATAATTCTCTAATTGCATAATCGCTATTGTTGCTATAATAGCTACTGTTTTGATTATTGCTTTTGAATTTACTGTTCTCTTTCTCATCGACATCATAGCTATTATTGCTAAAATTGCTATAATTTCTACTTTTTTGACCATAGTAACTATTACTATTTTGCTATATCTTTGACCATTACTATTGCTATAATAAATCACTACTATATAACAATAAATTGCTATTTATTGTTATATTAGGTCCCAATACAATCAGCTATATGTATTACAATTTTCAACTCAAATTTCCTCCCCCATAAGTATCTACACGTATGATTATTGATTAAAATGAGGCACTCTCTACGATAGCTAGCGTAATAGATACATTAAAACGGAGGTATGGGCAGGTTCCAGCGACGTACTATAACACATGGATACTATAGTTTACAGCTAGTCAACTTTGTACTACATATACTAGGTTTATGCATAGAGAATGTATGCATGCATGCACCAGCTTGTTCTCAATTTATTTTCATTAGCACTTCCCTACCAAAATCAAATTATATTATATACATATATACCTACTGCTATATATGTATATTATACTCCTTCATTTCGTCGTCCTTCCTGGCTATATAAGCTATAACTAGAAATATAATTTTAGTTTAAAAATATAATGATAAAAGTTGAAGTTGACGTTGAAAATAAAGAAAAAAAGAGGTAATTGCTGTACAGACTTGAGGCAACATCAAATATCAATGAAAATTATAAAATTTTATGACTAAAAATGTTTTAGAATTTTTATTTTTTTCACTTTTTTCTTATTTTGATAATTTTTTTATTTTTTTATTTTTTCCCCCGAAGTTCTTTACACGCTTTGAACATACAGAAGTGAATCTACTCTAGCTTCATTTGTTACTCTCATTAGTCTTGTGGACATTTCATTCCGCTGCTATACTGCTTCTACTCATCCTTCTATTCCTACTCGTTTTATCCGCCTCTCGCTAACGGGGGGGGGGGGGGGGGGGGGGGGGGGGGGAGATGGAAAAATTATATTTGTAGAACTCAGCGAACTACGAGGTAGAAACTCGCTAAGTTTACTGAAAATTTTTTCTTCCTTATGGATGGTCGAGGACGTTCATATACCTTTTACCTATATACCTCGATATAAAATTACAATTGCAGAAATAAGTGATCGAGAAATTAAAAAAAAAAAAAAAATATCAAATTTTTATATTTTTCGCAATTTTTTTCGAATCTCTATTTATGAATTTGTTTGATTTTTCATTTTTTTTTTTTTTTTTGTCATAATTAATCAAATAATTTCTTTTTCGCTACTTCTATGAACATCAATTCATTTTAACAAATTCAAAATCATGTGTTACTATTGCGGAGAACTGTCCAGGCTTAGGCAGCTTTGACACATTAGCGGAGAGCTACCTGTCCAATAATGTGATTAATTAGAGGTGAACAATGGGCTAGCTACCCCAGCAGCCTGAACAGATATATGGCGCTATTAAATCTTCCGGTATAATCGGGGGTCTGTGTCGCTATACTATCGGGGAGTTTAGAAATATTTAACAGTCGCTTTGGTAGCGGGAAATAAAAATAAATGAATACAAAAATTATTCCAATTTTATTACAGAATACAGAAAAATTAAAAAACGATATGAAAACGAAACTATTTTTTTGTCTATCTTGTCGAAATATTTTTACGGACGAATTAAATATCGCGATTAAATTCGGTGGGGAACGTTTGATGAAAAAATGTTTCATAAAAAAATTTTGGACGTTATAAAGACGCGCGTTTTATGTTCAACAATTTTTTCTGTGAAATGATTTTTACAGAAATTAAACAGCTTTTTAATTCAAAATATATGAAAAAATCTAATAGAAAGTAAGAAACAAAAAAGAACTTTTCTATTCATTCGTCTGTCTTGTCGAAATTTAAGTGCCAAATATTTTTGCGGATGGATCGAATACCGCGATTATATTCGTTGGTAAATGTTTGATGAAAAAATGCTTCATACAAAAATTTTGGGCATTATAAAGATGCGCGTTTTATGTTCAGCAATTTTTTCTGTGAAATGATTTTTACAGAAATTAAACAGTTTTTTAATTCAAAATGTATAAAAAATCTGATAGAAAGTAAGAAAAATTATTGCACTTGGTGTCTTATACAACATAGCTAGCTGCATTTTCAAGTTATTCTGCCGATAAGGACTGTTAGCACGAAAACCCTCTCTAAAACCCTTATACCTATACCCTGTCCTGTTCTACCCTGTCCTACCCTACCCTACCTTACCCTACCCTATCCTACCCCTAGCGAAGTGCGACGTCAGCGATAGATTCACTGCAGAGGTTCTTGCCACTTAGCAGCATACCCCATCCCCTTGCAACAGTAAGATATCATCCATATTGTCCCAAGTGACGAATGAATCCGTTCTATTATACGTTATAACGATCGTGAAAGTTTTTAAATTCTTTATTTGAGAAAATAAAATAAAAAATTATTTTTTCGTTTTTTAAAAATTCTCAGCCCTTCTTTTTTCTTCTTCTTCTTCTACCTTTCATCAGTTTGACCGATAAGAAAAGTATATTGGTTTCGGTTGAAAAATGACTTTTACCAATTTCATCGAGTCTTATTACACCCTCTTCTCGTTTCTAATATCCGAAAAACAGATCGAATGAAAGATGGGAAGTTTGTGCGGAACAAACTCTATAACGAATAGAATTAGGTGAATCTCGGAAAAGTTATTAGATGAAAATTTTTGAAATTTGCAGAGTTTCTTATATATAATTCTCTAATAAATGGGAGTGAAAAATTTTACATAACATTTCGTTCGATTCTTTTACTTCAGTTTTGGTTTTTTTCTTCTTCTTCTTTTTCTTGTTTTTGAGTAAAAATTTTGTTGATAAAAAAAAAGAGCAAACGTTTTTTTTTTTTTTTTTCTTTCTTTTTTGTTCTCTCATCCTGCATGTAAATTTAAAAAGTTTAGATACCTACACTGACCACAAAACGAGGTGTTTGAGCCTATACAAGGATTTGGAGAGTTGGTTGGTATGGTAAACAGTAAAGCTCATGCGTTTGTCCTAATTGAGATCTATGGTCCGGGGTTCAGGCAGGTTTCAGTATAAAACAAAGAAAATCATTTAAATAAAAGTAAGATTAGTTTCGGGCTGGTCAGAACCCTTTGGGCGCTGCCCAGAGGGTCGATATATCATTCGTTCGAATATATCGCGTGATACTTTGTAAAAAGAAAATATATATATGGTAATAAATACAAAAAATATTGAAAAAAATACAAAATTACAAAATACAAAAAAGAAAAAAAAAATATATAAAAGATGATAATTTTAGGATAATTTTTTATTTTGTTAATATTCATTTTTTTCAACTTCCCGCAATGAAAATTGAAAATTTTCATAAAAAAGGGAAGTTATTGGTTTTCATACGATTTTCGAAAATCGAGTTTTCATCAGATCTCGACGTTTTGGGGTCCTAGGAAGCTATTCTGACTATTTTTAGATGGACGTCCGTATGTGTCTGTGTGTGAACAAATTTTTGTCGTACGATATCTTTAGAACGAATCGACCGATTGGAATGGTTCTCATGGCGATCGAAAGAGTTCATCAAGACTTAGATCTGATTAGATTTTGAAGTCGATCAGTCGAGTAGTTTCAAAGTTACTTGAGAAATAAGAATTAAAAAACAATTTTTTTTTATATTTTTAGCGCATAACTCTTAAACTGTTCGTGCGATTAGTCTCAAAACTTGATCAGACTTAGCTCTTGGATAGCCCTTTCGATCGCCGTAAGATTCATCAAAATCGAACGATTGGTTTAAAAGATATTGCACGACAAAAATTTCTCTTTTTGTCGTACGATACCTTTGGAAGGAATTAACCGATCCGAATGATTGTTGCGGCGATCGAAAGGGTTCATCAAGACTTAGATCTGATTAGATTTTGGAATCGATCGGTCGAGTAGTTTCAAAGTTATTCGAAAAATAGAAATTGAAGAAAAAAAGATTTGTATAGGGAAAACTAATTATACTTATAACCTTCTTTAATTTATTATAAACACGATAGTATCAATTAATTGTAACGTATTTAACACAGCGGGAAGTCTTCGGGTTGGCCCACAGGTCAACTGGTTTCCTAATTTTTTTTTTTTTGTTTTTTTGCTTATTGATTTATATTTATTTGACGTTTCTAATTAGCCACGGGGCTTGAATTAAATTATATTTACATAAGGCCCTTATCGGTATATAATGTCTGATTCAACGAATCAATATAAACAATTTGGTAAATATATATATATAATAAACAGGAAATACCTTTCATTATTGGTGTATTATCAAACAGAAGTTCAATTTCATTCGATGTTTAATTTCACAGAGGTTTCATTCGTTTAATTATTTATAATTTATTTGCATCAGTATTTTTTTTTTTTACTTTTGTTATTTTATATTTTAATTGATATTTTTGTATTCTCCCCCCCCCCCCCCTCCCCCCCCCCCCCCTCCCCAGAAATGAGAGGCCAATTATTATACAAAATCGAGTTTTCAGTTTTTCGTTTAAAAAAATAAATATAAAAAATAAATAAATAAAAAATAAACAAGTGTTCAAACATAGCTGAACTGATGTAAAACTCGATTCAACGTTACGCACCAATCCCGATCATCCAAGCACGTGATATTGGCGTTTGAAGTATCTGAGTAAATTGCTGGTAATCCAGGCTACGAGTACGTCACCCCCTCATACTTTTAAACGCGTTATTTTTTTTTTTTTTTTTTTTAATTCAAACACAATTTACGAGCCTAAAAATTTACCCTATTAATTATTTAACCCTCATTTATTCTTTTATTTTTATTTATTTATTTTTCTTCTTCGTTATCAGACAGAGTCTCTGACACATTAAAGTCCCTTAACAATTCTATAAAAGCAAAGAAAAAAAAAAGAAAATCTCCTAACTTTAACCGTAAACTTTTTTTTTCATATCAAATAAATTCATACCCACGCCGTAAATAAATTCATCTTAAAGCTTTAGTCAGGCTACTTCGACTGTGAGAAAGTGTCCATCTGTCTGCGGAAATGCGAACTACCTTAAGAAGTTCATAAATTATTTTTTATGAATTTAAATAATCGATCTACTGATACGATTCAACACTTTTTGGATTATTTCGAGGGTTCAAAAACGGTAGAACGTCAGGGTGTGACGTTTTTCTAAAAAATAAGACGAAATAGTCTATTTTACAAAATTGGGTGACACCTTAGGTATCTCAAAAATTATAGTTTTTAGTTCCAAATTGAATGATGTGATAATCCAATCGTTCGTTTGAAAAGTTGTTAAAGGATAAATTAATGGGGCTTGTATCAGAGTATAAATATTTCGTTTATCCAGGGTGTTGAAAGGGGTTGATCCATCCCTGATTTACCCGCTCGCTATAACGCCTTAATTTTAATCCACTCGTTTATTAATTCTGTAATAACTCAGGCATAAACTTCCTTCTGAATATAATAATTAATTATAGAACCAGTTTATAGTGGTAAGTAGATATTAACGAACTTGCAAACTCTAACATCATTAGAGTAATTAAGCTTCCAAAAATATGGCCTCCAAGCATCCGGAACTCGTCTGCGTTAAATAATTTCTTATATTTCTTCGCGCATTTAAGGTTTTTCAGTTTTATTTATTCATTTTTATATTTATATTTTATTTTTTGTCGTAAGGGTAGGTATGAAATTTAACGAATTTTCTTATGTAGAAAAAAGAAAATTATAAGAAAAAATTCGTACCCTTATTCTTATTTTTTTATTTTATTTCTTTTGTTGAAATGAATCAGAGGCAAAAAAATCGTATCGTTCAAAGAGCAAATAAAATATATTCGGGCACTATTTGAATTTCGATTTTGGGGGCTAGAATAAAAACAGTGTAGGTATATAGGAGGTGGATTTTCAATTCTCTTACACGCTGAATTCTGAATTTAGTTTCGAACGAGAATTCCCAAATCTGTCGAACGAGATACTGTAGCTTGTAGGGGTTGGTGTATACATATACCATAAGAAAACAAGACCGCATTTTCTGCCCCAAACTCCAACCGCACACGTCTATCCCGAGGGAGTAAAACGCAAACACGTTTTAACAACGCGTCTATTCAAAGGGTTGCTTATATTTTTCGGTGTATGATGCTGCAGGGATGATGGAAAATTAGAGTGAAAAAAAAAAAAAAACAATACAAAATTAGAACATTTATATATTTATTTATTTTATTATTATTTTTTTTTTTTCGTTATTATTTTTATCAAAATTTTACGTCAGGGGTGAGAAATGCGGAAAACAGTTTCAATTATAACTTTCTTTTTTTTCTCCACGCAAAGTTTTTGTTTTTTTTGTTAATAAAGTTCTAATTTTTTTTTTTGGCTTTTATTTTGCATATTTTTTATACTCAGAATTAGAAATCAGCTTTTTTCTCTCACTTTCAAAGAATTCGTTAAGAATTCAAAGAATGGCTAATTTCTTAAATTATTATTCATCTTGTGGATTTCCTCGAAAAATTTTTCTCATTCCAATTGGATCTTCCAATTTTCATCTTTCTAATTTTTTTTCTGATCTTCTTCACAGGTCGGTTACATAAAAATTAAATATTTCTATCTTATTTTTTCCACAAACTTATATTTATTCTCAAAAATAATAAATCAGTTTTTTCTGACTTCCAAAATCCGTAAAAAAAAATTCGAAAAATGACCCAATTTTATTTATTTCGTTTCGTATGTGGCTTTCGTAAAAAAAATTTTTTGCGATTGAGTTTTCTAATTTTCTTCTTCTTCTTCTTTTATTCTGATATCGTAAAATCGATCACCATTTCTTTTAATATTTCACAAACTTCATTCTCAAAAAGACAAAAAGCAGTTTTTCTTTCTGACTTTTAAAATTCATCAAGACTTCAAAGCATGGTCTAATTTTATGTTAATTTTTCGACACGCCGGGCGGAAAGTTCGATTTTGCGCCCGCTTCGCGTCCACAAAATTCAACGTTCCGCACGCTGTATCGAAAAACAATGTTCAATACACGTGCGAAAGGTGATTCTCGACTCGTGTGATACTCGAACTCGAAAAACTTCACACTCGTCCGAAAATCAACACTTTCGCACTCGTATCGAAATGCACAATTTTTTGTGGCTCTAAAAAATTTTTTCTTATTCGAATTGAATTTTCTAATTTTTCTTCTACTCTTTTTTATTTATTTTCATTTTCAATACTTGACCACGTACACGGCAGACGTACCTACAGCAACTACGAGTGTATACAGTCGAAGGAGGAGCGGAAGTCGTTCCTTAATGAGTCGTGTTATTAAAACGGTAATAAAAAGGTAAAAGCAAGAAGAGCTGCTCAGTCTAGTAGCGAGGTAGGTAGCTGGGTAGGTATGGTATGTACCTGAGGGGTTAGAAAAAGACAGAAAATTAAAGCTCGGGGTTGTAAAAGGAGGGTGGAATCAACTAACGAAGGCTGCAACGTCTTTGCTATACTTTTTTTATTTTTTTATTTTTTTTTTCCTTCGTTTTCTCTCTCTCTCTCTTTCTTTTTACTTTCCAATTTTTATTTTACTTTTCTTCTTATACTTTTCTTTTTACTACTATACTTACCTTCTCCGTGCAAAGCCAAGCTCACTGCAACAGTTTCAAAAGTCTAGAGCCTAGAATCAGAATCGAGACTTTTAAGTTTTAGAAACTTTGAATGTATGTACGATAGTAAAAAATAAAATAAAATAAAAAAAAAAGAGAAATAGAAAGAGAGAGAAATTTTTGACAGTTAAAATCCAAAATTGAAAATTAGTATAAAAAATTGTCATCAAGCGATATAAGAGTAGAAAATTGTTGTGTAGAATGATAAAAAAAAAAAAAAAAAGAAAAAAAAAAAAGAAAAACCGGTTAGATTTTATTTCTGAAAATCTTACACCCTGCGATTTTGGGTTTTAGATTTTTTACCTATACATATGCATCAAGATCTTGCGAGGAAAGGCGTGTAATAAAATAAACTAAATTAGGGTTAGATGTTACAGAGAGAAAGAGGCGGTGAGAGGGATAGGAAAAAAGGAAGGAGTAGGTTATAAATATGTTAAACAAAGAATAGTGGGTGGGTATACGCCCCGAGGATCAATTCTAGATGTAAACTAAAAAACAAGGAAAAAAAAAAAACTAAAGAAAAAACAGAGAGAGAAAATCAATGAGAAAATCGCAGGGCAGAAAGAAAAAAAAATAGGACTGAGCTTCTTCGGTTTGGACGTGGCTGAATTTCAACCGTTGAATTCGTTTTTACAATTCTACTTTTTTTTTATTTCGAATCGGAGCTTACCTGAGCGATAGGCAGAGGAAAGTCCTATAAGAGTTGGAATCTAGTCCTGAGAGATTCGAAGATTTTTTTTTCCACTTCTACTTTTTCCCTTGTCTATTTTTTTTTTTTTCTTTTATCTTTTATCTCTCACTCAATATCGATCTATTCTCTTTCTATCTCTTTTTCTATATTCTATTTCACGACGTGACAAACAGTTCGTGCCAAAAGAACTCGTTAGTGATTTGGCACTCTTGCAGCAGAGAAGCAGAAACGTAGAGAGAACAATTCGATGCCCTTACACTGCAGATGCATATATATATATATATATATATATATATATATATATATATATATATATATATATATATATATATATATATATATATATACACAGTGTATACAATGTATGTATGTATATATGTACATACATTTATCTCTTGAATTTTGATCAGACGTTGAAGCAATTCTCTTCATACAACGTACATACATACATTCTGTATATATGTAGTTTGATAAAAAGAAAAAGAATGAGAAGAAATGGGTGGGAAAGAGTTGGAAAAATGAAATAAAAATGAATGTAGAATAATAAAGCCTCTTCTTTTTCTTCTTCATTTTTTTATATTTTTTATTTTTTTGGTATATTGTTTTTTTTATTTTCACTTTTCGAAAATGGAATCTCGAAGAACGTAGAAGAAGTGGGTTAAAAAAAAAAATAAATAAATAAAAGAAAAAAAAGTGCGACGTTAGCAACGGGGAAGCAGAACTAAAAGAACATTGTAAGAAATGTATAAAATGATATGTAAATCCTTCATATATCCTCTATTACCATCTTCAAACTCCCCCTGCAACCTACCCCTCTCCAAACCCCATCTCGTTTGCATAATATTATCGTCTTTTCTTTCCCCTGCCCCCATAATTTCGAGTTGAAAAATTCGCGGATGGAATTGATGGAATACAGACAGCTGATCTTTCCGCATAAGAAAAAAAAAAAAAAAGAAAAAGAAAAAAAAAGAAATGGAATATAAGAAGAACAGGGGAAAAAATAAACGCGTTATTTTATTTCATTTTCATTTGTTTCACTTTGTGACAAACAAAAATTTCGAAACTTTCATACTTACGATCTTTTGCTCCGATATAGATATTATCTGTCTACGTCGTTAACTCGGTTATACAGGCTGATTCAAGTTAGGTGAACCAAATTTTGTCCGTAGATTCCTCGAGACATTCTAAGAATATATTCCCTTTACCAAAAATTCAAGGGCCCAATAGTTTCCGAGCTATAGAATGTCTTAGTCGACCAATCACAGAGCCTAGAGTCGACTAAATCAGGGCCGAGTCAACAGAATAAAATTAACAGTACACATGGGTCTCAGACTGTGAAATTTTGATCCAATTTTTCGATAAGTATGTCGACATTATCTACAAAAAACGAATATAAAATTTTATAGCTTGAGGCCCACGGGCACTGCTAATTTTATTCTCTTGACACGGCCCTGACTCTGTCAACTTTAGGGTCTGTGATTGGTTAGCTCAAATATTCCGTAGCTCGGAAGCTATTAGGTTCTCGAATTTTTGGTAAAGGGTATAAAGTCCTAGAATCTCTTGAGAAAACTATACGCATAAAATTTGGTCCGTTTAATCTGAATCACCTTGTACATATGTATAGATGTGCAGCTAGAACTCAGTTATATAAACAGCGTAAACCTACCCTTATAATTTTATGAGATCAAAGATCTTTCGGTTTTAATATCCTCGTAAAATGGACTGTTGAAAGCTGCAAGCAAGCTCTGGCGTTCCAAGTCATGAATCATGAATCTGGGGCTGAGTAACTACTGCAGGATTTCAACCTCGCAATCATTTATTTCGTTTTGTTTGATTATTTAATTAAAAAGCTCTCGGGGCCTAGCCCTCTTAGTAAATATTACTCAATGAGAATAAGGTGTGCGTAATCATTTTAAAACTGAATACACAGTACATACATTTTCGAAACAAAAATTTCCTCTCTTAAAATTTTGAAAAAAAAATAAAAAAATATGTTTTGTTGGATGAAAAATCGTGTGCTTTAATACAAAAATCACATTATTTTAACCGAAGTAACACAAGGTGTCAGAAGGTTCTGTTTCTGAGGAAAAGAATTTAGAAAAAAGCAATTTTCATATTAAAAAAAAAAGCTCGTATGATTTTATGATATTTTCCTGAGTCAAAAATCGCGGGGTTTGATGAGAAAAAATTTACTATTTCAACCGAACTAAGACTCGGCGTCTAAGAATGGTGCTTACTTCAGAAAAAAACCTTATTTGAGGCATAGAATTTCGAAGGAAAGCAATTTTTATAACAAAAAAAGCTCTAAGAATATTATAATATTTTTAATGGGTCAAAAGTTGTGGGGCATGACATAAAAGAATTTACTATGTTAACCGAAGGAAGACAAGTTGTCAAAAAATTTTGTTGTCTCACGAAAAAAGTTCATTTCAGGTAAAAAAAATTGGCAAAAAAGCTTCTAAGATTTGATAATATCAGTCTGGATCAAAAATCGTGTTCTTTGATATGAAAATTTTCCTATATTAACCAAAGTAAAACAAGTAATCGAAAAATGATGTTTTCTTCGCAAAAAAAAGTTTACTTGAAGCACAAAGTTGAAAAAAAAAAAGATTATTATGCAATATTTTTTCTGAGTCAAAAATCGTGGATCTTGACCAAAATAAATTGACTATTTCAACCGAAGGTAGACAAGTCGTTGAAAAATGGTGTTTTCTCGCGAAAAAAAGCTCATTTCAGGGCAAAAAAATTGACAAAAAAGCTTTTAGGATTTGATAATATAATTCTGGATCAAAACTCGTGTACATTGATATAAAAATTTTCCTATCTTACCAAAAGTAAAACAAGTCGTCGACAAATGGTATTTTTTCGTAAAAAAAGCTCATTTGATTGAGGTACAGAATTTCGAAAAAAAAGCTTTTAACTTGATACAAAAATCGTACATGTTTAATCGAGATAAAATAAAGCATCTGAAACTGCTGTCAATTCTTTACAGAAAAGCTCACTCAAAAGAAAAAAAAAAGAAAAAAAAAAAAATTTCGAGAAAAGCTTTTTCATATGAAAAAAGCTAGTCGATTTTCCTTCGAGATGTCAAACATCCGTGGATTGACTAGTCCTGTAGTCAACCTAGATGGTAAATTGACTAAATATAATTAAAACAGTGGTCGAAGTCCGTCGCGCCGTTGCGTTATACCTATGTACTCGTAAATGAACATATATAGGTATATATACATATACAGAGAGCTAGTGCTAGGGATGTGTGAAATCGTTTCAGGGTAGGTATAGGACCGTTTCTCCCAGCTCAAATCGATGCAAATTCCAGACTGACCGGACGCCCGGCAAACACGAAGGTCATTAATTATGCATTTAATTACAACCCCGATACATGTTCGTGTTGCAGCAGTAGTCCCAAACCATGTAGGGTAGAATAAGGGTCGAAATGCTCCGCGGCACTGCCAACAATTATGTTTTTAATAAAAATGGCTGCCAAAAGGGTACCATGGGCAGTACAACAAAGCACTTGTTTTTTTTTTTCCTCATTTTTTTATTCTCTCTTTCTTTTATTAAATTTTTTCTTTTATTCTTTCTTTCTCACCTTTTCTTTTCGGGTTTTCTTGTTTGCTTATACTGTTTTGTTTGTTTCTTTTTCTTTTCTTTTTTTTCTACATTAGTTTAGATTATTTTCAGAATTTTTAACATATTCACTAACCCCTTCGTGAAAAGTTTAGGTAACTGATTTTCTATCAATAATTTATTATAAAAACGGTGTAATAATTAATATTAACGATTAAGGATGCGCAGAGAAGGTATTGAAATCTTATTTTTGTACTTCTGCTTTTTACTTTCCATCACCTACGATGATATCAGAGAAGTCTTCGTTTTGGTAGAAAAGTGGCTTTTGATAATTTCAACGAATCTTCACGTTTCCGACCTTCTAGAATCCGAAAAAAGGTTTTTAGAAAGATGTCGGTCTGTCTGTCGGCCTGTTCGACAAACTCGCGCGGTGATCTCGGAAACGGCTCGATGAAAAGATCTGAAATTCACAGGACTTTACAAACAAATGATGGGCATGAAAAATTTCCACGTCTCGTTTAATTTGAACTTCCGGTTCTACCGGAAATGAATCGATTTTCGCTGTTTTACCGACAAACCTATACTTTTTTCTCTGTATTACCTTTCTAAATGAAAGAATATATTCTTCCGAGTTGAGAATTTCATATATATAGGGCATTCCGTGCCAATGACACCAAAAAAATTGTAAATATACCCAGATCGAATTAGAATGAATGCACTGTATAAAATTGTTGTTTGTCAATATATAGGTCGATCCTTGCCAATGACAAGAAGAAATTGTAAGTGTATCCAGATCGAATTGGGATTAAACGCACTGTATGAAATTCTTGTTTGCCAATATATAGGGCATTTTTTTTTATGTGAAATTTTCAATGTTGATCTTTTTTTTTCGGTTTTTCATTACTTTTTTATACTTTTTCTTTCCCTGACAAACCCATCATTTTTTTTCTGTCTGATGAAAAGTACTCCGAAAAACTATATTTCCAGCTTGTTTTTTTTTTTTTTAATTGAAAATAATTTTCTTGTTTCTGCTTTTTCGTAAGGGAGAATTTTATAATTGCATCTATATGTATACATATGCATAGGTATATAATTATACGTATATATGTATATTATAGTCTCACGTATAATATTCGTACAAATCGTCGCATTTCACCCGCTGCATAGAATAGCAAATACATATATATGTATATATACGTATCCATGTACATCGATAATTTACTCGGTGAACACCAACAACATCAACGAGGACCACTACCCCGTGGTTGGCTTTGTCATTTTATTTTATTTCATTTTTATTTTTTATTTTTTATATAGTTATTTTTTTTTTTTTTTTTTTTACTTTTCGGGTGTTTTATCGATTTCTTTTTTGTTTTTTATTTTGTTTTTTCGATCACAGGAGTTTAACCCCTCGCTGTAAACACAAACATCGATTTACCAATGTTGGTATCTATCTATCCATCTATCTATATATATTTTTAAAACACGTATCGTGTTCAATTTGCAAGGGTGAAATAGAGTGAGAGAGAGAGAGAGAAAGAGAAGGATAAATAAATCAACACGCTTAAAACCGCGTTTCGTTAATGACGTAATAATTGTTAGTCTCGATTAGAGAGAAATTAACTAACAAAAATCATTATAAAAAAAAATTAAGGGGTAATCCAATATAAACTAAAAATAAAAAAATGTAAAATAAAAATCTGAAACTACCCTCAGTTCGGTATAATAATCTCTGCCTCTGCAGAAACGCAATCAACACTTTACTATATATATCTAGTACTTTTGTATACCTACACGTATGTATATAGGTATAGTATATATGTATAGAGCTAAAGATCTGTTTAATTACTGTAATTTAGTTCCCAGCATTCGTTGCTGCTAGTACAGGGAGTGCGGGGGTTGAGCTAAGCCGCAAATTGCAGGTTGGTTTAAAGTGTATAATAGACACACGTGCGTGGGTAAAGGTTTGGGTGTGAAACGTGTGAATCAGAATATCAAATATACATTTTAACTTACACTTTTTATTAGTTTGTATATATTTATTTTTTTCCAACCCCTAAATTTTAGATTTTTTAATTCTCTTCTCACTTTTTAAGTGAAACTTCTTTCTTTGGCAAGGTATTGAAAATTTTTAAGTCCAACGAAAAGTGTAAGATTGACGTATGTCTGTATTAAATATACATATAGGGGTGGGTGGGGCAAAATGGGCCCCTGGGGGTAAAATAGGCTTCGATGGCCCAAAAAATTTGGGGGGTAAAAAGTAAAACGAGTAAAAAAAACTAAAGATATTAGCATTTTTTTATGAAGGGGCCCATTTTGGCCTCCCTCCCTTCTCCCCCCTCCCCTACATCTAAGTCTTAAGTCTTAAGTCCTAAGTCTTAAGTCTCAAGTCTTAAGTTTCAAGTCTCATTAAATCTCAGGTCTCAAGTTTCAAGTCTTAAGTCTTAAGTCTTAGTTTTAAGTCTTAAGTCTTAAGTTTTAAGTCTTAAGTCTTGAGTCTCAAGCCTTAAGTCTTAGATCCTAAGTGTGAAGCTTCACTTCTAGTGCGCGTAAAACGCTACATGCCCACTTTATTTTTCCTTTTATCCTGCCTTACTGTTCTTTCTTTCTTTCTTCATCCTTTGTTTTGCGGGGGAAGGGGGGGGGGGGGAGGGAGGATTTTAAATTAGTCGCGAAGAAAAATTAATTTATTTCAGTGAGAAAAAGACTATGAAGAATATTATAAGGATAAGAAAAAGAAATAATATAGCTGATATTTTTATTATGAGACTGCAAAAACAAATAAATAAAAAAAAAAAAAAACGAAACGAAATAAAGTTTATTTTGTCAGAAAATTGATTCTGTGCAGCAAGCTCGAGGGGTGGTTTTTAGGATTTTGGGGAAAGGAGATTTTAAGACTTGAAAAATTTAAATCGCATCCTTGTGTCTTCAACAATTATCAGATATGGTGTAAAGCGTGTTTGCAACCAAATTCAAAGCTCCATAATACACTTACACTCCGTAAAAATTTGAAAAAAATTTGGGTAGGCGTATATTTTCGAAATCGTTGAAAATACCTTTCAAAAACGTTTCGTATATTTCGCATTAAGTTTACTTAAAAAAAATATATAAAACAATGGATGTGTCAGCGTGAATTAAGTGCGAAAAATTTACGATCGAAAATATGCAAAAATTCTCACAACTATAAATAAAATGTTTTTAATTTATTTAATTAATGAAAATAACATCCAAAATTCGGGTGGACAGTTTCAACGTGAAATTCCCTGAGAAATGTAATAACAATAATAATAATTCACAGAATCTAGGGGTAGAATAAATGCAGAAAATATAATTTTTGGAACTAAAGAGGTCATGGATAAAACTACGTGAAATACTATACAGGGTAACCCTGTATACAGGGTGTCGCGAAATTTACGGACTCACTGTATACCAGCGGATTCCTTGCGAAAAATTGAAAAGAAAGTTATCTATGCAAAAAAGTCCGCGAGGACTTAGTTTTCTTGTAAAATGTACTTATCAACGAGCCAATCAGCGTTCGGTTTTAGAAAAGACTCTCTAAAATCCTCATCGCCGTCCGCCTCACTACTGAAAACAAGACGAGCGAAGCGGGGAACTCGACACATTATTGTCTTGTTCTCCGTAGTGGGAAGAGTGGCATTGCGCAGTCTTTTCTAAAGCCGAACGCTGATTGGTTCGTCGATAAGTTTATTTTACAAGAAAACTAAGTCCTTGCGGACTTTTTTGCATAGGTAACTTTCGACTCAATTTTTCACAAGGAATCCGCTGGTATGCAGTGAGTGTGCAAATTTCGCGACACCCTGTATATTAGACTGGGCCAAAAAAATCGACTATTTTTTTTTTTTAAGTATATCGAAAATATTGTTTGGGGTGACAAAAAAAAAAATTATTGTGAGAATTTGAGTCCTTAATATTAATATTAAGAGGTCTATCATCGCAATTTTAGATTTTTTTTTCCTGAGCGGGTTTTTCTTTAACCTTGAATAACTTTTGATGGAGTGAATTTAGCCAAAAATGTTAAGAGACTTTTTTTGTCGAGCATTTGATTTCCCATAAGAATATTTATCGGTTTTTTTTCCGGGTACTGATTTTTACATGAATTACAAAATTCCAAAGTTGAAAGATCAAATTGTAAAACTATACCAATTTTTAAGACATGATTGTAAGGAAACGGTTCATCTGATGGAAAATTTTAATAAAACCTTTTTTGTAGAACATTCAATTTCCTTCAAAAAATATCCTAGAGTCAATTTTGTTTAACTCAATGGTTTGGGAGTTCTGAGACAAAAACCCGCTCAGGAAAAAAAAAAATCTAAAATAACGATGATAGACCTCTTAATATTAATATTAATATTAAGGACTCAAATTTTCAGAATGATTTTCTTTTTTGTCACCTCAAACAATATTTTCGATATCCTTTAAAAAAGAAAAAAATAGTCGATTTTTCTGGCCCAGTCTACTGTATTTATTTATAACTATAGTCTATGTATATAAGAAAGTTTTTCAAAAGTGTATAAAACATTGAAAAGGATAGGTATAGGTAATGACTCGACTATGCTAGACCCGACAATGTGGCATCGGTTCAGTTCAGTTCAGTTCCGGGGTAATATTTTCTGTAAATGTACCAACAAGAGTTTAGGAGTTTGTACGTAGGTACCTACCTATACCCCATATCGTGTATGATAATGGATGAAATGAAACGACCATCCGTGTTGCAATACGTAAAATAAAAATTCAGGGTATAAACATGCAGTTAAATTATACGCGAATATGTGTACCATTACTATATATATACTGATACGTTAGATATATGTATGTATATACATAGGTGATACAGAATTATTTTTCTGTATCGAATGATCAAACTTGGCACATCGCATTATGCCAAATGATATAAAATTCCGGTTTTATAACTTTTAAAAAATTTTCTATAGGTTACGTATTGCATTCCGGGTTTGTTTTATATACGGTTTCAAATTTTTCTTTTCTCCAATCTCTTTCTTTTTAGAGAATAAAATGAAAAAAGAAAGATTTTTATTTTTTTTTTAAGATATTTTATTTGACATTTGAGTCGTAACGAATATTCGGGATTCTTATTTTCAAATTTTTATCGCTCACAGATCTCGATATATAAATTTTTAAATATTATAATTCTCATTAATGTTCGATTTTAAAGATAGTTCAAATTTTTTATGAATCTTTTTTCTTCGTATTTCTGACTAGAAAAAAAAAAGAAACGAAATTTTGAACCCATTCTTCGATTTTTGTTTTCTTTTAGTCATCTCGAATCACTCAAAATATTTGAGAATGAATTGAAAAATGACAAATGGAAAAAAAAAATCGTTAAATCGGACTCAAATTTTCGTTTTGATTTTTTATTTTTAATTGTTTTTTGTTTAGATGAATATTAGAAATGTCATATCTGGGGATCTGTGAGTGATTTTCTTTTTTTCGTTATTGTTGTTTTGCTTTTTGCTTTTTTTTTTCGATTTCATTTTTTCTGGTTTCGTTTCTTTTGATGAGAATAGAGAATAAAAAGAAAGTTGCTTTCAATCCCGAACTGCCATGATCTGAAACGTTATTCTTTCTGTAATTGGCCAGGCGAAGAAGTTAGACGTTCCGGACACGAAATATATATAAGATATTAGATATATATCTATACATCTATATATTACGTGTAGCATCTGTCTCGAGTTTGTAAGAGGGAGAGAACAAAAAATAAATAAATACAGAAAAACTAAAAAAAAATGAAGAAAAAAATTCTCGCTATATAAATTGATTCAATTTATCGATTTCGGTGGAGAAAAAAAAGCAAAATACAAAAAAAAAAAAAAAAATACAGAAAAAGAAACCAAACGAGAAGAAGAAGAAGAAGAAAAGAAAAACTTCCTAACTAACTCCCTGTGATCGCGGTTTACGCGTTAGAGTTCATTTTTCACGATATTTTTCGGTATTTTGTATTAAAGTACGTATTTATATCTTCTTTTTTTACGAACGATTTAATCTTAACGATCCGACGATATTAGGTATATATATACATACATCACGGGATTTAAATCGCATTGCCTTGAAGCTTTTTTATCGTTTCAATATCAATAAAAAAAAAATATATATATACCTTTTTTTTCTCTGTTTTCCGAAATTCGGTGAAAAACTATCAAAATAAAATTAAAAGAAAAACAAAAAATTAGTTTGAAGTTTAGAATTTTAATTTCCAGATTCTGTTTTTTTTTTTTCCTTCTCTTCATTCGTTTGCAATTATTTTTTGCTTTGTCTTAAAGCAAATCCGAATCAAAAGCTTCAGCTAAACAGCAAAACAGCAAAAATTAATTTTCTAAAATATTTCTGTAACGTAGAAAAAAAATCTGACATTTTTCTCGCAATAATGATTTTGAAGATTGAAGTTTCTTCTTTCAAATAATATTTTTGAAAATTTTCTATGATTGTTTTTCACCGAGTTATTTAATTTTCAATAACGCAACTCGTAACGATCTTATATATACGTAGTATTCGTAATCATCATGACGTTCGGGATTGAATAACACGGTGTAAAAAAATCGGAGATAAATTTCAAAAAAATCATTTTGAAGATCAGACTTAAGGCTTTGAAACTGTTACCTCCAAAATTTTTTTCAATTTCTCGTTCGTGCTTTTCGTAAATTTTTGTTTAAACCTGCGCTCAACTAATTAGTCAAAAAAGATTTTACGAACGAATTTGAAAAAATAACAGAAGTTTGAAAAAAATGGAAAAGTGAAAGTTTGAAACGTTGTTCTTTGGAAAAAAAAAAAAAAACAAACAAAATACCATATTTTTTCACCGAGTAAAAACGTTTCGAAAAAAAAGGTAATTTTTTTTATTTTCTTTATGGAGCAAATTAGATCAAAAAATTTATTTCATCATATTTCCGGCTCATGGATTAATGCTGAGAAAAATGGTAATTAGTAATTGGTTAAACGTTGCAGAGAAAAAGGTAAAACAGGACTGTAGGTAAAATTAAAGAAATAAAAGCGAAAGAGAAAAATAAAACACAAAAAAAAGTAAGAAAAAAAAAAAAAAAAAACACAAAAAATAACGAAACGAAGAAGAAGAAATTCCTCACTCCTTACGCTGGTTTTCTTGCTTAGCTACTACTTAGGCATGGAAAGAGAGTCAGCGAAGCGTTTTTTACGAACGTGGGAAAAAGATCGCGCTTCGAAAAGTCCCTAATGGCCGACTCGCAAAGTAAAGTCTCTCTTGGCTAAACCACCTGGTACTGCAGAGTCCTGAAGGTTGAACGGGACCCGTGACCGAGAGGAAAAGGTAAAAGGAAAAAAAAAAAAATAAAAAAATAAAAAAAAAAATAAAAAAAGGGAAAATAGCGGAAAGAGGCCAAAGAGGAAAAAAGACAGAAGAGAGTAAAGAGAGGGGGGAAAAGGTAAAAGGAAGTGAGAAGGAAGAGGAAAAGAGGAAAAGGAAAGGGATAACAACCCCAAACTGGGAAAACACCCGTATAAATCAGACGAAGGTTTGCTGCTAGACGGTAGGTAGGTATAGCTACCTACCTATACGTACTCCGTTCCTTCTTTCCTGAACAGCTTCTTCTTTTACATCCCTATAATCGTTAAAAAAAAAAAAAAAAAAAGAGAGAGAGAGAGAGAAATCGAAAAATAAAGAGACGCGACAAAGTTTCGACAAAAACTAAAAATCAGAATCACTTTTTTGTGAATAATTTTTTTAAACCATGATTTATGATTTTTTGTTTAACTTCCTGCAATGAAAATTGAAAATTTTCATAAAAACTGGAAATTATTGGTTTCGGTCCGATTTTCGAAAATCCAGTTTTCATCAGATCTCGACGTTTTGGGATCCTAAGAAGTTATTCTGACTATTTTTAGATGGACGTCCGTATGTGTGTGTGTGAACAAATTTTTGTCGTACGATATCTTTAGAACGAATCGACGTTGGAATGATTCTTATGGCGATCGAAAGGGTTTATCAAGACTTAGATCTGATTAGATTTTGAAGTCGATCGGTCGAATAGTTTCAAAGTTATTTGAGAAATAAAAATTAAAAAACAATTTTTTTTTCATGTTTTTAGCGCATAACTCCTAAACTGTTCGTGCGATTAGTCTCAAAACTTGATCAGACTAAGCTCTTGGATATCCCTTTCGATCGCCGTAAGATTCATCGAAATCGAACGATTGGTTTAAAAGATATTGCACGAGAAAAATTTCTCTTTTTGTCGTACGATACCTTTGGAAGGAATTAACCGATTTGAATGATTGTTGCGGCGATCGAGAGGGTTCATCAAGACTTAGATCCGATTAGATTTTGGAATCGATCGGTCGAGTAGTTTCAAAGTTATTCGAAGAATAGAAATTGTAGAAAAAAAGATTTGTTAGGGAAAACTAATTATACTTATTATAACCTTCTTTAATTTATTATAAACAGAATAGTATCAACACAGCGGGAAGTTTTCGGGTTGGACCACAGGTCAACCGGTTTCCTGATTTTTTTTTTTTATTCCTTAAAACTTTTTAATTAAATTAATTAAATAATTAATCAATAAATTAATTAAATATACAGAATTTTGTATGAATTTAATACACAGTTGTAAAGCCATTTTCTGTTGAACGAGTACGTGGTTTTGGAGCAGGTATATTTTATGAAGCTGTTTTGAGCCTGAATTCTAACGGATAATAAGCTGTTAAGCCACCCTATATCCCGCACCCTTTACCTTTTGGCCCGGATACCATCATCGGTGTATGTATAGGTACCCATATAGTAACTGTATATAATTATTATCTGTCCCTTGTAATAGCGTCCGATACAAAATCTGGTAGTGGTAATAGTTTATAACTTGACCTCTCTTCTCTTCTATTCTATTCTATTATATTCTACTCCCTAATTCCAGTCAGCAGGACCCTAAAATCTCTGATAAACGATCCTCAAATTACGAACGGGATATATATGGCCTTAAGTTCACGTATGAGATACCATTTTTTTCTTTTCTTCTTCTTCTTTCTTGAAAAAAGGGACTGATTGTGAAGAGAAATCAAAAAAAGCTTCCAAAAAAGCTGCAGATGATATACTATTTTGCAAAAATATATTATTTCTGTTTGAACAAAGACCAAATTCTGTTTTTTGTTTTCTTCTTTCTCAAAAATTGCTGATTTTTTTGTATGAATTAATTTTCTTTAGTTTTTAGAATAAATGAAAAATTAATTTGGTTTTATAAAAAATTTAATTTTTTGTTCTCTTCTCTTCCCAAAATTGTTAATTGTTGTTGTTATTAATTTTGTTTATATTCCAAACACGAGAAACAAAAAAGATTGTTTTGTTTATTGTGGAAATATGTTGGCGTAGGATTAGAAATTCACGTTTTGGTTTCTGTTGGAGAAGCTTACCTTTAATTTCCGGCTGTTTAACGCGGAAACATGTGGCAAGGACCCTGTCAGAGATACACTAATTTTGCTGCGAGGTCTATTTTCCTAGGTTGGTCTAACCCCGCCCAACCTGACCCAAGTTAACTTAACTTAACTATCAACTTGACTAAACTAGACCCAACATCGTCCCGGTGCCAACCTGTGTCCGCCTTATGGTATAGTCGTTTATACATATATAAGTGCAGCTATACCTAAGCTATGGTATGCCCACCCACCCCCGCCCTGAATCAACTAAACTAGCTAAACACTTCGCACCACAATGTCAACATACCTACGCAATATAAGCACCCTTATATAGATTATTATTGTTTGTATAAACGTTAAGCGGGGATGACTAAATTCAAGAATCTTTCGAGGTGTCAGAGGATTTGAAATCGAATTTGATTTTCAATAAAATAATTAAGAAAAATTTTTTTTTTGTGTTTTCAATTTTTGTTCATTTAGACAAATTTTTCATACTTTTCATTAAATTATTATAAGTCTCGTATTATTTGTGAGAGTTGTTCAAGTGGGGTGAAAAAAAAAAATCGATTGAAATCAATACATGATACAAAAATTGGAGAAGAATCTTGAACTTTGTTCAGATTTTAGTAAGAGACTAACAAATTTTTACCTTTTTTTCGTCTGGTTAAACGTTTGGCACAATTTTTGTCACTGTGAATGGAAAAAACGTGTTTTTGGATCAACTGTTATTATACAAAAATTGGAACATAGCGTTAAATTTTGTAGTTTATATATTTTAGTAAGAGATACCGACGAGCTTTGAACTTTCTCCGATCTGCTTGAACTTTATCTCAATTTTTGTCGCTGTGAATGTAAAGCACGTGTTTTTGGATCAACTGTTATTATACAAAAATTGGAAAATGGTATCCAATTAATGTAAGATTTTGGAGAGACAAAATATTCATACAAGAATTCTCCGATCTAGTTCATCTCTGGCTCAATGTTTTCAAACCATCTTATATTACTCATAATTATACAAAAATTCGAAAATAGCACCAAATTTTGTAGTTTATATATTTTAGTAAGAGATACCGACGAGCTTTGAACTTTCTCCGATCTGCTTGAACTTTATCTCAATTTTTGTCGCTGTGAATGTAAAGCACGTGTTTTTTGATCATCTGTTATTATACAAAAATTGGAAAATGGCTTTAAAACTTGAGATTTTAGAAAGTCATCGTAAAAATTGATTCATAAAAAAAATCTCTCATCTAATATTCGACTCTGGCTTAATTTTTGTCGCTAAAACTAACGATCACAGGTTTTTTGGACCATAATCCTATGATATTCAAAACTATACAAAAAATGAAGAATAGCGTCAAACTTTGTTCAGATTTTAGTAAAACACCAACAAATTTTCAACTTTCTTTGATCTGGTTGAACTGAAGCCTAAAATTTCATCACTGTGAATCAAAAGCAGGCGTTTTCGGACCACTTGTAGCCATACAAAAATTGGAAAATGATGTTCAAACATGAGATTTTAAAGAGCCACAAATATTCATATCAGAATTCTTTCATGTGGTTCAATTTTGACTCAAATTTTGTCCCTAAATATGAATATCACGTGTTTTCAGAGCGTCTTGTATCATTCGAAATTATACAAAAATTTGAAAATGGCGTTAAACTTTGTTCAGATTTCAGCGAGAGATTGAAAAATCTTTCATCTGGTTCAACTTTATTCCAATTTTTGTCGTTAAAAATGAATATCGCATGTCTTAGGAATACAAATTATTACACAAAATTATACAAAAATTGTAAAATGATGTTAAAGGTTTAGATTTTAAAGAAACAAAAGACATTCATCTGAACAGTTTTCAATTTAGTTAAACTTTGGCCCAATTTTTGTATCTAAAAAATTGAAAGCATGTGTTTTTGAACTGGCAATTACAATTAAAATTGATGCGGAAATTGAAAAATGACGTCAAACTTAGTTCAGATATTATCGATATTGACAAATTCTGAATATTCTATGACCTGGTTAATAAACTTTGGAAACTTTTAGTCGCGTGAAAATCAAAAGCACGTGTTTGTGTACTAAGCTAGTACGTGTTTATGTAAACGTATCATTAAATAGGGTATAATTACACTGTGTGAAAAGCCAGTATCTCGTTCGCCTTAGAGACAGACAGTCAGACAGATGTATATACAGATATACATACGTACAGACACATACAAACAAACAAACCAACCAACCAACCAGACTTTGTACACTCAAAGTTGAGTATATGGTAGAGTAGAGTTGCTCAAGCCTGGATTAGTAATTAAGAAGGCTTAATTGTCCTAGGTACCTACTATACTCACGGTTTGACGCCCCTTCTAAACATTTAAGAAACTTTTCTCTCTCTCTCTCTCTCTCTCTCTCACTTTCTTAAATGCAACTGCTTTCGCAGTTCTAATTATCTCATATACCTACTTGGAGACAAGAATTTTTCCAATGAACGAGATTAACCAAATATATAGCTTCATATTATATTGTATAACGGGTGATTCATTTTAATCGCCCCAGGCTGATCTTTCCGAAACTAAGCAAGATATGAAAAAAAGTTTGGTTTAAAATATTCAGGGTTTAGAGGAGGACGAAACTTCGTGGTATCTGTATTTCCGTAAATGGAGTCGCCGAGGTCAGGTGAAAGTTAACTTTGTTTTTTTTTTAATGGAAACCCACATTTTTTATTACATAATTTTGTTCTATTTGAAAAATCAAACGACTTTTGTATGAAACATTTTTTTCTGAGACATCAAGTTTTTATGATATTCAACTGAACAGCTAAAGATTTTTGAACTTTAAGAACATTTCACCTCTAAACTATCAAGTTTAGAGAAAAATTGTAAGAGACAAAAATTGTGTAATTTCATGCGAAAATTCTTGGACAATGATTGAAGAATTTTTTCCAATAACTTTTTATTGTAGCTTCTTTAATTTGTTGAAAACCGTCAGAAATTGTTAAATAAAAAAATCTGAAATTATTCTCCAAGAATCTTTACATGAAATTACGCATTTTTTGTTCATGCGATATTTCTCCAAACTTGATAGTTTAGAGGTGAAATGTTCTTAAAAGTTCAAAAATCTCTAGTTGTTTAGTTGAATATCATAAAGACTTGATGTCTCACAAAAAAATATTTCATAAGAAAGTCGTTTCATTTTTCAAGTAAAACAAAATTACGTAATGAAAAATACAAATTTCCATTTAAAAAATCAAAGTTGACTTTCACCTGACCTCGATGACTCCATTTATGGAAATACTGATACCACCAAGTTTCGTCCCTCTCTGAACCCTGAATATTTTATACCAATATTTTTTTCGTATCTTGTTTAGTTTCGGAAAAATCGGCCTGGGGCGATTAAAATGAATCACCCGTTATATATGTACAGGTATCAAAGTGGTCTTAATTTAGAGTGTAGATGAATTTTTTTTTACTGTCGTTCCCCAAATCGTCTCCAAATAATTCGAACAAAATTATTTTAAAAATTTTAGCTTTATATCTCAACCCTAAATCCTCCCGCAAAGAGGGTGAATCTAATTGTCATTTAAAGTATATACGCTTTTGCAATACTTTTAGTAAATATTTCGTCACCGTGAGACTATTTATTTGAAAAAAAATTTGTAATTGTGAGACATTAGTGGGCATCCGTGCTACTATTTGGGGAAAAAATTGGAAACTCTATTCGGACCGGGTAGAAAGCCTTCTGTAACGAAGACCCAAATTGGAGAGGGTGAGGGGTACAGATCTTGGTCGAAGTGGCCTGGAATGCCTCATAAATAAATTATTATGGTTAATTTTACAACCGAGTTGATACTCATTTTGGGCAATATTAATTTATTTCATTTTCCAAAATGTTTATTTTTGATATAAATATGTATATATATTCACCGTTATTTTCCAAATCTCTACGCTGCAGGTTATGTAGTTTAGAGGTGTATATAAGTTTGTACATACATATATATGTGTAGGTGAATGTGTAGATGTGGTACCAATTTATTCTCCTTGAGGCTTCGTATTTCATAACATCTTACTCCTCATACTCGAGACTCAAGATTTCAAGATTCGAGACTCAAGACTCAAGTCTCAGTACTTTCCATCCCAGCTGGTTGTTTTGGATGGAAGCACAGTTTTCATGCTCGGTGAAATCAAAATCAAAATGCTTTTTGAGTTGTGGTATATTATAATTTCGCAGCAGGTTTACCGAGGTTACATCTCACTCGCATATAATTATTTACATAACCGTAGGTAGGTACTGTTTTATTATATAGGATATTTCACCAACTATATAAAAAAAAAAAAAAACAAGCCGGAAAAACAGTTGTTCGGAGCACTTTTCATCAGAAAGAAATAAAAGGATGGGTTTGTCAAGAGAAGAAAGAGTATAAAAAAGTACTGAAAAATTGAAAAAAAATATCAACATTGAAAATTTCACATAAAAAAAATGCCCTATATATTGACAAACAACAATTTCATACAGTGTGTTTAATCCCAATCCGATCTGGGTACACTTACAATTTCTTCTTGTCATTGGCAAGGATCGCCCTATATATTGACAAACAACAATTTTATACAGTGTATTCATTCTAATTCGATCCGGGTATATTTACAATTTTTTTTGTGTCATTGGCAAGGAATGCCCTATATATATGAAATTTACAACTCGGAAGAATATATTCTTTCATTTAGAAAGGTAATACAGAGAAAAAAGTATAGGCTTGTCAGTAAAACAGCGAAAATCGATTCATTTCCGGTAGAACCGGAAGTTCAAATAAAACGAGACATGGCAATTTTTCATGCCCATCATTTGGTTGTAAAGTCCTCAGAATTTCAGATTTTTTCATCGAGCCGTTTCCGAGATCACCGCGCGAGTTTGTCGAACAGGCCGACAGACAGACCGACATCTTTCTGAAAACTTGTTTTTCGGATTCTCGAGGGTCGAAAACGTGAAGATTCGTTGAAATTATCAAAAGTCACTTTTCGACCGAAACCAATACTTTTCTTATATCACCGTGGCCGATGAAAAGTAAAATAGTCCCACTTTAAAAATTTGAGCATATTGCTGAAAAAATCTCAACTTTTATAAAAAAAATTTCTGTTTTTTTTAATGATAAAGTATTCCAGCGTATGTGGCAACATGTTAAAAAAAACGTATTTTTGATGTGTATTTAGAGGAGCTTTTCAAAACTAAAAAATACATTCAAAAAGGTGAGAATTTTTCGAATACGAAATCAATTTTTTCAGATTTTTGGGTTCACGATAAAGATGCGATAAAAACTCGTGTTCAAATCGCTTATCTAGGGGAAAGCAAGAAAATTAAATATCGCAATTTTTCATGAACTGTAAGTCCGAAAAAGCTAAAACTTGGACTTTTTTGAAAGATAAAAATTTTGGATTATTTGAATTTCGGCGTCCGTTTAATTTGATGATAATTGGTGAAATATTACCCATATACGTATCTACATGATACATGCATGAATATATACGTATGGTAAAATCGTAGCAATTAGATGATGAGGCCAACCAAAACTTGACGAGAGCTTAAACTCTCTTTGACTCCACTTGTATTAAACATCGCATGCACGCCACTTGCTGGGAAATTTACCATACCAACCTACCCACCCATCGTGGAAAAGCGGAAGACCGTAAAGCTTGCGAAATTTCCAAGAAATGAAAACGGAGCTTTTTTTATTTTATTTTTGTCCCTCTTTTAGGGTTGCGAAAGCAACAAATCTTGTCATTGCTATTTTGTTAGATACGGTTTTTTGTTTGATTCTTTTTTTCCAATAAAGCACAAAAACAAAAATCAAAAAACTGTAATTGTCAAATTGATAACAAATTGTTCAATTTTGTAAAAGAAAATGAAAAAAAAATTTAATATAATTCAGTTTAATTAGTGAAAAAATTGTCATTACCTCGAATATTTTTATAAGTAAATTTGTTTTAGTGTAAAAAAATTCGTCTTTTATATGATTTATAGAATTTTCGAAACCTATATCAGCTCAGACTTTCATCTTCTTCCTTTGATTACCGTTGGTAGGTAGGTAAGTATATACATACGTATGACTAATATGTATGTATGTACGTAGGTATGTATGTACATATATACATACGCGGTACAATCTTTCGAAAGCTTGGTCGGATTAGAGGGTTGCAGAGAAAAACGAAAGGAGCTTTAGCTACTCGGTTCATACGTATGAGCGTAATTTTATTCAAACGGTTTCGTCTACCACAGCTGCATTAGAGATCGCGGTTATAAGTCGGTTGAGAAATAAAAAATAAAATAAAATAAAATAAATAAAGTGTATAAGTATAATAATTTTTACTTACAATTTATTTCACCTCTCTTTCAATTATTCACCCTTTATTATTCATTCATGTTCATTTCTCGGTTTTTTTGTCTTGAAAGAAAGTAAGCTCTCATAGAGACCTAATAAACGATATGTAACACGACCTGATTCAGATTATCCGATTACGAATTATCGTAATAATTCGAAATCCAAAAAAGCTCAAAAAAAAGCAATTTTGTTACAATTACGCTATTCTTTGCTCGACAAGTACTAGTCGAATAAATATTTTCGAGGATATTGACATTGGATGATAAAATAATGAGTAGAAGATACTGAAAAATGAAATTTTTTTTAAAGTATATTAAAAAAAAATCAAGAAATCGGTTGACCTGTAGGCCAACCCTAAAACTTCCCGCTGTGTTAAATACGTTACAATTAATTGATACTATTGTGTTTATAATAAATTAAAGAAGGTTATAAGTAGAATTAGTTTTCCCTATACAAATCTTTTTTTCTTCAATTTCGATTCTTCAAATAACTTTGAAACTACTCGACCGATCGATTCCAAAATCTAATCGGATCTAAGTCTTGATGAACCCTTTCGATCGCCGCAACAATCATTCAAATCGGTTAATTCCTTCCAAAGGTATCGTACGACAAAAAGAGAAATTTTTCTCGTGCAATATCTTTTAAACCAATCGTTCGATTTTGACGAATCTTACGGCGATCGAAAGGGCTAACCAAGAGCTAAGTCTGATCAAGTTTTGAGACTAATCGCACGAATAGTTTAGGAGTTATGCGCTAAAAACATGAAAAAAAATTGTTTTTTAATTTTTATTTCTCAAATAACTTTGAAACTACTCGACCGATCGACTCCAGAATCTAATCAGATCTAAGTCTTGATAAAGCCTTTCGATGGCCATAAGAACCATTCCAATCGGTCGATTCGTTCTAAAGATATCGCACGACAAAAATTTGTTTACACACACACACATATACGGACGTCTATCCTAAAATAGTCAGAATAGCTTCCTAGGACCTGAAAACGTCGAGATCTGATGAAAGCTCGATTTTCAAAAATCGGACCGAAACTAATAACTTCCCTTTTTTAAGAAAATTTTCAATTTTCATTACGGGAAGTTAAAAAAATTAAATAAACTGAAATGAAAATTAAATTATTCTCAATTTCTCAGGAACAGTTGTAAAGAATCGGTTGAGACTGTGATTGAGTATAAAAGATTGAAGTTGAACGAGAGGTGGAAATATACATATATAAAGTAAAAGCGAGAAAAAGACAAAGAAAGAGAATCAGAGAGAGAAAGAGCAAAAAGCCGGAATGAAAAAGCGGGAAAAAAGAGGGTAAGTAACCAGAAAACATACACATCAGTGCCAAACAAGTTTTCCAATCTTTCAAGCCTGAGAAATTGATCTCAATACCGAATTCTGAAAGGGGGGGAGGGGGCGAGAGGGAGAAGGAGGGGGAGGGGTTCGCACGCGAACGCTGACGTTACGTCACGCTAAAACACGAATAAAAAAAAAAAAAAAAAAAGTAAAACAGAAAAACAGAAAAAGAAAAGAAAACCACTCTACCGAAGCCCTGTGCGACTGTTCTCTTTCTCCTTTCAATTTCTATATTTATTACCTACATATATTACGTATTCTCTGCATTCCGATTCTCATCTTGCACACACACACAAACAGGCTTTGTATTATAAAAATTAAAAAAAAAAAATGCGAGTACCGTATTTAGATTCTGATTTTTGTAAAAATTTTTTTTTGTTTATTATTGTCTTTTTGTATTCGATTTTTTAACTTCCCGCAATGAAAATTGAAAATTATCATAAAAAAGGGAAGTTATTGGTTTCGGTACGTTTTTCGAAAATCAAGGTTTCATCAGATCTCGACGTTTTGGGGTCCGAAGAAACTATTCTGACTATTTTTGGATGGACGTCCGTATGTGTGTGTGTGTGTAAACAAATTTTTGTCGTACGATATCTTTAGAACAAATCGACCGATTGGAATGGTTCTTATGGCGATCGAAAGGGTTTATCAAGACTTAGATCTGATTAGATTTTGAAGTCGATCAGTCAAATAGTTTCAAAGTTATTTAAAAAATAAAAATTAAAAAACAATTTATTTTTTCATGTTTTTAGCGCATAACTCTTAAACTGTTCGTGCGATTAGTCTCAAAACTTGAACAGACTTAGCTCTTGGATAGCCCTTTCGATCGCCGTAAGATTCATCAAAATCGAACGATTGGTTTAAAAGATATTGCAGGACAAAAATTTCTCTTTTTGTCGTACGATACCTTTGGAAGGAATTAACCGATTTGAATGATTGTTGCGGCGATCGAAAGGGTTCATCAAGACTTAGATCTGATTAGATTTTGGAATCGATCGGTCGCGTAGTTTCAAAGTTATTCGAAGAATAGAAATTGAAGAAAAAAAGATTTGTATAGGGAAAACTAATTATACTTATAACCTTCTTTAATTTATTATAAACACAATAGTATCAATTAATTGTAACGTATTCAACACAGCGGAAAGTTTTCGGGTTGGCCCATAGATCAACCGGTTTCCCTAATTTTTTTATTCGATTTTCTAATTTTTTTTTACCTTGTTAAAGGTAATACAATAATTTTGAATCATTGATTAGAAGAGTTTCTTTGTTGGAAAAGCTTTCCAAAGATTCGTTTGAGAAACTTTTCAATTTTTACTTTTCTTAGTTTCTCAATTTTATTTTTAGTATCTTTGTTGTCGATTTTTTTGTTTTGTTTTCTCAAAATAATTTTTAGTAACCATAGTAGTCTCAGCAGTAGAAAAGAAAAAAAAAGGGTATCATCAAAATCTGCAACGTCGAATAAGACAAATTTTTCTCTATTATTTTCTTTTGTTACATCTCTGGCAGTTTTCTTTCCACTTCAAGCGACGATGCTAGAGCCGATTAAAACGTTGTTTGAACGTCGAGAAATGTGCCAGGGAGGGAAAATATAGTAGTGGGTAGGTATGGGGGTAAGTAAAGTGAAACAAAGGAACCTGAAAAGCAAAGTACGTACGTACCATACTAGCTGGTACTGTAAAGAATTTCAACGATCTAGTCTAGCCTCGTTCATCCTACTACTTTTCAGCTGTTAAACTCTGTTTTATGTGTATACGTATGTATGTATGCATGTGCCTACGTACGTACTCAAACGTTTTGAGAAAATACATTGAAAAATGTCAAAATTTTTGTGAAATAAACGAAAAAATCAAAAACAAATCTTGACAGAAATTAATTCCTGATTTTGTCATTTGATAAAAAAGCTGTTTCCACTTCTCGTTTTCCATGACATCTCGATCAAAATTCTAAGTCGATGTCTCAGATTGGTTTGATAATTTTTTTGTATAAAATTACACGACGAAAAACGCAATCGTAATTTTTTTCAGAATTTAGCGACCCAGCGTACCTGGAGTATGATTTGAAAACTTGAAATAAAAACCCCCAGTTTGTAAAATCTGAAAAAATTCAGAAAAATCTTATGAAATATAACAAAATTTTTGACACCTATTAGAAGATGGAGATTTCATAACTTCAAAAGATGAAACATTTTTAACATCAGAATGAACATAAAAGCTTATTATAATATGGGCCGAAAAATGTCTATTTAGAGAGTTACAGGTAATCAAAAATATTATGATAATATTTATATTTACAAATTTATATTTTTCAATATTATCCTGATATTTTTGATTCCCTGTAACTCTCTAAATAGACATTTTTCGGCCCATATTATAATAAGCTTTCATGTTCATTCTGATGTCAAAAATGCAATGGAATAATCATAATTATTTAATTTTTCATTTTCCTTATTTATCTTTTGAAGTTATGAAATCTCCATCTTCTAATAGGTGTCAAAAATTTTGTTATATTTCATAAGATTTTTCTGATTTTTTTTTCAGATCTTACAAAATGGGGGTTTTTATTTCAAGTTTTCAAATCATACTCCAGATACGCTGGGTCGCTAAATTCTGAAAAAAATTACGATTGCGTTTTTCGTCATGTACTTTTATACAAAAAATTATCAAACCAATCTGAGACATCGACTTAGAATTTTGGTCGAGATATCATGGAATGCCCCATATACATATATAAGGTATGATATGATACGGTGGTATGGTGGTACCATTGCTGCTGCACAGTTCCGCTCATAGTGTATGATATTAAAACTTATGCAATTTGGAAAGCCTTCGCGAGTTCCTCTCGACGGGTTTATCAGACTCTGTCAGAACTGACTCACTCGGGTTTCGCTCCTCTGCAATAGCTGACTGCAACCCGATTCCGCACAACATTCTATATCTAAACTACTACTACTACTACCACTACTACTACTACTACCACTACTATTGCCCTGTATACCATCATATCCTAGTTTCTGCACCACCTACATAGCTATCTATGCATTCTCTAGGGTAATCTCAATTTTGCAAACTGTACTAGTTGTATATGTACGCATTCTCGTACTCTATAACTATCCAGAAATAACTACTATCTACTAACACCAAAATACCATCAAAATTCACTTTGTAGTTCATGACAGAAACAATTACTGTCTGTCTTTGTATAGACGTACATGATATTCTAGTTATAGTTTTTATAACTTGAAGAAACTTTTTTTCATTCCATCTTCCATCATTAATGGTATTATTTCATCACTATTATTGCTATTACTATTCTTACTTTTATTACCATTACATTATTGCTATTAGTACTATTTATTCCTGTAATATTCGTTTGTTGCTAGAATTGCAATTATTCCCATTACTGTTATCACTGCAATTATAACTGTAATTGTTATTGTTAGAGTGATTGCTAGTGATGCCATTATGTGTATTATATTACTATTATTGTAGTAATCACTGTTATTACTATTATTGCTATCGTTGCTATTGCTATATCAATGTTATTGTTATTAATGCTATTATTGCTGACATCTGTATCATTACTATTATTTCTGTATTGCTATTACGGTTATTACAATAATTATTACTGTTATTGCTATAATTGCTATTACTGTTATTGTTGTTATTGCTATTATTGCTATTACTGTTATCATTGTTATGACTGCAATTGTTACTATTAAAGTGATTGCTATTGATACCATTATGTGTATTATTACTATTAATACTGTCGATATCGCAATTACTGTTACTGAAATCTTTGCTATAACTGTTATCACTGTTATTGGCATTATTGCTATTATTGTTATTTATTCTGTATTGCTATTACGGTGATTACAGTAATTATCACCGTTATTGCTATAGTTGCTATTACTGTTATCAGTATTATTGTTATTATTTCTATCATTGCTATTATTACTATTATTACTAATATTGATGTATTGTTATTACTGTTATCACTATAAATATTAGGTTAATTTCTATCATTGCCATTAGTGCGTCATCACTGTTATTGCTATTACCACTATTATCACGATAATTCCTATTACTAATATTATTTCCATTATTGGTATTACTGTCATTGTTATTAGCACCATGATATCCATTATTACTATTATTGCTATTGTTTCTATTAATTCTATTATTGCTATTGTTTCTATTAATTCTATTATTGCTATTATTGCTTCGTTGCAATCATTGTTGTTAATGTTACCGTTTGTATTACAGTGATATCACAATGTTTGCTGTTATTACCAATCTCACTATTGTTGCTATTATTGTTGTAATTTTTATTACTTATATCACTATTTAATTGCTATCACTGGTCTTACTGATATCGTTAGTAATGATATTACAGTGATTGGTATTATTTTCATTATCACTAATATGGTTATTATTTCTATTATTGCTATCGTTATCATTACTGTCATAAGTTGTGCTATCATTACCGGATAACCATGCGTTGATCTCTTACCGTTTTTCAGTTAAAATTTCGTGATTATATCTAACGAATGAATGAAATTACGAAAGTATAAAAGAAAATGAAAGAAAAGAAAATTAATTAAAAACTATTTTCTTCGGAATGCTTTTTCTCGTTGATTGTTGTCATTTCCATTAAACAACAAAAAAAAAAAAAAAGAAAAAGGTAAAAATAATAAAATAAAAAATACCATGGAATTGAAATAAAAATGAATGAAAAAAAAAAAAAAAAAGTGGAATGAAAAAGAAATAGTCCTGTGACAATTGCATGTAGTAATATGCGCGTGAACGCTTGGAGGGAGGATAAGTATTAGCCTAGTCCTCGGTGTCGACTTCCTCTTCGTCGTTCTTCCTCTGAGGTAATTCCTACTCGTGTGCATTGCTTCGTGGTACGCCTGCGCCACGTAGGTCAACGTCGTTGGCACGACTAGGGGGTTGAAGAGTGGCAAACGGGACGAAGAGGGTGAAATTTCTCTGTAGCTCGCGGGGGTTGGATGCGAACCATCGTTTTCATACGTTTTCAGTCGCGTCGCGAACCTCTTCCTAAACACGTGTGTGGTTCTTCGGATTTGTAAATCTTGACTAAAACATTAACAAGGTGAAGAATTTAGTTTTTTCTCTTAAGATTTTCAAAATAAATATATAAATAAATAAATAACAGCAATATAAATTAAAGGAATTTTTTTTTTGGATTTAATTTGATTCCATGTTTCAAAAAACGAATAATAAAAAATTGAAAAATTTGATTAATGAAATAAGTTAATTATGAAATAATTGAGTGACGATTTTTTGTTTTTATTTTTCATTTTTTGGTTTGTTTCTTTTCTTCCGTTTGTTCGTTATCAATTTTATTTAAAAGTTTTGTGAAGTTATTAAATTGTATAAATTATATCGATGAGGTAATTGTTAATGAAATTTTGTTTTTAATTATAGTTTTACCATTTTTTACATCTTTCACGATCCTCAATATCTACATTAATTTCGTATATCTCACTCGTACATAAATTTTGATTTTTGTATAGTAAGAAAATTATAAAAACAATATTAATTTCATTCTAAATTAAAATCGCGAAAAATATAAAAGAAAAAAAAAAAAAAAAAAACTAAAATTCTAAATAAAAAGTCAAAATTGTTAACGGTTGAAGCTAATTAATTATAAACGTCGAGAGAAGAATTATTTCATTTCATTATTAATTTTTTTCTTTTTTTTTTTTTTATAAATCGATTTTTTTTTTTTTTTACAAAACTTTTAAACATATTATTTGAAAAAAAAACAAAGAAACAAACTACTACGAATTATTGTGATCACTCATATATAAGCATTGGATTAGAATTTATACAATCCAGGAGAAGAAAATAAAGGAAAGATATAACAACGATAGATGAAATAATATGGTGAGATTGAAAAAAATTTTTAACAAAAAGTTACTCGATATATACAATTAATTATATCATATACGTATGTCTTGGTTTTGTTATTTTTTTTTTTTTTACTAATTTTTGATTCTCTGAAAAAGTGAAATAAATTGAAAAAACCAAAAAAAAAAAATTAATCAAATTGAAATTTATGATTACAATGCGATTATAATTAATTGTTGATTGAGTGAAAACCCTTATAGATCGAATGAGATAAAGACAGAGAGAGAGAGAGAAAAACGCAGAAAAGCCAAAAAGAAATTATAATAAGTAAATTTTTTTCTTCCCCTACTTTTTACCTCCTTTTCGATTTCTTTTTTTTTTTTGTCTGCATAAATCTAAATAAATATAAAATACATATCGAGTGTAAAGAGCTGGGATATAAAAGAAAAAGAAGAAGAAGAAGAAGAAGAAGAACAATATCTTCTTTTTTCCAAATCGATTTGAATATAGATAAGTGAAAATTTTTTTTTATGGTGGTATTGAGGAGGGTCGCGAGGTTTCAGTTGGATTTTTTTTAGGGTAAGAAAGGGTGTCGAGTCTGTATCTACTTACATTCGGTATATATATGTATGTATAAAATAAAATAATCTGATAATGAAATAATAACGAATCCAGATGGCCGGTTGTAATAATTCTTAATAACCTTATGACCACATTGCATTATGATGATGCTGATGGTGGTGGTACTTAATATAAAAGCCAAAAAGAGAGTCGACTCTCTCCCATTGAATATATATATCTTATACAGTTAGGGTGTGCGATTCACCATTTCGACCATGTCTCAAGACTGCAGGTAAGAATAAGCCAAAAGCGAACTTCCTCTACTGGCAGGGAAGCTGGATGATATAACGAGAAATATGACTTTCATTAGAGGAAGAACTTCTACCGTCTTCCGTCTTTTCTTCATCTCTTTCCTCTTTCATCCCCCTCCCCCCTGACTCTTGCCTCTCCTTAGGTATACCTTTTTTCTTTTTTATTTTTCTTTTTTTTTTTCACCGTCATTTTCTTCACCACTCTCATATTCACTTAAATGAAACAGATCACTTTTGATTTTTTCTCTCTCTCTGTTTCTCTCTCTTTTCTTTTGTTTTTCTGTGCGGTTTAAAATGTGGTGGAAAAATAATTGAAGAACGTAAATTGTGTCGAATAAAAAAAATAATAAAATGACAAATTGAAAAAACCTCTTATATTTATAATTAATAACCCTTCGTGGTCAGACCTTCGATTTCAATCAAGCTGGTCACAATTAGTTGGTAAAATTAACCTAAGTAAATTTTTAAAAGATTACCACGTGAAAACTATCAGTCCGATTGAGACCGAAAAAATACTGGAAAATACTTTGAACATTTTGGAACAAGCAGCAAAAATTTGTATATCAAATTTCGAATGGTGACATGTTCAAAATAAATCGTAAAGCGTTCAATGCGTAAAAAAGACACTTTTTTTTTACTCAAAAAAATTCGTAACTTTTTTAATTTTCAATATTTTTAAGTGAAATTATAGTCGGGATACTCGTTGGATATGGTACATTTAGGAAAAAAATAAATGTGTTCTAAAAAAAAGTATCTATTTTGGGAAAAGAAAACGGCATTTACCTTCAAAGTTCAAGCTCGGGTCATTTTAACCCGCGATGACCACGAAAGGTTAAGGGTGTTTTATTTACACAACGTTTCGAATCTTCCCGCGTGAATATTCTCCTTGTTTATAGTGTTGTGCAAAAAGAAAATCGATTAATCGATTAATAAATAAACCGATTTCATGACATGAAAGAATCGCATAATTATAATCGATAGATCTCATCGTTGATGATCGATAATTCATGAAATTTGTTTTACAATTAATTCAGAAAGCATAATTTTATAAAAATATTTTGAATCAATCGATTGTAATCAAAGATTTGATTATTCGATTAATTGATTAGTCGATTACATTATTGAATAATTATATATTCTGCTTTAAAATAAGAACGAAAAAAAAAACTGTTTAATTCCTGCTTCTTTTATATTAAATAGAATATTAATTTTAAGTTCTGAATTTCGTTTTTCGCACTATATTTTAATATAGGAGATAATTTATTTTTCATTAAAGAGAGGAAAATTTTTGAGCAATTTTTTCTTTTTTTTTCTACTCAAGTACTTGAGAAGAAAAAATTTCTTCACTCCAATAGTCGCATATACTCGCTCAGCAGACTATATGTATAGTCATATTTAGAATTTTTATTTTGAAGCTTTTTAAAAATTACATTGATAATCTCAAAGAGAAACTTTTCCTTTTTTTTTTTAACTTTTCATCACCTACGGTGATATCAGAAAGGTATTGGTTTTGGTCGAAAAGTAACTTTTGCTAATTTCAACGAATCTCCACGTTTTCGACCCTCGAGAATCCGAAAAACAAGTTTTTGGAAAGATGTCGGTCTGTCTGTCGATCTGTTCGACAAACTCGCGCGGTGATCTCGGAAACGGCTCGATGAAAAAATCTGAAATTCTAAGGACTTTACAACCAAATGATGGGCATGAAAAATTTCCATATCTCGTTTAATTTGAACTTCCGGTTCTACCGGAAATGAATCGATTTTCGCTGTTTTACTGACAAACCTATACTTTTTTCTCTGTATTACCTTTCTAAATGAAAGAATATATTCTTCCGAGTTGAGAATTTCATATATATAGGGCATTCCTTGTCAATAACACCGAAAAAATTGTAAATATACCCAGATCGAATTAGAATGAATGCACTGTATAAAATTGTTGTTTATCAATATATAGGGCGATCCTTGCCAATGACAAGAAGAAATTGTAAGTGTACCCAGATCGAATTGGGATTAAACACACTGTATGAAATTGTTGTTTGTCAATATATAGACTATTTTTTTCATGTAAAATTTTCAATTCTGATCTTTTTTTTTCGGTTTTTCACTTACTTTTTTATACTTTTTCTTCCCCTGACAAACCCATCTTTTTTTTTCTATTTGTTGAAAAGTACTCCGAAAAACTGTTTTTCCGACTTGTTTTATTTGCTTTACCTCCTCAGCCGTATATAAATACGATTTTTCATTAATTATTACTCCCACGTTTTTTTCTTTTTCATTGTTTGTTTTTGGGTTACATAATTATTTATATATATTTGAGAGTTAAAAAAAAATGACAAAGGATTTTTTTTTTCGTCGATCTCTTGAAATTCATTGTCCTTCTTTTTTTCAATTCAATTATCTATTTCCTTTTCTATTTTATATATCAATGACCATAAGCTTTGGTTTTCTTATCATTTTTGAATTTTTATTTTTCAATTTTCATAGCTTTATTTAACTTTATATCCTATGCATATATTATACCTATATATATGTATAGGTAAATACGCGTATATGTATATAATCCTTGTGCGTAATTCTTATCACGAATCGTATAATATCGTGGGTGAGCGCAAGCTCACGTTCAAATATATTGCTGCATCGCATCGGTCCAATAACAACGTGTATTACTGCAGAGAGAGAGAGAGAGTGAGAGAGAGGAAGGGGGAGAGAAGTTCGTGACAATCTTGTTTCCGTATCAGGCTATAATTTTCAGCTAGGTATCTGCATAACGTTGGCACGTGTCCTACCTCAGCATTTGTGTATTGCGCGGCTATAATTCATCGTTACAATTTTTTTGTTTTGTTTCTTTTTTTTTTGTATTATCTGTTTTTTTCGTAATTTTCATTTTTTGGTACCTTTTTTTTCGTTTATTCGCGACCTATTTTTCAAAGAATTGAACTCTCAAACAAATGGAATTGATGTTCTTTTGAGAAGAATTTTGTATTGCTAATTTCCAGAAAATTATACACGTGACTCTTTGAAAATATGAAAATTACAAAAAAAAAAAAAAATTAAATAAAGTAAAACAGTCATGTTCAACATCATCCAGAGGATGGACAATAAAGTCGTAGAGAATTTTGAAAAGAAGTACAATAAAGCTGGTTCTTTTTACTTAAAAATGTTCTTTGGATTATTCGTTTATTATAAACTAATTTTGGCTGAGATATCTAACTTTTTGTTTCGATAGAAAATTCGACAAAGTGCAGCAATCCCGAACTTATGAGCGATACTGTACCTACATTTACACGTATATTATATGTATATGCGTACAGAAAGAAAAATAAATTTTGGTCAATCGTGTAATTAATTAACGATCAGTTAAATTCTAAAGAGCTTTAGAAAAATATATATTTTTAAAATTTTCTGTACACGTACAGGCGTATGGTATATATTCACGATAGTCTCACAGCTTTTGAAATGAATAACAAGCTTTTGAAAAATCTGAAAGAGCAACAAGTTTCCTGTGGTCTCTTTGGAAAAGGTTGACAATTTTTATCCATATAGATATATATCGATCACTGATCAGTATAGGTATATGTATAAACAGGCGATCATAAGGTTGACAGGAAAAAAATATGAATAAAACTAAATAAATGTAGAAAAAAAACATCAGGAAACCGGTTGGCTTGTCGGCCAACCCGAAAACTTCCCGCTGTGTTAAATGCGTTACAATTAATTGATACTATTGTGTTTATAATAAATTAAAGAAGGTTATAAGTAGAATTAGTTTTCCCTATACAAATCTTTTTTTCTTCAATTTCTATTCTTCGAATAACTTTGAAACTACTCGACCGATCGATTCCAAAATCTAATCAGATCTAAGTCTTGATGAACCCTTTCGATCGCCGCAACAATCATTCAAATCGGTTAATTCCTTCCAAAGGTATCGTACGACAAAAAGAGAAATTTTTGTCGTGCAATATCTTTTAAACCAATCGCTCGATTTTGATGAATCTTGCGGCGATCGAAAGGGCTATCCAATACCTAAGTCTGATCAAGTTTTGAGACTAATCGCACGAACCGTTTAGGAGTTATGCGCTAAAAACATGAAAAAAGATTGCTTTTTAATTATTATTTCACAAATAACTTTGAAACTACTCGACCAATCGACTCCAGAATCTAATCAGATCTAAATCTTGATAAACCCTTTCGATCGCCATAAGAACCATTCCAATCGGTCAATTCATTCTAAAGATATCGTACGACAAAAATTTGTTTACACATACACACACATACGGACGTCCATCCAAAAATAGTCAGAATAGCTTCCTAGGACCCCAAAACGTCGAGATCTGATGAAAACTCGATTTTCGAAAATCGGACTGAAACCAATAACTTCTCTTTTTTATGAAAATTTTTAATTTCCATGGCGGGAAGTTAAAAAGGGAAAGAATATTCAAAATTTATCATCATCCGAAAAATAATTACATATTGCTTGGTCGTTTAATATTCAAATTTTTTTTTTTTGGAATTGTTCATGGTTTATTCTAAATATAAAAAAAAAAAATCAATCAATATATGAATAAGTTAGTAAATGAAATTGGTGTGAGTAGAGAAGAAAAAAAAAAAAAAAAAAAAAAAAACAAGAATTGAAAAAATTGAAAAAATTGATGAAATGAATATTTGCGGTGCGGAATCGCGACCGCACGCGTCGTTGTCGTATAGATATCTATAACGACGGGAGTTTGAAATAATGAAAGAAATTTGAGGAAAAACAGAAGAAAAAGAGGAAGAAAAAGCTAAAAAGACGAATAAAAAAATAAAGGGGAATCAGGAAAAACGAAGAGGGAGCGCATCATCCCCTGATAGAATTTTATATTATTGATGCTCGTGGAATATTTGATTCTTTGATTATTACTGGAAATACCGTGTATATAGGTATATATATATGTATTTTATACATATACCTATATTCAACGCACAAAGCACAACCAAACTCTCGTTTTTCGAAGGTTCTCTCGCCCTCCCTTACCGTCTCAAAAAATGATGGATGTATACATACCTAATGCCTTCGTGGTCCTGCAGACCTGCATAAGAACCACCGTCCTCGATCGGTTAAGGGATTTATATCTGACAGAAGAAACGAAACGTTCTTTATATACATGCTATATATACATATGTATAATATATACATATATACACATATATATATATTCGAAACTTGCAACGTAATTCCACAGATCAAAAATTTTCAACCACTCCCCTCGTTCGGTTGTTTATTAAAGTAAAACTTCTTTTGGCAGGGTATGTACCGAAAATTTTCAAGTGTAATGAAAAGTGTAAGATTGACATATGCCTGTATAAAATATACATATACATCTAAGTCCTAAGGCTTAAGTCCTAAGTCTCAAGTCTTCATTCTTAAGCCTTAAGTTTCAAGTCTCAAGTCTCAAATCTCAAGTCTTGATTCTTGAGTCTTAACTCTTAAGTCTTAAGTCTTAAGTCTTGAGTCTCAAGTCTTAAGTCCTAAGTCTTAAGTTTTAAGTGAGAAGTTTCATTTCTAGCGTGTGCAGTACGCTACATGCACACTTTTTTTATACAGGAGATTCCATACTGACTTGACTTGGTTTTGGCCTGACTATTTTTAATTCGGTTGAAACTCATTAAAACGCTTCGAAATCATTCCCAGTTTTTTTTTTTTTTTTTTCTTTCGTGCGAATGTCTTTGAGTTAGGAATATTTGATCTTTATTATTATAAGAAAAAATGAATAAATAAATGTCAATTATTGGCCAATTGCTATCAACTAATCAATGAACTTGATTCTACTGTTCAGGAAAGAAAAAAGAAAAAAAAAAAAGCATAAAAGATACTTCAGACCTGATATAATCGATAGTAAAAGCTCCGTTAGAGAGTGAAGTTGAGTGGTAGGAAAGCTCTAACTATTGCCAAACTCGAGACATTAAGAGCCCGTGACATGGGAAACCAAATCCAATGAACATTTCTCAATTTCGAGGTTCATTTCTGTTCCGTAAACTCATCTGTGTATGTGTGTGTGTGTGTGTGTGTGTGTGTACGTATATTTGTATGTAGAGAGAGAGAGAGAGAGAGAGAGAGAGAGAGAGAGAGAGAGAAAGAGAGAGAGAGAGAGAGAGAGAGAGCGAAAATGTTGGACAGTCAAACAGTGAGTAGTTAAATAGTGAATGAGGGTGAATAGTGGCATTACCTACTTGCTTAATATTTGCTTTACTTGCGTGAAAGGTTCTGCGGTTATATATGAATTGAAAAGCCTATTTTTTCGTATACCAATATACAAGAATTTATTTACCAAAAAGTTGTATGTATACGAGAGTAAAAAATTTTTTTTTGGCTTAGATATTCGAATATATTTTTACTCTCGTGAAGCATTATGGAAAGTATAAAAGATTTGCTTCAGTATTTTTGACTCAAAAATTCAATTTTAGAAATTTTTTTTTGATTTTTAAACCATTCAAAATTCGATTCATACATAGATGTAGATTTATACACATGTAGTAGGTACATACAGGAATTTTCGGAAGTAATACCCGACCTTTAGCCCGGTTCTAAAGTAGGGGTAAAGGAAGGCTGACCGGATACGATAGCGTCAGAATGACCTCTCTGAGGAGCGCCATTTCATGACCCCGAATGAATTCCGAGTCAAGTGTCTGCAGACTCGTTGACCTTGTCGAAAAGATTTCCACCAGTTATTTCCGGGCGAAGTACTCGGCAAATATCTATCTCCTCCGCTCACGCAGTTGAACGAAATCTCATCGACCCCCAAGCCGAGATTATATGTATGAATGTATTTACACGGGTAGATGAATTCGCAACCGTAGAGAAAGTTAGAGTAATAATCTTGTTTAAAAAGAAAAGAAAAAAAGAAAAAAGAAATAAAGAAATAAATGAAAAAGTAATTTTTTAATTACTCTTCAGCAGCTGGTTGTTGCTGCTGTTAATTGTAAGATTAATCGTAAGTCAGCTGTCCGCCCTTTGCTCGGGGGATTCCATGCCGCCTGCTGACTGCTGACTACTGACAATGAGGAAGGTTCATACCCCATCCTTCATCCCGGGTCCCTTTATCCCTTTGTTTCACGAGGGGATTCCACGTTGGTCAAAACTCTTCCAGCTTATCCGCCTTCTCGGTACATTATCGTAAACAACAGCTCATCAGCCACATAGAGTAAAGATTTATTCTACACATTAACATATACATACAGAAATTTGAATTAAATAGATATTAATAAGACTCGATATTTATTACTCTGTCATTCGTCTATTTTATGCAAACAGTGTTGTAGCCCTCTTCCAGCCGAGTCCAACGACACCCAACATGATACTTTTCTCTTCACTCTGTAATGAGATATTGCGGTTTCAAGTTTGAAAGCAGTGCATCGCAGTGCAGCGGGCTGCAGTGCGCTAGGGACTAGCAGCCGCTTTTAGAATTCACGTTATGATATCTCGAGATCTAGTAGATCGAATATAACGTTGTTGGGTATCGTTGGAATCGGCTTGTCATCGACTACAACGTTATCAGATTAAAAATCGTATACTATCATTTCTTCAAATATTCTTTGGCGAAAAATCGGAAAAACGATAATAAGGACTAAACGACGTCACAGTGAAGTAACGTATTTTTGAAAACTGCGCAAACATCACTTGAAAAACAAATATCACACATCATTTTCAATGATCTATTTAATCCCTTAGTCGTTATTGATTACTTAAGGAAGAAAAACGACGATGTGAAGTAGATTCGATGTACCAATGTTTGCCACTTTCCTGGGCGAAGAATAATGAGCACCAGGGTTGTTGTTCTTCAGAAAGAATATGAAAAGCATCTCTGTTAATGCGCGGAGTTCTTTAGAGCACAGCTGCGTACATATACGTAGATTCATAACATCCCGTATCAGTAATTCGTAAAAAATTTAGAATGCGTTCTTCGTTATTTCAATGCTTCGGGTGCGCTATTTACGTACGAACGAATAATAAGAATGGAATATCTTTCGGTATAGCGAATAAGCAGTACACGTACCTACTTCGTAAAGAGTTAATACACCAGCTGAGAGTTAGAGAAAGAGAAACGAGAGATAGAGAGAGAAAGAGAGAGTATAAAACAGGGGTAGAGGGATGTAAATTATTGTTACAAAAGGAGAAATACTGAATAGCCTCGGGTAGACTATAACAGCCTCGAGATCTGCGAATTGTTCAAGGTCTAACAATTACGCAATTGCTTTCCTTTTGATCGTTACTTCTCACCCCTTTTCTCTCTTCCTCTCACTTTTTCGAGTACCTACGTTATTGTTCCAATTTCGCACGATGTGACGAGAAATATTTTTATAAATTAATATGCATAAAGAAATGCATAATGAATTCAAGAAACAAGAATTTCTGAAATTTTTCAATTTCCTTTTCTCAGTTTAATTTCGTTATACTTTATTATTATTATTATTATTATTATTATTATTATTATATAGACTTTCGGGGGTCGAGGGGCTCGAGCAGAGAAGATGAGCTGTCGATCGAGGGTTCGATTGATATTTGCAGTGAACACGATAAATTTATTAGGGGTCGATGTTGACAGGGCGTCAAACGAAGGCAGGAGGAAATTTTTTTTTTTTATTCTCTTTCTTCTTTTTCTCTTTTTTTTTTTTTTTTTTCTTCGTTCTCGAACAGTAGCTTCGTCGATTAATCAAACCCCTATTACCCTCACCTTGTACAAGGTTATCAAAAACGATCTTATTACCACCTCGTCATGACGCCACCCAGCCCGAAGAAAACGTTATAGGAAAAAAAAAGCTCGAATCTCGCACTGTCACATTTTTTCTCAAGTATAATATTTTTCCCCTCAAAAATCTTTTTAAAAACACAAAAAATAATAAAGAAAGGAGAGGAGAGAGAAGAGAATACTCTAAAAAATCGATCGCACTTTCTCTCTCACTCGTTACAGAAAGTTTATTACTAATGTACGATTTCCTTAGTCACGGTTTACCTCGCGTGGATTTCTCCCTTTCCAAATGAGAAATCGATGGATATGAGGGGGCTACGTGTTTTGAGCTTGGTACACCACCGGTCTCCATTGCTATTGTGTTACGCGGTGTAATTATGGCGCACAAACAACGTGGATTAATCAAATTATGATGAATTAAAACATATTAGGGCTGAACAGATACGTACGTACACCCTAGGGCTGTAACAACAACCCACCTAGCCAAAACACTTTCGAAGGGCTGCTTGCTTGCTTGCTTGCTTGCTTGCTGGTGTAGAGTCGTTGTGTCACGGGATTCCCCGCTATGATTCATCACGTTTTGTGTCACGCCTCTACCTGCGTATCAATGATAATAAATCTTTGTCAAAGTTATTTCCTTTCGCCTCGGTGCGACCGCGACGTGATCCAACGACGAATGTCTGCTCTGGAAATAGGTTTCTATAATGTAATGCCAGACGGAAGTTACGTGTACTTGGTAAATAATGATCGGAGTTGTATATATATCTGAAATTTTACTAAAATAAGGGAAAGAAAAAAAAAAAAAAAAGAAAAAATCTACGAGCCAATTCACTAATGGGATTATACTCGTTCTGACGGTCAAGAAGTCTGACAAATTGAGCCAGAGCAGATTTTTTTAGTCTTGATACTCACGGGTAAAACGCACGACAAAATCGTTCCAATAAAAGTTGTTCATCCAACCAATACCCAACTTTTATATTCCACAAAACTTTTTGTATCATCAACGCACAATCCAGGACAGTCATTCATATTGTGTCAGATGTGAATTGTGTGGATGACAAATCCATCAGGAGCAGATTTTTGAGTCCAACTTCTCAGGAATCCGTTACACAAAAAAAAGTACCAGATAAAAATTGTCCGTCTAATTAATACCCAGCTTTTATGTTCAACAACATTTTTTGTATCATCAATGCACAACCTAGGACAGTCATCCATATTATATCACATGTGAATTGTGTTGCTGACAAATCCATCAAGAGTCGATTTTTGAGTTTAACTGCTCAGGAATTCGTTACACAAAAAAATGTTTTAGATAAAGATTGTCCGTCTAATTGATACCCAACTTTTGTGTTGAACAATATTTTTTGTACCGTCAACGCACAACCCAGGAAAGCCATTCGTATTCCGTCACATGTGAATTGTGTTGCTCACAAATCCATTAGGAGTAGATTTTTGAGTTCAATTTTTTAGGAATTCGTTACACAAAAAAATGTTTTCAATGAAGATTGTCCGCCTAATTAAAACGCAGCTTTTATGTTCAACAACATTTCTTGTATCGTCAACGCACAACCCAGGAAAGCTATTCGTATTGTGTCAGATGTGAATTGTGTTGCTGACAAATTCGTCGTTAGATTTTTGAGTTTAACTCCTCAGGAATCCGTTACACAAAAAAATGTTTCAGATAAAGATTGTCCGTCTAATTAATACCCAACTTTTGTGTTCAACAAAATTTTTTGTATCATCAACGCACAACCTATGACAGCTATTTACATTACATTAGATGTAAATTATGTTACTGACAAATCGATCAAGGGTAGATAAATTTTTAAGTTCAAATTCTCAGGAGTACATTTCAGGAAATAATATTTCAGATAAAATTTTCTTCCACTTTTTAATACCCAGTTTTCATTTTCTATACATTTGTATGTGTCATCAACGTACGATTCACGATAACCAATGATTAATATATTGTCTGTCAAGTGTAACTGACAAATCTATAGGGAGTATAGATGTTTGATTCCAGCCTCTCGGAAATACGATACACAAAAAAAAATGTTTAATATAAAAGTTGAAGAACTAATTGATACACAATTTTTATTGCCTGTCAATATTTCGTCTGTCTACTAACACGTAGTCCGGAAAATCCCTTTACATGATGTAACAGCAATGAAGCGCTTAATACATTCGTAAAATCGATAGTTGGTAAATTTCCCAGTGTAACACTCGAGGGATACATTGGAGAGAGATATTGTATTGAATAAAAGTTGTAGAGTTGATTGAAATACAACTTTTTTTTCTTTTTGGTGTAAAGAAAAAAAAAAAAAAAAAAAAATTCTTTTTTCTAACATCAACCCGGATACCAGAAAACTTTCTTATTTATACGTCACTGGTGTAAAATATCTGATAATATTATGCATTTACGCGTTTTCGTTTTGTGTCAGTAAAAATATTTAAATTCGATCTCTTGAGAATTTTCTCTTTTGACATAAACCATCGAGAAAGAGAGGAATGAAATATTGATTTCCCATCACACCAATACCCACGTCTTCAATACTGCTTTCGATTTGTATATTACACGCAACAGCGTGCATAGCGCCTTTACCTTATAACCTACACCTTTAACTAAAACGAATGTTAATTCGACTTTCAAGATCAGAGTTTCACGCATCGTTTCAAATCCTGTTATACTGTATAAATATACAGGGTATAAAAATTTTTTCACATATTATTCTAGAAATCAAGAGATAAAAGAAACAGAAGAAGAAGAAGAAGAAAAAAATTGAATAAAATTCTTATGCTTTTCCCTTATTCCAGAACTAAAATTCTATTTTCTTTTTTCATCATCTTCTTCTTTTTTTTATCTTTTTCGTTTTCTACTTCTATTTTTAAGTTCGTTCGATCGATGGAAGTGGCTGGTAGATTTATTCGTTGGTAGGTTGGTTTTAAATTTGGTAGGCCCTGTCAAGAACGAACTACGTGACTTTCCTCCAAATAAGAAGGTTAGATGATATACAGAGCGTTTCAGTTCACCAGAGCTTTTCAACCGATTATTATAAATCAAAAACTTCTACTAAAACGTCTAGATATAACGACGAAAAAAAAAAAGAAAAAAGAAAAAAGAAAATGAAAATGAAATGAAATACATGGCTATAAATCTAACAGTCTTAAGTTTACGGGGTATCTAACATCAATGCGCAAAACCGATACCCTAATTATCATCCCCTAGCTACTACTTGACAGTTTAAATCCCTAAAGCTCAAGAAAACTTTTGATCAAACTGTAATTCCTTTAACTTGTTGTGTAGTTTTTCGTTTTGCCTCACAAACTCGTGATCAAGTTACAAATTTACAGTTACTATTCTCATTTTATCGAAAAACAAGAAAAAAAAAATGTATAGAAGAGAGCGCACGTAAACAAAAAAATTCGCTGTGATTATAAATATGATTCTAAGTGATCGTGTTTCAATAAAAAAAAAAACAAGCCGGAAGAACAGTTTTTCGGAGTATTTTTCGTCAGAAAGAAAAAAAAGGATGGGTTTGTCAAGGGGAAAAAAAGGTATAAAAAAGTAATGAAAAACTGAAAAAAAAGATCAAAATTGAAAATTTCACATAAAAAAAATTCCCTATATATTGACAAACAACAATTTCATACAGTGTGTTTAATGCCAATTCGATCTGGGTACACTTACAATTTCTTCTTGTCATTGGCAAGGATCGCCCTATATATTGACGAACAACAATTTTATACAGTGCATTCATTCTAATTCGATCTGGGTATATTTACAATTTTTTTGGTGTCATTGGCAAGGAATGCCCTATATATATGAAATTCTCAACTCGGAAGTATATATTCTTTCATTTAGAAAGGTAATACAGAGAAAAAAGTATAGGTTTGTCAGTAAAACAGCGATAACTAATCCATTTTTTTCGGTAGAACCGGAAGTTCAAATTAAACGAGACATGGAAATTTTTCATGCCCATCATTTGGTTGTAAAGTCCTGTGAATTTCAGATTTTTTCATCGAGCCGTTTCTAAATACTTCAAACACTCAAAATGGTTTTAAAAACGTTATGGTTCCGTTCAAATGTATGTGTTGTAAAAACAAAATTTTCCAATAATTTTTTGGTGTCCTATTTTGCCCTGCTCTCCCCTATATATTGACATACCTGTACAGTACATACATCGAGAAAAAAATTTACAAAAAATTTACGATCTAAAATATGCAAAGATTTTGCAACGTTATAAAAATAAAATGCTGCTGATTCATTTTTTGAATGAAATTGGGGTTGCCGGATTAACGTGAAACGCCCCTTATATATTCTTTTTTGAAATTGGAAATTGAATTTTTTTTCCTAAATATTTATATTGTGTTTTCATAAAAATTTTGATTGTATTTTTTTTTTTTTTATATATTTTGTTGTTGTTAGGAAATAAGAACACCCCTTTTTTCGGTTTTCGTTTTTACTCCTCTTCTCTCTTCTCTTCTCGCCTCTCCTTTTTCTCTCCTCCTTTTTCATTCCTCGGGCAAATCTAAACCAAGCAGAAACCTAAATCAAGTGAACCCTGCAGGAGGAATTTTGGATAGCAGAGAAGGCCGTCCAATCATACCAACAGCATCTCATACATTCCCAATTCATTTCTCTTTCTCTCTCTCTCTGTCTCTCTGTTTTTTTCTTCTCTATTCCTTGTGCAATTTTTTATTTTATTTGTTTTCTTTTTTCAACATTTTCCAACCAATTTTACAACGGATTTTTTTCATATCATTAATTCTTTTCTGGGTCACGTTTCTTCCGATTCTTGGATTACCACTAGACACGTCAAGAGCTCAGTGAATGGTAATAGATCATGCCTGCACATCTTCTTTCTTCATTTTTGTTCTTTTGTATTTTTTTTAACTTCCCGTAATGAAAATTGAAATTTTTCATTAAAAAGGGAAGTTATTGGTTTCGGTACGATTTTCTAAAGTCGAGTTTTCATCAGATCTCGACGTTTTCGGGTCCTAGGAAGCTATTCTGATTATTTTTGCATGGATGTCCGTATGTGTGTGTGTGTGTGTAAACAATTTTTTGTCGTACGATATCTCTAGAACGAATTGACTGATTGGAATGGTACTTACGGCAATCGAAAGGGTTTATCAAGACTTAGATCTGATTAGATTTTGGAGTCGATCGGTCGAGTAGTTTCAAAGTTATTTGAGAAATAAAAATTCAAAAACAATATTTTTTCATTTTTTTAGCGCATAACTCCTAAACTGTTCGTGCGATTAGTCTCAAAACTTGATCAGACCTAGCTCTTGGTTAGCCCTTTCGATCGCCGTAAGATTCGTCAAAATCGAACGATTGGTTTAAAAGATATTGCACGAGAAAAATTTCTCTTTTTGTCGTACGATACCTTTGGAACGAATTAACCGATTTGAATGATTGTTGCGGCGATCGAAAGGGTTCATCAAGACTTAGATCTGATTAGATTTTGGAATCGATCGGTCGAGTAGTTTCAAAGTTATTCGAAGAATAGAAATTGAAGAAAAAAAGATTTTGTATAGGGAAAACTAATTCTACTTATAACCTTCTTTAATTTATTATAAAGACAATAGTATCAATTAATTGTAACGTATTTAACACAGCGGGAAGTCTTCGGGTTGGCCCACAGGTCAACCGGTTTCCTGATTTTAGTTTTTATTCATTGGGATTGAAATTCAAAATCCGACGATTCTTTGAATATGTGAAATTAAAATGGTCCAAGATTAGTAAATGAGGGTAAATTAGACTAGAAAATTGACTAGAAACGTGGATTTTGAAAACATGTAGTATATACCTATAGAAGCTGACGCTTAGCGAGGTAAACAATTAAAATTGAAATTGAAATGGAAAAGCCACTTGATTAATTCTCACCACAGACAGAGAGTGAGAGAACGAGAGAGAAAGGGAGAGATGAGAGAATGGAGAGAAGAGAGGAAGGGGTCTTGAAGTTCTAATACAGATTTCTGTTTACACGAGGTGCAATTAAAGACGAGTTGATTGAAATCGACAATTAGCATTTATACTGGACTCTGGTGCAAAACCTCCAACCTCCAAAAATTTCTCAGTTGTTTTAGGACTCCCCCCCATTCCTTATCCAATATTTCGCATACGTATAACGTACATACGTAACTCATACTATATATATATTATCGCTATCCCATTCGTCGGGATAAGGAGCAGGGAGTGAAGTAGCGGAGAAGGAATCAACCCTCATCGAACCCCGCAGCACCCTACGTCAGATAGAATCACCTGGCATCGATCTTTCTATCAAATATAGTGGCCCATGTTCGCGCAGAGCGAACCTCCGATACCTACCAATGGGTTATATTCTCACAACCAGCCCGAGCTTTATTTTTAGATGAACAAAAATTTTCTCCACCTATAACATCTGACCCCGTTTATGGGGTTAGACCACCGGTCAATAAATTCGGCAAAGCTTCACGCTCCGATTAGGAATTCTGGTTATTTTTACTTTGTTTGTCATTTTTGACGGGATTTTGAGATTCTAGATTTCAAAATACAGGTAAAAAGAAATATTGGAAGTCTAATTATGGGCAAGATAAGGCAGTGGGTTAAAGTTCTCAAATTTTAAGGTTCTTAAGGCACAAAAATCGGCTGAAAACCGGTCAGAGACTCGCTGCTTTGGGATTAAATCGTCGAAATACTTCTTAACTTTTAACAATCGGGTGATAACGTGTTGAGCAGGTGTTGAAGTGAAGTTCTAATACTGAAAAAGCGATCCAAGACAGACGAAAGCTCTGCAAAAATTGATAAATCTGTTAAAACCGTCTGGAAAAATCGCCAAGGCTGATTTAAATTATTAAAATACTATGAAGATTGATTTGAGAATGTTAGAAAGATACAAAAATCGGTTCAGAATGTGTTGAACATGCTGTGAAATATTTGAAACGGAATTCAAATGTCCCAAGAGCTTTTTTGGAAGCTAAAAATCGGTTGCGAACGGGTAAAGCACTCGCTAAAACGGAATTAAGTCGATCAAAAGGCGGTTAAAATTATGCAAATCTTTAATTTTGTTTTTAAGATAAAAACTAATTCAATTACGTTAAAGTTACTAAAATGGAATTAAGATGTCCAAAATGACGTGGCTGAAAGCTTTCTGAATTTAGTATAAAACCGGTTGAAATTATAGGGCCGAGTTGAAGTTCGGAATCTTTAAAGTTCCGGATAGTAAAAATTACGAATTTATTTGAGACGTTTTAAATTTTGAGAAATGTCAAAGTTCGGAATAATCAAATACGGAAAGATCAGAATACAGACAGCCGAAAATTCGGAAAGTCTAAAATTCCGAAAATTTCATGACGGGGCATTACGCTCCATGTGCGAATTTCGAGTTCCAGAGTTTTGGCCTTTCGGATCATTTAGCTTTCGGAATTTCGAACCTCCGGTGTTTTTAGATTGAAAGTTTTTTAAATTGACTATGTGGATTTTAGACGAAATACCCTTTTCGAAAAAAAACTGTGAATCGGTAATATTAAAATCCGGATTTCTTACCGTTCGGGACTTTTATTTAAATTTTGAGTTTTGAAAATTATCTCACCTCATGATTTCGATAGTACTCAAAAACTGTTTTTTTTTTCGAAAATTTTATATCCAAAAAAATTTCTTTTCAAAAAGTTATACAGGAATGAAATGAAAAACTATGAGAAAAGTTTTATCATAACAATATATTCCATAATTGCAACCCGAATATTTCCCTTGTTGAAAATAAACCGAAAATTTTATTCCCCAGATACTTTATATTGATTATGTAATACGTTTGTTCGTAACTGTATAATTTTACCAATTCGAGAGGTTTCTACAGTAGAAACAGATAGGTGTATATGTATTATACAGTCACTAAACCGAGCTGCAGACAAGCTTATATTTCGAGGGTCAACAATATTCAACTCTATTCGAAATCCCATAGGAATACTCAACCACCCGCCAAAGTAGAAATAGGATGTGTGTGGCCTGCCCTACCCAGCTGGGGGTATGGGCTTGAGCTTGGGCTTGGGCTTGGGTTTGGCCACTGTATGTACATATACATACCTACATTAATAGAGCATTATTAACATACGTATGCCGCAACAAGGGCTAAACTCTCGGAGACTAAATTCAGTATTTAGTATTTATTTATTTAGAGACACGTAATGGCGATCCTTTCTGCTTTTGCCTTTTCAAAAAAATGAAGAATCAAAAACAAAAAAAAAAAATCAGGAAACCGGTTGATCTGTGGGCCATCCCGAAAACTTCCCGCTGTGTTAAATACGTTACAATTAATTGATACTATTGTGTTTATAATAAATTAAAGAAGGTTATAAGTAGAATTAGTTTTCCCTATACAAATCTTTTTTTCTTCAATTTCGATTCTTCGAATAACTTTGAAACTACTCGACCGATCGATTCCAAAATCTAATCAGATCTAAGTCGCGATGAACCCTTTCGATCGCCGCAACAATCATTCAAATCGGTTAATTCGTTCCAAAGGTATCGTACGACAAAAAGAGAAATTTTTCTCGTGCAATATCTTTTAAACCAATCGTTCGATTTTGATGAATCTTACGGCGATCGAAAGAGCTATCCAAGAGCTAAGTCTGATCAAGTTTTGAGACTAATTGCACGCACAGTTTAGGAGTTATGCGCTAAAAACATGAAAAAATATTGTTTTTGAATTCTTATTTCTCAAATAACTTTGAAACTAATCGACCGATCGACTCCAAAATCTAATCAGATCTAAGTCTTGATAAACCCTTTCGATCGCCATAAGAACCATTCCCATCGGTTGATTTGTTCTAAAGATATCGTACGACAAAAAATTGTTTACACACACACACACACATACGGAAATCCATCCAAAAATAGTCAGAATAGTATCCCAATAAAATCCCAAACCGTAGAGATTTAATGAAAACTCGATTTTCGAAAATCGGACCGAAAGCAATAACTTCCCTTTTTCATGAAAATTTTCAATTTTCATTGCGGGAAGTTAAAAACAAAAATGAAATAAAAGGAATGCTTAAGTTATTAAATAATAAATAATTTAAAAGTGTTTCGAGTTTCATTTATTTATTTTTTTTTTCTCTGAAAATGAGTAAAGTACAAAATTATCACAGAGTGGAAATAAAGTTGTTTTAAGAAATTGTTCAAAATGGATTTAGCTTTAGCTTTATCCATCGTCATCTTAGAGCTTAACAATTAGCGTTAACAAGTTAATGCCCACTTTAATAATTTCAATTCAAATTCCAACCCCCTATATTCGTTTATTTCCTTTGTTTTATACGGTTACATTTACAAAGATAGTAATTCTCTGTCATACAGATCTTCGAGTCGTTTTAAATGCTTCGAAAAGCTTTTTTCAATCTTGATAATCAGTCCTCCGAAAAGTCCCGGCCAAAGGTACGAAAAGATAAAAATAGTTTCTTGTCAGGAAACTGTAACGAAACATTTTTCGTAATAAAAAATAACAAAAAAAAAAATCAATTTTTGCTACTCGAAAAACACTTTTTTTGTATATAGAGGGTCGGAGCACAGTAGTAGTAACAAGTTGGTATCTGAAGGACGTCGATTCGATTTCTCTTCGTAAATTAGTTTCTTCGGTAAGAGAGTAAAGTAAAGTCGTGTAAATGGAATGGGGTTGGGGTACAGAGTGGTGGTGGTGGTGGTGGTGGTGGTGGTGGTGGTGGTGAAGGAAGTGGGTTCAACGGGGTTTCATTTCGTTAGACATTTCGTTTTCTACTCCACCAAGATTTGGTAGCATCTGTGTTTCCTTCTCGGCTATACCTACCCACCTACCTACCTACCTACTACGTCGTCACGGTAGTATAAAAAGTATAAGGAATTGCAAAAGAAGGCGAGTAGGAGCTCAGCTCAGCTCCTCACCCCTGGACCACCGTAGTCGAACCTGAAGATATATAAAATTAACCTCCATCCCCCTAAAAACTTTACCCCAATGCCGATCAGATTCTAGAGCGAAAGATTTGCGAACTTTTTTTTTTTTCTTCTTCTTTTTTTCTTTTTATTTTTTTTCCTTTGCTTCAACCTGAAGCTATCAATTTCCTCGCGATTTTTCTTATTCTTATTCTTCTACTTCTTCTACTTCTTATTCTTCTTCTTCTTCTTCTTTTTCTTGTGGTGAATAACCATCTGTGCCCCCCCCCCCCCCCCCCCCTTTCGAAGATTAAAAAAGTTTTTCAAAAAATGCAAATATTTTACTCACTTTCGTACGTAGGTAGGTACGTATAAGCACGCTGTTACGTAGCAGCATTTCGTTCATTCAATCGGTGAGAAATATTTTCTTTTACCTTCGGTACCTATATGTCTAGTATGTATGCGATGTGCCTATTAATTTCTTGAGAATTTTTCTTTTTCTGTTTTTTCTTTGTTTTTTTTTTTTTTTTCTTTTTCTATATATTTTTATTTATTTTTTTTTCTTTATTTATTTTTTTCTGTACGCTTGGCTAAATTTCTCGGCACTCGCTGATTGCGTGGATGAGAGAAGAAAAGAAGAAAAAAAAATAAAAAAGAAAAAAAAAAGAAAACTTCCAGAAGGAGCCTAGCCGGGGAAAAGGAAAGGAAAGGAGAGAAGAAAATTTTTCTCTATCTCTCTTAAATTGTCGGGAAATTTTTTATCTCTCGAGTACCTGTCTGCTTTGGTGAATAATATAGTGTATATACATATACTATAGCTATAAGAGAGAGATAAAAAAAGAAACATAATAATATACAAAAAAGAAAAAAGAAAAAAAAAAAACGAAATAAAATCTGGACAGCAAAAACGCGATGAGATACGATTTCAAATTCTTTGTATTTTTCAAAGTGATCTCTTTCTTTTTTTTTTTTCTTTTTGTCTTTTTTTTCTTATATTTCATATATTTTTTTCAACTTTATATATATATATATATATATATATATATATATATATATATATATATATATATATATATATATATATATATATATATATATGTATATACATGTATATCAGTTCTTCCGTTCTCGCGTATACAATCGCTAGAATATTTCCGTCGTTCCCTACCTCCTGTCAGCCCCTAGGATCTTATATTTGACTAGGGAAAAAGATGAGGGCTCCGAGCGAACGATATGCATCGAAAATTTCTTAGAGACGAGGCCGGAATTCAGTTGAATAGAAATTATATATATCTATATGTATACCTTGAATTTAAGCTCGGTCTATTTCTCCGAGTTACCTTTTTTTTTAAATTTTTCTTTTTCTTTTGGCACAAAAATCTCGACCTCGTTTCCCCAATTCAACAGAATCGACTATATCAATGTTACGCTCTTATTCTCCGTAAAAAACCACGACGATTTTCTATCAATGAAAAATTTGTGGGTTTAGTGGTTTTCAAATTAAACAGAATCAAAGATCTCACCAATCACGACTCGCAGTTAATCTCAACGATCGTACTGCTGCTAGACGCCACCGTAAGTTGGCGCGCGCTTCGCGCTAATTGTGCGAACTTCAAATGGCTCTAACTCGAGAACTATTGAACTCTCGAAATTTTCGTTAATAGAAAATCGTCTCAGCTTATTACGAAGAATATTTATATGGCAAAAAAATAAATAAAAACAGAATAATTAGGCTCACAGTTCGTAGAATTTTTGGGGTGTATTTTGGTATCTCATATCCTGCCAGGTAGACACGTATATATATATATATATATATATATATATGTATATATATATATATATATATATATATATATATATATATATATATATATATATATATATATATATATATATATATATATATATATATCTACTTGTTTTATTTTTCGGTCGTTTCGGGGCAAGCTAGGTGCACACACGTCGTTGAGTGGAAGTTGAGTGGAAGAAGGAGCCAGCTGAGGAGGAATGGACGCCATTTTGTACGTGTATGCGGGCCAGAGGGCGAGACGGAGTTAAAAAAAGACAGAAAAAAAAAATGAAAAAAAAAGAGAGAGAAAGAAGGAACAGGAGGTGGGGGAGAGGGTTAGCAAAATGCTTCATACATACCTAATGCTCGCATATTTGATACTTTCATACACATTTCTACATATGTATATGTATATATATATATATATATATATATATATATATATATATATATATATATATATATATACATATATATATGTATAAATACAAACGTGTATGTATGCACACGTTGTGGGTGTCGGTACTCGAGGGCGTCGGGAATCCACGGCCAAGTTTTTTGTATTCAATGGTGGCTCTGCAGCTCTAGCTACCACCAAATCTTCTGTATGCGCGAAAAGGCATCAATAAGGAATTTTACTCCCGTTAAATTACCATACACTACCAACCGTCGGATATTCCCAGTATCCTACGCTTTTACTGTTTACCTCATACCCACTTCCCTCTTTCTCACTCTCTCACGCTTGTTTATTTTTTTTTCCAAAAAATAAACGGACAAAATGTTTTCAAAAAAATCTGAAATGCCACGCGATCGATTTTAATTACTTCGAATTATTCGAAGCCTTAAGAAATTCTTAATAACTGATGAATTTTTTTTTTTTGAAATTAAAAAATTTTTGAAAAAAACTATGGTTCAAAATTTTCTTTCAAATTTTTTGAAATGCTTGGATATTTATGTATAAAATTTTTTTAAATCTTTTAAGATTTGTGAAGCTCGAAGTCTGTCGTTCGTCCTGTAGAAATGAATGATAAGAAAAGTTTGGGAAAAGAGTTTGAAAAATGAGGTAAAGCTGTTATAACTTGAATTCCCGAGGGCCTGCGTTTAGAGCGGTAGTTTAATAGCGTGAAGGAAGTTATAGCCGAAGTCCCATGGCGATTCTGAGGGTGGCCAAAAGCCACAGGACATCAGGATATGAAATCCTAGATTTTCAAGGACCTTACATAACCCGAAGGTCTTCTCTTAATTAAATTCTTGACTAATTGGGGTACGATTCAATGTGTGGTCGACACTTTGACCGTCAATATTTGCCGACTATGCAGAAGTATAACTTCTCATCAAAATTCACCCCAAAATTAAAAAGAAAAACCCAAAAGAATTAAAGAAAAAATAAATAAATAAAAAACGAGAAAAAAAAACAAAAAACTTGTAATGATAATAAAAATCGAGAAAAAAAAAAACTGAAAAATCGTGTCACGTCTTTTGGCAAAAAAATTTCCTGTACCTTCGACAAATTGATTTTTATATTTTTGATAAAATTACATTGCGGAGAATTCTTTGCGGTGAATAAAATAAAATAAGCGGTGAATCGTTAATATCGGATGAACGGTTCGCTTTGAAATCGGAATAAAAAAAATAAAATAAAGAGAAGGTAAAAAAAAAAAGGAAAATTAAAAAAATGAACGACCGAGGAGATTTTTGTGGCATTTATTAATCGGGGGATTCCCCGCTGTTTTTATAGGCCTTTATTTATCGCTCATACCGAATAATGAATTGATCTGTTTTCCATACGCATGTAGATATATACCTACGAGGTTTATTTAATAATTAGTTTGACAGAAGCATTGCGATTTTATTTCGCACGATAAGCTATCAATCAATTTTCACGTTCTGGGAAGATCTGTGTAAAAAAGTGAACGTGTACGCACGCTAGAAGTGAAACTTCTCACTTAAGACTTGAGACTTAAGACTTGAGACTTAAGACTTGAGACTTAAGACTTGAAACTTAAGACTTGAGACTTAAGACTCGAGGCTAAGGATTTAAGTCTCGAAACTTAAGACTTGAGACTTAAGACTCAGGACTTAAAACTTAGGACTTGAAAGTTGAGACTTAAGAATTAAGAATTAAGACTTAAGAATTACGACTTAAGAATTACGACTCAAAACTTAAGACTTAAGACTTGGGATTTGAGACTTACATGTATATGGGGCATTCCATGCCAACTCGACCTGGCCGTTACCCTTAACCTCTCAGATCGAGTCCGTAATTTTTTATATCATTCTTCTGACTCTAAATAGCAACTAGAATTTTTTTCAGGTTTTTCAAAATAAATTTGAGAGCATCATGAATTTTTTACCTAAAATTCAAAATGTCTAGACTTTTGCTGCAACCTGTTTTTCAGCTTTTTGTATGTATGTATGTATAATTTGTAATAAATCCAAAATATTTTAATTTCTACATTTTCATCTTTTTTTTCGTCTCTTCTATGTTGCAGATTTCCTGAAGACATCAAAAATGCTCAACGAGACTCTCGCCTCAAACTTTCAGGACTTCAAGGCTTTTTGGATTACGTTAAAAAATTGAAATAAAATTAAAAATTCAAGTGAACGAAAATAAAAAAAAAAAAAAAAAAAAACTTCAGTTATACGTGCTGAATTAATTTCCGGACTTTAGTGATATAAATTCTGCTTAGTGTTCATTAATTTAAAAAATTTATATGTATATATATTTATATAGATTTAAAAAGTGTAAAAGTTACTGAACGGTTTTGAAAGAAAATATTTTTCAAATTTGAAATCGTGGTTTGCGTTTTGAATACCAAAAATATAAAAAAAATTAAAAAAAATTCTAAAATAAAGGAAGTAATTTATTTATAAATTTTATTAATATCTAATTTTGATAATTTTCTTTCATTTTACGTATATCGAAGATAATAATAATTTGAGTGAAAAATTCTTCGATTTTTAAAAATGGGTAAATAAGTTTGCGAAAAAAATATCGAAAAAGAAAAAATAGTCAAAATTGAGATCTCGAATTTGAATAAAAGACGAAAAATTTATAAGTGTTTTTATATATGTCCGCGTGTTATATAATGTCCGATGATCATGATGTGGATGATAATAAACGATTATCAATGAAAATTAGGAACTTTAATTTATCGGATAAATTTGTCGAAGAATTAATAATAATAATATTCAAAAATTTACCATCATGATTTTAAGATACATGATAATAATAATAATAATAATAATAATAAAAAGTGAAATTTACCACATTTAATCATTCCTTTAAAAATGACAGCTTTTCAAGCTCTGATAATAATCATCTCCGCTATACTCTGGGGTATCGATTTAAACGCTTTTATATTTACCGCAACTCATCTGGCCAGTGCTCAACTCATCTGGACCCCCATATACGTTGGAGGAACCAGTGAGTAAAATTTAAAAAAATAATTAAACACAAAAACGTGTCTATTTTTTATTTTCTACAATTTTTTTTTTTTTTAATTCATTCAGAATCGAATTTTCGTATCAGACGAATCAAAAACGGAGATTTCAAATTCCCTAAAAATTTACAAGAACGAAAAATCAGGAAACCGGTTGACCTGTGGGCCAACCCGAAAACTTCCTGCTGTGTTAAATACGTTACAATTAATTGATACTATTGTGTTTATAATAAATTAAAGAAGGTTATAAGTAGAATTAGTTTTCTCTATACAAATCTTTTTTTCTTCAATTTCGATTCTTCGAATAACTTTGAAACTACTCGACCGATCGATTCCAAAATCTAATCAGATCTAAGTCTCGATGAACCCTTTCGATCGCCGCAACAATCATTCAAATCGGTTAATTCGTTCCAAAGATATCGTGCGACAAAAAGAGAAATTTTTGTCGTGCGATATCTTTTAAACCAATTGTTCGATTTTGATGAATCTTACGGCGATCGAAAGGGCTATCCAAGAGCTAAGTCTGATCAAGTTTTGAGACTAATCGCACGAACAGTTTAGGAGTTATGCGCTAATAAAATGAAAAAAAAATTGTTTTTTAATGTTTATTTCTCAAATAACTTTGAAACTACTCGACCGATCGACTCCAAATTCTAATCAGATCTAAGTCTTGATAAACCCTTTCGATCGCTATAAACACCATTCCAATCGGTCGATTCGTTCTAAAGATACGGACGTCTATGCAAAAATTGTCGGAATAGCTTCCTAGGACCCGAAAACGTCGAGATCTGATGAAAACTCAATTTTCGAAAATCGTACCAAAACCAATAACTTCCCTTTTTTATGAAAATTTTCAATTTCCATTGCGGGAAGTTAAAAAAATGAATGAAAAATTTTGGAAAAATGGTGAACCGTATATAAAGGGAATATAAAATTTTAAGTTATTCTTCTTTTTCATTTTACTTTATTAATTGTCTCGTTCAAAAATAAAGATGACAGACTTATTCGTTCGTATATTTGTTTCTCGTCAGAGACAGACGTCGACGGACGTATACAGCAGACGTGGGCTAATTAACAGAGCTTAACGAGGAAGTTGGAGAGAGATAGAAGATTAAAGGTGGTAGTTCAACGGGTCGATATCAGACGCAGAGAGACCCGGTCGAGTCGTCGTGCATGAGTCGTGACTAATTGTAAAGGTTGCCTTGGTTTAGTTCTCGTGTTTAGCCCTTCGTCCAGTGGCCTATAGGGGTGCGTATGGCTTGATATCAGAGATACAGGACCCTATCCTTTCATTTTATTTTATCTTTTCTTTTTTTTTTTTTTCGTTTCTGTATTTAACACGATCTGAAGACCTGACATTTTTGATTTGAAAAATTTTAATGAGTTCGAAGATTCACGGCCAATCATTTCCCGAAATTGTTTACACTGGATTTAGAAATTTTAAGGATTTTAATTAATGATTTCATCGGATGTCAGAGATTGGCCAAGAATTTCTCAAGGATCTCAAAGAAATTTCACGGATTCCATATTAGATCGCATGCGGGACTTCAAAGATTTCGTTAATTTCGGCAAGGTTTTTTTGAAATTTGACAAGAATTTAACAAATTTTAAAACGATTTCAACGGAAAATTTAAACAAATTTTATCAATTTTTTTTTTTTTTGTGTATTTTTAAATCTAACAAATTTTTAGATAGATTTCAAGAATTTTATAGATTTTGAAATAAACACTGAATAAAAAAAAACAAACAAAACGTGAACTCTTGATAAGATCCCCGTTGAATTTCTCAATTTATTAAAATCTTAAGAAATTGTTTATTTCAAATCCAGAACAAAACTCTAAGATCCAAATTATAAATTAAATAGAATTTAGAAAATCTCGAAATTCTGTGAACAGAATTTTGGTCAAAGGCTAAGTAAAATGAATGATTTGAAATTTCTTCGCTCCACCGAATCCTGTGGCATAAGAGCAAATTAAAACTAAAATAAAATAAAATAAAAAAGAGAAGAAACAAAAATTCTAATGAATTTTTGTCAAAGACAGTCGCGGAATGCTTCCCTTGCTCTTTCAATACTTCAAAGTGAAGCATCGTCATCTTCTTCGTACCTACTCGTGAAAATTTTTCAAATAAGAACACCTACCAGTAGGTACTAAACACAATTATAGATAATTTACAGAAATCGAATGTAACCCAAATTCGAAAAAAGATTTAAAAAAATTCAAACAATTTGAAAAACACGTAGCAGCTACATTTTTTGTTTTTAGTATAAAATTTTCCAATTCTCTTTGTGCACACTGCAGACACGTAAAGGTAATTATTTATTTATGTCTTTATCGTTAACCATGGTTGAAAAAGTCCAAATAAAAAAAGAAAACTTTATAATTTGAACAAATATAAAAAAATATTACACATGGTTTTCTCTAAAAAAATAAAAAATACAAAAAACAGAAAACCTGAAAAATCCCTGTGCAAATAAACGTCTACGTACACTTTGTACGAAAAAAAAAGGATAAAAAAAAACAGCAAAAAAGTAAAATAAAATAAAAAGAAAACGTCGACGAGGGGGAAAGTCAATGATTGCCAAGATTTTATGGGTGAAGTGATATAGGGGGTTGGGATGGGCAGGGGGTTGGTTTGGTGTAAAAAAAACTTCCCTCAAGTATTTCTCTCCCCGCGTGCAGAAAAATTCGTAAGCGACAAAGGTATAAGAGCTTATATGTGTGAAGGGTGTGTGTGTGTGTGTGTATCTATACTAAAATCTCTGGTCTTTTTTTTGTAGAGAGAAAAACAGAGAGAAAGAGAGAGAAAGAGAGAGTTGGTAATTTTAGGCCGGAGGTAAAGTTTGATTTGATGTTTTTACAGCCTTGTTTTATTAGAGGTAGTCATGCTAAGGGCGAGGCGAGTGGGATGGGGTTGTAGAATTAATTCTTCCATCTCTATGTCTGCTTCCTTCTTTCCTCTTTCCTCTTCTCTCTATTCTTTTTCCTCTGTTCTCTTTCCTCTTTCCTCTCCCCATTTTCCCTTTTCCTCGTAGGTACCTAGGTACTCGTTTCGCTTGATCTTAAAGCCCTTGGTATTGCTCAAGCTCAAGCTCGAGCTGGAGCTCTTCGCCTTAACATTCATCCTTTCTCTTTTAGCCTCTGTCCTCGAGACTGTCGGTTCAGACCCTTCACCCCTTAAGAATTTCTGGTATTTTAGACAACCGGAAGAACACCCCTACGGAATTTCCTCATTCCTATATGCATATAACCATATATAACCCTTAGCGTTAATCACTGTATTGAAATATCGCTAAAACAAAGCGATAATAAATTACAAGAAAGAGTTTATACACAGTCGAAATGTCCACAACAAGTCACGACTCAATTTTAAGACCCGATTTTCTAAAAAAATAAATTACATTTTTGTACATGGTAACCGTGTTTTCTAAACAACGGTTGTAGGCAATCCACTCAAATTTATTAAACATACTTTAGTATCAATTCTCCATCGCTTCTACTAAAGAAATTAAGATATCTTTATTAGATTGCAAGAAATTAATTCTTTTCTGTGTCAATTTATCGCAATGTAACCGCCAAGCTTTTAGCTTTGTGCTTAGATTGAATGTAAGTTGATTACAGATATGTAGCACAGTTTTTTTGACACGGTAGCCACGTTTTCTTAACAACGATTAAGGATAATTGTATGAGATTTACACAGCATATTTTTGTGTTGATCTTCTATCGCGCTTACTAATAAAATTGAAATATTTCTATTATCTTGCTGTAAATTAATTATATTCTGTATAAACCTTGTCTAAATGTAACCGCCAAGTATGTAGCCTTGTGTTTATAGTTCGAAAGCATGTTACAAACAGGCATGCACAGAACAGTAAACTGTCTGCAAAGGACACTTTGAACAGGAAATTACCTCCCCAGGTATTAACCCGTTTATATACATATGTATACATATATAAGTATGTATGTACACATATTATGTACTATATATAGAGGTTATATAGCGTTGTATACGGAGAACAAAATTCCCTATTGTTTGTTACGGCGTAGCCACAAAGCGGGCATTACTGGTTTTGAAAATGAGTTTATGCTCGTCGATGGAGCGTAATATTTGCTTGTTACGATTAATACAGCCTGCGTTTTAGTTTGAACGGGCTATCGAAACCCCAAACTATTTCGACAGTCAGTGTAACCCGTCTGACCTCACTCTCACATAATTAAACCATCCGTTCAACCGTTAACAACCAGCAATGTTTATCGAAACCATGCAAAACTTTATTAATAAAAAAACAAAAAATAAAAAAGGGGTAAAAATTACAAAAAAAAAAAAAAAAAAACTAATAAAATTTTAGATTTTTATGATGGTCATGTAAAAATTGGATTTTCTGAATTAATGTTTGTTTATAAAATTTTTCTGATTGTCCAAATTTTCATTTCTTACGGATATTTTATATCCTGCATAATTATTTGGAATTACTAGGACGAAAAAGTATTATTTTTAAGACAATTTCGAGTATTCTATGGAGATAATTGGTTTCGAAAGTGTGAACTGCTGTTACGTGGCGGTCCGAGAATCTGATACACCGACTTGAATTCACCTTTACAAAGGATAGTATATTCCGGCGAATTTCCTCAGCTTTTGTAACTTGATAATTGGCTGAGCTGAGGCTAAGGCTGAGAGGCTGGGAATGTAAGCTCAACTTCTCGAATACAATGAAAGATCATCTATTGTCATTTAATTCTCTAGTTTCTGTTAATTAACATACTTTATTACCCTGTTATTATAGTTAATATGAAAATGAAAACTGTTTTTAACTTTAATAAACTGTAGGAAAAATATTTCTTAGCAGAAACAGAAAAACAAGAAAAAAAAAATAAAATAAAATGAAAGTAATAAAAGAAAATTTACGGAAAATATAAAAAATTTTTGCGAATTTTTGTTAATTTTTCAATTAACAACGTATTTTTCGTTGCTAAAATTTATCTGCAGTATAGAAAAACGTGAAAAAAAATTAGTCTGTCTCAATTTGATGATAATATTTGAAGAAACAAAAAAAGAAAAATAAAAAAAGAACCTGAAAATTGAAAAATTGGAGGAAAAATCTTCTAAATTTATTAATATATTCAATTATTTATATCCGATGGTATAAATTACAGAATTTGAATATCAATATACAGAGTGCAAAAAATATTGTTTCTTTTTTTCAAATAAAAATGAAAAATCACAAAGTATTTCTTGTGAAAATAATTTTACGAATTTGTACGAATTTTTCAAAAGAATTTGTATTCAATTTCGTAGTTTTTGGACAGAAAATTGCAGATTTTGCATAAGAAATCGTAATTTCGTTTTATAGTTTTATTTATTTAAATAAATGACGAAAAATGACGAGAATCCACATTTTTTTCTACTTTTTTAATGGAAACCTATGAAATATATATGTTTCCAATTTTCTTCAAAATTCGTAGAAATTTGTGTACATTGAACTAAAAATTATCCCCAGTAATGAAACTATTTTTTAGAAGTGCAATAATTGAAGTACATTGCAATAAAAATTAAATTCACCTTCCGTATGACATTTGAAAAGCGTTTGTGACACTGCAGAGTCGAAAATATTAGGAAATTTTTTTTAACAATATTTTTGATACGTTTAAACATCAATTCTCGTTTTATACCCAAGATTTTCAATAAAAGTCCTAAAAAAAAAAAAAATACAAAAAAAATTTCAAAATGATCAAAATAAGAAACAAAAATTTTCGAAAATTTCAAACCAGGTAGAACTATAGCGAAAGGTTTGAATATTCCCAATTCAAAAACTTTTGCATGAAAAAACAAATAAAAAAAAAAAAAAAAACTAGGAATAATTTCGAGGTGCTAGGCTGTGTAACTTGAAAAAGTTTCAACCAAACTCAAAATTGTCAGTCCAAAAACCTGGTCAAGTTGTCATGGAATGGTCTCACATATAAAAATGTATAATTCTCTAGTTTTTTTTTTTTTTATTTAGTTTTCTCATTTTTTCTTTTTCTTGTTTTTTGTTCAATTTTGAAAACTTGGAACTATGCCAAGATCGCCAGGCACGTACATTATAGAATTGCGCTCAGTAAATGAAATGGTTTTCCGATACTGATTTTCGAAGAGTATAGATATACACGTGTGTATATATATATACATAATATATATATATATATCGGTATATATATATCTATAAAGAATCGGCAGCTGATAATTAGATTTTCTTTAATTGCGAGGCAATTTAATCGGAGGACAGGAAACTGGGCGATCGCAATGGGCGGAAAAGGGTGTTTGGAAAAAAAGAGATAAAGAACAAACAAAAAAGATTTAGTTCTAAATCGTTTTTGATTTTTTCTTCGATTTTAATACTGATATATGTATGGGGCATTTCATACCAATTCGACCTGGGTCTGACACCTGACCTCTCAGATTGGGCCCGCGATTTTTTATACGATTGTTCAAACTTTTAGAGGGTAGTTTTTTTTTTTTTTTTTTTCAAGATTTTTTCAAATCGTTTCGAATTTTCTACAAATTTTTAAAACGACCATATTGATCGGCACAATTTAAAAATCTGAAAAAATTCTGAAAAATCGTGAGTCATATGTAAAAATTTTTAAGCTTAGAGACGGTATAGGGAAATTTTCCCTTCGTACTATTTTCAAGTTTTTTCCGACAAAATAGTGTTAAAAAAATTAGAAGCAGGAGTCATTTTACTGTGGATGGTTGCTGAAACATTTTCATATGTCACAATAGATTTTTGAAAATTTTTTCAGATAAAAAACATACAAAAAAATTGCAAATGGTAAAATGGTTCCGAAAAATCTGAAAAATTTTTCAAAAATTCAGTGTGACGTATGAAAATGTTTCAGCTACCATCAATAGTGAAGTAAGTCCCGTTTCTAGTTTTTGTTAACGGTTTTTTTCGGAAAAACCTTGAGAATAGTAAGAAGGAAAAATGTCCCCACTCCGGCTTTAAGCTTAAAAATTTTGATAACTGATGCACGATTTTTCGGAATATTATTCAGATTTTTAAATTGTGTCGATCAATATGATAGTTTTAAAAAATTGTGGAAAATTCAAATCGATTTGAAAAAAACTAAAAAAAAAAAAAAAAAAACAATGCATTTTAAAGTGAGAAAAATCATATAAAAAATCTAGGGCCCAATCCGAGGGGTTAAAAGTCAGACCCGGGTCGAAGTGGTACGTAATGCCCCATATGTATGTATATAAACGGAGACCTACCTACCCACCTACCTACTATATAACTTTGGTTATCATTATTATTTTGAATTGGCTCAAATTCGAATTTATGTAGTATAGCTGGAGGTATATATGTATATATCTATATTATATATACGATCGTATAATCGAGAAGGGGATTTGTACCTATAAGAAGATTACTATAATTGGATTGAAGAATAATATATAGAATATGTTATGTATTAAACGTTGAGATGCTGGAAGGAAAATTTCAAATTATCTCATACCTATATAATATATATACCTATATTAGACTGGGCCAAAAAAATCGATTTTTTTTTTCAAAGTATATCGAAAATATTTTTTGGGGTGACAAAAAAAAATTATTGTGACAATTTGAGGCCTTAGTATTAATATTAAGAGGTCTATCATCGCAATTTTAGATTTTTGTTTTCCTGAGCGGGTTTTCGTCTCAGAACTCCCAAACCATTGAGTTAAACAAAATTGACTCACGGATATTTTTTGAAGGAAATTGAATGCTCTACAAAAAAGGTCTGATTAAAATTTTCCGTCAGATGAACCGTTTCCTTACAATCATGCCTTAAAAATTGGTATAGTTTTACAATTTGATCTTTCAACTTTGGAATTTTGTAATTCATGTAAAAATCAGTACCCGTAAAAAAACCGATAAATATTTTTATGGGTAATCAAATGCTCCACAAAAAAAGTCTCTTAACATTTTTGGCTAAATTCACTCCATCAAAAGTTATTCAAGGTTAAAGAAAAACCCGCTCAGGAAAAAAAAATCTGAAATTGCGATGATAGACCTCTTAATATTAATATTAAGGACTCAAATTCTCGCAATAATTTTTTTTTTGTCACCCCAAACAATATTTTCGATATACTTAAAAAAAAAAAAATAGTCGATTTTTTTGGCCCAGTGTAAGCTATATGTATACATATCTATAGATATACATCTATGAATTCATTGTTTATGAATAATATGTTTTTTTTTATTTATTTATCCAAAGCAAAGGTACGAATTAATTAATTACTTAATTACTTCAACACATTTTTATTCATTTTTTTTTTTTTTTGATTTCAAATGTTTGTAACGTGAATTTATTAATCAACGAATAATTTGAAAAAAACGAAAAACAATCGAAACAAAATTAAATTAATAATAATATATCGTCGAACGAGGGGAAAAAAAAATAAAAATTATGATCCTAATTCTTTTCGGAGCGAATTTCTGGTGCGGATGGTCGGGCTAGGGAGGGGGTTGATCATTTATCAGAAAAGTTTGATAAAATAAAAAAAAAACAATAAAAAGAGAAAGGAAAAAGAGGAGGAATTATAAAAGAATCGAGGAAAAAAAAATTTATCTCGACCAGGCGGTGAAGTTTTTCTTTTCTATTTCTGACTTTTTTTGTTTTTCTTTTTTTTTTTTTCTTGTTTTACTTTTTCCAACGAGAAAAATAAATTATGAAAAGCTATTTGTAATCGACTTTTGAAAACATGATATTTTCATACGATTTTATAAAGTCTTATGTATTATTTCTTTCATTCGTTTCTTTTTTGTCATATATTGTATTTTGGAATTTAAAAGTTCAATCGGAAGAAATAACACAATAAATAAATAAAAATGAGGGAAAAGAAGTAAAGACAGAAGGTATATATTAGGGTGGGCCAAATAAACTGACTATTTTTTCCCTGCAAAAGGTCCTTTCAAAACTTGTTTTTTATGATCAAATAACAAGCCTCAAAAAATCTGAACTCTTGATTTTAATATTTACAGGCAGCTCATTACGATTTTCTATTTCCCATTTGAATCAACGTTGGAAATGTTCTTTTAGCACACTTCGATTTTTATATCTCAAGTACTAATCTACTTAGAAAGATTCTGCATGACTACTTTTGTTCAAAATTGAACGCTCTACAAAAAAGGTCTCTTGATATTTTTCGATAAATCTAACCGTTTCCAAGTTAGTCATGGTTAATTACCATCAATAACCAGTAACCATATTAAGTATATACAGGGTGTCCCAGAAGTACATACAGAAATTCAAGGGGATAATAGAGGGGGTCGAACCGAGTAAATTGATCTATATAACACGTGGTGTCCGAAGCACCGGTCGCGAGTTACGGCCGGTTAAAAAATCGCGTTAGGCGCCGGAATGTAGGCAATCGAGTGTACAGTAAATATGCGTTAGCCGTCTAATTGATGAGTGCACTTGACTGTTGATACGAGTTAATATAACACTTTCGAATTTAAAAATAACAGGCATTTATGTTAACATAAACACAACGTTGTGTTTGGCGAAAATTCAATGTCAAAAGTGTTATGATTTGTATCAACAGTCAAGCGCACTTATCAGTTAGTCAGCTAACGCATACTTGCTGTGTACTCGGTTGCCTACATGCTTGTGCTTACCGCGATTTTTTAACCGGTCGTATCTCGTGATCGGTGCTTCGGAGACCACATGTTATGTAAGTCAATTTACTCGACTCGACCTCTTCTATTACCCTCTTGAATTTTTACATGTTGTTCTGGGACACCCTGTATATAGCTAATATATAATATTATTAAAGAATAATGAAACGCGTTAATTTTGGAGAGAAATATATAATTAGTAATTTTTCGCAAGAATTGCTTTAAATGTAATTTGGTAATTTTAATTATCACAAGTTTATTACAAAATTGTTTTCAAAATCGATAATGCAAATATGGGGGTTTAATCAGGTTGAAAAATTGCCAGGCAGATTATCATGCAGCCAGACTTCGAATTTAATCGAGATATATTGGATTTCGCACAGGAAATTTCTGACTTTATTATTATATAATATAATATAATATAATATAATATAATATAATATAATATATAATATATTACGTATATATTAATATTAAAGAAATATATTAACAAGACAAAGATATATAGAAGATTTTTTTTCCATTTTCTTTTCCTTTCTATATTATTTATTGAGATTTGTTTTTGTATTATTTCTGAAAATAAAAAAAGAGAATAACAATAATCGCACAAGTTTCGAAGTACGTTGGTATGTATATACGTACGTACGTAGTAGTACGTGACTTTCTTTACTTCAGTTTTCGAAAAGTTTTGAGAAAAACGTGTCTAGCAAATGTCTTGGCTATTTTATTCTATCGCATTGATATCGCGTTGTATGTACAGTCCTTGTAAAGTTTTCTGCTGATTTTGCAAAATCTTATTTTTCATCCCCAATTTTTTTATAATGAAAATTATACTATTTTTTCTTTTTTTTTTTTTTCAAACGTCAAAAACAAAAAATTACTTTCCTTAAAAGGAAATATGTCCGAAAACAATAGTCTTATTTCATAATTTTTGCAAAAATTTTGTACGCGAAAAAAATAAATAAATTTAAATGAATAAATAAAAATACAGAAGATAAGAGAAATTGGTTTCAAGAAAAAAAAAAAACGACAAAAAAAATCTAGTAAAACCAACTGAAAAGGAAAAAGAAAATTGATTTGCACGTTCTTCGATATTTTCAAGAAATCTTCTTCCGATAACAGACAAAAGGAAAGAAATCGCAAAAGATAAACGAAAAAAAAAACAAAAAAAAAAAAAATTCATCAATCAAATATTTGCGCAAAATATAGAATTTGAAAAAGTTTTACATAGGTATATAATACATAAGAGTATGTATGTACCTACTCGTATGTAATATATAGGTATACATTAAATTTTGAATAATTTTATAACTGCATTAGAGAGTATGTAGAATTTTCGAGTATTAGGTAAAACGTGTAGTTGCAGTGGTACAGCAGTATAAAGTACAATTCCTTGAATTGTTCTATAGAGAGGATCAGAATCTGTAGAGCAATAATCCACATGATAGGTATGTATGTACTTTCTCGCGGTGTAATAATAACTAATTCGTAGTAGAATCACGTCACCCTAATTAACGCCCATCGAAACGTGACTCAGCCTCGAAATTAACCCCCTCCTACCTCCTACCACCTCTTTCCCCTCACTCGATTCTATGCCGGAAATTTCGTATGGGTAAATGATGATAATAGGAATATTAAAAAAAAAAATCAAAAAATTTCAAACAAATTTTCAAAAATCTTTACCTAAAAGATTTTCAAATGTATGATAATTATATCATACGGTCGCGTAAGCATCAAACTGGACAAGAGAATCGAACAATCGAAGAAGATTGGCGTTACGGTCGCATACCTATATACCTTATCTACCTCACCTTAGGTGTTAAGTCTTGAGTCTTAAGTCTTAAGTTTCAAGATCTAAAACTTGAAGACTTAAGCACAAGTATTCACTTTAGACGTGTGTACCAACTCACAGACACTTTTTACTTTTCATCAGCTACGGTGATATAAGAAAAGTATTAGTTTTGGTCGATAAGTGACTTTTGCTAATTTCAACGAATCTTTACGTTTTCGACCCTCTAGAATCCGACAAAACAGCTTTTTAGAAAGATGTCGGTCTGTCTGAAAGTCTGTTCGACAAACTTGCGCGGTGATCTCGGAAACGGCTCGATGAAAAAATCTGAAATTCTAAGGACTTTACAACCAAATGATGGGCATGAAAAATTTCCATGTCTCGTTTGATTTGAACTTCCGGTTCTACTGGAAATGAATCAATTTTCGCTGTTTTACTGACAAACCTATACTTTTTTCTCTGTATTACCTTTCTAAATGAAAGAATATATTGTTCCGAGTTGAGACTTTCATATATATAGGGCATTCCTTGCCAATGACACAAAGAAAAATTGTAAATATATCCAGATCGAATTAGAATGAATGCACTGTATAAAATTGTTGTTTGTCAATATATAGGGCGATCCTTGCCAATGACAATAAGAAATTGTAAGTGTACCCAGATCGAATTGGGATTAAGCACACTGTATGAAATTGTTGTTTGTCAATATATGGGACATTTTTTTATGTGAAATTTTCAATTTTGATCTTTTTTTTTCGGTTTTTCATTACTTTTTTATACTTTTTCTTCCCCTGACAAACTCATCCTTTTTTTTCTTTCTGATGAAAAGTACTCCGAAAAACTGTTTTTCCGGCTTGTTTTTATTATTGTTGTTATAATTTATCGTCTTACAATATAAATTTTGAATATTTATTAATTTCAATTGCCATTGTATGTGACGCATTTTTCCTCATCATTTTTGATTCGCTTTACGATTTTTCATACGATTCTCCCATCTCAAAAAGCACTTCTGTATTTTTTCAGATTTTTTTCTCAAAACGTTAATTTTTTATGAATATTGAAAACTATCTACAAATCGTAGTTTTTTTTTTGAAATTTCAAAAAATTCTCAAGCAACTTATTTTTCATGCCGATCATTTTGACACCTCACTCATAATGAGACGATTTTTTTTTTCTATTTTTTGTTTCACCACTTCAAACATTTTAAACGAATAAAATACAATTTTTTAAATTTCGGAAAAGGTACTGAAAAAATTAAACACAGAATTTTTGAGAAATTTTTCAGAACTTTTTCGGATTGGTGAAATCTGATGTTTTGTTTTTTCAAAATGTTTGAACTACTAAAAAGAAAAAAAAACATAAAATCGCTCCATCATGGGTCGGGTGTCAAATTGATCGGCATTAAAAATAAGATCTTATTGAATTTTTAAATATTCTTAAAAAATGAAAACTTGTAGACAGGTTCGAATATATTCATAAAAAATTAACGATTATAGAAAAAAAATCTGAAAAAATTCGGTAGTGCTTTTTTGAGATAGGAGAACGGTATGAAAAATCATGAAGCGAATCAGAAATGATAAGGGAAAATAATTATTCGAGTTGACATGGAATGACTCATGTCATAATAATTGTTGCAGTTATATGTTCATGTAATTATAATTTCTAATCATTAATTAATAAAATTGTTGAAAAAATTTTTTATCTTTTTTTCTTTTGATCAATGAATTTTATTAATTAATTTTTGACAACACAAATTCGTAAAAAAGCGCTTGGATGTGATTTGAAAATCGTCGAAAATGCCTTTTAAATCCGTTTTACGTTTTTCGGATTGAGTTGACGTATATATATATATGGATATTTTTACTCGAAAAGAGTGAAAAATTTCTGATCGAAATAATGAAAAATTTTTACATATAAATATAAAACGTTGCTTATTTATTTATTTAATGAAAATAACTTGCGGAATTATTGGGGTGGCTGGCTTGACGCGAAACCCCCCATATATATATCGTTGTATATCGCTATATATATATAGATGCGAATACGTGAAATTATTTATGGAATAGGGTGGAAATAGTTATCGTAAAGTGAGAGAGGGGCATAAAAATATTACTCGGGCTTGAACGCGTGTACGATTTATGAAATACGTCGTATTAATAATTCATAACCTTTGCCCCCCGCGTACCACCACCACCTACACCTACACCTCCACCTCCACCTTCACCTCGTGCAGGGCTTATACCTCGTAGAATTCTGCACCCTCGATGTACCACCCTTTACCCTCAATCTCATCCTCTATACCTACTCTCGACGTCGCGTCGGACTACTAGCATGAAACTATCGTTTCGTTCGATCAGTTGAATAATATCGTGTCTATGTGTGTATACCCTGTATACGTACACGGGTATTAAAGCCATACCAATCCAATGGCGAAATTACGTCTCGACGACTATCCTTTGTTACTAATATCGCATTCATCTTCAATATTTCTGAATAAAATTTTTTTCGGAAAGAATCTTTCATTTTTATCTAATTTTTTTGTTATTAAATTAGTATTAGTTTTTTTTTTTTTTAATTTCCCTTCCATTAAATTTTCGGAATTTTAGACTTACCGAATTTTCGACTGTCTGTATTCACATCTTTCCGTATTTTGAGATTCCGAACTTTGACATTTCTCAAAATTTAAAACGTCTCAAATAAATTCGTTATTTTTACTATCCGGAACTTTAAAGATTCCGAACTTCAACTCGGCCCCATAATTTCAACCGGTTTTATACTAAATTCAGAAAGCTTTCAGCCACGTCATTTTGGACATCTTAATTCCATTTTAGTAACTTTAACGTAATTGAATTAGTTTTTATCTTAAAAACAAAATTAAAGATTTGCATAATTTTAACCGCCTTTTGATCGACTTAATTCCGTTTTAGCGAGTGCTTTACCCGTTCTCGACCGATTTTTAGCTTCCAAAAAAGCTCTTGGGACATTTGAATTCCGTTTCAAATATTTCACAGCATGTTAAACACATTCTGAACCGATTTTTGTATCTTTCTAACATTCTCAAATCATTCTTCATAGCATTTTAATAATTTAAATCAGCCTTGGCGATTTTTCCAGACGGTTTTAACAGATTTATCAATTTTTGCAGAGCTTTCGTCTGTCTTGGATCGCTTTTTCATTATTAGAACTTCACTTCAACACCTGCTCAACACGTTATCACCCGATTGTTAAAAGTTAAGAAGTATTTCGACGATTTAATCCCAAATTAGCGAGTCTCTAACCGGTTTTCAACCGATTTTTATGCCTTAAGAACCTAAAAAATTGAGAACTTTAACCCACTGCCTTAACTTGCCCATTAGTAGACTCAACCGATTTTTGGCTTCCAAAAAAGCTCTTGGGACATTTGAATTCCGTTTCAAAGATTTCACAGCATGTACAACACCTTTTGTATTTCTCTCACGTTCTCAAAATAATTTTTCACAACGTTTTAATAATTTAAATCAGTTTTACCGATTTTTTTTTAGAAAGTTTTAACATATTTAGCAATTTTTCAAAGCTTTCGTATGTCTTTGACTTTCTTTTCATCATTCGAATTCCACTTTAACACTTGCTCGACACTTTATCAGTCGATTTAAAAAAATTGAAAATATTTTCCAACCGATTTTTGCGTCTAAAGAACTTAAAAAATTCGTTACAACCACCCGGCCTCTCCTTTTTAACATTATTATCAAACTTTTATTCCCATATACCTGCACGTTTAGTAGAAGAGTATGTATATATAAAAATCAATGATTCCCCCACGGGGACGAAAAAGCTGAATTTTTCTCTCTTCTCGTTCTCTTTGCGTAGGAAGTAGAAAAAAAAAAAGAAATAAAAAAAAAGAAGAAAAAAAATATCCACGATGCTATTAAATTGGCTTCCTTTGAATAGCAGCTCGAGCGATTCATTATCGGTATATATATAAGGCCTGTACCTATAATACATATACTTTGCGACGAAAGATTGCGGGAGAGCTATTAAACCATGAGGATAAATAAATTGCTTTCGTATAATAATTTGCGAATACAAAAAGCCAAAAAAAAAAGAAATTAAATTAAAACAAAAAAGAAGAAATTAATAAAAAAAAAAAATAAAAATTAATAAGTTTGCAAATTTTTTTAGTTCCGTGGTTCGAAAATTTTCATTCCACGATTAAAATTTCCTCTTTCACGATGCGGATATTATATACCTTGAATCTATATACATATATACATATCTATAGGGACGATAAAGGGAATAGGGAAGGGGGAAAGGAAAACCTCAAAGAGAGGATTAAACGGATAATATATTATCCTCTATATAGGTCTAAAGCGATCTTGATGCGGGGGACGCAGTTTGTTTTTATTTATTTTTATTTTTATTTTTTTCTTTTAACGACAATTTGTGTTTCGCTTTGAAGTTTCGGGCCAAACCCTCGACTGGTCAAAGAGCTTGTTTAAAAGATGCGTACCTAGTTGATCCTGGTGCGCTTCTATAGTGGTGAACTTGCGGCGTCAAGGTGTCAAAGAAAATCGGTAAAGTTTCTCATCGAACTTATGGCGTGACGTAGTGTGGGTTGTCACAGCCTTACCAGTAATTTATTTCTCAGGGTTTGGTAAACAATGAGCTCCCACCCTCTCCGCATTTTTTTCTCTCGTCTTTTTCTCTTTTCTTTTTCGTTTTTTTTTTTTTTTTTTTTTCTTTCTTTCTGGAAACGAGGACCGACTTTAGTCTCAAACCTCAAACCTTAAACCTCGACTGTATACCGACTCGAGACGAGAGCTGTTGACTTCATTTTCCAGTATCCTTCTTCTTTCTCTCGTTCTTTTCCTTGTTTTTTTCTTTTTCACGTATTTCTTCTCTTATTTTTTTTTTTATTTATTTTTTTTTTCTCCATTTTCATCCTCTTCCTCTTCCCTTTCTTCTTCTTCTTCTTCTTCTTTTATCGACAAACCCCTCGCTCATTCCGCAAACTGCAGTAACAGAACGGCAAAGAAATTGCCGTGGTGACTTTAGAGAGACGACGTCGTTTTATACAGAGTCAAAGGGAACTCGGAGGAATATAACTATACCTCTGAACTCGAAGAGTGGAATGGTACCTGGTACTGAAGGAAATTAAAATAAAGGAAGAGAAATTTTAGATAAATACATAAAGATCTCCGATGGTATACGTAGTTTCTGGACAGAAGAATTTATTCTATCGGGTATTGCAAAAACATTAGTATATTGTGTATCAAGGGTGGAAAGTAGGCGATTACTCACAATTCTGAAGATTGCTATCCGAGTGAAGCAAGGGTGGTAATTAATTCCGCTCTAGGGCGGTAAAGTGCTCTAATGCGGTACAGTATCATTACTTTACCGCCCGAAAGTTCACTTTACCGCCCTAGGACGGAAAAGTGCTACTTTCCGCACGTTTTACATGCACGCAATATCAATCAATTTCGGTGCAGGTATGACAAATAATATCTTACAGGATATCTCGTAATATGTAATATTGAAGTTCATTTAAAATGGAAAGATCTCACAAATTTGTCATTTAGATTTTAATAAATTTTAGAAAATTTTCTCAATTTTCAAATTTGAATATGATAATATTCGACAGATATTTTGTACAGAGTCTATAAATTTCTTGAAATTGTAAGGAGAAATTTGTAAGATTGTAGAAAAAAAAATTTGATAAAAATTTTTTAATTCTGGTTAAAATTGTTTTGAAATATTTCAAATTCTTGTCAAGTTTTTAATAACTTGTACAAAATTAATAAACCCTTTGAGTCTGATATTACGATCTCATGAACATCCTTGAAATCTCTTTGAGATCTTTGAGAAAATTCTTTGGCAATCTTTGACATTCGATGAAATAATTGAGAATTTTGAAATCTCAGAATTCAAATGATATCAAAGAGAGAGAGAGAGAGAGATAGAGATAATAAAAATAATCGCTAGAAACAAAATGCGTGGGTATATAAAAGGATAAGATAACGAGAGTGTCAGTTATTAAAAGGCGCGGAAAAGGATCTCTCGAAATTTGTTGATCCTTTAGATCACAGGGTTGAGGGGGTTACAGAACTTGAGCCATTACGTTGTCGCAGGGTTTCCAGAAAATGACCCCGTCGTCCGCCTACTGGAAGCCCGAAGATCCCCAGTGAACCAAAATCGGCTTTACGTTTGTACGGATGGCAGGGATTAACCCAATCCGATTATATAATAACTCATCTCCACCATCCGCTCTTGGTCCTCCTACTGCAGGACTCAGTTTGTACTAGACCTAGTTCTGCGGACGTTCCTTATATTAATCTACTAGCCTCGATCATTGTTCTTTGAAAATTATCCGAAACAAAAAACTAACAAGATTAAAGATTTCCATAATTTCAACGATTTTACCCGTTTTTCAATTTCTTAGTCTACGAGAAACAGTTCGAAAGAAAGATTCGAAAGAAATTATCTCAAAAACTGGTATATGAAAAAGCAAAAAATTTTCAGAATTTCGCAATCGAATATTGAACAGTAAAAATCGCCACGTCTGATTTTATCGAAACGTTTGCTTAATCACTCGAGAAAAAAAATTGTGCTTTCAATTTTTTAGTAGCAATTTATATTTTTTACAGAGTTAATACAGTATTTTCAAAAATTGTATGGCTTTTTGAAAGAACCGTAAAAAATCGTGATCTTACGTCGCGTTTTTTTTTTTTTTTTTTATACCAAAAAAGCAAGGAAATAAAAAAAAAAAAAAAAATTGAATCAAATCGATGATTTAAAAATAATTGAGAAAGAGTATAGAAAAAAAAAAGAGAAAAGTAAAAAGAATAAAAAGATGGAATAGATCTGCAACGTCGTTTGGTAGCGACGCCTTATCCTTCGTCTTCGGTTTGGCGGAAGGAACTACGCGCGCACAGTGAAATATCGTGTTCCTAATGCACCGGACTAAAAAGCTGCCAGACTATGGTAAAGGGGGTTGAAAGGGGTTTGGACAAGGGTTTCCTACGAGAGGAAAGGGGTTGGTTTAAGGGAAAGAAGGTGGTGTGGGGTAGCAAAGCTCATGCAACAATGCTCGTCATATATCAACTGTCCGCAGAGGCGGACGCCATGAATTTCTGGCAAACTAAATCAGATGGAATAAGTTGTGCATGGAATTGAACTACCTCTACTGCTGTGCAAGCTCCAGGCTCTAAACTCCAGGTTTGAGACTGGAGTCTCGAGGCCCCAGGACGTATACAGAAAATTCTAAAGCTCAATGTTCAAAAAAGAATATTGTATAATCAAATTAGAATTTTTATTCTGCTTGACGTACATACCTTTCGTTTCATCAATATAAATTTTTGTTATTTTTATTATTTTTTTCAAACAAATTTTATAAACTAAAATGTTGTGGTGTGAATAGGATGTTAAAAAAATTTTTAACGGTATTCCAGAGTTTCGAATTTTTGTTACCTAGGTCGTATTGATTTCGAGTCTGAAAATACAGATTTCAAAACCGATTGAGGCAGCTGGGTTGCACGAAACAATTTAATAATGAGTATCGAGTTTGCAGTATCGTCGTTACGAAATCAGGATAATCTCATTTTAAGAAGTAAGGATCGATGTCGTTCCAGATATTTATTTCAAGAATATATATATATATATATTTTTTTTTTCTGTATTGTTGAAACAAAATTTAATAAGATTTATAAAATTTTTTTTTTACAGTATAAAAAAATTTCTCGTACGATTTATAAACGACTTTATCGATTTTTGGGTAGTAAAATCCGTCAAAATGTATAAAATGGGTAAAATCTTGTAGAATTAGATGAAATTATATTAAAATCCTAAAAATCTACCACGTCGAAAAAAGTGATGAAGTCGAATCCGAACCTAGACAATAGACAATGAAATAACGGGTGTTCGATTTGTGGATTGAAGAAAATTTTTTTTTAACTAAATCATAATCATTTTCAGGATAAGAAAATTAGATAAAATAAATTCTTGAATAATTTTACAGATAAACTGATGCGATCTTTCATTTTTGTTTTTTCTGCTATTTTATAATAAAATAGGTTCTTTCTGTTCCACCCAGTATTTAAAAATATGTACATATTTATATGCGGATGGACCAGGCGACAGATGGAAATCGTCGGCTGGGCTTGCCAATTAAAATGCTAATGTATGGTGATCCTACCACCATGTTAACTAGAAATTGTCGGCGCCAATACGTTATAAAATCAAAAAGTATTACGCTAATAGAAATCCGCTTTTTTTTATTTTGTTTTAGTTATTTTTTTTTTTTTATTACAAAAGCGAATATGAAAGTAAATTAAGTAAATATAATAATATTTATTTAATCGACTATCGATGTACATATATACAACAGGGTATATTATAAAGCGATATTGAAATGAAAAAAATAAAGCTTCTGTCACGAAATGTACTTTTTATTTTTATATCCTCCAATCAAAGCGTGATTAATTTTTTTTCTCCATTATTTTTTTTTTTTTTTTCATTATGGATAATCGTGAAATAAAATTCTCTCTTTTTCTTCTTTTGTTCATTCCTTTTCTTTTTTCATTTTTCTTTAGCTTGGAAGAATTTTTCTCAGATCAATTTCTGAGTAAGATATCATAACCTATTTTTCAACGTATTTTGTTTTTTATTTTTATTCTTCTTTTAAATATTTTTGTTTCTCAAATAGACGATACGGGGATTGTATGTATGTACATACTTACGATAGGTATCTAAGTATATTATAGAAATTTATATAAAATCTTTATAAGAATCCAATTGAAGCTCTTCTTCTCTTAGAAAACGTCTTATATACTTTCAATTCCTAATACCATCTCTCATCCCCGTTTGCAGTTGTTTCCGCATTTTTTCCTTTCATTTCCTTTTCCAGTTATTTTTTCTTTATATTTGTTTTTTTTTTTTTTTCATTCACTTATTTTACAAGATACATAAAGTGAAAGAAAAAGAGAAAGACAAAGAGGAAGAAAATCCCCTCTATATATACATAAAAGCTTCATAGTCTATTTTTATTACTCCTTCATTCTTTTCCAATTTATTTTTATAAATTATTTTATTCTTTCTATTTTTTTTTTTCTTAATTCAATGGCTTCTCATTGTCTTTCTTGAGTATCATTATCCGAAATACATCAACTAGTCAAAATTGTACAATTTTAACTCTTCGTTGTCATCCTGGGTAGAGTTGACTTTGGCGCCCAACTTAGGAATCACATGTCTATCGTTCGTTGCTTGCCCTACGATGGAGATTTTTTCCAGAAATGTTATGTTATGATTTCATTTTTTATATAACAACTGTTGCTACATATTTGACAATGTTCAGAGTATATTCCATCATTTTTTGGTCCTAATCGGACAGATAATTTTCACACGCCAATCATTTGAAAATCAGTTTGATGAATATCCTATTTGCGAAATCATTTGATTAATTTCTATAACTGATTTATACGATTTCCAGAAAGATTTCACATGGATTTTCACAAACTTTTTGGAAATTCATGGATTTCTAAAAAGTTTGGGAAGTAAAGAAACTAGGGGTAATTTCGAGGTCCTATACAGTCACCTGAAAAAGTTTCAATCAAATTAGAAAATGGTCAGACTAAAGTCTGGTCAAGTTGGGACCAGAAACCCCTTTCGTATACGTACATACATATGTATGATCGTATTGGTAAATACATACCTAGGTGTAGTTTGCTTGCGTTGAAAAGCAATAAAGTATAGTGAGAAACAGCGAGGAATGAGAAACAAAGTGAAAGAAATAAAGAAGGCAAATAAACCCGATGCAAGAAACAAAAAAGAATCCCCAGCCCCCCCCCCCCCCCCCCCCCCAAAAAAAAAAAAAAAAAAACCAAAACAACTGGGAAAAAAAAGAAACAGAAAAATAGAAGAAGAAGTAGAGAGAATAGAGAGAAAAGAAAATAAAGTGAAACTAGAAATACTAAAAGCTTTCAAAGCATGTTGCAACAGCGTGGAATCGTTGGGTGAAACAAACGGACGCGGATGGACTCTCCTCGTCGTGGAGCTTTTCGTCTGGCAGTCGAACCAAACTGACAAAAGCTCCCGCGAAATTATCTCTTTTTCTCTATTTTTCTATTTCTCTCTCTCTCTTTTTCTCTGTCTGTGGTGCTTTTCTCTAGCTATACCCGTAAAACCATTCGTTCGTAATTCGTTCATTCGTTCGTACGTTCGTTCGTTACCATCGAACACTTATTCTGCGCAGTCTTTGCAAGCGAAGAAAAAAAAAAAAAACAAAAAAAGAAAAAAGGTAACAGGCAAAAACAGAAAGAAACGGAAAATCCGTACAAAATCGTGTTTTCTAACCAAGATGCAAAAGAAACTTTTTTAATTAAATAAGTAGAAAACAGCAAAACAGACAAAGAAGATAATAGAGAATAACTAAAACAAAAAAAAAGCAGTAAGAGATAAATATTTTGATTCTTTTGAAATTTTGAAACGATGAAAAATTTTCAAACTATTTTGGAAAAAATTAATTTTCTTCGTGTCTTTGACGTAAAATTTTGCAATTTTTTTCTCTTGTTGTGTTTTATTTTCTATCTGTTTTCTTATTTGTTATTAATTTTTGATTGTTTGTTTGTTTGTTTCAGGTCAAGTTGATCTCTGGACTCAGAGCACGGAGGGTTGTGGTTGCAGTTTTAATTCTACAAGAACAGATTGCGCTTGTTGTGTACAATCCGGTGGATGTAGTTGCGGAGATTCGTCGCCACATAGATGCGCGCAATGTGGGCTTGAGAAGAATTGCGCAAACAGTAAGTAAAAGCATTGGAAAACAAAAACATTATAAAAATATAATAAAAAATGAAAATGATTTCTAAAAATGCAAAAATGTTCCATACAAAATTTTCATACAAACAGTTTTACATAAATTTAACTAATCGGTAATTGAAAAACTGAATCGAGAGATAACGTTTGAAAAAAAGTAAAAAAGTTTCAAGTTTTTATATTCTTTCAAAAACTTTTCTGCAGTCTTTCTTTTAAAATTTCTTTTTTTTTTATTGTTCATAAAATAATTGAATTCAATGAATATAAAGAAGAAACAATTGTGTCTTCCTCGGTGAAAATATTGTGTCAAAATCTACAATTTTTCCGAATTACTAAAAAAAATCTACAATTTTTCCGAATTACTAAGAAAATCTACAATTTTTTCAAATTACTAAGAAAATCTATAAGATTTCCGAATTACTAAGAAGATCTAAAACTTTTGTATGATGAGCCACGAAGATCTACAATTTTTTCAAAATTACTAAGAAAATCTACAATTTTTCCGAATTACTATGAAAATCTACAATTTTTCCGAATTACTAAGAAAATCTACAATCTTTCCGAATTACTAAGAAAATCTACAATTTTTTCAGAATAAGCTTCGAAAATCTACAATATTTCTAAATTATTATTAAAATCTATAATTTTTTAATGATAAGCCACGAAAATCTAAAATTTTTCCAAATCACTAAAAAAATCTACAATTTTTCCGAATTACTTAGAAAATCTATAAGGTTTCCGAATTATTAAGAAAATCTACAATTTTTTTTATGATAAGCCATGAAAATCTACAATTTTTCACGAAAAAACCACGAAAATCTACAATTTTCCTGAATCACTAAAAAAAATCTACAATTCTCCTGAATTACTAAGAAATTGTACAATTTTTCTGCATCGTTACGAAAATCTACAATTTTTTCATCATCAAAAAATGTCTAATTTTTTATGAAAGGCTATGAAATTTTCAAGTTTTTTCCAAAAATTTTCTAGGAAATTCATATAGGAATAAAATTTTTCTCCAGAAAATTATCTACCTACCTAGAACCGGAAGTCGTGTGTAATCGAGATCGCGTGATCAATTTTTTTTTCTTTCTTTCTTCCGCTCATTTATCTTTTTTTCGTTCATTCTTTTTAGTTTTTTTTCTTTGTTTAAAAATAAACTTTTACCCTGATCGCAATATTCCCAAGCGATTAGCAAAGGCGAAGTATCTATATAGTGGGTTAGGTAGATATAGCAGCTGCATGGGGGGGTGAGAACTTTGCCAGAACGTTTGTGCGTGTAGGGGTATATGGTATGGCAAGTTAGGGGACGTAGGATAGGAAGGATGGAGAGATTCAATTCCATATCCATTCTATCAGGTTGAAATTACTCCCTGAGGAAAATTCGGGTCATCCCGAATTTTAAAACGAAAGGTAGGTAGTAGGTAGGTTATATAGAAGTGGAACAATCCTACTCCCCCCTTCCATGTGTACCATGGGACAAGATTCATTATCCGAAAGTATAGAAGGGGATAAAACTGGATAATATCAAGCCGTGGAAATTTTCCTGATCTTTTTTTTTCTCTCTCTCTTTTTATTACTTTTTTCGTTTTATTTTATTTTTTTATTTTTTTTCAAATTGCTTCATATTATGTTATATCGATAGTCTTCTGGGGGTTGTAAAACGGGATGATATATAAAATTCAACCCGCAATGCAGTCGAGTCATTATAATTATTCACATTTTCTTTCCATTTTTTTTTTTTTTTATACTTTTCATCAGCTACGGTGATATAAGAAAAGTATTGGTTTTGGTCGATAAGTGACTTTTGCTAATTTCAACGAATCTTCACATTTTCGACCCTCGAGAATTCGAAAAACAGGTTTTTAGAAAGATGTCGGTCTGTCTGTCGGCCTGTTCGACAAACTCGCACGGTGATCTCGGAAACGACTCGATGAAAAAATCTGAAATTCTAAGGACTTTACAACCAAATGATGGGCATGAAAAATTTCCATGTCTCGTTTAATTTGAACTTCCGGTTCTACCGGAAATGAATCGATTTTCGCTGTTTTACTGACAAACCTATACTTTTTTCTCTGTATTATCTTTCTAAATGAAAGAATATATTCTTCCGAGTTGAGAATTTCATATATATAGTGCATTCCTTGCCAATAACACCGAAAAAATTGTAAATATACCCAGATCGAAGTAGAATGAATGCACTGTATAAAATTGTTGTTTATCAATATATAGGGCGATCCTTGTCAATGACAATAAGAAATCGTAAGTGTACCCAGATCGAATTGGGATTAAACACACTGTATGAAATTGTTGTTTGTCAATATATGGGGCATCTTTTTTATGTGAAATTTTCAATTCTTATTTTTTTGTTTTCGGTGTTTCATTACCTTTTTATGCTTTTTCTTCCCCTGATAAACTCATCCTTTTTTTTCTTTCTGATGAAAAGTACTCCGAAAAACTGTTTTTCCGGCTTGTTTTTTTTTTTTAATTTATAATTTTTTATTTGCGGTTTTTCTCATTTTCAATTTCCAAAAATTTTACACACTTACCTAAACGTATTCCCTAATTTATTTTTCAGTGTGCAATATGACACTGGACAGTAAACAGCTACTCGACAAATCTGGTCGAGGATTTGGGCAAATCAAATCACCAGCCCTCACAGGACCCACAAGATGTACTTACAGATTTGTACCGGATACTGGCCAGCGGGTTGAACTACAAATTTATCGACTTGTGTCAATCGGACGACACAACGGTTCAATGTGAGTATAATTTTACTTATTTATCTAATCATTTATTTTTAATTTATTCTCGGTGTTTAGAGAATTTTCAGTAGCTCATCTACAAGAAGAGTCTTGCAGTTGCACAAAAATATTTTTTTTTAAAAAGTTCACGATCATGATTATAGCAAATGGCAGATCAAAAAGACCCGTGCGATTCAGTACCTAATTTAAAGTTATTGAAAAAGTTTATCTGTCCATAGAATTGTCGGTGTGAAAAGTGATTTAAAACTGTTATTTGTATGTATATAACTTCAGTGAAAATCATTTATGTATAATGTAGACTACCGGAGAAATACCCTTTCCAAAAACTGTTATTCGCTGATATAAATATTCCGGATTTTTACCGTTCGAAACTTTTAAAATTAGGAACTTCAACTTTGTTCCATTTAAAAAAAATCATGTGCTTAAAATATCACTCGGATCTGATGCTGATGAGGTAAAAAGTATATTTTTAGATAATTTACAGCTGCAAAGGTAATCAGTGGGAATTAGTCACAACTGTATAGTTAACAGAAATCGAAGAGGAAAGTAGTCAATCTCAATTTGTAATACGTTTGGGAGTTTATATCTACTAGTTTAAAAATGTTTAGATGTATTTCAGAACCATTTAACCCAAATTTAGATCATTTAAGCTCCAGTTGTGATGTTTTTCAATTGTTTCCATGTCTTTTAGCTCATTTTAGCTGGTGTTTCAGTGTTTTTCAGTCAGATTTATCATGTTTTTATGTGTTTGAGCTCATTTAAGCCACTATTTCAAAATTTTTCCACTAGTTTGAAAGTGTTTAGATATTTTCAGAACCATTTAACCCAAATTTAGATCATTTAAGCTCCAGTTGTGATGTTTTTCAATTGTTTCCATGTCTTTTAGCTCATTTTAGCTGGTGTTTCAGTGTTTTTCAGTCAGATTTATCATGTTTTTATGTGTTTGAGCTCATTTAAGCCACTATTTCAAAATTTTTCCACTAGTTTGAAAGTGTTTAGATATTTTCAGAACCATTTAACCCAAATTTAGATCATTTAAGCTCCAGTTGTGATGTTTTTCAATTGTTTCCATGTCTTTTAGCTCATTTTAGCTGGTGTTTTAGTGTTTCTAAGTCAATTTTATCATGTTTTTATGTGTTTGAGCTCATTTAAGTCACTATTTCGAAATATTTCCACTAGTTTGAAAGTGTTTAGATATTTTCAGAACCATTTAACCCAAATTTAGATCATTTAAGCTCCAGTTGTGATGTTTTTCAATTGGTTCCATGCCTTTTAGCTCATTTTAGCTGGTGTTTTAGTGTTTTTCAATCAGATTTATCAAGTTTTTATATGTTAGAGCTCATTCAAGCCACTATTTCAAAAATTTTCCACTAGTTTGAAAGTGTTTAGATATATTTAGAACCGTTTAACAGAAATTTAGATCACTTAACCTCCTATTTCAGTCTTTTGCAATTGGTTCCATCTGTTCTCCAGATGATTTTATGATGTTTTCATATGTTTGAGCTCATTTTAGCCAATGTTTTATAATTTTGTTACTATTCTAAAATGTTCTCATATATTTCAGAACATGTTAATACAAATTCAGATCATTTAGACTCCTATTTCAATAACTTTCAATTGGTTCCATACATTTCAGCACACGTTGTGCAGTTTTCCTGCCTCCGAGCTCAGTGTTTTAAAATTTTCCTATTAGTCATGAATTATTTCGATGTCGTTAAGAACACCTGACTATCAATCCAGATCATATAAACTTGTGCCCTAGGGTTCTTCAATTGATTCTTGAGCTTTAGCTCATTTGAAAGAATGCTTTAATGTTCTTCAGATGATTTTGTAGTACTTTGATGTATCCTAGCTCATTTTCGCCAGTCTTTCAGAGCTTTTCTACTTCTTCTAAAGTGTTTAGATGTGTTTCAGAACACTTTACCGTACAATTAGATCATTTAAACTCATGTTCCAGAGTTTTTCAATTGGTTTCACATGTCTTAGCTCATTTTATCGGGTTTTTATTGGTTCGAGCTCATTTCAGCGAACGCTTTATCGTTCTTCTATTACTTCCAATATGATTTCGTGTATTGTCCTTCATTTTAACAAATGTTTCGACCCTTTTCAGCTGATTTTATCGAGGTTCAATGCTCCTTATTTCATTTGAGCAAGTGTGTCAACATCTCTCAACCCGTTTTATGTACTTTAGTTCATTTAAACAACTGTTTCAAACTTTTCCCACCGATTTAAACGTGTTTCAGATCACTTCACCACCCGATTAGCCCGTTTCAGTATTTTTGTAAAAACAAATTTTAATTTGTTTCCGCTCATTTCAACTTCTTTTGATGCTTCAGCTCATCTCAGCGAATGTTTTACGAGATTTTCGAATGATTCTATAGCACGGTTTGACATATTTGAGCTCATTTTATCGAATGTTTTAAATTTTTCCAGATTGTTTGAACAAGTTTATGATTTGTTTGAGTTAATTTAAGCGAATTTTCCAACGTCTTTTAACTTATCTTAATCTCTACCATCCTGAACCAATATCAGGTTGTTTAGCTGTATTACAGACCCCAATTTAAAAGATTCTTCAAAGCCTGCTGGTACAAGTAATTTAGGAAATAATTCTCAATTAAGGTGAGAATTCTAGAGATTCATCAAAAATCGTTGAAAGTCTTGAAGCAAGTAATTAATTGAAGTAATCAAAACTAATTGAAAAGGAATTCGAAGTCTTCGAAGAACTGGCTAAAAGACCCTAAATTTAAGTGAATAGCGCTCTTCGCTCTGCTTCTTCTTCTTCTTCTTCTCATTCTCATTCTTGTTCTTCTTCTTCTTCTTAAAGTTTAAGGAAAAGTATAAAACGAGGTTGTAAAAAATTTAAGTAAAGGTGAGGCGGCGCTGTCCATCCGATCGTGCAAGTCAAGCTTTTGAAATACGAGGTATAAAAAGTTTTTCTTCTTGCGGATTTGTACGGATGACCGCAGACGTTTGGGTCCCTGATCTTTTCAATTTGTCACTATTTCACTCTCGCGAGAAAACGGCTGGGTCTGGGTCTCCTCTTCTGTCTCACAGTCTGGCTTCTAAAGCCCCGCAGCACTTCGGGATAGAAAAATTGTTGTCCCTTCTGTTTCTTCCCACCCTTCAAAGTTGTTTTTTTTCTTTTTTCAAATTCTGAACCCCATCCTAAAAGCTCAACCTCGACGTACACTCTACGTCCAATGCTACCTACTTCGACCAAGCTTTTCTTCGCTTCAACGAATAAAATCTGCCCAACAGTTACGCCGCATATAGCTTGAGGAATAAAATTCTTTGACACATTTTCTATATATCTCTTATATTGAAAGCCAGGAAAAAGCTTCGCTATCAAACCTCCGAGCTATGCAACTGACGTTGTATTTGAGTGGCTCTAATATACAGGGTGGTTTTAAATCGAGACTTATAATTCAGAAGCATTTTTACGACCATCCTACATCAAAAGGCTAAATTTACTATTTTTTTTTTAATAATTTAGTTCAATTCAATTTTTTTTTTTTTTTAGCTTTTCAAACTAAGATCTTCAAACTTCAAAGCTTGATATCTCCACCTCTGTACAATCCACAGATATAAAAAAGAGGGTTTTCAAAGCTCAAATCAATCTCCTTTGAAAAAGACTTTGTCCATTCGGATAGAACAAGGTGTTCAAAAATTACAGCCGTTTTAAAATCGTCTTGTATTTTTGAGCACAGCTTTCAATTTAATTTCTCGAAAAAAAATTCTTTTTCAAATTATATTAGCAATAGAAAATTTCGCGATAGGGTCTTCATGTATTTCTATGATAATTGAAAAATTCTGATGCACCCTGTTTATTAGGGTGCTTCCTTTTAGATGAGTTTTTTTTTTGGTCCATTCACGGAATGATGTTCTAAATATGTAAAAACAAATTCTCAACAAATATGAGCTCTTAATTTTAATTCTAAGAACTCGCGAAATGAATTTGAAATTTTGCCATTTGATTAACACGCAAATTTTAATTTTTTTTTTCAATTATCTATAGCTTCGCAGCATTTCATGATATTCAATCGGCAATAGGTGGAAATGACAGAGGAATCTTTCCTCTTCAAAAGTGTATGTAGCCAATTTATGTTTTGTAACCGGCCTCACCCGGTAAAACATCTTGAAACAAATTTTCTCTCAAATTTCATGGTTTTTTTAATTTTTCTCGAAAACCACTATTTTTACAACAAAATTGTATCGGACTTTTTTATAGGAAATTCAATATACTAGAAAAAAAGTCATATAAGCCATAACCGTAGAGCTAGTAGTTTTCGAGATAAATCCAATTAAGCATTTCAAAATTTGAAAAATCGCTGTTCTATCCGAGATTTTAGTACTTTTTAATGATTACAAAACATAAATTGGCTACGTACACTTTGAAAGAGGAAAGATTCCTCTGTCATTTCCGCCTATTGTCGATTAAATATCATGAAATGCCACGAAGCTATAGATAATTGAAAGAAAAAAAATTAAAATTTGTGTGTTAATCAAATGGGAAAATTTCAAATTCATTTCGCAAGTTCTTAGAATTAAAATTAAGTGCTCATATTTGTTGAGAATTTGTTTTTATATGTTTAGAACATTATTCCATGAATGGACTAAAAGAAAAAACAAAAAAAAAACTCGTCTAAAACGAAGCACTTTACTGTTTATATATATAGACAGTCTCGAAACATCTTGCGAACGTCGTTCTTCTTCATCCCCCACCATTTTTCGATATTACTCTCAACGGAGGCGGGTGGGTTCCTACTGTATCCTACCTACCTGTGGTATAACTATGCTGAAACTTGACTCCAGTTTTCATTATCAGGTATTTCACTTTCACATTTCTCCCATGGGGGTGTGCTGCCTATTGTAAACATCAACTTTCCTCTTCCTGGGGTAAAATTTTTGGTAAAAAAAAAAAAAAAAAAAAAAACAAACAAATTTCACTTGCAAATTAAATTCTATTGTATATATGCGTATGTGTATGGGTTTGTGTGTGTTGATGAATTTCGCGGTTTCGTATACAGATTTTAGAAATATGATATTCGAGGGTTGCTGCTTTCTGCTGCAGTGCGATAATAAATCTCAAAAGTATAAATTACTTTACTACAGAAAATTTTACTCTAATTTTGTTCGTTCTTCTTTTAATATTGGGCCTTTTATACTGACAAAAGAGAAAGGGTGGTCAAAAATTCCCCAAATTCCTTCCTCTATCGTTTTTCGCTTTTAACCCTCCAAAGAACTTTTCAAGTATTCAGAATAGTTTTAGTCCTTTGGGTCTAGGATCAACACAGTGAGGGTTAGTTTGACCATTAAAACAGTCGAAAACGAACTAACATTTTCAAATTTATTTCATCTATTTGTTATTTTGATTTATTATTATTTTTTTTTTTTTCTAGAAAAATAAATCTTTTAAATTTTTACTTAGCCACCCGGTACGCAGTGCATAATTTAGGGTAGACTCGTTGAATATATTTCGAGGAACTTAAATACGTCACTAAATGGCGAGAGGAAGGGTGGATTTTACCCTCGTATTTTTTTATTTTATTTTATTTTATTTTTTTTTTTTCTCTCTTCTTTTTTTTTTTTTCCTTTTTATATATAAAGGTCTACCGCGTCGCGAGACTAAAATAAAATCAAGAGAAGATTGAGTTGGGATTAAGCCGGCTCGAGATCAACCCGTGAGGTCTGGAATTTTTCAGAATTTATTTTTCAACTCAACCCCCTGACTGCATCAAGCTCGTTGTTAGTCAAGAGCTGCGGAGTGAGAAGAAGAGGGATCGAGATTTGAGATAAGGATTTATTGTTACTTTTTATAAAACAATCAATCGAATTATTATACATCCGGGTTTTCGTTATATATTCATTAAAATTTATACCTTTTCAAAATTCTTCAATCTTATAAATCTATATATATATATATATATATATATATATATACATATATATTAATATATATGTATATACTTACATGAATATACGATACAATCACCAACTTGTTACAATATTCAACCCCCTAGCTTCATCCTCGAACAGCTCTTACAAACATTATTATCGAACCTTACTCGGATTCTTATTATTATTATAAATATTTGTCACCCTCTCTGTATCGAATTTTTATACAAATGATTATCACATTTAATTTTTTGTTATTTTAAGTCACGTTCGGATCTCTATTTTCGAATTTTTACCTTCCTGCTATGCAAATTGAAAATTTTTGAAAAAAAATCAGGAAACCGGTTGAACTGTGGGCCAACCCGAAAATTTCCCGCTGTGTTAAATACGTTACAATTAATCGATACTATTGTCTTTATAATAAATTAAAGCAGGTTATAAGTATGATTAGTTTTCCCTATACAAATCTTTTTTTCTTCAATTTCTATTCTTCGAATAACTTTGAAACTACTCGACCGATCGATTCCAAAATCTAATCAGATCTAAGTCTTGATGAACTCTTTAGATCGCCGCAACAATCATTAAAATCGGTTAATTCGTTCCAAAGGTATCGTACGACAAAAAAAGAAATTTTTGTTGTGCAATATCTTTGAAACCAATCGTTCGATTTTTATGAATCTTATGGCGATCGAAAGGGCTAGCTAAGAGCTAAGTCTGATCAAGTTTTAAGACTAATCGCACGAACAGTTTAGGAGTTATGCGCTAAAAACATGAAAAAAAATTGTTTTCTAATTTTTATTTCTCAATTAACTTTGAAACTACTCGACCGATCATTTTCAAAATCTAATCAGATCTAAGTCTTGATAAACGCTTTCGATCGCCATAAGAACCATTCCAATCGGTCGATTCGTTCGAAGGATATCGTACGACAAAAATTTTTTTACACACAAACATACGGACGTCCATCCAAAAATAGTCAGAATAGCTTCGTAGGACCCCAAAACGTCGAGATCTGATGAAAACTCGATTTTCGAAAATCGAACCGAAACCAATAACTCCCTTTTTTTATGAAAATTTTCAATTTTCATTGCGGGAAGTTAAAAAAGGGAAGTTATTGGTTTTGGTCCGATCTTCGAAAATCGAGTTTCCATCAGATATGTGTCTGTGTGTAAACAAATTTTTGTCGTATGATATCTTTGAACGAATCGACCGATTGGAATTATTCTTACGACGATCGAAAGGGTTTATCTAGACTTCGATCTGATTAAATTTTGGAGTCAATCGGTCAAATAGTAGTTTCAAAGTTATTCAAAGAATAAAAATTGAAGACAACATTTTTTCACGTTTTTGTCGCATAACTCTTAATCAACTTGACTAATTAGTCTCAAGATTTAATCAGATTAACGTCTTGAGTAGCTCTTTCAATTACTGAAAGATTTACTGAAATCGGTTGATTAGTTTAAAGAATATTACACAACAAAATTTTCCTTTTGTTTTCTCTTTTCATTAAATAGTGAAAAAATAATCGAGATTCAACCTAAACGTCTTGAGCTTTTTGCCCATAGAACTCAAAATCAACCGCAAGTTTTAGAGTGAGTACGATATTATGCTCAGAAAAAAATTGAAATAATAATCGAATTTGACAATTCTGAATATTAAAAATCGAATTTAAGTGATTTTGTAAATAATTTTTACGTTTTTAATTTTGTTTTACATTAACGTTGGAATTAATTCAGACAAATTTGATACAAAAAAAAAACAAAAAAAAATCTGTTTAATCAATTAATTTTGTCGTGCTTTCTTCGTTTACTTTTTCCGATATAATATTTTTTGATTGAGTCTTAGCTGAAGTTGAGTCTGGAAGTAATTCGAAAAAGACAATTTTATTTATTTATTTATATTTATTTCTTCAAGAAGAGTAAATCAAAAAGAAGATGAAATAAAAAAAAGTGAATAAAAATAAAAAAAAAAAAAAAAAAAAAAACAGAAAAAGAAAAAATGAGAAAAGTAGCCTGAAGTAATATGTCTCGGAAATTGAGGCAGAGGATTTTAAAGCCTTGTCATAATTTACGTTCGCGTCGTTGTGGAAAGAATTAAGGTTAAAAAAAAAAAGAAATGAAAAAATGAAAAAAATAAGGAAAAAAAAAAAGATAATGAAAAAAAGGTAAAAGATGGCGGGAATCAATCCGTAGATTGTCTGTAGACCCTATTATAGCTAGACTAAAGGGAAAATCTCTTTCTCTAACCACCACCATCACCACCACCGTCACCGTCACCACCAGTACCCACGACCACTATCAAAGTTGTGAGATATTAACGTCAGTTAAATTGTTCGGACGACGAGAACCACCCTGTCACCTCCACCCTCTTGCATCAGGGGATGTGAATAGGCGGGGGCTGAAAATGACTATCCTCAGCGAAATATTATCAAGTGGAACACGGAATAGAATGGTTAAGGGTTGATGGATGGCCTTAATTTCACTATGATTACCATCGGCCGCACGGAATTTCCTGAATATTCCTAAGGGAAACTTTCTTCACCCTCAAAAAGCTTGAGCCGAGCCAAGGGGCCACGTCTCGACTTAATACCCTGCCCAACTCGCCATATCACGATTTCGTACATTTTGTCAATTTTCAAAACTGCTGTTATTACAAAAAGATAAAAAGGAATCAAGAAAAAAAAAAAAAAGAAAAAATAATATCGGAAAAATCTGTTCCTACATCCCCCAAAATTTTCAAATTAATTTAGCAGTTAAATATTATTCGAATAATTTAATTACGATTTTTGATTGAAAAATCGAATCATGAATAACATTAATACAAAGAGTGTAAATATATTTTAAAATTCCATCAGAATTGACGAAATATTATATTAAAAGGATGGAAAATTTTGGACCACCGATAATATTTTTATTAAATTTCATTTATATATTTATTTATTTTTTGAATAATAAATAAATACATTTTTATTTAATTTTTTTTTTTTAAATTAATTTATTTATTTGAATATATTTATTTTTGATTCGTTCATCAAAAAAAAAAAAAAATAAACAGTTTTGGAAAAACAAAATAAAAATGGAAACCTGTCTCTTTAATTCAAAGAATTACCACAAATCGTTTCGAATATAAATTAGTAGTAAATAATTTTTTTTTTTCTTCACAGTCGGAGATTTTAGTTCAAAAATTAAATTTTGAAACGAATTAGCTTCTGATAAGTCGATATAAATATATTTATCGATTCAATTCAATTTTCAATTGATAAAAAGTCAGAAAAAGTTATTTTTTTTGTATTTTCTATCATCGTTTCTTTACCCCGATGTTCAATGGACATTCTTTCGAATAGGTCCGACCGCTTTGAGTTGAGTTTAGTCGAGTAGAGGTAGAGGTAGAAGTAGAGGTAGAGTATAAAAGTAGAGGTAGAGAGTAGAGGCGTAGAGTATAGTAGAGTAGAGTAGAGTAGAGTAGAAAGAACTGAGGAGGAGTACCTATATAGAAAGAGGAAAAGCGTATTAAAGAGAATACAATTTATCCCCTTTGATAAAAGTAGCGGCGGTGGGCACCGCACGTCTGTCTTTTTATTTTCGTTTACGTTTTTTTGTTTTTTTTTATGTTTCTTTTTGTTTTTTCACTTTTCTCTCTCTCACACACACTCTGTTCATTTTAGTCGTTTTTTTAAGTCTTTTTCTTATTTTTACTACTAACCCTTGTACAGGCGGTGACCACTTCACCTTAAACTAAAGAAATAAAGGAAAAAAGAAGAGATGTATGAAGTGTTTAAAAATTTCTGTAGCTTTTTTTCTATTCATTTTATCTGATTTATATTTATTTTTATTTTTTTTTTTTTTTTTTACTTTTCATCACCTACGGTGATATAAGAAAAGTATTGGTTTTTGTCGAAAAGTGACTTTTGCTAATTTCAACGAATCTTCACGTTTTCGACCCTCGAGAATCCGAAAAACAAGTTTTTGGAAAGATATCGGTCTGTCTGTCGGCCTGTTCGACAAACTCGCGCGGTGATCCCGGAAACGGCTCGATGAAAAAATCTGAAATTCTAAGGACTTTACAACCAAATGATGGGCATGAAAAATTTCCATGTCTCGTTTAATTTGAACTTCCGGTTCTACCGGAAATGAATCGATTTTCGCTGTTTTACCGACAAACCTATACTTTTTTCTCTGTATTACCTTTCTGAATGAAAGAATATATTCTTCCGAGTTGAGAATTTCATATATATAGGGCATTCCTTGCCAATGACACAAAACAAAATTGTAAATATATCCAGATCGAATTAGAATGAATGCACTGTATAAAATTGTTGTTTGTCAATATATAGGGCGATCCTTGCCAATGACAATAAGAAATTGTAAGTGTACCCAGATCGCATTGGGATTAAGCACACTGTATGAAATTGTTGTTTGTCAATATATAAGGCATTTTTTTGTATGAAATTTTCAATTTTGATCTTTTTTTTCGGTTTTCTATTACTTTTCTATACTTTTTTTTCCCTTGACAAACCCATCCTTTTTTTTCTGTTTGATGAAAAGTACTCCGAAAAACTGTTGTTCCGGCTTATTTTTATTTATTTTACTCGTTTGATTTTCTCTACCTCCTCAGTCAATCGTTCTTCTCATTCTTTTTGCTTTCTCTCATATGGATGTAGAAATAGAAAAAAATCTGAACAAAGTAACCGTAAAAACAAAGCAGAAAGAATAAGAAAAGTATTGAAAATCAAAAAACTGAGTAGAAATAAAACAATAGAAATCAAAACTGGTTTATTACTTTTGACGAGTGATTTTTAAACTCGTAAATTTTCTGGTTATGTGGAAACGAATGAATTTCTATTTCACCCCTATTTCTATACACCCCTATATATATATATACCTAGACCTGTTAACTTCGTCCGTTACAGAACTCGTCTATTCGATATTTGATATATTCGATATTCGATATTGGATATTGGATGTTCGATATTCTTGATTAAAAGTTTTACAAATCAAGTCTGGCTTCGCATATTTTGTCGAGATGAAATATTTTTCAATTCATACATCTATACAGTATACACACATGTATATACATACGTATGTAACATACACATATATCTAAATCTGTACATGAACCTAATTCTATTTCGATTTCCATTTTTTTTTAATTTTATTATTTGTTGTTGTCAGGAATTCAAAAAATAATTGACTCGTTAAATTTGGATATATTGGGAATAATTTCGAGATATTCGAATAAATAAAATTTGACAAAGAATATTAACCGTACTAAGTACTCATTGTCACTATTCGCTCAATAGTATACAGGGTGGCCACAATTTAAATATTTCAATCCTAAAAGATGATTAGAAGGGTCTAGCTTGGTACCCTACCGCTGGAAACAATATTCTCCAATGCAGCGCCTGTAAGTTATAACAGGTTAGTTAAAAAGTCATGCTAATGCCTGCATATGGGCAGCCAACTACACAGAGGCGAACTGTGGGCTGTCTTTTGCTAGGCGTTCACGAATGCTAAACAAGTGTAAACACTTTGACAGTTCGATAATCACAAACGAAGACACTTCCTTCGTCGAATTTTATTCACAGATATTTCAATTTGACGAAAAATGTCTTTTAGATTGTGACTCTTGAACTGACGAAGCGTTTTGACTTGTTTCATCTGTAATTCGTGCCTAAAAACAGACAACCCACTGTTCGCCTCTGTGTAGTTGGCTGCCTACATGTACCCCGCGCTAACGTGATTTTTTAAGTGGCTTGTATCTTACAGACGCCGCAACGGAGACTATTACTTCCAAAGGCAGGATAGGATACCGAGCTAGACCCTTCCAATCATCCCCCAATATTAAAGCACTTAATTTGCAGCCACCCTTTATGGAAAAAGAGAGAGAGAGAAAAGATAAAAAAAAAAAAAAATTGGCAACTCAGTCGAAATTTCAAGTGGCTAAAATGGCATATATACGAAATCCTGTAGCTGATATAAATTTCTTTAGGGAAAATATATTTTCAGCGGTAAAATAACTCTGCACAGAAATTTTGCCTTCCCTCATCTCATAATATCTCATCCCTGCATAAATCTGCAAAATTGGGTGTATGTATGTATATATGTATGTACATGTATAGATATATACGTTAAATAGTTCGCCTCAAGGAACGAAACCCTCTGTCAATCACACGCTTCAACTATAACACTTTCGAGGGTAAAATCATTGAAGATTACCTCTTAATGAGAGAAAATTTAATTCCTATCTCAGCGTAGGTAAGTATTTATACTGTATTAGTGGTTGAAGTAACTCGATAACAGTATGATGCTTAATTCCACTAATATCATTATTCTCTGTAATAGGATGTCTCAGCGAACTTGGAGACTCTGTCTTGACATACGGTTCAGAAAATTATCAATTTTTAGGATTTTGAATTTTTTGACAAAAAAAAAAAAAAAAAGACTATGAAATTGAAATTGCTTCAAAATTAAAGAACAAAAAAAATTATAATTTTCGCTTAAACAATAAATTAAATAAAATTTTCATTTTCACAATTCAAATTTTGATTCTCGCAGGAAATTTTGTCACGGAATTGGGAACTTATAGTTTTTACTCCTTTTGATTTTCCCTTCTCTTCTATTTCCATATCTATACGAAATACTGCATATGTATAGATCTAGGGTACGCGTATATAAGCTCTAGGTATATATATATATATGGGAATTGAAAAAATTTCGAATATTTCCATCTGCGATTGTATCGAATTTTGTTTTTTTTTTTTTTTATTGTAGACGTCGAATACCGATCTCTCGACTCTTCGTGCTATTTTAAATCCATCGAATTTCACGCATTCCAATATTCTAACACAATATACGACGTAGGTACATACATACATACCTATATATGTATAAATCTGTACGAAAAAGCTCTAGGCTACGTTATATACTGTCATGAATTTAACAGAATTTTACAGATGTCCGGTGGACCACGTGGTTAACACCGAATTTTCGTCACTTTTTATCGACTTTTATTTTTATTTATTTATTTATTTTTTTTTTTTTCAATTTTTATTCTACTTTTTCTCTTTCTTTTCTACTTTTCATTCCGTTTAATAGAATGTCAAATTCTCTTCAATTTATATACTGATATAAAAAAAAAAAAAACAAGAACAGATCAAAAAATGAAAAATTGAATTAATTTTCTTTTTTTTTAATTGAAGGAGAAATAAACGTTAAAATTTTTTCACGATATAGAATTCTTCCCGAGGTTATCAATCTGGATGAAAAATCCTGTTTTTTGAATTCTCAAGTCGCGAAAACGTGATTTGGGTTCGTTGAAATGAGTGAAATAGAAAAAAAAGAATCAAATTTTGAGAAATATTATTAAAAATTGATCGATATCAGACATCTCATCCCTTATATCCCAACAGTAACCCCCCCCCCCCCCCCCCCCTCTATTCGTTATCATCAACCCAAATGAACCCAAGAATAAAATAAATAAATAAATGAAAAATTTATTAAGAAAACATCCGAGTAGCTGGGGGTTCAGAGTTGGTTTGATTGTCAGTCAAACATCGAAAAAGGATAAGAAGAAAAAGAAGAAGGAGAGAAAAAAGTAAAATTTGAATTCAATTTAGTCCGAAGTTAATTTAAAAACTCTTTTTGGGTACATAAACATTGTTTTTTTTTTTTATTTTTTTGTTATTTTTTTTTTTTTTATTATGTCGTTTTTATTTGCAAAATTTCTTATCGAACTTTGCATATAATTTATAGCTCGATGCAATTATCGAAGTTCGGATATTGATGCTTGAAGATATATATGGGTTATGCAATGCCAAACTTGACCACCAGGTTTTAGTTTGACCATTTTTAATCTGCTTACTGAAACTTTTTCAGGCGACTGTAGCATCTCTAAATTACCCTCCAGATGTTTTTTTTCCCCCTCGAAAACGGTTTTGAGTTAAGAATATTCGAACCTCGTTATAAAGTTCCAGAATTTTTAAAATTCATAAAAAAATAAATTCTCAAGAATATAATTTTTTATTTTTTTTTCATTTCGATCATTTCAAAATTTCTTCTGCTCAATGAAACCTTATTTATTTATTCTTTGTTTTTCTATTTTTTTGAACAGTTTGAAAATTTTGGATTACAAAAATTGATATATTCAAACGACTCAAAAATATGCAAAAAAAAAATTCCTTAATATTATACTTCGATTTTTTAACAAAACGTTATTCAAATCACGTACTAGAAGATGAAATTAATTCTTTCACAATTTTCTGAAAATTCATAAAAATGTAGCACAATGAAAAAAAAAAACGTTAACCAAAAAAAAAAAAAAAAATCCCAGTTCGAAATACTTTACTCCAAATTTCTGTGACTCTACTGTCGAGACTTGGGTCGAGTTTATAGTAATAAAGAGGATATAGCTATAACACCGGTATCTGCTCAGGGGATAATATAAAGGGATTCGCAAAGCCTACTTCCGACTCTCGAACCAATTGATATGTTAATTAAAATAATGTTTTTTTGGGGCTTCAGAACCGAGAGGAACAAAAAGGTTGACAGAATGCTTTTTTTTTTTTTGTATTCTTAATCCCAGTTAACAAAAATTCAGTATTATTATTTTTCTTTTTTTCTTTTTCTCTGATCCAATTTTTTTTTTTCTGTTAGAAGTAAAACGAGAAAAAAGTTACTCAATTTCAATCCATTTTTGTAATTTTGTATTTTGTATTTATTTATTTTTTTAAATTCTTTTCCATGGTTCATTTTTGCTTCATTTCTGATTGCATTTTCTAAATGTATATTTATATAATACAGATACAATTTGATACACCTATATATATGCATGTGTACATATATATTATATCCGCGAGATGAAGGAAGAACAGAAAGCTAACTAATTGGCACGTTTTCTCAGCTGTAGGATTTCTCATGTTCCTGCCTCGTAATTAAATGATAATTACAATATAATATACCAGGTAATAACAACCCAATAATGATAATAATAATATTAATGATAATGATAATAATAATAATAATAATAATAATAATAATAATAATAATAATAATAATAATAATAATAATAATAATAATAATAATAATAATAATAATGAAAAAACAACGATAATCGTAACAGTAACAATATAGTAGACGGGATATATGTGTGTATAAGACCGTACACTAATTAATGAACACTGAATATGTTCTAGTTAATTACAATCAACAGGCCCCTTTATTTTATCCGTGGCTATGAAGCACACAATTCTTATTAAAGAAACGTGGGTCGACTTTGAAAATTAAGATCGTTAATTCCCTCCTCGAGTGAACTGCTTTTGTTGTAAGACAGATTTTCTGAGAACAATTCCTCATCGAATTATCACAAATATATATATATATATATATATATATACAATAAATAACTCTAAATGCTATGCATGATTGATAATTGAACGTAATTAATCATCTACGGTGATGTTCCTTGAGAAAAACTGGACACAATTTCTCTTAGCTCGAAATTCGAGGGTCGAACAGTTTTCAAATTAGAGCGAGTTGAAGTCTGGACCAATCACCGCTAGGTTTTGGTGTAACGGTCGCGGCACGTGACTCGATCGGATTGGTCAGCTTAAACTGGCTGTCGTTTGAAAACTACTGGAGCTACGAAAATTTTGTTTGAACAATTTCGTCGCATTTTTTTATAACGAAAACACTCGAACATGTTTAAAGGTATTTAGGTAAGGAATGTGCTTTAATTAATCGTTATAATTTATTTTTGATTAGGTGCGAGGGTGGCTGGCTTCAACTGGAAGGTGGAGCGAGGGTATGCGGTCGAAATGAGCGTTTTGATCCACCGGTAGTTTTGTTTTCTGACAACAACGTCACAACGCTCGAAATGCAGTGAGTATAAGTTTGTTTAGTATTCCTCATATTTTTCTCACGATCAAATGATCCTATTGAAAAATTGTTGGGACAAGACTTTTTTTAAATATAAAAATGCGGATTTTATGTCTCAAGAATTTTCTGATAAGACTGTTCGCGGATCGGTTACACGCCCTTTTATCCATCCACTCAGTGTTCAAGGAGCTGGCAATAAACGTAAGGCTTAACAATTCCGGCTTTTGTTAACCGAAAAGCGTTGTGCTTTTTGAAAATTGACGGTAATCAAAACCCGGTGTTCAAAGGTCAAGGAAAAACGGAACAGTTTTACCAGCATGGAGGTCAAGAGGTCGTTTCTAGGGTCGTGGTAATTTGAATACGGTATATTTTTACGAAAGCAGCTCACTTTGCGGAAAAGAGTGAGTGAGTGAGTGAGTGAGTGAGCGAGTGAGGTGAGGTGAGGCGAACCAGAAAGCGTGCGGGAGAGAAACAGAGGGAATTAATGGACGGAGCTTGGCGAGAAAGAGAACCGAGAAAGTGCAGAGGTGCGGACGGGACAATCCCCAATTCCCGGACGCGTCCATTATTTGCGCTTCTTAATTGGGTCGCCGAAAGGAACTGCCCTAAATTGCTTCATTAAGGAGTCCCATAAAATATTCATTACATGACCCACACTGACACAATTTCTCGCCCAAAAACTCTCCGCACATAGATAGAAGTACATATTACCCATGTACCCGTACCTATGTATGTATGTACGTACATTCGTACATACATATCGTAGTAAACGAAAAAGACAAAAATAAATATCTAAGGTCGAAGAAATTTTACATTCTTTTACATATATACCTATATAGTATATAACATAAGTAGCTATATACAAGTTAAGGTCTTGTTCAAGAAGTAAGGGTGGAAAAAAATTGGTGCTCAGTTTGTAGATCCTAAAAAATGTTTATCGCCTTAGAGTTTGGGTCAAACTGCAGATGTGAGTCTATAGATACTAATATTAGGGGCGATTTAGGCCGTGAAGACTAAAAAAAAATATGGGTTGAATTACAGGTCCACTGTGTTAAAATCAGGGATTTTTTTTGTACCTAGGACGAAAAATCGTTGTCCAGTACGATATTTATTGGAAAAAATGGTCAAGATTTTGAAGATCGGGTGCAGCGCGGAGGGGCTAGAAATTTCCCGAAATTGTTTGCGATAGATTTAGAGATTTCAAAGATTTGAATGATTTCATGGGATGTGTTAGAGATGGGCTAAAAATTTTGTGGCAATTATCTTTTCATTTCATTTGAACTGATCACTGTAAAGAAATTTATTTAATAAAACAATTCAATCGATTAGTTATTATAAATATTATTCTATTTTTGAGTGATGAAAAATTTTACGTGACACAAGAACAATCTTCCAACTCTACAGATTCGTGTTGAACTAAATAATTTATTTCAGGGTAGGAAAAAATCCCCCATCTTGAATTTCGAGTAAAATCCTAATCAAATCTCCGAAATCCTTTCCAAATCTCTGATAAATCCTTCTGAAATTGTTCCATCATATTTTTTGAATCCGTAATCATGAAAACTTGTGAAATTTCATAAAATTTGGTTAAATCTCTTCGTAGAATATTTTCAGTTGATTATAGTAAGGAAAAACGAAAGAGAAAGAAAAATAAATAAAAGGAAAATGGGATCGATGATACATTTTGTATTTTGTATCTTGTGTTTTCAATTTTGTTTTCTTTTATATTTATAGTGATTCAAGGAACCGTGATTTTATTTTTAATATAAGCGTTTCTTCCGGGTGAACCAGGGGAAAGCCGGAAGTCAAGTCAGCTGGGAAACTTGAATTGAAGTGGAATAAAGTAGACGTTACTTGCAATATTTCAACCTACCCTGACACATTTATGCGTTAGTCGCGATTCACGAACCACCGCACGCTGCTCACCCTCTACTATTTTCAGACTTTTATCAATTCTCATATTATACGTATCCCTATGTGCATCTCCTTTTATCTATACCTATACAAAAACTAACACTAACACACATGTCTCATACCCATTTCATAATCTATAGAATTTTAAACTATATTTTATATACCAAAGTTCTTTAAAGTACAATAATTTTTACTCGAGAGTAAAAATGAAATATTAAACTTTCGACACATTCTTATACACGGTGGCCATGAACTGAATCTTCAAATTCTAGGCAATGATTGAGAAGGTCTAGCTTGGTACCCTTACGTTGGAATCAGTGATCTCCGTTGCCGCGTTTGTGAGATACAGATAATTTAAAATATCGCGCTAACGCCTTCATGTAGACAGCCAATTACACAGAGGCGAAGTGTGGGCTGTCTGGTTTTAGGCGCTTACCATCGCTAAGCAAATCACAACGCTTTTCCAGTTCAAGAATCACAAACGAAAATATAACCCTCATCAAATTTTATTCGCAGATATCTGAATTCAGCGAAAAAGGTTTTTGAGTTTGTGATTCTTGAACTGGCCAAGCGTTGTGACTCATTTTAATGGTAATTTACGCCTAAAATCAGACAGCCCACTGTTCACCTCTGTGTAGTTTGATGCCTACATGTAGGCGCTAGACTGACTTTTTAAGTGACCTGTATCTTACGGAAAATATTACTTTTAACGGCAGGGTACTAAGCTAGACTTCGCCAATCATCCCTTAATATAGGCGTACTTAGCTCGCGGTTGCCCTGTGTGTAATACTGAACTAATAATCTTGAGTCTAATTTTTAATCAATTTTTTTTTTTAATTCATTTCGACTCAAAAATTCAAGTTTCAAATTCTTACTGATACCTACTTGAATAGTGTTTCCGGTGATCAGATGAGTTTCTAAATTGATGAAAAGAGGCGTGAGAAAAAAAGAAAGGAAAAAATCCAATATTTTTTTTTTTATGTATTGTTTCAGCAGATCTGGTAAACAAAAATAAACTAAGATTTTTTTTTTGCTTCTCCCCGGCCAAATTCCCTGCAGGGGTATATTTTTACATTTTTACATTTTCACGTACTTTTACACCTTTCGTTTGAAAAAAACCAGATCAAAGTGGTTATTCCTCTGGCACGTTGGTCGCGTACATACTCATCCAGTGGAGGTTAAAATAAACAAGCAAACAAGCAAACAAACAAACAAACAAACAAGCAAATACAAGGAAAGAGGACAAATCTCTATACCCAACCCCCAAATCCCCTCCCCCCACATTTCGACCTTGTATATATATTCACCCCGTTTCAAGCCTCCCGAATAAATTGCAAAGCCACTTAATTAGCTTCGTATTTCCAAGGTCCAAACATTGAAAAATCCTTGACTTAAGAAAACTCGATTTTCTCCCGAAAATTTATTTTATAACTATACCTATAATGCAGGCTGAATCTTACCGAAACTCTTATCGAAGTTAAAATATAGCTTCTTCTGTATACCTAGGTATATAAATATACAGGGTTTTTTCGTGGATGAGACCCATACAGCGCCTAATTATATGCAATTCATCGTACAAGTACGCTCTGTGTCATGAAAAAAAAAATATATATAAAACATAAACGTGTCAATTTTCTTTGTTCTTCATGACACGAAGCGGTATACTGTTTAAAGTTTAAACAACAATTTATTCGAGGTGGTAATAGTAGCAGCAGCAGCTGGAGGCAACGTATAATTGAATGCCTTCGAAACAAGAATATTTGGAAAAATTTTATAACGAGTGGATTACATTATCGAGATAATTAATTTAACCAACAAAAAAAAAAAGAACACTATTTTGGAATGATTATATTATTCTTAACTTTTTTCAAAATGTTTAATTAATTAATTATTGATTTTCAGAATTGGACAAAATATTTTTGAAACAGACTATTCCTATGCATGTATTGTACAATGTATACATATGGGTATGTATATTGTATATTGTGGATGTGGGTGTGTGTCAAAGGGAAAAAGTGATTTTCAGTTCGACCCTAAAAGCTTCTGAAAAAAAGGGTGAATTCTTTGGCAGAGTGTATCTCTTTCGTAAATCTGATCCAAACGAAACACAAAAAGAAACAGAGAGAAATACAGAGGGACCCCGTTTATCTTCGAAAAGTTTTTAACAACCGTTTTCTAAATTTCACTCGTAACTATATACTCATATATATATATATATATATATACTTCACGTATGTATGTATAACGTTCACGTATATATATAATTTATATACATATAACTGTATACATATAGAGAACCGATGTAGAAAAAAAAAACTATTCCGAAAGTCGCTGTTATACGCATATGGAGAACCGAAGAAGTAGAAGTAGAAGAAGAAGAAGAAGAAAAGCTTTCAAATTGATGAAACTAGTTTAATGAAATTTTTTTCTGTTGTTTTTTTATTTTTTTTCCACGTGTATCAATACACGTAAATTTTTTAATGGTATTGTGAATAAATAAATTATATACCGTGAGGTTATAAGGAAAGGAAACACAGGATGCAGGCAACCCACTAGTCAAATTCCCGAAGATTTCCGAAGACATTGTATTTGTCATTTCAACCACATGGTGGGGGTTCCCGTTCTATGTTATTATTTACGAATACAATGACTTCGGATATCTTCGGATATTTGACTGTTGGGTTGCCTGCATCCTGTGTTTCCTTTCCTCATAACCTTAAAATTTAATATTAATATTATACTAATAGGTTTTCAATTTAAAAATAATTAGAAAGTCAAAAAATTTGTTTTATCCCGAGTAGTGGAAGTAAATCTTGGAAAAATAACACGAAAAAAGATGGAAAATAAGAAAATATAAACAGAGACAGGGTGATAAAATGAACATAACTTATAATACTGTATATACCAAGGTTTTCGTTGACGAGACCCATAGGACCCCCAATTATATGCAATTCATGGTACAAGTACACTCTGTGCCACGAATTGCATATAATTAGGCGCTTTATGGGCCTCATCCACGAAAAAAACCTGTATGGTATGTGTATTAAGTTTTCGTGAATGTGCCACATGGGGAACTGGTAAAACAATCGAACGATCGGTTTTTGTGCTGATTGGCTGCGTGGGAAACAAATACCGATCATTTGTTGTTTGAGTTGCCTGTACGCAGGCGTTTGTCGCACATCAACAAAAATGCACTTTATATAAATATAAAGTTGACGAAAAAAACGTGTTATTCTTTAAGCGCAGTTGATTATACGTAAGTCGTTTAATTTTAAACGACTTGTAGAATTGATGTGTTTCAGGATTATAACGGGGTTGTTTTCTTCTTTTTTCTTTTTCTGTTTTTATTTTTCTCTCTTTTCTTTTCTTTATTTCGCTCATTTTCATTCTAGCTTGTGCGACCTGGCCGACCTTTCCACAAAATAAACCCACTTTCCTAAACTGTCGCGTATAAAATTTAAAGAACAAAAAAGCAAAAAGAAAAAAAAGAAAGAAGAAACAGAAAAAAAAAATTACGAAAAAAAAAGGGGGGGGAACATAACTATTAGGTTTATTTCCAGATATATCAGCTATATTATAGCTGTAGTGTAGACAGGGGGTGAAAGAATTTATTAATCGCTCTTTCTCTTTCTCTTTGTAGCCCACTTATAGTTTTTTTTATTTTTTTATTTTTTGTTGCTTTTATTTTTCGAGTTTTTAGGTTTTTTTTTTCTTTGTTACGTCTGCAGTTTTATCGGTAATTGTTTCATGACCGGCTATATAATAGCAAATCTTTCGACCTTCTTATTTTCACCCCAGTCATCCCCTTTCTACATCGTAAAAATATACTGGCATATATACCTATGTTCAGTATAGATATATACCTAACCTGTTTTTATACGTCTACTGGCGCTAGACCAAAACTGGAAAAAAATGAAACAGAATTAAGTCTAAAAGAAAAAAAATTAAAAAATGAAACAAAGAAAAAAACACAAAAAAAAAATTACTCGGTTGCGAATTCGTTTTCTCGCTAAAAACGCAGCGCATACCTATCTACCTACCTACCATGCTGATTGGATGTACTATACATATATGCATATACATATACATATGGATGTGATAATATTTACATATATATGCGCATTTTGAATTTTTTTTTTTTATTTTTCTTGGCTTTTTTTTTTACCTTCACTGACATTTGCAATATGTGTGTATGTATGTACGTGCTCGATGAAACAGTTATTGATATTAATATATTTTTAATTTGTTTTTTTTCAAAGTTAAGGGGATGGTTTAGTCGATTCTTACCGACATAATTACTTTATCTAATAACTCCGAAACGGAGCTTTCGATCGGATTGTCCTTTTGGCAGCCATAGATTGACGAGTAATAGGTTCCAACTACCACATAAAATTCAATGAAATCGTTTTTTTTTGTCACTTATTTCGATTATTATCAAAGTCTACGCATCATTGATGGTGAAGTGCCAGGGTGAGCACCATTCTACACGGAATTACGAGCACACCTGAGAAAAAACATCTTTATTTTATGCAGGAATGAAGTCTTAATCTGAAAACTTGAAATTCGTTGTAATTAGCGGTTGCAATTTGCTTATTACACTTTCGTATATTAACTAAATATATTAAACTGATATAATAATTATCATCAGATAAAATTTCAATCATTGTACCGTGAGATTACGGTGCGACAAGACCACCTCGAGGTAGGCAACCCAAATGTCATTACTTTGGTCTGATAAATTTGGCAACAACGTCTGATTTTCACTCCAACAATATGGACTAAGCAGCTACCGCTATGTCGTCTACCGATACGGCGATTTGACTTTATTGCCAAATTCATTAAAAAAAAAAAAATAATGACATTTGGGTTGCCTACTTCGAGGTGGTCTTGTTGCACCGCAAGCGCACGGTATACATTAAACAAGATAATAATGCATAATATCACATATTCCAGCTATTATACTAAATCTCGATAATATCGAACAATTTTTTATTATTTAAAAAAAATTTTTTAACCTTTCATCAACATTTTTTTTTTATTCGTCCTTGTTACACAAATTTGCAGAGAGTACAGATAGAGTGGTGGAAAATATATACTCATCCACATGGAAGGGACGTATTGCGGTAAAACAGTTTAAAATTCCACTTCTTTTCTTTTTTTTTTTAGCATGTATGTTTTTAGTACAGTACGTTTCAAATATTTTTTCGCCGTACATCCTGCAAAAATAAAGAAAAATAAATAAAATAAATAAATAAGAAAAACAACGAAAAATCCATATCCTTGTGTGGTTTTTCTTTTATCTCTTTTATGTAATAGAATAATACTTCATGAATATATTTTTTTCATACCCATGTTATTAGGAACTTTCTTGTTCGATTCCATTTGAAAAATACACTTCAAGAATAATTTTTGAAATCTTCATTATTTTTCAAATCCAATTATTGCTGTGGTGAAATCTCCATCTTTGAACAGCGCTACAAAAATTTTGTGATATTTTCGTAGAATTTCCTGAATTTTTTCAAATTTTTAAAAATCGGTTGTCTCGAAATAGCAACCTCTCCAATACGAATGATAGAGAAAAAAATTGTTTAAATCAGAGCTTATTTGTTTTTCGACCAGTACTTTCGCAGAAAAAAATTTGGAGTAGATCGGGAATATCAACTTCCTATCTTGATCGATACTTCGTGGAATGCCCTATATATCTATATCTATATAATATACAGTGCTGTGTTGATTAAGAAAGGGATTGTAAAGTGAGTAATTAAATACGTCAGCTGTGGATGAAGAATTCGTTTAAATATGTTTATTATTCCGAGTTAATATATACACATACATATATACAGGGTGTCGTGAAATTCGCACACTCACTACATACCAGCGGATTCCTCGCAAAAAATTGAAACGAAAGTTACATATGCAAAAAAGTCCGCAAGGACTTAGTTTTCTTGTAAAATGAACTTATCAACGAACCAATCAGCGTTCGGCTTTAGAAAAGACTGCACATCGCCGCTCGCCCCACTACGAAGAACAAGACAATAATGTGTCGAGTTTCCCGCTTTGCTCGTCTTGTTTTCAGTAGTGGGGCGGACGGCGATGTGGAGTTTAGCGAGTCTTTTCTAAAGCCGAGCGCTGATTGGTTCGTTGATAAATTCATTTTACGAGAAAACTAAGTCCTCGCGGACATTTTTGCATAGGTAACTTTCGTTTCAATTTTTTGCAAGGAATCCATTGGTATGCAGCGAGTGCACGAATTTCGTGACACCCTGTATATGATAGCTAATTTATTTTGATAAAGAGTGAAATATCTTTATATAAGTACATATATAAGTATATATGTGTATATGTATATACCTACGCGTATTTATACCCTAAATTATATGTATATCTATATATATAAGGCGACAATACTTTCTGTGGAATAAATTAGCAAAATACCATTGAGATTATTATTTAGTATATAAGCGGCTGTGCGATATTTTGCTTTAGAAACTCCCACCACGTTGAGAAGAAGAAGAAGAAGTCGACGAAGAAGAAGGAGGATGACGAACCCAAAGTTCGCCTTCCTCTCGAATTCAAACTCTGAGAAAATTTCAAGCTGTAAGGGTCGTAGCTGTAGGAGTAGGGCTAAGTAAGTGTTGTACAGAAAAGAGACGCGAGGGCGAAACTCATCATCTGCGTTAAATATAGAAAACGTGATTAAATTTAAGTAAATTTAATTATTTATTTACACAAAGTATTCGTTTTTTTTTTTTCTTTTAAACAACAAAAATTTACTTCGATTTGAAAACAAATCAAAAATAAAAATTTATTCCCTTACCTCATTACAGAAAATTTCTAAAGAATTGTCTTTCTTTTTTTTTTTTGTTTTATTTTTAATAATTATAATTCGATAGAATTATTTCCCTCTTCCAAAAAAGTAAATAAATAATAATAATAATAATAATCCGTTCGATATTCTGAGGCTTCAATTAAGTCCTTAACCAACAGCTTATCTGTATCACAAGATTATTTCAGCTCAATGAACCAAGAAGCTATGAGCAGCTTGCAGTGTTTCAATACCTACTCGGGCTGTAACCGCATTTCTTCTTTTCTATCTTTTTGACGACTTTGAAAATTTTTAATCAACGAAAATTGATGTTTTAACTTTGAAAAAATAAAATAAAAATTAATTTTTGTGCTACTTTTAACCGTATTTTGAAAAACAAAAAAATAAATAGTGACAAAATTGATGCCACCTTCAATATGACTCGAACATGCGACGTATTACAGAATCGAAAATATTAGACATTCTCAAAATACATCGAGTCATCAATTTTCGTTAATCAAACATTTTCAGAGTCCTCAAATTAATAGAGAAAAAAAAAAAATGGTTTCATTATGGGAAAAATCTTAAAATGATCAAAATACGAAATAAAATTATTGAAAATTTTTTGAGAATTTTCAAACCGGTGTAACTGTAATAAGCTTTGATTATTCCTAACTGAAAAACAATTGCATGAAAAACAAAAAATAAGAAATAAGATAAAATAAAAAAAAAACTGTCACCTGAAAAAGTTTCAATCAAATCAAAAATGGTCAAGTTCCAAGCTCATACACACATAGATAAACGTAAATATGAATAAATAATTATGAATAATAATTGAATGTGATAAAACGAGATTTTGAAAGAGGTGCTGGTATAAATTAGTGTATATAAGGGGTTTATTTACACAAGTTTCAACCGCGAGCAGGCAAGGAGGGAAGTAAGAATAGATTGTCTGTAAAATGTTCTAATGGTACGTGTATATACCTATATACCCGTCTGCTACCCTTAAAGGTAGAACTGCACGCGTAGGTAAAAGATGGAAGATTGGAAGTGGTCGTAATTCAATTATTTAGTTAGTAGGTTAGACTAGGGTTGGTTTTAGTTGGGTTACCGTCAGCCGGGGTCAGAGGCAGGTGACTCCAGGCACTCGTAACTTATAATTGTATTTACTCATAATAAATCTTCTTCCATCCTGCAGTCTTCATCAAACTTGTATTTGATTAACTTACCCTTCGCCCCCACATCTTGTACCCCTTTTCTAACCCTTCGCCGTTTATTTCATCATCTTATTCAAATACTAGCCAAACATGTAAATCTTTTCACACCCCTATATACGTTATACACATAAAACAGAAAATTTTCTTTGCCATTTTTTAGAACGAGAATAAAATAAAAATAACATACATAAGTAAATACTTTTTATGTTGTATAATCTAATTCAGAATCAAATGCCATCTACCATATTTACTTCTATACTTACGCAACGCTTCAAAGAATATTCTAGTTGATCGATGAAAGTAAACGAAATTCCATGCTTCTCCGAGCTCGACGAAAGCGCGACGTGCGACGAACGAGCTGCGAGCCTTGAATAAAGAATAATGATAACAATGCAGAGAATGATGATAATAATAATCCATAGTCTTCGTCGCGATACCGAGAATACCTCTTCTCTTCACGTGTCACGTTTCAGCTGACAACACACCTGCGCACGTAGAGAGTAGACTGCCTCTTTGTTGAGCGAGGTATAGGCGTAGGTAGGTATATTGGACATATATGGAAAGTACGAGTGGTTTTGCATGTGAGATTCGTGACGTACGTACATTCGTTGACGACACGTCTCAATGTCGTAAGAGTAAAACCAAAAAAAATTATATCCGTCAATTTACGAACGAAATTTTATTTCGATTATTTTTTTTTTTCCGCATCATATCAACGCGATGTTATAAAGCGAATCGAGACGATTTCAACGAGCTGCCACAAGTCAACATTCCGATAATCCTGTCAAGAGATATCTCTCCTCGAAACTTATACAGGAAGCTTCAAAAGACTCATACTCTGTCGGTTTTCTCCGGAATCATTAAAGATACGATAAAATGTCTGGTACAAAAGTTGTGCACTTTTCTTAGCAGAATATCATCCATCAAACGGAATTTCATTTTCACTCTTTCTGCTCGAGATATCCAAGTAAAATTCCAGTTTTTCACAAGTAATGATGAATTTTGTGATACATAATATTATAGACAGGGTGAAAAACGATGCAAAAATCGTAATAAAATTACATTTTTCTAATCTCAGCTGTCCATTTTCTCATTGCAAGTGATATTTACAATGAATGAATAAAAATGACTATTGGTTGATTAAAAACAGTGGAATTCTTGTTTAAAAAATCCTTTCGTATCTTGAATAGTTCGGAAGTAATAAAACCATAGTTTCAACCGCTATTGAAACACGCTGTGACTCTATATCCTTGGCAATATTTATGTGCAAACATACGAAGAGCCAGGAGGCTTTTGGGCTCTTCTTAAGGCTCAAGGATTTCACACCCAGCCAAAGCAGTAGCCCAGATGTGGCCCTTTCGGAATTTTGATTAGCGGAATGGGTGTAGAGCAAACAATATGAGGATTAGCCTATTTAAAGAGATTGTATGTCTACCGCTGTAACCAATTTTTGTTATTTTTGATAGTGTTAAATTTTGCTCGAAATTAATTTCCTGAAAACAAGAAAAATAAAGAAGACGTACAATAAATAAATGAAAAAGGAACACAGAATTGTAGGAAATTATTTTCATCGTGAATTATTATTTATTATCCCTTCCCTAAAATTCCTGTGGCAACTGCAGTAATGCGTTACGACGTGATAGTTGTACTTGTGGCTCGATTAATGGCGAGGGTGCACTGCGCAGGAAAAGCCAGTAGCTATTTATCATAATAATAAAAAAATAAAAAAAATTAAAAAATCTTTGAAAACTGAGAGGGTGCAGTTTTATCTGGTGAAAAGCTTAATTCTCTCGCGTATATATCACTCCTGGTAATCCTAACACGATGAGAGCTTCTCAATTTTCGTTTTAGTCCTCCTCCTCCTCATAGTCGTCGTCGTCGTCGTCATCGTCGTCGCAGCAGCAGCAGCAGAACAGAACAGAGTAAAGCAGAGCAAAGCATAGTAGTATTTGCCCAGGCTTCGATCGGTCGCCATATTGGATTTGTTAATAAACGACAACCAATTAAATCCCCTGTCTGGCTCTAGGCGTATCTGGTTCAGATTAAAGAGCGAAACGAACACGAAAATCCTTAACGACTTCACTAAATCACTAAAATTCCCCTCTGCCAATATTTTTACTCTCTACAACGCGCACCGCGCTCCTGCAAATATAAAAAAGAAAGAAGAAAACAAAAAAAAAAAATAAATAAATTAAAATAAAATTTGGTTTTTTTTTTGTATCAAAAAGTTTGATTTTTTTTTTTTTTGAGGAATTAGGAATGTATAAAAATGTAATGCATTGAAATAAGAGAAACGAAGAGTGTGGAAAATTAAAATGAATTCTTAGAGACAAAGAAAGAAGAAGAAAAAAAAGAAAAACCACCCTTAAGGCTATCGCGGTACCAAAGCGAACGCTGTAGGATCATAAGTTTTCGAAAGTCGTTGGCCATTGGCAACCATTGGCTTTGGGGTTTTATTGTGTTCGAATACAATGGCTTTTGGTCGAAGTCAAAGGTTATAGTCCTGTTCCTTTGGTAATATTTTCCGAGACCGCACAATACGTCCTCGAATTTCTATCGGTGGTATAAACTCTGTTTCTATTGAGAGTAAACCGACGTTGTCCAGTTTCGTAAATCGTAGATAAAAGACGTCCTTTCTCGAAGAGCCCTTTCTCCACTTTTTAAGCCCCCCTTCCTCCCCCCCCCCCCCCCCTCCACCTCGCCATTCCAAAAAACATTTGAATTACCAAAACTTATCGCTCGAGTATCAATGGGGTGGAAGATAATAAAAAATCTCAAGAATCGATATAGAAAAACACTAGATTTCTCAAAAATCTATTTTTTATTTCGTCAAGCTCTAGTCTGTTTAAAAAATAAGCTCCAAACGACATATAAATAAGCAGATAAAAACGTATTTAGATTTTCAATTAACATATGAGTCCGAAAGCTCCATTTAAAAAATTGTTTTCAAACAAATCAAAAAACTCTGAAGCTCCACTATATTCTGAAAGTCACGATAGGTAATAACGATTCTGAAGAATTGACCCAGGAAAATAATCAAATTTTAAAAAATCTCCATCTTCTGTTCCATCGAGCTTTAGTTGTTTTGAAAAACAAGCTCCAAATGACATAATAAGCTTTCAAAACCGCTTAAAAGCTACCATTTTAACATAAGAGTCCGAAAGCTGTTTTCAAAAACGTATTTCTTAATCAAAAAAAGCTCTGGAGGTTCATTAGATTTTGAAGTCAAATCAGGTAATAAAAAAAATTTCGAGAATTGAGAAAGAAGCACGATCCAATATTCAAAAATTTCTATGTTCTTTATTATCGAGCTTCAAGTTTTTGAAAAAAAAAAAAAATCCAAATGATGTAATAAACCTTCAAAACTGTGTAAAGGTTGTCGATGAGTACGTGAGTTCAAAAAAACTGTAGCAAAAAATTATTTTTGTTTTTAAAAATAAAAAGCTCCGAAGCTCTACTAGATTTTGAAGTTAAGTTAGGTTGATACGAAACTGCATCTAGGGAATTTTTATGGTCATGTCAAGGTGTCTGTCTAGGGTGATTATCGAGCTTCAAGTTTTTGAAAAAAAAAAGCTCCCAATGATGCAATAAACTTTCAAAACTGTGTAAAGGTTGTCATTGAGCACGTGAGTTCGAAAGAACTGTAGCAAAAAATTATTTTTGTTTTTAAAAATAAAAAGCTCCAAAGCTCTACTAGATTTTGAAGTTAAGTTAGGTTGATACGAAACTGCATCTAGGGAATTTTTATGGTCCTGTCAAGGTGTCTGTCTAGGGTGGTAGAATGGGTGGTAAAAATGCTATGCTTGGGATCTGGCGAGAGGTTGTTGGGGAAAAGCTTGTCGAGCTTTAGTAGGACGGGTAAGAGTAAAAGGGGCGTTGGAGGTGGGGGTTTACTGCGGTGAGACCGTGTCGTGGATTGTGGGTAGCGGGTAGAGGAGGTGAACGCGCAGATAAGCGAAAAATGTTCGAAAAATTCGCAGAGAGTCTGTCAAGCAAACTTCCATCCAAAATCCAACCGTCGAGCACCACAGCTATCAACCACACATAAATCTATATTTCAGAAGGAAGAGGAGGAGGAGGAAGAGAAGAAGGAGAAAGCTTGACGCAAACATACATCACAAATTTTTGCTGCAGTAAAACCTATTTTCTTTTTTGTTTTTTTTACGATTCAAAGATTTTCTCTATTTTTTATTTTTAACTATTTTTAATTAGGGCTCGAAACTTGGGCCAAAAGTTGAATTTTTTTTCTAATATTTCAAATGACGTGACAAAAAATGATAATAATAATAATTACTCACAATTCGTTTGACGGATGACTGAAATATATTATACATACATTTTTTTTGTTCCTGTTTTGTTTTTTGTATTTTCTCAAGGATATCTTGTTCGAACAGGGAATTTTTATTCCAGGCGAAGAAAGAGAAATAGAAAGAGAAAGAACAGAACGTACTTTTCAATTTGTATATCGAGGAAAGACGAAACGCGTCTGGGGATAATATTTGAAAAGTATAAAAGTGAAGAAAAAAAAAACATCAAGTGTCAAATTGACGTTTGAGAGAAGACAAAAACAAAATATACCCACAATTTTTTGTGCTTTTGCTTCTTCTTTATTTATTTCTTTTTTTTTTTAATACATATTATATAAAAATGAAGAAAAAGCTTTTTTGTTTTTTTTTTTTTCCTCATTTTTTTGTTTTCTTCTTTCTTGTTTTAGAATCCCATCTTGTGCTTTTTAGGAGATTAATTATATCTGAGAATAAAGCTCTCCGTGCTTTCTTCCTGTTGTATCTCGGGGTCTGCAATTAAGTTTAGAAAGAGTTAAGATAAAGTTAAGAAAATCTTTGTTGGGTCGTCGTGTTGGCCACTGTTGTGTGTGTGCTTTTTTTCCTTTCTTTACCTTTTCTTCTTCTTTTTTTGTACTTGATACTTGGTATACAGATATATGTGTATGCTAAGAATATACGAGTACATAGCATATATGTATACAGGTACATAATTCCCAGGAGTAAAGCACACAACGAAACCCGGAAGTGACGAAGCATTACCTCGGGCAGTCCTTTTCTCTCTCTTTCTCTCTCTCCCTCTCTCTCTGTCTACCTCTCGCTCTGCAACTCTACAACACCGCAACAACCAAGTAATTTCAGTTGGCACGGCGCGGCGGCTTGGTGACAAAAAGGGTTGACTTAAGCTCGAAATTAAAGCCAGCCGAGTGCGTGATGGGCTACTGCCTCCGCAGCGAAACTATATACATACATTACGTACACGTATAGTGAGGTACCTATTTGCACGTTGCACACGCGCTTGAACATAGTGCTTTCCCAGGAATAAAAAATAAAAAATAAAAGCAAACAAACAGAACAAAAAATAACTAAAAATAGAAAAACGGAAATGAAACAAGCACCACATTTTTATCACCACTTGATTGTACCTCGTTTTCTACTAATTAACACGTTTCAATACTTCGAAACAGACTTTTTAGTACACATCTATCTTCAATCTCGTAATTGTACACCGAGTTTTCAGATTCTTTGTCCAAAACTGAGTCGTAATTGTCTTAGTGAAAAACTCAAGAGTCTAATGGTTTTTGAATGAGAGCAAATTTAAGTTCTGACCAATCGCAGATGAGACCAAACGCTGCGCTATCTCGTGGAGGCGTCCTGAAACAGCGTAACCGTTACTATTCAATTTCGAATCCCTCTCATTTGAAAACTATTACACGTTATTTACACATTGCACACGCGCTTGAACATAGTGCTTTTCCGGGAATAAAAAATACAAAAATAAAAGCAAACAAACAGAAAAAAAAAACTAAAAATAGAAGAACAAAAATAAAATAAGCACCACATTTTTATCACCACTTGATTGTACCTCGTTTTCTACTAATTAACACGTTTCAATACTTCGAAACAGACTTTTTAGTACACATCTATCTTCAATCTCGTAATTGTACACCGAGTTTTCAGATTCTTTGTCCAAAACTGAGTCATAATTGTCTTAGTGAGAAACTCGAGAGTCTAATGGTTTTTGAATGAGAGCAAATTTAAGTTCTGACCAATCGCAGCTGAGACCAAACGCTGCGCTATCTCGTGGCGGCGTCCTGAAACAGCGTGACCGTTACTATTCAATTTCAAATCCCTCTCATTTGAAAACTATTAGAACCACAAATTTTACGCTCAGATGATTTCGTTCCATTTTTTTTCAAAGAATGAAACTACGATATCAATAAGTATAGGTGATTTTAATAAAATTTGAACAAATTTTTTATTTCTCTTTTTATTATTGGTTTAATATGAATATGTATGTGCGTATGAATCGTAGGTAAATGATTGTTGGATATCTCTATTTCATAGTTAATTGAATTTGATATATAGGCGTATATATGCGTATACATATATAAATATAGGTATCAATATAAATCGTGTATCGGGTGAAGAAATTCCGTGGATGAGTGCAGCGGAAAAATAGTTTATATATGTATATATGTGTAGATAAAAAGTTGAAAATCGAAAAGGTTATTTCCAATACGTAAATTAAACAAATGACGGCAATAAATCTTTTGGTAGGGAAAAATAGTTTCGATTCAATGAACTTTGCCCGGGATAACTGGCCCCATTTCGTATCAGAGCGCGAGGGAACGAAACGTAGAAAAAAAAAAAAAAAAAAAGTGAGAGTAAGAGAGAAAGAGAGGGGGTAAAAAAAGGAAACTAAAGTAGATAAAAAAAAAAGATTAAAGCCGTTCTAGAAATCACTTCCGGTTCAGATTATCTCAAAATCAATTCTCCGAGCTCTTATACGTATATGTAATACACATATCAAAATTCAAAATTTTATCTATATACGGGGCATTCCATGACATCTCGATCAAGATTCTAAGTCGATGTCCCTGATTGGTTTCATAATTTTTTGTATAAAAGTACACGACGAAAAACGCAATCGTAATTTTTTTTCAGAATTTTTCGACCCAGCGTATCTGAAGTATGATTTGAAAACTTGAAATAAAAACCCCCAGTTTGTAAAATCTAAAAAAATTCAGAAAAATCTTATGAAATATAACAAAATTTTTGACACCTATTAGAAGATGGAGATTTCATAACTTCAAAAGATAAATAAGGAAAATTAAAAATTAAAAAATTATTATTATTTCATTGCATTTTTGACATCAGAATGAACATAGAAGCTTATTATAATATGGGCCGAAAAATGTCTATTGAGAGAGTTACAGGGAATCAAAAATATTATGATAATATTTATATTTACAAATTTATATTTTTCAATATTATCCTGATATTTTTGATTCCCTGTAACTCTCTAAATAGACATTTTTCGGCCCGTATTATAATAAGCTTTTATGTTCATTCTGATGTCAAAAATGCAATGGAATAATAATAATTTTTTAATTTTTAATTTTCCTTATTTATCTTTTGAAGTTATGAAATCTCCATCTTTTAATGGGTGTCAAAAATTTTGTTATATTTCATAAGATTTTTCTGATTTTTTTTTCAGATTTTACAAACTGGGGGTTTTTATTTCAAGTTTTCAAATCATACCTCAGATACGCTGGGTTGAAAAATTCTGAAAAAAATTACGATTGCGTTTTTCTTCGTGTACTTTTATACAAAAAATTATCAAACCAATCTGAGACATCGACTTAGAATTTTGATCGAGATGTCATGGAATGCCCCATACATATATGTTTAACTGTTTTATTAAAAACAAAAATTCTAAAATATAAACGTTTTATTCTTATCTATTCTTTTCCCTGTTTTAGAATAAACGAAAAAACTATCAGATCCCAATTTCTGGCCTACTTCAGCTTCACTTCTACGACAAGTACGTCCGTTGGGTGGCCAGCTAAGGGAGGAAGGCCAGTAAACAACACTGGTAATTATAAAAAAAAAAAAAGTTCAAATGTTGATAAATAAAATAAATAAATTGGTGAATGAAATTTATTTTTATTTATTTATCTATTTTATTATTTTAATTTTTTTTCAATTTTAAGAAAAATTAGGGTAGAATCGTGAACGATTTTCCATACAGCCCACACCCACCCTTAACATCAACCATGCCTATTACTACACTAATTTTGATCTAACGAGATCGTGTATCTGTCTCTCTCTTGCTCTCTCTCTCTCTCTCTCTCTCTCTCTCTCTCTTTCTCTCTCTCTCCACTAGACAAATTACAGTGAGCTTTGCTACTAAATGCTGACTAACTCGAATAGTCAAAGGGTTTTGGGTTTGCTGATTAAACGCCGAGAGAATCCGCGAGCCCTTTGATATTAACGCTTAGAATTTAGGGTTCTATTCGGATCACTTATGCAGTCCAATTTACTGCACGCATAGCTCAATTATCATAACCCGATGATGCTACTGCAGTTTGGAAAAAGCTCTGTTATGATAAATTATGCAGTCATGATGGTGTGGGACGATTCAAAAATACAATTTAAAATAAAGGAAATATTTATATACAAATAAAAATAAAGAAGAAGAAACAACCCCTACAGGAAGAAAAAGAAAGTGAAAATTAAAAATCTTGATTTTCGTTATCTGACATCCTAATTTCAAATTGCATTTCTATCTGTTTGAGGTAATAATAAATTTGGGGAAATGAATCTCTCCTTCGTTGAAATAAGGGACGAGGGAGAAGGAGAGAAAAGGAATAAAATTGTGAGAGAAAGCCTGAAAATAGGATAAAGTCTTTGTATAAGGCCTGACAAACAGATCAATCGAATAGATGGGGAGAGAATCGCTAGCCCCTAGTATTTTTCCTCTTTTTTTCCCCTCTCCACCACCGCTTCTTTCTTTCCCTGCATCCCTTATTCCACCATCCCTTATTTTCTTCGTTTCTTTTTATTATTTTTTTCTTCTTCTTCTTTCTCTTTCTTTTTTTCTTTCTCTCTCTCTCTCTTAAGAGTTACCAACTGTCTCCTCGTCGATACGGTCGACCACTTTTGGCCGCGAGAAAACGCGACGCTCAGCGTCCTTCCCTCCGTCCCTCCAACCCCTTCACGACGCTTTCTACCACAAAGCTCATAGCCAAACTCACTTTTTCTCTCTCTTTCTCTTTCTCTTTCTCTTTCTCTATCTCAGTCTCAATTCTCAGACTGCATAAATGCCCGCACTTTTTACAGCTGACTGCAGCAGATACTTTTATTCACTTGAATCCTCAATTTTGGTTTTTCCATATTATTATTATTATTTTTTTTTTTCCTTTTATATTCTCTCACTCATTCATTCTTTCGTTTCTCTGTTACTTTTATTGATTTTTTTTTTGTTCTTCTTTTGTTTTTACATATCGAGTAGAAGATTTGAATTTCCTTATTTCTGAAAAATAAAGATGAAACCGTAAGGGCAGTATTTTCATTTAAAAAAATATATATATATCTTGTAATTACCCTGAAAATATTTTCGAAAAATAGTAAATACCAAAAAATTTTGATCTGAAATTATTTCTTGGAGAAGAATCGAAGGTTATAAAATTTATCGAGATATATTTCCAATTTTTTAATCCTCGTCAATCTGGATCGAAAATTCTATAAATTTCGGATTTTCTTATCTCGCAATTTTTGAGAGAGACTTTTCATTCATCTTTCGATTTGTATTCGGGACACTAGTCAGTCTCTAAGTGGTAAAAGAATTCGTTGAAATTATATCGAACGTTATTTTTCGACTGGAAGTGCAAAAATTTTTTCAAAAACTATTTCTTCTTCTTTTTTATTGATTTTTTTTTTCCAGATTGTGACTGGGTGTACGAGGAAACGGATTGTCACAAGGAATGTATCCTTGCAAGCCCAGGTTACCCGGGTGTTTATGCTCCGAATAGTCGATGTCGTTATCTGGTTACATCGGGTCCTCACGTTTCAGTAACGATCAAATTTACAGCAGTTTTGATGCCGCACAAGTGAGTAACAAAACAACAAAAGAAAAGATTATTTAATTTTTAACAATTTCGAAGAAAATAAAACCGAAACTCTACATAACGAAATTATTTTAATGCTAATTTATGAAAATCCAGTTTCTTCACTTTTTTTTTTTTTGTTTTCATAATTGTAAAGCTTGCATATAAATTCGTATAGCTGATCTCGTCATTCTGCATCAACTTTACGTAACTGGCTAATATCCACCCCATCCCTTTCTTGGTACTTTTTTCTTTTTTTTTTTTTTTCTTTCAACCTTTGTCCTTGAACCGGGTTGGCTGGCTGTCAGGCGAGAAATTAAAAACTTTTCCCTTAAGTTCTCTCTCAGCAGTCTTGGCAGGGAGACGAGTTGATATAAGGGTATGAGGAAATAAGAAGGGTGGGTAAAAATCGGGGTATGAGATGAGAAGGGGAAAAGAGAAAGACAGGAAACGGAAGAGAAAGAGATTCCAAGTATTAACTGACTCGCACGACCTTTAGCAAACTAACTCTAAGGGAGTATAAGTAAAAGGGTGAGGAAGAGGAGTAAAAGGGTAGGTATGCCTCATCCAGCCAACCAGATTCGGTTATTTTGTCTCCAGATGAAATTCAGCGGTACACCTATAGTAGTCGGTTCTTGCAGTCCTTAAGGGAAGCACTTTTTCGGGGGTATAACCCGAGGGTTGTTTCTGCCGCCTATATATATATATACCCATCCCTACTCCCTTTCGTTCCCTAAATATTAACCCCCAGGCTTAGCAGCGTAAATGGTAATTTCACGTCAGATTTTAAACACGAACGATTTCACGGGCTCGTAGCTACGCTACGCTACGAGGTTCGGGGATTTTTAAGGGTTGTTGTCGACGGGGGTGTAAAAGGTGGAGGTTAAAACGGTGAGATAAAACGCGGAGGTAAAATAGAGAGAGATAAAGAGAGGATAGAAGGATTATTGGTACTGTATAGATATAAAAAATAAAAAATAAAAAAAAACAAAACGAAATCAAAAAAAGGGAAAAAAAAAGGACCGGTTTTTAACCCCCTATATATAGCCATAATCCTGAGCTGTTTACGTTGTACCAATCAGTGTCAATTTATAGCCACATGCTACTCACCCGAGGCTTTTGTCATGTTTTTGATTATTTTTATTTGGGGGGAATTTTTTAGATTTTTATTCAATCAGGATAAGATATTCCAGATTTTTTTTACAGTTTAGTAGCTAATTGATTAGTAGCTTGTATAGTAAATTTGATAATATATTAAGAAAATAGTGAAATATTGTTGAACTGATGTGATAAAAATTAATGCTTGTTGCTATAAAATTGTGATACACTAAATTTTTTGCTAATTTCAAAATCAAATTACGTGAATAGTTGCGAATATTTGTAACTCAAACGCGAATTTAACTCACTTAACTTAAATCTACAGTTTAAACTAAAATAAGTACTAAATGGTAGAAGATTCTGCTGGACTAGTTGAAGACTATAAGAAGCTGATAAACTATATTGAAAATCATTTGAGTAGGGAAAGATCTGCTGCTTCAAAAAATTAAAATGTTAGTAAATTTTAAACCAAAAATTACTAGGCTAGACGAAAATCTACTAAAGTAGCACAAAATACTAATGAATTAAGCTAAAATGTAATAAACTTGACTGAAAGCTGTCTGACTGAACAAAAATCTACTAATTAATATTGTGAATAAAATTCTTCACAATATTTAAGTAGAAACTACTAAACGAGCTCGAAATTAGCTGAAATAGAAGAAACAGTGTAATTGAATAAAATTGAAATCCTAAGACTGTCGAACGGAGTGAAAATCTGATATTTTGATTTCGATAAAATCAACTAATAACTGAAAACAAAATTTACTGAATTAGACTGAAAACTACTAAAGCAAACAAAAAATTGGGGTTAAGTAAAATTCAAATCTATAACCATTTGAACTGAATTCATTAACACGATATTAAAATTTACTAAGTTGAATGATGAATCAATTAATCGAAGCCAAAAACTACTAGTTGAAAAAAAAATCTGAAATCTACTAAACTCATGCGATAACTTAAAAAACTGAACTCAAACTGACAAATCGTGATAATATTTAGATTTACTAATTATAAGTAGAATGAAATTAAATGAATATTAAATGAAATCTACTAATCTGGAAAAACAGAAAATTTCGAAAAATGTAGTAAAAAAAAATGTAGACTACGTATGTAATTTGTGTTTGGATAAAAATCTACCAAACCAAAGTATAGTAGGAAAAAAAGCCATGAATCCAAGAAAAAATAATTTCTATATGAATCTTATCTTAATTTTTTTTATTTTTCTTAACTTTTTCGTGTCTAAGTATAATATTTTTAGTACTTTATTTTTTTATACATAGGTACCTATATGTATACGAAAAAACGACAATTATTATATATATATAGCATATATATATTGCCATAGGAAAACTCTGGCTTTGAGTATAACTCATAGCAATTACAGAGAGTGGGATTTTGTCCAGATAATAACTGCGCCACTATTTTCCCGGGGATTCCCAGAGACTAAGCTTTTATTAGAGTCCTAGTTGAACGTCGTTTACTGAGGCTAGCTAGCCTCACCGCACACTTATACCAGACACAAGCAGTCAGGCATTAAAATAAAAACGAGAATTTCGTTTTGGCTCAGGCTCCATCTTTCCAAGAACACGATCTTCTTTAAACCGTGTATATAGCTACAGGTTCATTCAAAATTAACAAATAAAAATAAAAAAACAAAGTTGCGTAATTTTTTTTAGCAATTCAATTTTCATTTCTTCTGTTTTCTACAAAATAAAATTGTGAAGTAAAATTTATCGGCAAGTTTAATTTAATTGTTTAGTAACTTTTTGAAGTATTTGTTTTTCAAACTGTTTTTTTTTTTTTTTTTTTTTTTTTCTATCGTTAGAAATAAAAATTTCAAGCTCCGCAACACAGGAAACCGAAAATATTTTTAGAAGTTAGAAGCATTTTTCTTTTCGTCTCTTGGGATAATAAATGAAAATTTATTTCTCACGCCGAAAACTGAAACTTTCTCAACCTGTCTGGTTATTAAAATGTAATTAATTCAAAACTCATAAATGAATTAGTTGATGAACAGCTTAATTGCCCTCATGAAACATGATTCAATTAATTATTCATGACACAGCCCTCTGAGACAGCCTATTCCTCTTCATTCAACAAATATAATCAATATTTCATTCGTTTATACCAATAACCAACCTCAATACCAAAAACGATAATTTTGTGTCTGTAAAACACGAAAAAAAATCAAAATCAATCAAAACTCTGACTACTAAAAATAAAAATTCATTCATTAAACTATAGCCGAATTGTTTATTTAAATTTTTTTGATCCTCAAGAGCCTGTTGAGATTTTGAAAAGGAAGTTAAAAGATAAAAAAAATAAAAATTTGAAACCAAAGGAGATCTTCAGTGTGTAAAATAACGTGTAGGTATATCTACAAAGCAATAAAAGTTCCAGAGGACCAACATAAATACGAAACGTCGACTATTCTCAAAGGCGCTTATTCGCTTCGCTAAAGTTTTGATTCCGTCCCTTGGCCCTTGTCAATCGATCCTTTGAGATCACCCTTCGCTAAATAGCTGTAAGAAAATAGAAGAGAAAAATAAAAGGAGAAAGAAAAGCTCGAAAGCTTTATACTGGCTAAATATTTATATACTAAAGAAAGAAAAGCTAAATTAGAAGTAAAATCATAGTCTCGTATGATTGTGTATACGTTGAGTAAATATTCGATTTATTTACATAAATCTATCGGTTCAGTATCTCTCCATTTGATCGTTCACGATGTTTCTGATGACTGACCATTTTCCCAATGGGAAGTAAACAAACAATAATCAACATCCCCGACCTGTGTGAACCAACTTGTCACTGTAGGGTCACTAATTACCAATTACTAATCATCAATTCCTGGTAATCATTCCTCGATAATTTACCACTGGGATTCACTCAATGAGAGAGTTTTGGATAAATAAAAACACCCCAATTAACTGTTTTAATCCTCTTGCATGAGGGGCTCGACTGTAACAGAGCACGGTGGAAGGAATGTGCACGCCAAGCGTGTAGCTCTTGAAACAATTTTTTTATGTTACTCTAAAGACGTTAATATATTTACGGTTCAAGCTTGAAGGTATTAATAAGAAAAATATCGACGAGGGTTTCGACTGTAGCTAAGCCCGGAAGAGGGGATGTGTATGCCAAGTATGTACCTCTCGAAACTGTCTTCTTGAGGTTTCATGTAGAAAGAGGCGACACATCTGCTCACCAAGTGTTTGGGTTTCAAAAAAACTTTTTCAAGTTATTGGAACGAATTAACTATTTCAATCCTCTCGCATAAGGGGTTCGACTGTAACAGAGCGCGGTGGAAGGGATGTGCACGCCAAGCGTGTAGCTTTCGAAACAATTTTTTCATGTTACTCTAAAGACGTTAATACATTTACGGTTCAAGCTTACAGGTATTAATAAGAAAAATATCGACGAGGGTTTCGACTGTAGCTAAGCCCGGAAGAGGGGATGTGTATGCCAAGTATTTACCTCTTGAAATTGTCTACTTGAGGCTCTATTTAGGAATAGGTGATACTACTCACCAAGTGTTTGGCTTTCGAAAAGACTTTTTTAAGACACTAGATATAAACCGAGGAAAAGAGAAGAGACGGAAGAAATGTGCACGCCAAGTGTGTAGCTATTTAGATAATTTTTTGTAACTATCACGTTTGTGATAAAATGATTTTAATACGCGATTATTAAATTTGAATGTATGATATAGGCAATTAGTAGAAATGAATACCGAATGATAAGTATGATAAATGAATAGAATCGAGGCTGCGTCACTGCCTTACTTATACTTACTTACTTACTGACTTACTTACTTACTTACTTATACTTACCTCACTGAGGAGTAAAGTTTTGATAATACTTTTAGTATAACCGCAAGAACTCGTCTTCTTCTGCGACGAACCCCAATGAAGGGAGGCGAGAGTTTAGAGGTGATAATCTAGCCAGAACAGCCCACAAAAACGGGACACAAAAGCTTCCCCTATTTCTCCTCTCAATCTAAACCCACCCTCCTTCTTTCATCTCACTCTAATAAACTTGACCCAGTTCTTACTAAATTTAACCAAAAAAATAATAATAATAAAATAAAATGTATGCATAAAAATATCGTCGCAAGCTCGTTTCCAATTACATTAAATTCAAGCTTTTCCTAATTACATGACACAGTTGTGCTTCTGTGTTCAAGGGTTGGTAATGTTTGTTTAAAAAATGGATCGTTTCGCAAAAACAAAAAATAAAAAATAATAAAAAATATTATTTAGGGGATGAAAAAGCTTTTGCTTTTATAAGAGGTAAAATGGTTTGTCATGTCACAGAACACGGATAGATAGTTTGAGGTGAGATAGATGGAAGATAGGTGATTGCAACAGCATGGTTTACGCAGTTTGTAGGTTCCTCACGTATTTTACGTTATGGGATAAGCTTCGTGCCGACTACAAGCTAAGCTTAAGGTTTTGATGGGAACGTGAGGATGTCCAGATGTCTCGTATTAACCGGGTTCAATATACCCTGCAACCCTTAATCCAGCCACTTCAGCCTCCAAGCCAACCCTTTCGACCCCCTTAACCTCTCTTGTTTTACAATTAGAAATTGATCGACCAAAAAAGCTCCTTTTAAAACCCTTTGCGTTATATTCTCAATGATTTAATTACACCCTGACTAAAAGCTCTGCGAAATGAATTTGAAAAAAAAATAATAAAAATCTTTTTTACAACCCCTAATCTCGGGATTTCTACTTGCTTTTGTTTTGTAATTAAAATCGAAAATTATTTTTTTATCCTATTTTTATTCTTGTTCGATTATGTTTTGCGCCGGTTTTGAGCTTTCGCTCGGCTGGGCTTCCCGGCTGAAGGGGCAGGGCTAAGGTAATTAATTCGTACGTGTAAGTGTCAGCCAAGAACCAACGAGTACCCTTGGGCAAAGATATATGTCTCAATTTAAACAGAGTAGTTGGTAGTATCCTAGGGATGGTTTCTGGTAGTAACCAGGACCCAGCCCCTTACCTCCATAGCTATTCCGACCAATAAATCCCATCTCCTCTGCATAGCTGGGGCGTTACACTTTTCTTGTCGAACCTCAACCTTCGAAAGCAGACATTTTCGAAAGCTCTCGAATCGTTCGCCGCCCCCTAGGAAGGGGGATAAAAAGAAAATTGAGAAAAAAAAAAAAAAAAAAGAAAATAGAAAAAAGACAGAGTTGATCGGAACGACGCACATTAATCAGAGAATTACAAAAAGTCGATTTCCATTTTTCATTCGCTTCAGTTAAAGCTTTTTTGAAAATTACTTTTCCTTCTTTTTTGTTATTTATTTTTTTTTATCGAAAATTGGTTCTTAACCTTTTTTGACACTATTTTGGATCGCGAATATCCCGAAACAAATGAATTAACCGCTTTACAATCAGTGCCGATTTAGTAAAAAAAATTTCATACTCCCACCACTTTCGATTTTGAAACAGCTTGCATATGAATTTTCAAAAAATTCATAACTTTCACAATTTTTTAACAATTTCTACAAAATTTGGTACACGACTTTATCTCCTAAGTTCACACATTTAATAATTATTTCAGAATTTTTAATCGCCGAAATCCAAAATGGTGACCAAAAATACATTTTTTTTTTTTTTTTTTCAGAGCTTAATTTCCACGATTTTGTTAAAAGTTTGCTACTTTATTTACTTAAATTCGTCGAAATATCATTCAGATTTTCTCCTGATGGAATAACGCAACCACTTTTACTATTTTTGGATTCAATCCTCGATCCTAAATTCCAGACAAATGAATTAACCGATTCGGATAAAACTTGGACGAAAAATCTTTCACTTGTTGCTGATTAAGCACAAAATTTTTATAATTTTTTAAATTTTGCATTTAGAATTTCAAAAAATTCACAACTTCAACAATTTTTCAACAATTTCCACAGAATTTGAGTACTCGACGTTATCTAATGAATTACCACGTTTAAAAATTCTTTCATAATTTCTTTTATCCAAAATGTTGGCTTGATGAATTTTTTTTTTGAAGTCTAATTCTGACGTTTTTGTTAAAACTTAACTACTTTTATAATTATTCAGATTTTCTAAAATATCAAATCCCGATTAGACTACCTGACGAAACAAACACGAAAATGTAGTTGAACACACTTGTGGCTTGATTTTGGTGGTGAAGGTCGACAGCCAATAACTGTGGAATGTAAATTAGCATAATTCCGTTAGTGATCCCTCATAATTTCAATCAGTGGCATACCAAAAGATCTCTGGGTATCCTCTCCTCGTTTCATACCATATACGTATATACGAAGTAGGTACCGTAAACGAGCGAGTGAACGAACACTTCGAAACCCCGAAGCTATCATCGTTGTCTGCGCCCCTGCAGACTCGAAACGGATGATATATTAATGGGTAGATTGTTCAAGGGTCGTAATCAACTAATAACTACGGTCCTGAACGTGAGAGAAGCGCCCTCTGAGTTTCATTCTTACTAAAATTGGGTCGCTTACTTCCTCCTCTTCCCACTTACTTTCTGCTTTCTGCTTTCTGCTTTCTGGTGATGGGGATGGTGTTAGTGCTTGCGGATTTCACAACCTACCTATATCTACCTACACGCTATCATTAATCATGGATGAATGTCACGGGCACGATTTAGGGAAGAGATAAATAAAGAACCTTGTAGTATGGGTATAGCCAGAATGCATGGTGTGTATATTTACAAATACCTACATACTATACACTACAGTGGCGAAAGTGATTTGAAAAAAATCGAAATGGAGCCGTTTATTAAATTAGAACTGTTGCGGATTGTATCTGAAAATATTTTACGCCATTTATCAATATTCAGAAATAATTTACCTACCAATTTGTCAAGACAAATTTTCACACGAATATCATACCACAAAATTCAACATTTTTCTCAACCTATAATTGGGCGAAATATCGTGATATTTGTTGTGCAAGGAGTTAGCGATTTCCCAACTTGGTATTCACTGGATTTGGGGATTTCAAGGATTTTAATTATTTCATCGGATGTCAGAGATTGTCTGAGAATTTATCAACGATTTAAAAAAAAAAAGAGTTCACGGATTTGATTTCATCAGACTTCAAAGATTTCATTAATTTCGGACAAGTTTTTTGAGATTTGACAAGGATTTAAACAGGTTTTGAAAATCATTAGAACAAGAATTTTTTCTCTACAATCTAACAAATTTCTCGTTGGATTTTAGAGATTTTATAAATTTTTTCATATAAAATTTTAAAGGTTTTGAAATTCTTGTAAAATGGTTAAATTAAATCTTGAAGAAACCGATTATTCATATCAGGATCTTATTAGAAAAAATCTAAAAAAAAAAAATCTGATTACTTTTCAAAGTGAGAACATTCATAGAAAAAATCGCGGGCCTAATCCGAGAGGTCAAGAGACACACCCTGGTCAAAGTAATATGGAATGCCCCATATACTATTATGTATGTATTCGAGGGTAAGGTGAGGTTTGATTTAATCACTGATGTATAATAAATGTACCCCACTCTACCTCGTCTCTTCTTACTTCGTCAAGAAAATCGATCAAACCCTTAACCATTAAAGTAAAACGCCCCTAAGTAGGGGATGTTTTCGCCAAAATCCTCAGCCCTGATCGCCACTTATGCCTGTAGGTATATATGTACATACATATAGATAAACCTATTTACCTATATACTATGTACTTCAAAATGAGGAAATAAATTCGCCAAAAAATAATTGTCAGTAGAATTCAATAATTTATTTATTTATTTTATTTTTTATTTATTTATTTATTTATTTTTTCAAATCAGAAGATGAAGCAAAAATGAGAAGAAATAATATACATATATACTATATGTGTACATACATACCCTGTGAAGAAAGGTGAAATATAGTATCACCGTTTTATCTTTTATCGCACGTAGTTTAAGATTAGTTTTTCAAAAAAACTTTTTCTACCCTGGATATAAAACTTCTCTTCTATAAAAGCGAGTTGATCTGAAACTAGAAGACGAAGAAAAAAAAATAAAAAAAAAAAAACGAACTTTCGTTTACGATCAGCCAACTTTCTATATATATATACGTCGTTAAAGCCTCCTCCTAAAAAAAAAAAACGAAAAAAAAATCGCCGTTTTTGCAGAGAAGACTGAAATAAATATGAATCTTTTTTTTATTTCTTTGGCACGTGTTTAATATCACAACTTAAAAAAATTTTAGCAATTTGAAAAAATAAAACGAAATTTAGAAACTGACTATTTACAATCTCTTCAATATATTTCTTAAGATTTATTAATTTTTGTTTATTCATTTGTTATTATTTATTCAATAAATAAAAAAAATTAGTTAGTAGATAATTCAATTAATTAATTAATTAAATAACTAGGTAGTTGATGTCAGGGCAACACTTTCTCTCTCTCTTTCATTCTTTAGACAAGTATCCATATATCGTTTTCCCATATAAGCTGTTAGCCTCTCAGCTTCTTCCCCCCTCCCTGGGATATAGATGAAAATAAGTGTTTTCCTATATTATATAGCAGTACGTGCACAGTGTGAAACGTGTTATACCTTGTACTACATCGAGGTAAATCGACCATGTATAAAACTAACGATATATACTAGGTATAAAATATTCTAGAGAAAAGTTTTTTTCATTTTTGTTTTTTTTTTTTTTTTCAAGTACCAAATTGGTCAATAAATTTAAAAAAAAATCAACAACAATTACACTAATAAAAAAAAAAAAAGTGAAAAGTTTTTCAATTTTTCATCGTGTCAAAAAATTTCTATAATATTTATTTATTTATTTATTTATTTATTTATTTATTAACTTTTTATGTACAAAAAGATATGAAAAAAATAAGAAATAAAAATTAAGTGGGCAGATTATATTATGTGTATAAATTGTTAGGTATGGGTGTAAGGTAGATATATAGATAGTCTTTTTTATGGGTTTTTTTTTTCTCAGGAAAAGAACCAACCATCCTTGACACTTTACTGCATACTGCTGCAAACCCTCGATATCCTGTGAAAAGCGATGTTGGATGTATACAGGGTGTCGAAAATATTCACGCACTCACTGCATACCAGTGGATTCCTTGTGAAAAATTAAAACGAAAGTTACTTATGCAAAAAAGTCCGCAAGGACTTAGTTTTCTCTTAAAATGAACTTATCAACGAACCAATCAGCGTTCGGATTTAGAAAAGACGGGCTAAAGTCCAGGGTGACTTTCGTTTCAATTTTTTGCAAGGAATCCATTGGTATGTGGCGAGTTCGCGAATTCCGCGACACCCTGTATATAAGTTTGTATATATGTATACATACGTATATTGATACATATATACATATAGCTACTTGTACAGAATGAGAAACATAACTTCTCAAGAAAAGTCTAAGATTCTAGCGAAACCAACCAGCCAGCTACTATACCGGCTACTCCTATCGTAATTCACTTTCAAACCATTGACCAAGCTGAAAAACGAAAATCTGTATAAATCTAAACCAGCTATATATGTATGTATACATATACCTATATACTCTCAAAGAAGACGAGGAGAAAAAATATGTATATGGCCTATCTTCACCAACCTAGACAAAAAAAGAAACAATCAAACAAACAACAATAATAATTCATCAGTTTTTGGTTTTTTGATTTCTTTAGCTGTTTCGTTTTCTTTTTCATGCGAAAACAAAAATTGTCATTCTTTCTAAATTCCAAACGATTTCTATATATTTGCGCAATAAAAATTGATCACTAGGTATACAGGGTGATTCAGGCTAAGCATACCAAATTTTGTGGTTAGATTCCTTGAGAAATTCTAAGACTAAATTTCCTTCACCAAAAATTCGACGGCCTAATAGTTTACGAGCTATGGAATATCTTAGTTGACCAATCACAGAGCTTAGAACTGACGAAGTCAGGGCCGTGTCAAAAGAACAAAATAATAATGCCCGTGGGTCTCAGCGTGTAAAATTTTTAGTTAATTTATCGACAAGTACGTCGACGTCACCTACGAAAAATGGAAATAAAATTTTACAGGCTAAGACCTCCGGGCACTGCTAATTTTATTCTTTTGACTCGGCCCTGACTCGGTCAGCTTTAGGCTCTGTGATTGGTCTACTAAGATATTCCGTAGTTCGGAAACTATTAGGCCCTCGAATTTTTGGTAAAGGGAATTTATACTTAGAATGTCTCGAGGAATTTAACCACAAAATTTGATGCGCTCAATCTGAATTACAATGTATAATTCAATTACGTGTGATTAATTAAGAACCGTATTACATCTTGCGGAAGTGAAAAAAGTTGTTCTCTAATCGTAAATTTTGGAATGAAATTAGTGAAACTAGGCGAGAAAAAATGGAACCATGAGCGTAACTTAAATAACGGTGAATGAAGAGATTGAAAAAGTAGCTAAATGAACTATATAGATATAATATAGGGGTGACTGGGGCAAAGTGGGTGCCCATAGCTGAAAGTGTAGAATTTTTTTGTATTTGTATTTCATAAAATTCTTTATCTTTAAATTCGTTTTCCAGACATTTTTGGGAGTGGGTCGAAGTTCTGAATTTCAAAAGTTCCGAACGGTCAAAATTACGATTTCATTTTCAACGATTTTGAATTTTCAGAATCGTTAAAGTTTTGAAATAATAAAATTCGGAAAAATCTTAATGCAGACAGTTCGGAACTCGGGAAGTTGGAAACTCTGAAAGTCTAAGAATTCGAAAATTGAATAGAAGGGACACGACGCTCCATATGGGAATTTCAAGTTTTTGAGTTTCGGCCTTTCGTTATTTTGAAATTGTTTTTTCTTGGAATTTTTTCAGTTAAAGAAAAAAAAAATGGCAAATGATAATCTGGTTCCGAAAAATCTGAAAAACTTTTCAAAAATCCGGTGTGACGTATGAAAATGTTTCAGCAGCCGTCCATGATAAAATAACTCCCGGTTATAATTTTTTTAATGTTTTTTTTTTCGGAAAAAGCTTGAAAACAGTAAGAAGGGAAAATCTTCACCCTCTAAGCCTCAAGAATTTTTTCAGATTTTTAAAATATCTCGATCAATATTGTCGTTTTAAAAAATTGTAAAAAATTCAAATCGACTTGAAAAAATCTAAAAAATAAAATAAACTGATTGTCTTTCAAAGTGAGAATAATCATATAAAAAATCGTAGGCCCAATCCGAGAGGTTAGACCCAAGTCGAAATGACATGGTATGCCCCATATATATTTCGGAAGTATTTCTTACTTTACTTTAAGTAGATTGTCTGCTCGATCTACCTTCTCGCAGAGCAGGGTATGCGGAGTGAGGGACCTGTTCAAGAGCGTAGACACTGAACCGTCTAAGCCTTAATTTTGACCCTACAACAACTTTATTGCACGACTGTACGTGTATATCTACGTACCCGCAAGTACTCACATTTTCTTCCCTTATTTTCATCTTCTTTCTCGTCTCGCGTTCGTTCTCTCCTTTTGCTCTCGTAGTCAGAGTAAAATCTCTTTCTTTTTCTTTCTTTTTTATCTATTCCCCAAACTCAGTATAGTAATTTTTCCTCCGCAACGAATAACGTACAGATCGAAATCGATATGTCTCGCCGATAACCACTGTGTTCGAAATCTCTTTTTATATATCTGTATTAGGGTGCTTCGTTTTAGACGAGTTTTTTTTTTTTTTGGTCCATTCACGGAATAATGTTCTAAACATATAAAAACAAATTCTCATCAAATATGTGCTCTTAATTTTAATTCTAAGAACTCGCGAAATGAATTTGAAATTTTCCCATTTGATTAACACGTGAATTTTAATTCTTTTTTTTCAATTATCTATAGCTTCGTAGCATTTCATGATATTTGATCGGCAATAGGTGGAAATGACAGAGGAATCTTTCCTCTTCAAAAGTGTATGTAGCCAATTAATGTTTCGTAACCGGCCTCGCCCGGCAAAACATCTTGAAGCCAATTTTCTCTCAAATTTCATGGTTTTTTTAATTTTTCTCGTAAACCACTATTTTTCCAACAAAATTGTATGGGACTTTTTTTATAGGAAATTCAATACACTACAAAAAAAGTTATGTAAGCCATAACCGTAGAGCTAATATTTTTAGAGATAAATCCAATTAAGCATTTCAAAATTTGAAAAATCGCTGTTCTATCCGAGATTTTAGTACTTTTTAATGGTTACAATTACAAATTCATTTGGTGAGTTCTTAGAATTAAAATTAGAAGCTCATATTTGGTGAGAATTTGTTGTTATATGTTTAGAACATTATTCGGTGAATGGACAATAAAAAAAACTCGTCTAAAACGAAGCACCCTAATATATATACAAATATATACGTTCGTAAAGGGAAAAACTTATAGGGATAGAGAATAAAGAGAGCGAGAAGAGAAGAAATAAAATAGAAACAAGAGAAGAAGAAGAAGAAGAAGGAGAAGAAACGAGAAGCCTGTCAAATTGTCTGTCGCCAATCTACCGATCTTATCCATTAATCCAGAAGCCCATCTGCTCCTGCTGCTTCTACTGCAGCGCTATACTATTTTTCGTAACACTTTGAACCCTGCACAGCTGCTTCCGGGCAAAAAAAATAATAATAATAATAATGATAATAAATCTCGCCGCAATTTCAACCGTTGGGAAATTAATGATGAAAAAATAAAAACATAAAAAAATATAGAATTTTCTACATCTTTTTTTTTCTCTCACTTTTTTTTTTAGCAAAGACATAAAAAGAAATAAAAACGAATCGCAAAAATATTTTCAGGAGCTATTTTCAAACCTTCTATAATCTATAATGACGTGATTCGAAATTGTTGAAAGAAATTCGTAGAAAAACAAAATTTTATAAAATTAAGAAAACCGAAATTTTTATGAAAATAAAGAGAAACAAAATTCTATTTTTTATTTTTTTTTGCTTTTTTTATTCACCGATTTTCAATATCGTTATTTATTGGAAGAGAATCAGATTCATGGTCAACTAAGTTTGAAAAATAAAAATGAAAAATAGAAACCCGATAAGAAATCAATTTTTTCACATTTTTTTTTTCAGTTCGACATCATTTTATATTACCTATAGTTATACAAATTTCGAAATTATAAATTCAAAATGTTTGAAAAAAAGAGAAGGAAAGACAAAAAGTTGAGAGAAAAAAAGAAAACCCTGGTAAAAATAATAATTCTACGAATTTCCAGGAAAATTCAAACTTTTCCGTTGTTTTTCATTTAAAAAAAAAAAAATTTGTAATTTTTTTTTTGTTTCTAGTTTCATCGAGAAAAAACAATTCATTTTTCGAAATCGGTACAAGAATCTACAATTTTTCATAAAAATAAAAAACAAAAAAAAAAAAGATAAATAAAATAAAAAAAACTATGAAAAATTAACAATTTTTCGTGGAGAAAAAAAAAATTTACAGAACAATATAATTTTCCTAAAAATTCATAGAAGTATTTCGTAGGAGTGGAAATTCCCCTAAAAATTTCATTCAATTTTCTCTGTTAATTATTCAAATTTTTTCCCTTTTACATTTTGAAATTCTTGAAAAAAAAAAAAAAAAAAACATACATATATAAGAATCGTCATTATGTACATATATGGGTATAAAATTACTATGTATCGTGTACTATGAATGCATAATTATACAGTGTAGTCGTATAAATATCATTAAAGATAAGAAATAGAAAAGAATAAAAAAATTCTTCCAAAACCTTTTTATTTTTTTTCGTGCGGGGGTTGAATATAAGAGGCCGAGTACAGCTGTGGGATAACAAAGAAAAGGAAAGAGAGATAGTAATATAAAGAGAAAAAAAGAAAGAGAGAGAGAGAGAGAGAGAGAGAGAGAGAGAGAGAGAGAGAGAGAGAGAAAGAGAGAGAGAGAGAGAGAGAGAGAGAGAGAGAGAGAGAGAGAGAGAGAGAGAGAGAGAGAGAGAGAGAGGGAGAATGCCAAGAAGAGGGAAATTTGGCTGCATGAATAAAATAAGAAGAAGAGTGGTGGCGGTTGCGAAAAGGAGGGGTGAGAGGGTAAAGCCCAGACAGGAATGGAGTCGTTGTAATTATTTAAGACATTCGTTCGCCTGCCTGCCTACCTACCCTACCCACCGCTAGCTACCTACCTACCCCATGGTGAAGAAGGGAACTTTTGGAAAGTGGTGGAATATAACGCTTCTACCTATAACCACCCCTCCTTACAGTATGAGGCTTTTGGTTTCAGTATTCTCGGAGGCTTTCTACTATCCAGCTTTTTCTCTTCTCTATCTCTCTCTATTTTTTATCTCTCTCTCTCTCTCTCCTTTTGAGATAAACCTTACAGTTTTACTCTTGGAAGGTTTTCCATCTCTATATACATTCCTCTTCTGGTTTTGCTTCTGTTTTTAGCCAAAAACGTTCCAGCCACCAGTTTACGTGTTTTATTTATTTAATATGAGTCTCCCGCATCTCACCTTTTATTTTCTTTCGTTTATGTGTAATATATACCGCTTATCAATTCCGAAAAAAAACGAACAAACAACCGAATAAATAAATAAATGGTAAATAATGAAGAAAAACAAGCCAGAAAAACAGTTTTTCGGGGTACTTTTTATCAAACAGAAAAAAGTATAGGTTTGTCAGGGGAAGAAAAAGTATAAAAAAGTTATGAAAAACGAAAAAAAAAAAAGATTAAAATTAAAAAATTTGCACAAAAAAAAAAGAATGCCCTATATATTGATAAACAACAATTTCGTGCAGTGCATTTCATTCCAATTCGATCTGGGTATATTTACAATTTTTTTGGTGTCATTGGCAAGGAACGCCCTATATATATGAAATCCTCAACTCGGAAGAATATATTCCTTCATTTAGAAAGGTAATACAGAGAAAAAAGTATAGGTTTGTCAGTAAAACAGCGAAAATCGATTCATTTCCGGTAGAACCGGAAGTTCAACTTAAACGAGACATGGAAATTTTTCATGCCCATCATTTGGTTGTAAAGTCCTTAGAATTTCAGATTTTTTCATCGAGCCGTTTCCGAGATCACCGCGCGAGTTTGTCGAACAGGCCGACAGACAGACTGACATCTTTCTAAAAATCTGTTTTTCGGATTCTAGAGGGTCCAAAACGTAAAAAGATTAGTTGGAATGATCAAAAGTCACTTTTCGACTGAAACCAATACTTTTCTTATATCACTGTCTGCGTGATGAAAAGTAACTATAGGTATAAACACTAGGGTGGTCCTTTTTTGGGAAATTTTTGAATCTTGACCGTTTTCACCCCTGAATTGGCTCCAAATACGTAACAAAGAATCTGTCTAAGGTCTCACTTTTATATCTCAATGAGAACCCGTACCAATGAGCACATTTTCATTTATTTATTTATTTTTTGTTTTTTAGAATTATTTGCCCAAATTTTATGCAAATTTTTTAATTTTTTTTAATCTTGTTTTGAATTGTGAAAAGTTTGTGGGACCATCCAGGTTTTTATTTTATATTTGGTATTACACATTTACAGCTAGGTTATGTTTTTTTCGAAAATATTGCCTTTCAAAAATTGTTACAAATCAAAAGAAAAAATAATTAATCTGCATAATCAAAATTTAATCAAATACCGAAAATTTGTTATTTTTTGTTATTAAATTTGTTATTTTTTTATTTAATCCAATTATCGTTCGGCGATTTTGAATTTATAAATTTCAAATCTCGACAAGATAAGAAAATATTTAATGATTTAGTAAAAAATTTGGAGTACGGATTTTTTTTATCCGGTAAAAGTAAATTTTTGAAATAATCTAGATGTAGAAATTTTTTTTTTTTTTTGCCTATTATTCGGATGCTTAACCTCGTGAATTTCAGATTTTGTTCATCGCTTTTGGCCTGTTTTTTCGGGTACCTAACAAAGTCCAAAAAAAGTGAAGATTCGTAGAATTGATCAAAATTCATTTTTTTATTTTTTATTTTTTATTTTTTAGACCAAATGAACAGAAAGCTTTGAATAAATTTTGTGTCATTTTGAAAATATTTCACACTAATTTTTTCTCCGATTTTCAAAATTTTTTCAGCCACTGTGCGAGTGATTACATCGCCGTTTATTCCGGTTCCACAACGACGAGTCCTCTTCTATCGATGCTTTGTGGCAACAAGAAGGCCTCGGTTACTCACACAGGGCAAGAACTTTTGGTAGAATTTAGGTATAAAAATTTTTTCAAACAATCAATTTTTGGTTTTCATTAATATTCTGTTCAAATTCGTAAACTGAAAAACAAGAATTTCAACCATCAATAACCAACGAACCTTTTTTCAAATTCTGTATAGATCTGGCCCTGGTGTTCCACCATTTGATTACAACGGGTTTGTTGCCACCCTTAACTTCGTTGAAATGACAACAGAATCTCCAACGACAGTGACGATGGAAAGCACAAGTAAAACCAGTAAGAATTTTCGGAAAACAAAGAAAATTAGAAAAAAAAAAAGAACAAGCCGGAAAAACAGTTTTTCGGAGTACTTTTCATCAAAAAGAAAAAAAAATATGGGTTTGTCAGGGGAAAAAAAGTATAAAAAAATAATGAAAACCCGAAAATAAAGATTAAAATTGAAAATTTCACATACAAAAAAATGCCCTATATATTGACAAACAACAATTTCATACAGTGCGTTTAATCCCAATTCGATATGGGTACACTTGCAATTTCTTCTTGCCATTGGCAAGGAACGCCCTATATATTGACAAACAACAATTTTATACGGTACATTCATTCTAATTCGATCTGGGTATATTTACAATTTTTTTTGGTGTCATTGGCAAGGAATGCCCTATATATATGAAATTCTCAACTCGGAAGAATATATTCTTTCATTTGGAAAGGTAATACAAAGAAAATAGTATAGGTTTGTCAGTAAGACAGCGAAAATTGATTCATTTCCGGTAGAACCGGAAGTTCAAATTAAACGAGACATGGCAATTTTTCATGCCCATCATTTGGTTATAAAGTCCTGTGAATTTCAGATTTTTTCATCGAACCGTTTCCGAGATCACCGCGCGAGTTTGTCGAACAGGCCGACAGACAAACCGACATCTTTCTAAAAACCTGTTTTTCGGATTCTAGAGGGTTCAAAAACGTGAAGATTCGTTGAAGTTAGCAAAAGTCATTTTTCGACCAAAACCAATACTTTTCTTATATCATCGTAGATGATGAAAAGTAAAAAATTTGGGGGGCAGGAGGGAGGGAGGGTTGTAAAGACATTTTGACATTTTTTTGTACCTGTTTTTTAGGTGAGATGATCAAGTCGCCAAGCAGCAGTAGCCAGAACGTAAAAGATCCTCAGGATCATCGGAGAGATCAAAGACTAAATAGTTGTGACCTTGAAGTGAAGGGGGAGGATTTTAGAACCGGAAATCATGACACAAGAGGTAAACCAAAATCTACGGCTTGTCGATTGGTGCTTAGAGGAGGGTCTTACGATTCCGTCCACGTAGCTTTGGCCAGCTATAATCTAAGGTGAGGATTCTAAACCCTAACGCTCTATAACATTAGCAAATTATTAAGGGCTCACACATAACTTAGGGCGGTCCTCAAATTGGCTATATTCGAATTTTAAGGCTCCCTTGGGTCAAAATGTTTCCAAGAATATACAAAAAAAAAAATGTAGCCGAAGCCCCAGGTTCCTGTTTCAATTCAAAGTGACTGACCCAAAATCAAAGAATTTTTCCATTTTAATAACGCAACGATTTTTGGCACGGTTGATTTGTTTTCCTCCTATCGCAGTATCGCACCGAAAAATCTAAAACTTGGCACACTTCTTACCTCTGGTAGTAGGTAATTCGTGAATATGTTGCTGATTGTTCTTTTGACTTCCTTTCGGAGTTATAGCTTGACGAAAAAATTTTTTGGTGCTATGTAGCTTCGAAAATTATGTCGTTGAAAATCTGTTGAATTCGCATGGAATACATATTACTATCAATCAAAGAGTGTGCTAAGTTTCAGATTTTTCGGATCGATATTGCTATTGGAAACAAAAATATTAACCTCGAAGTACAAGAAAGCTCATGTTTTTTTTATTTTTAATTTTCTTTGTTTCGTTTATTTTATTTCATCGAGATTGAAACGTGTTGTCACTTTTTGTTTCTTCGAATCTCAAGTTCTGTATGAATATCTGATTATTCAATAAAGAAAGCCAAAAACAGCTTGAATTAAGGGACCAAAATGATTAAAAGCTCGAATTTCGTTTTGTCTAGAATGAAACGTTGTTTTGTTAACTTTTTTTCACATTTTATAGTATATCAATAAAATTTAAAGCTTTATGCAAAGATTTTATTTTTAAAGAACGGAAAACAAAAGCTGCATGAATCAGATCGAAATAATCGGAAGCTCATGCCTTATCTATTTATTTATGTATTTTTATTCAGATTAAAACGTTGTCTCGTATTTCTTTCCTCGTATTTTAGTAACGAAGTAATTAAAAGCTTTACATAAATACTCGATTTTTGAAAAAAGAAAAATAAAAGCTTCATGAATTAAATAAAAACGATGAAAAGCTCATGTGTTTCATTACTTTATTTTTTTTTTTTTTTTGTTTTTTTTAATTTTAATTAATCTTGTTTTCCATTTCTTTCTTCATATTTCGGTAACGAAATATTTAAAAGCTGTACATAAATACTTGACTTCTAAGAGAAGTAAGTCAAAAGCTGCATGAATTCGATCAAAATTATGAAAAGCTCGAATTTTTTTGGTTAGCTTCAAATTCTCAAACATTACTGACATTCTGATTTATAAAGCCTGATTTATTTTTTTGTTTTATTACTTAATTGGCGAGTCAAATCATAATTGGATACTGCAATCAAGTAATTGATTCGTTATCTACGTTCTTTTGAAAGCAGAATTTGAAAAACTATATGGATATACAATACCGGTTTAAACATTTTCGGAAGACTTTTTTTTGTTTTCTCAGATTGAAGTTTTTTTCGTCTTACTGAAATGGAAACCTAGACATCATCTAATATTACGGTTTATTTCTTGAAACCCGAGTGTAAAGAAAGCTCGAGAAATCGAACTCGAAAATTTTTGAAGCTCATTTTTTTTCCTTAGATTGCAGATTTTCGATTTCTCATGACATAGAAACACCTAGACATCTGACTTTACGTTCCACTTCTTGAAACCTTGAGTTCAAAAAAGCTCAAAAGATCTTATCAAAATGTTTCTCAAGCTCATTATTCTCCATTTTCCTTTCAAATTGAAGAATTCTTTTTAAATGGATTGGAGATACTTAAACATCATCTGATATAACGTTTCATTTTTCGAAATCTAGAGTTCCGAAGAAGCTCGAAAAATCATATCCACAAATCTTCTAAAGCTCATTCTTCTTTACCTCAGATTTAAGATTTCTTTTCAATGAAATAGTAATACCTAGACATTGTCTAGCATTACGTTTCACTTTTCTAACGTTACAAGTACTAAAAAAAGCCCGAAGTATCGTATCTGAGAATTTTCTGAAGCTCATTTTTCTTAATTTTTTCTCAAATTGAAAATTTCTTTTTAAATGAATTCGGAATACTTGGATAGCATCTGATATTACGTCTCACTTTTCGGAACCAAAAATTTAATAAAAGCTAGAAGAATCGTATCCAAAAATTTTCCAAAGCTCATTTTTATCCACTATTCCTTTCTTTTTTTCTTTTTTTTTTTTTTTTTTTGAATGAATTTTAAATACCCAGATATCATCTGATATTCCGTCTCACTTTTCGAAACCTGATGTTTAAAGAAGCTCGGAAAATCGTATCGAAAAATTTTCCAAAGCTCATAACAAGCTCACAATATTCCTTTAGAATACATTGCGTATAAAAGTAGGATTTAAAATTCTTTAGGAGGATCTAAACCCAAGACTAAAATTACTGAAAGCTCGTGTATTTACTTCTTTCATTGAAGATATTTTTCTTCGATATCTATATATAATATTACATCCCGAGTAACAATAAAAAGCTCGAAAACTGTAAATATTTGATATTATGTTTGATGCAGACTCATCTTGTCTTCATGATTCCGCCTTTACACATACAATACAATATACAATGAAATACATATAAATACTCATACATATATAAATATACAGTGACAGTACAAAAAAACACGTATACTTTTCTCTATCTACGTAAGGTTGGGGGTTGAAGAAGGTAGGGGGGGGGGGGCTGGGGGCTGATGGGGCTCGCTAACTGAAGTATAAATAAAGTATCTCAATCCATTCTATCTTCTATAAAGGTAGAATATGATTCGATTTCGCATTATATTGCTGCTGCTGCTGCTGCTGTTGCTGCTCGAGGCAGCATCAGGAGCTGCTTTCGTACCTACCCCTGTATATAAACGAAAAAAGAAATACACACACACTTATAGGATACTATACCTACTACCTTCTTTCTTTACTTCTTTATTTCTTTTTTTTTTTTTTGTTTGTTTCTTTCTTTCTCTCCAGATGCAGTTATCGGTATAAAATATATACCTATATATGTATACCTTCCTATATATATATACCCTACCTATATTTACCCGTGGCTATCTCCACTCGTCTATCTATTCCCGTTTTTGCTACAAAACCTCGTATTCTGATCCTCCCCTATCCTTTCGACCCACCTCAATCACCTAGAAGAACAAATATCTTCGATTTTCAATTACCTATAATCCCCTTTCATCTTTTTCAAAGAATTTCAAATCTTTTCTCTCTCATATTATTTGATTTCAAATTGTTTTCTTCTTCTTTTAAGTTTTATTTTGAAAATTTCCTTTCTGCTATTTTGATTACTAATAAAATTTTGCGTTTATTTTTTTGTTTTAATATCTTTCGAAATTTTTTTTTTTAATTTTGAAAAATAAATATCTTTCTTCAGCTTCTGTCTTTTTTTTTTTTTTTTTTTTCTTTCGTTATATACATGAAGACAAGAATATCTCAGGAATGTTTTCACTGTATCTTGAATTTTGTTTTTGTTTTCGTCTACGGCATAGGCTATTTTCTTTTTTTTATTTTTTGTTTTAATGAAATTTTTGTTCCATTTTTTCATAGTTTTTTTTTTTTTTTTTGTTTTTTCATCTTCTTTCTTTGCGGTGTTTGAGGTCAGTTTTTGAATTATATTTTCACGGTATGTTGCTTCGAACTATCGAGCCTGCAGTAGGTACATACATTTACTTACATAAGTAGGGTCCGTCGGGAATAAAGTATACATTTATATACATAATAGATAATATAATATATACGTGTATTAACTATTCCGCGAACCGACGAAGTAAAACGATAGATACATGAAACCGGGCTTGTATCGGATGTTATAGATAAGATAAGGTCGTGCTTTTGCACTTGTGATTTAACTTCTGCTCCTGCTTCGATTCCTAGAAGTATATGAAATAGATATATAAATTTATTAATAGAATACACCCTGTATATGTCAATTGTACAGAGTGATTCAGTTTGAGCGTACCAAATTATATCGGAATATCTTAGTTTACCAATCACAGAGCTTAGAACTGACCGAGTCAGGGCCGAGTCAAAAGAATAAAATTAGCAGTACCCGTGGGTCTCAGGCTGTAAAATTTTATTTTTGTTTTTCGTTGGTGACGTCGACATACTTGTCGAAAAATTAAATCAAAATTTTACAAGCCGAGACCCATGGGCACTATTAATTTTGTTCTTTTCATACGGCCCTGACTTGGTCAGCTCTATGCTCTGCGATTGGTCGACTAAGATATTCCGTAACTCGAAAACTATTAGGCCCTCGAATTTTTCGTAAAGGGAATTTAGTTTCAGAATGTCTCGACGTACTCAATCTGAATCACCGGATATAGTATATATTTTGAATTGAAAATATTGTGACTCCAAGTATCAAAAAACAAAAACAGGAAAACAAAATAAATATTATTATAAATAGTAGACAGAAAATGGGCAAATTTTTAATAGTTTTTGGTTTTTGTGTTTTGTTTTTTGTTTTTTTTTTCTTGGCTTTTCTTGCTGAATCCAAAAATCCCAAACAGTTTGTCGGAAAAATTTATACGGTAACGCATCTTTTTTTTTCATTTCTTTTTTATTGCTGAATCGAAAAATTGTATCAAAAATTTTGATAACCTTTCTATTTAATTTTTGTTTTTTTTTTTTTTCTAAATCTCCTTTCCATCAACTTTGTCTCAATAATCTAGTTTTAGAATATTAATTTTTCATTCCAGTGCTCCCGCCTGTAGATCAATGATCGAAATTTTCGATGGTTCACCTGAAGGCGGTACAACAGGAAGTGGAAAATCGTTGAAAAGAATTTGCAGCCCGGCACAAAGATTTGGACGAGAAACAGAACTGAAAGAAAAGTAAGAAATCACAATGCTTACGTTCAATTTTGTTATACCTATAATTTTTTTCTATTTTTTTTATCATTTGTTTTATTTATTTTTTTATTTTTATGGCAAATTTTTAATCTACGGCTATGGAAAAGAATATTATCGTGATCCGAATCGCAAAATTTTCGAAGATTTCGAAGAGAGAATAGATGAAATCCAAAAAAAAAAGGATCGAAAGTTAAAAATCAGCCAAAAAAAAAAGAAAAAAAAAAAAAAAATAACGAAAAGGGAGTGTAGTTATTTTTGAGTTTGAAAAATTACTGAAGAAACGAAACAAAAACAAAAAGACAAAAAGAAAAATAGTTTCAGTCGAGAATTGTAGATTTCAATAATAATAATAATAATAATAATAATAATAATGTTAAACCGAGAGAGAAGTTTTGAAATTCAATAAAATGTATCTTGGCTTTGAAAAGTTACGTTAGGGTCTCATCAAAGTCCTCTTTGTCAAGCCAAGTTGATTTCAAAGGGACAACGAACGAACAAACTCTAGGTTCTAGGGTAGTAGATGTTGTGTAGATATATATATATATATATATATATATATATATATATATATATATATATATATATATATATATATATATATATATATATATATATATATATGCCTTATAGGTATGAGTCTAGGTATGCGTTGTCCTTGCTCAAAACTTGACACACACATATACATATACATATATACATGCTTCTCACTATATACACGATCTATACTGCGTACAAAACGCAGTGGGTCTGACAATAGCAGTAAATCAAGAAAAAGAAGAAGAAGGAGAAGAAGCAGAAGAAGTTCTCGACGATGACGACGAAGAGAGAGAGGAAGAGAGAAAAATAATAGAAGCAAAATAAAAATAAAATTAAAAACAAATAAAATAAGAAAAAACAAAAATACAAACGTCTCATAGGTAATAGAAAATTTTTGATTACGCCAAAAAATTCCGAAAAATAAATCTGAATTATATGAATGCAAAATAGAGTGAAAGAAAATGAACCAAAAAAAAAAAAAGAAATCGTGATTTTATTTATATATATAAAAAAAAAGGTGAAAAAAACAAGAAGAATAAAAAGAAAAACAGAAGAGTTTACTTCAAATTAAAAATTCTTCTCCTATATACAATATACATAATGTTGTGTATAAATGTATATGTATATGTATTGTACCATGTAATTAAAAGAGATAGGTGTATTAAAATCTTTGGGAAAATATTGACCATTTTTTATTGGTTTTTTGATTTTTTCTTGTTCTTTATATTTGTTATTCATTTTTTATTCAGTCTCATGTTGAAAAATTTGAAAATAAACGAAACGAAAAATGTAAGAAAAGAAAAAAGAAAAAACAAAAAATAACGACGAGATAAAAGTTTAAAAGAAATTCAAAAAAAAAAGTAATAATAATAACTTTTATGTACGTATAACATAACTTATTAATTATCATTGATTATACCCTCGCGCGGACTTTAAGATATAAATTTAATTATACCGGATGTTCATTTTATCCTGTTACGAATTTATATCTCGCAACCAAGGCACGTTCGAGTAAAATTTTCTAAACAAAAGTTGTATCGTTTCGAGGCGGAGAAAATTAAAATATTTTTCAACACGCCGTGCGCAAAGTTCAATTTTGCGCACGCTTTCCGTGCATAAAATTCAACTTTCCGCACGTTGTATAGAAAACCAAAGTTCGATATGCATGCGAAAAATGATTCTGGAATCGTGTGATTGTCACCCTCGCTTCGATGGGGCGAAAAACTTCACACTCGTTCCAGAATCAACACTTTCGCACTTGTATCGAAGTGTACTATTTTATTTTTTATTTGGTGGGACGGCTTCAAGGCTATTTGAAAGTCAACTTCGTTTTTTTGAAGAATCAAAAATTGTGAAATCAAAATTTTTCAATCATTTCCCAAAAATCTTTGTATGAAATCAGGCAATTTTTATCCCTTGCAATTTTTCTCTGAGATTGATAGTTCAAAAGTGAAATAACATTATAAAAAAATATGAGTTTTGATTTAAAAAAATGAAGTTGACCTTGAAATAACCTTAAAACCGTACACCAAATGAAGAATAAAAAATACCATCATTTTTCCCTCTTGAAACGATATAATTTTTGTTCGAAAAGTTTTGCTCGAAAACGCTTTGGTTACGAGATAAAAATTGGTAATAGGATAAAGTGAACACCCGGTATATGATCGAATTTTTTATAATATAAAATACAATTTTGAAACTAGATCGACTTCAGGAAAAAAAAGCTGAGTCGTGAAGCCAAAAGAAAAAAAAAAATAACAATTCATATTTTATACAAATTTAAATTTGTTTTTTTTTTCTTTCTTCGTTATCTTTTTTATCATTTTAATGCGAGTCGGAGAAGAGTTGGATATCTTCTTCTCAGATATAGATAAATCCATATTTAATTTTAAGAATGTCTTATTCTGACTTTCCCTAGAGACAATTCGAGTCGAGTCGAGTTGGAGTTGGAGTAGAAATCGCCAGAGCTATGCCGGATGCGATCACGACTGTAACCACTTTTCAGTCAATTCAAAGATATACCAGCTACTATAATCCAATGTCAGTCAGTAGTAAGAATCTACCTTAGTCAAACGTCGCGTCGTTTCGATTTTATCCCTATACGAAATAGTATCTATTATAGTAGCTATACAGGGTGTCCCATTACTAAATGTAAAAATTCAAGGCTATAATAGAGGAGGTCAAACTGAGTAAATTAACTCTTGAAACACGTGGTCTCAGAAGCAGCGTTTCCGAGATATGATCGGTTAAAAAATCGCGCTAGGCGATGGCATGTAGGCAACTGATTACACAGCAGGCATCGGTCCACAGTCTGGTCACCATGAATGAACGATTACAAGCCATTCCCATCATCCATTCACGTTATTGTGTCTGGTAAAAATTCAATGTCCAAAGTATTTTCGTTTTAATTTTGTTAATTCAAACACTTTATGACTCGCGTCAGTATTTGAGCCCGCTTATTAACCAAACTGCTGAAGGATGCCTACTGTGTAGTCGGTTGCCTACATATCGACGCCTAGCGCGATTTTTTAATCGGGTATATCTCTCGATCGCTGATTCGGAGACCACATGTTCGATAGGTCAATTTACTCAGCTCGCCACCCTCTATTACCCCCGAGAATTTTTGCAATTAATCCTGAGACACCCTGTATGTAAATATCAGATACAGAAGCATAGCTATATCAGATACTCGTAGCTATACGGATATTGCGAAACTTGATGTGGTTATTGTCTCATGCAGAACTTGATCTTCAAATCCTATTGAATTAATTGATGTATAGGGTATTCTACTCGAACTCGACATGGCTCCAGATACTTTAACTATTTCAATATCGACCATTTTTTTACGCATTTAATACCCAAAGATGCGCCTAATCATACCATTTCCTTCGGCGATTTGTATCACGATTTGTTTCGACGAGGCAGAATATTGAAATTTTTAAATTTTCGTTGACAAGAAGTTTTGCAACGAATGTAACTTGAAGTCTGGTAATCCTATCGAAAAAATTGAAAGTGTAAAAAAAGAGCAATCGAATTATCAAAATGTTTGTAATTTTTCAGTTTTTTGTCATTTTTTGTTCTATTTTTTTTTTTTTTTTTTATTTAATATGATTTTGAAAATATTGAGCTTTTTATGGAGTAGGTATTTTGAAAAACAATTGATCCCATCGACGTATGGGTGGTGATATATTTAAGTCGATAAAATGACAATTTTAAAACCAAAAAATCATCAGCCTTCCGAGTTGAGTAGCGATTAAAAAAAGCTCAAGGGTTCCAACAACCATCCGACTATCAGACTCCAGCTCTGAAAGCTCACGTGGGGACATAGTTAGAGAAATCCTACCCGGATGTGTCCATCTAGTGGTTCGAGAGGATAGTTTTAATCTATTTTAGCAGTGAGACTGGGAATAATTTATCTCCAGAAAGGAATGGCATGGAATGGAACGGAATGAAATGGAATGGTATGGTATGGTATGGTATGGGTTGGGAAAAAGCTCGTAACAATGGTGAAACCCGAGTATACGAGAGGTTGCTGCAGGTACATACTACCTACCGTACCTACCAACCAACCAACCGAACAACCAACCGACCAAGCATACGTGCCTACGAAGCTGCTGTGTTTTATGGCTACTAATCTCGTAAAAATTCATGTAAACTCCAAGCCCATGTTTCATTCTCTTGCTACCTCAACTTTGCGTAACATGTATGTATGTATGTACATGTATGTTGGTTGGTGCTTTATACCTAGGACGAGCTTTTCACTATGTATGTCGGTTTAGCTCTTCCTTTCCTTTAGCAGAACAGCATTTTGTGTTATAATGCGTAAATACTATAAGTATGTATCTGTTTATATGTATAGGTATATATGTATATACATCTATATGTATACATGTGTATATATTTATGAGAGTGGGAATGCGGATAAAACGTTTTGACAAAAGCCTACCTACTAGAGCATTTATTCCTTCCGGGTCATGTATATCGCATTTTTACCAAGAAAAGAAATGAGGAATGAAAGCTTTATGTTCAGAGTTTATGACCGTTACCTTAATTCTTAACGGTTTTTAGACACATTTTAGTCCTTTTGTATTTCTCTTTTTTTTATTTCGTTTTCATTTTATTTTTATACCAGTTTTTTTCTTCTTTTTTTTTTTCATTTAGTGGCATCATTTTTTCGAAGATTATAACCTCGCTCTTGGGAGTCTGGTGAAATAAGGATTTTTTTACTGACTCTGGGATTAAGCGACACTCTTGAAATTAGATTTGTGTTATAATATTCGTGAGAAATTTTTTAAATCTTGAAGAACATTTTTTTAAAATTTTTTAAATTATATGTGACATTTTTTTTTAAATCCTATACGTATTCTTTCAAATCTTTAGAATTTTTTTCTTGGATTTATATTTGAAATTATTCCAAATCTTTTGAGATCATTTCACATTTTTTAATTCTTGAAATCTTGTGAAATTAATTTCTGAAATCCGTTGAAAGTTTAAAAGTCATTTAAAATCATTCGAACCATTCAAAATATTTTACATTAATAAAAGCCTTGAAATCTTGTAGAATCGTATAAATTTTTAGAAATCATGAAACAGATTTTGAAATCATTTGAAATCTTTTAATATTCTTGAAAGAGTAAAATTTTTTGAAAGTTTCGAAATCTTTTGAAATAATGAAAAATCTTGGAAAAATCCATAAAACCGATTGTGAAATCTTATAATAAAATCCTGTAAAATTTATAAAATCTATTGAATTTTTTATTTCAATTGTTTGAAATCGTTAAAAAAAAATTTTTTTCAACATCATTTAATATTATTTAAGCTTTTGAAAAATTACTGGAATCATTTGAAATCTTTTGGAATCCCTTGGAATCTTTTCAATTTATTATTCAAGTTTTTAAAATCACCTAATATCATTCGAAAAATTTTGAAATCTGTTGGAAATCTACTGAAATATTAAAAAAAAATTTCGACATGATTGAAAATCTTTTAAAATCTAAATAAAATAAAAATTCTTGCAATCCTCAAAGTCCGAATATAAATTCTGGAAAAATATTTGAGAGTTATAAAATCGTATACGTCGACGACAATATAATTGACTGACCCCTTAGTTCAGGCTAATTACAATTTTTAAATTTCAGAAAAAACAACCGTTAAAAATTTTTCTTTGAACGTACCTATGTCTGTTTGATACAAAAAAAAAAGTATCTTGTTGGTTAACCAGGGGCCGAATCCGCTGACTATCGACCTGTAGATAGAAATTCGAAACTTTTCACACCCCTTGCTACACCGTAGGCAATAAAAGTTATTTGGCAAACGAACGCGGGAGGGAAACTTGGCTAATTGAAGAAGAGAATAAGAAAGAGGGTGAAAATGGAGAGAATTTTATTTATCGCATTTTATTTTTTACTTTTTCTTTTTTTATTTATTTATTTTTTTTTCGTTTTTCATCAAACCCGTATACTATAGATATAAAAATAAAAATACCACCCCGAACTCCAATCACAGAATTTTATATTTTATACCAACTTGCGGTCAAGTTAAATCCGCTAGAAACAAGTCGGTATTACATATATAGATATAATAGATACCCAAAAATCTCTGGCCCGAGGCCAACTAGGTCGGGTTCATCTTTTCCTACACCAAATTCAAGCGCTACTACATACTGCAGTAGGTACCAGGCTCTTCTCTAAACAGGCGAAAATCCACGTATCTTCAATCGCTTACACGCTTTTCTTTCTACTTTTTTTTTTTTTCTTTCTTTTTCTTTTTTATCTCATTTTATCGTTTCTCAATAACCGCTGAAAATTCCAGCCAGATTTTTTTCGCTCCTTTTTCTCTCTCTCTTTTATTTTTAGATGGAAAACTGTACATTTATTTCAACTACCATTATTATTATTATTATTTTTATTATCAAATGATGATAATAATTTTTTTTTTTTTGTTCCTTTCGTTTTAGACACTTTGAACCAGAGAGATATTCTTCGACTGGACGAGAGATGACTGTTGTTCTCAGGCGAGCTTCGAACACCCCAAGAGATGAGGAATATATGGATGCTGTTTATTATTTTCACGATGGTAATTAATTAGAATAATAATTTTTTCTTTTAGCTAACGATTAGCGTTTTATTAAAAAATCATAACCTTTTTGTTCAAGGTTTTTGGTTTCTAAACAGCGACCTTTTAAATATTTGTACGATTTTTGGTCTCATTTAAAATTTTGAAAATAGAATATTCAGAAAAAAATTGACAAAGAATTTGTTCTGATGGCAGGAAATTCAACTGTCACAGAAAACTCACAAGTTATAAGTTTTTTTAGATTTTGGACGCCCGCCATTTTCTAACCGGATATGACGGGGGTTTAAAAATGTTATTGGCACATCGTCACTGAGTAAACGATTTTCTGTCAAAATCTGAGCCAAATCGACTCAGCGGTTCACCCGGAATTGCGACAAAACGATATAAAAACCTTTTTGGCTACCATTTTGAATTTTGAGATTTAAAAATTCTAAAAATATTCTAAAAAAATTCTGAAATATTCGTTTTGATAATATGAAGCTGAACCCCAAGGTCCATTTAGTTATTTAAAAAAACGGTAAAGTTACGAATTTTTTAAAAATTTGAGCGTCGGTGATTATCGAACCGAAATTGAAGACCGTGACTTTGTTTTTTTCCGCTCTTTCTCTCAATGTAATTGCATTGTCTGAATAAGAAACAATGCGCCAGAGAGAGAAGGAGACGAGACATACGGATGAGCGTATGTATACGTAGTAGTTACAATAGGAATACAAAATCATTAGCAAAGGGTTACGCCGTCTAGTTTTGCGGTATGGTCTTGCCGGTTCTGTGACCTGGGTTAGCTCAGATACCAACCCACCCACGAACCAACCTGCAACCACCAACTGGGCAGACGTAGACATGAACTAATACCAGCTAATTACTATACTCGAAGGTGCTTTGATATCGATGTCAAAGCTCGAACTAGTTAACCAGCCAAGCTAGTCAGATATCTAGCCAGAGCTAGGCTGAGCTAGCTACTATTCCGTGGGAACTTGATCTATCAAACAATGAGCGTAGGTAGGTAGAGCCCACAAACTGGCAACTGCTCTGCACTTGTCCGAGGCTAGCAAAGTCGCAACCCGGCCCTCACCCTCAGAGCATTTAATCAGCGAGCTTTAAACCGCTGCGAATAGAACGAGTTTCAAACTCTAGTTAGGTATGTGTACGTGTATAGTTAAGGCAGCAAATTGCAACGGCTGTTAAACTTTTCATGCGTTACATAAAGACCGGGTTTTACGCTATATCATCATTCATTTATGTCAGACAAACGTTGTATGTACTATACGTAGTTACATTGTTTTATTGTTGATGTCGGATGATTTACACCCCTAGATCGCATTTTGGATACTATTTGATTGATTTTCGTGATTGTTTTTAGGTTATGGGATAGTTCATTTCAAAATGGCGGATCCAATATGGCGGACGGTAGATGAAAGGAATATTGAAAAGTTTTTTGATTTTAGTGAAAATTTAGTTCTGGACGATTTTTGACATGCTGAATACGAATTTGATATCGACATTTCGAAATTCAAGATGGCGGACTGAAATTGAAAAAATATTATGAATTCAATGCAAATTAATTTCCAAGGGGTTTTGTGATTGCTGATTACGAATAAGATTTCAAAATTTTGAATTTCAAAATGGCGGATCTAATATGGCGGACGACCGTTGAACCGAGTATTAAAAAGTTGTTTGATTTTAGTGAAAATTTATTTCTAGACGGTTTTCGAGATGTTGATTGCGATTTTAAGGTAAAAATTTCGAAATTCAAGATGGCGGACTGGAATTCAAAAAGTAATGTGAATATGATGAAAATTGGTTTCTGATGGGTATTGCGATCGCTGAGTACGAATTCGATACTAAAATATTTAAATTCAAAATGGCGGATCCAAAATGAATGAAAAATCAAAAAGTTGTTAGATTTTCTTGAAAATTAATTTGCAAGCATTTTTTGGACTCCTGATTACGAATTCAAGATCAAAATTTCGAAATCCAAAATTTTCGACAAAACTTCGAACAAAAATTTGAGTTTTATGAAAATCAGTTTTTCAAGTTTTTTGAGTTCGCTGATAACGAATCTGATATCGAAATTCCAGAATTCAAAATGGTGGATGCAGAATGGTGAAAAAAAATAATAAATTTAAAAAATCGTTATTTCAAATTGTGAAAATTTCACTTCTTTATCAATTTTTATCTATTGCATTGAAATTCCTAATTTTGGAGCTTACAAAATAATACAATCTTCTCACATATAAAAGTTAGTTCACTGAATTCACTTTTCATCCGAATAGGTTTAATTATCCGTGAACTTTTTCCCGTTGCATTTTATCTCTTATACGTTTTTCTTCTCTTTTTTTGTTTCTTTTTATTTTTTTGACGTGGGTATAAGGAAGAGATCGAATGATTCGTCCTCGTAGTGACAGTTGCAAAGGCAAAGGCTCATCGGATATTTTTCAATCGCTCTCAATACAAATAATATATCAACAACCATCTGTCTCAACAAAGGCCACGCATCTCGTTTCGTATTTTCATCAAAAGATCAAAGTCTAACTCTACCTACGTATCAATTTCCGTTCTGCAAAGGTCCAGAATTTTTCGGTTGTTTTGATCATACACGCAAAATATGTTGTTATGATTTGTATATCCAACAATGAAACGAACAGAAAACATGACTGCAGTAAAGAAGCAGGACAATTCTCATAACTTTACCATATACATATGTAGGTACACAAGATCAAACGATATGAGAAATTTATTTTTTCCCAAATTTTCAATACATATTATCATGTTCCTGTCTCCGGTATAATTTAAAATATATTTATCCCTCCGCTGTCACACTTCCTAAATGTTACGCGCTTGTCACATATTGGATCAAATTGACCCAACTGATTTTTAAATGATTGCCATGTGGAAACTATCCATCCGATTGAGTCCAAAAAATTATGAAACATACTTTGAACATTGCAGAATATTTAGCAACAGTTGTTATGTAAGAAATCAATTGATAAAAAAGTTCGTGAAAAGTCTCCGTCGGTGGGCAAGTAACGACAGATATGTGATTCCAAGATTGGGCGCCGGATGAATTTGACCCGGGCTGGAATTTTCGAATTTTGTCCACTAAAAAATAAATTCTTTACCAATTCATTTTTTTTTTTTTGTACCATTTTTATTCTTAGAAAGAGAAGGTGGTACCCAGCAGCCAGCGAGCATTTGTGACGTTGAATACTTCGGTCTTAGTTCACCGAGGAATGGTTCCGTTGTTCATCCAGCACCCCATAGATTGTTTTCTTTGGAAGGGCCGTTAAAATGTCGTCAGCATTTTGTCCCAGCTGTCAATCAGTCGGTTATAATAACTGTAAGTCGTTGAATGATTTGTTTCTTAATAATCATTAGGAATTAGATATTTTGGTTCGTTTTTTTTTTCGGTTTTTCAACGAAATATAATTTTTTTCGATACGTTTTTATGTTTTTTTTTTTTTTTTAATTTTTCTAACGAATTTTCTTTCCATTTTTCTAGCTGCAGAGCACCAACAGACAAATATCGAACAGCTCATGCCACACACAGTGCGGGGACAGCGGCTGTCGATGCTTTGCCAATAAGACATTGGACGATATCGATCATCTCCAGCTTGTTTCAGAAACTGGACACATAGTTAGCTGCCTTTGCGGTAGCTATCAGGTAATTTTTTCCTACTTTTTCACGTCTTTCTTAACTTAGTTTATTTGAATAAATTACAAAAACGCTTAGTGTCGATGTTTCGTTGCAAAAAAAGGAAATGAGTATTATAGAAAGACCAAAAAAAAAAAAATGATTGACAATGAAACGAAATTTGAACAATCCGTATCTTTTTTTGTTTTTATTCTTTTTCATTTCTTGATACTTTGTTTTTTCATTCTCAGGACTGGCTACCAGTAGGAGTGAGGAGTTGGACCCCAGTTTCAATCGAGTGGTCAAGATCGTCAAGATCAGGTCTTGATTTTAAAGCAACGTATAAATTCGCCGAAGATGCATTTTGCGGTGATCATTCTACGACAAGACCCGAGGGTGAAGTAAACAGCGGTGATCTTGCCAATGAAATAGTTAAACTGAATAGATTTTATCAGCAACGTTGTACCTGGATATTAGACTCCCAAACTGATCGGCAACTCACCGTTGAAGTAGAATCGAATCAAAGCAGTAAGTATGACGAATAATTTTATAAAAATAAAGTAAATTAAATTAAAAAGCAAAAAAAAAAAACAAAACTGAAATTCACTGCATCTTGTACATCAACAAAAATTCATGAAAAAATTGACTCACGTCCCGATAAATTCGAACGCTTTATTATTTTGCTACTCGAGAACGAAAACGTTAAATTTTGAAATTTTCTTCCGTTTAAAAAATTTTTTGACACATTTTTAAATTTTCGCTATGAAAATTGAAAATTTAAAAAAAAAAAAAAGGGGGAGTTATCGGTTTCGGTCCAATTTTCAAAAGTCGAGTTTTCATCAGATATCGACGTTTCGGCGTCCTAGGAAGCTATTCTGACTAGTTTTGGTTGGACGTCCGTAGGTGTGTTTGTGTACAAACAAATTTTTGTCGTACGATATCTTTAGAACGAATCGACCGATTGGAATAGTTTTTATGTTGATCGAAAGGGTTTATCAAGACTTAGATCTGATTAGATTTTGGAGTCGATCGATCGAGTAGTTTCAAAGTTATTCGAGAAATAAAAATTAAAAAACAATTTTTTTTTCATGTTTTTAGCGCATAACTCCTAAACTGTTCGTGCGATTAGTCTCAAAACTTGATCAGACTTAGCTCTTGGATAGCCCTTTCGATCACCGTAAGATTCATCAAAATAGAACGATTGGTTTAAAAGATATTGCACGACAAAAATTTCCCTTTTTGTCGTACGATACCTTTGGAATGAATTAACCGATTTTAATGATTGTTGCGGCGATCGAAAGGGTTCATCAAGACTTAGATCTGATTAGATTTTGGAATCGATCGGTCGCGTAGTTTCAAAGTTATTCGAAGAATAGAAATTGAAGAAAAAAATATTTGTATACGAAAAACTAATTTTCCTTATAACCTTCTTTAATTTATTATAAAACAATCGTATCAATTATTGTAACGTATTTAACACAGCAGGAAGTTTTTGGGTTGGCCAACAGGTCAGCCGGTTTTCTGATTTTTTTATTCTATTTTCAACTTGAAAGATTTAGGTGGAAAGTTTTAGCTCTGGTCGATCGTAGTCAGCCGATTTACCTGCTCGTTTCTGTATCAGAATGAAAGAATTTCGTATTTCAGTAAAATTTGTAATTTGATATAATATAATATAATATAATTATTTTAGTAATTAATGATCAGGCAGGTGGCTACAGGAGGGTCTGTGCAGAGCTCGAGAATATCTCTGGGTTTATATAGGTATAATAATATAATGTACCAAAATATATATAGGTATATACATATATACTTATACATATACCTATATATATATTTACAGGGGTGAAACTTGAGATTTAACACAAAGATTGTAGATGAAAGGGTGAATTTCTTAGGGCAGAAGCAGAGCTTGTTCCGTGACTTTACTCTACTGTAGATACAAATATTCATATATACGTATGAAACAGAAGGGGGAATCCCCCGAGTCGCGAGTCGAAAGGCGAGAGGCGAGAGACCGAAGTATATTAAACCCGTTTCCGGTTCCGGGAGTCTTGGCGACGCGACACAACGCAACGACGAAGCTTTCCTAACGCTTAATGTTACGCTCTCTAAGTTTAGTTCGCTGTATAAGAAAGTTTAACTTAGTTGTATACCAACAGGGAGAATCGAAAACTATTCATTCAACAATAGGTAGAATTATTTTTGTATTATTTATTAATTAATAATTACTCATATAATTTATTGTTCGTAATTATTTCGTTTTATCTCGGGATTGAATATTCAAAAATCTAGGAAATTCTTTTTTGTTAATTTTGAGTGAAAAGAATTTTCTACGACAATTTCGAAAATTTGTCAATTTCTTATATTATCCGTTATTCGACTGTATTATTATTATTTTTTTTTTTTTTTTCTTTTTCATTTCGAGACTGAATATTCACAAATCTGAAAAATTGTTTCTTGTTGATTTTCTTCTGATAAAGTTTGAATGAAAAAAAAATTTCTATCAAATATGTCATTTTCGTAGGTATATTATTCTGTATTCGACCTTTTTTTTCTTCTTTTCAGAGCCTTGTACAGCCTGGAATCTCACGATACACGAATACAGTAATAGCGGAGACCCAGCAGGCCCGAGATTACATACCTTCTGTTCGAGAGATGGACACAAGAATTTTACCCTTCCTTGGAAAATGAACATCGTCGTAGTTCGGTAAGTTTTTCTAATTTTTATTTGTGTTATCTTTACCTAAAATTAAAAATTTTTTATCAGTTTTCACAGACAGCTGATAATTCTATAATTTTCAATGAAAGGAACCGAAATTTTTTGTCTTGTTTAATCAAAAAAAGAAAAGTCTTCCAAAAATGTGTTCTTGGTTTTTTTTTTTTTTTTCATTCTTTTTGGTTTCTTTTTCGATACTTTCCACTGAGATCAATTTTTACGAGGAAAATAAAAAGAAACAAGCCGGAAAAACAGTTTTTTGGAATACTTTTCATCATAAAAAAGAAAAAGAATGGGTTTGTCAGGGGAAGAAAAAGTATAAAAAAGTAATAAGGAAACCGAAAAAAAAAATCAAAATTGAGAATTTCACATAAAGAAAATGCCCTATATATTGACAAACAACAAATTCATACAGTGCGTTTAATCCCAATTCAATCTGGGTACACTTACAATTTTTTCTTGTCATTGGCAAGGATCACTCTATATATTGACAAACAACAATTTTATACAGTGCATTCATTCTAATTCGATCTGGGTAAATTCACAATTTTTTTGGTGTCATTGGCAGGGAACGCCCTATATATATGAAATTCTCAACTCGGAAGAATATATTCTTTCATTTAGAATGGTAATACAGAGAAAAAAGTATAGATTTGTCAGTAAAACAGCGAAAATCGATTCATTTCCGGTAGAACCGGAAGTTCAAATGAAACGAGACATGAAAATTTTTCATGCCCATCATTTGGTTGTAAAGTCCTTAGAATTCCAGATTTTTTCATCGAGCCATTTCCGAGATCACCGCGCAAGTTTGTCGAACGGGCCGACAGACAGACCGACATCTTTCTAAAAACCTTTTTTCGGATTCTAGAAGGTCGAAAACGTGAAGATTCTTCGAAATTAGCAAAAGTCACTTGTCGACCAAAACTAATACTCTTCTTATATCACCGTAGGCGATGAAAAGTAAAAAATCACAAAAAAATATCGTGTATTCTAAAATTTTTATTTCCAGATTGCAAGCCTTGAGTAGAACAGCTCCTCAATACGTGATGCGATGGAGAAGTGATTCGGTTACAGCCAATACTCGAAAGGGTGGTCCGTCTCCTGCTCCAAATCAAGTGACTGCAGGGTCCTTTGGTGATCGAGTCATTTCTTGCAGACAAATAATCATCGCCTTGGCACTTTATTTGGTAATTAATAACGCAGGAAATAAATGAATAAATAAATAAATAAATCAACAAATGAATAAATAAATGAATAAATATATAAATGGACGAAAATAAATACCGGAAATTGGACGAGAAGAATATGAGAAAAAGAAGAATGAAGAATAAGGCATATTGTTATAGTTCAATTATTACTATAAATGGAAATTTTATGGAATATTATTATTATTATTATTATTATTATAACTGAAGTTTCCTTGGAAAAGTGAATAAAAAACGAAACCGAAAAACAAAACGAATTTATGATTTTTTGAATTTTTTCAAAATAATAATTCTCTTACCTGTATCTCTGAATATCGAGATTATCATAAAAAAGCGAACATCTATTTTTTTGTCGAATGGTTTTGATTGATTATTAAAAGTTACTAGAAAGTGTTGGAATTTTTTATTCATTCATTTTTATTTCATATGTATTTTTATTTTTTAATTTAATTATCTCTTCGTTGAAGGATCAATGAAAAAAAAATTGTTTATTCTAACAATGCAGCAGGTCTGTTTTGTTTAATAAAGTAAAAAATGAAAATCCAACAAGACAGAAAAAAAACGAAAAATAAACGAAAGAGAGGCAGCAGAAATACTTAAAACAAATCTAAATAATTAAGTGAATAAGATTATAACTCCAGGACCAACACTTACGTGTGCTGAAATTTAGTTATTTTATGTATAACATGCAAAAAAAAGTGCATAAAGAAAAAGAAAAATATCAACAAAAAAAAATCAACAACATAAAAACATGAAGGAAGTTGGCAAAAAAAAAACTTAATAAAAAAACTAAACAAAATTTAGAAACAGAATATTCTCGGAAATTGAAAATATATTTGCAAATGAATATGAATTGAGAATCACGTGAAAGGGCATGGTGGGAGTGCGCAGGCGCTAAATAATACGAATTTTATAGGGATAGCCAATTCGTTGAGAATCTCCCTATAGTCGGTGCTAATATTCACGTGGGTATACTGATGATACCTGCACACCAACTTACCCTAGGGATTTTCTGGCGCAACAAGTTGGCTATCCTCATTCGTATTATTTGGCGCCTGCGCGCTCCGACCATACGTCCTTTGCACGTGAATCTCACGGTACGAAAGGTATATGTATATGTTATACCAAGAAGATTGTATTAAATTGATTGAATATTGATCGAATAAAATATATTAGGGTGGGTCAAATTATCCGACTATTTTTTTTTTTTTTTTCGTTTTTCGACAGGCTCTTTCAAAGCCTTGTTCTTTATGATCAATTAACAAGCCTCGAAATATGTGAGCTATTAGTTTTAATATTTAGAGGTCGCTTATGGCGATTTTCTATTTTCCATTTAATTAACATGGGAAATGTTCTTGGGACACACTTCGATTTTTATACCTCAAGTAGTAATATACTTAGAAGAATTCTGCATAGCTACTTTTGTTTAAAATCGAACTCTCTACAAAAAAGGTCTCTTGGTATTTTTCGATGAATTTATCTCTTTCCAAGTTATTCATGGTTATTAAAATGGTTGTTAACATGAATAACTTTGAAACAGTTAGATTCATCGAAACAGACCAAGAGACCTTTTTTGTAGAACGTTCAATCCCGAAAAAAGTGACAATATAGAATTTTTCTAAAAAGAGTAGTACTTGAGATATAAAAATCGAAGTGTGCGACAAGAATATTTCCCGCATATGTTATTCAAATGAGAAATAGAAAATTGCGATGCGCGATCTCTAAATATCAAAATTAGGAGCTCAGATTTTTCGAGGGTTGTTATTTGATCATAAAGAACAAGTTTTTAAAAGGACCTTGTGAAAAAAAAATATGTTATACGATTATATAGAATTTGTAAATATTTTATAGGTATAATTTAATATAATTAGCCTCATAGCTGTTATTAGGAAACTGTACAGAATACAATGATGAATTTATCCTTTATAATAGTAGTTTGATAATAATGAATAATAATTAAACATATAAATACATCTATTTATGTATATGGGGAATTCCACATCGATTCGACCTGGGTCTGTCCCCCAACCACTTGAATTCGTTCCAAAATTTTTCATACGGTTCTCTTATCTTTCAAAGGCACACTAACTTTTTATCAAATTTCTTGGAGTAATTTTTTTCGAATAGAATACTAAAATTACTTGAGAACAAAATCACATCGAATTTCTTTCATTTAAAATTCTGATGAAACTTTGAAAAATCACATGTCAGATATCAAAATTTTTGATATCTGATAATGTTTTTTCAAAAAAGAACTTCAATGTACCTTCGAAAGACAGAAGAACCATATCAAAAATTACGAACCAGTTCCAAATGGTCGAAGGTCAGACCCAGGTCGAATCGGACTGGAATGCCCCATATTTAGAGTAGGTATAACTGGTGAATTAACAAATTTACATCTATAATATTATATCTTATAGATAGGACAAGAGTATAATTATATAACAATGATATAAATAATGATCGTGAAATGTAATAAATGAATGAATAAATAAATAAATGAAGAAACAACATAATAATATACAATAATGATAATAATAATAAAAAATAACAGTATAACAACTGTAATTTACTATAAAAATAATAACATAAACAAAAAATCCCGATTCGATGTACAATCAGGGAAATGGTATCTGTCATCTCCGCCGCCTAACTTGATGCAACTGAACATACAAGTGGTTTTAATTTTCTTCAAGTTGGCACGAAACAAAAGCATCTTCTGTTCCTCTGTTAAAATAGTGTGTTGTTTTTTATTTCGTGTCAACTTGAAGGAAATTAAAACCACTTGTATGTTAAGTTGCATAAAGTTAGGCGGCAACAGATACCATTTCCCTGACTGTACCTATAGAATAATTTCTTATTAATTACGATCACGATTCGGTATGATCAAGACTCGCGATTTTAATTTCTCGCGAACAATTAATTTAAATAAATGAACTGAAAATAAAAACGGATATACTACCATAACCTATATTAATATATGTAATGAATAAGATGAGATAAAACAATCTACTGCACACATATTGATTATACAATATTATAATAACGATAACTATTGGTATCAACTAAAATATATAGGATAATGAATAATAATATTACAAATGTTACATACAAATTGAATTATTATTATTATCATTATTATTACTATTATTATTATTATTATTATTATTATTATTATTATTATTATTATTATTATTATTAAAGATTAAATAAACAAGACGTGATTATAGATTATACTGATCGCTATTGACGAATAGTTTAATATAACAAGATATTATTTATATACCTATACTATACATACATATGTGTATGTATATGAAAAGGATAAATGAATTTATATATTACAATTATATAATCAAGATAATAATATATTCTGTCTGTATATCTGTATAATGATATACATATAATTTATTAAAATAGCTCCGGCACGCGTTATGTATGTGTAGATATACAGGGTGTCTAAAAATTACATGTAGAAATTCAAGGGAGTAATAGAGGGGTTCGAGCTGAGTGATTTGACCTGTATAACATCTGGTCTACGAAGCACCAGTCGCGAGATATGGCCGGTTAAAAAATTGTGGTAAGCGCCGGGATCTAGGCAATCGAGTACACAGCAAGTATCCGTAAGCTAACTAATTGATAAGTGCGCTTGACTGTTGATACAAATCATAATACTTTTGACTTTAAATTTTCCCCAAACAAAACGTTGTGTTTATATGTTAACATAAACGGGTAATGGAAATGCCGCGTTATCATTTTCAAATTCGAAAGTGTTATGACGCGCATCAACAGTAAAGCGCACTCATGCTGTGTACTCGGTTGCCTACATGCCGGTGCCTATCGCGATTTTATAACTAGCCATAACTTTTTACTCTTGATATTTTTATTTTTTTATTCGTTTTTTACTTCAGATTCTTAATGGAAAAGTAATTTTTATTCTAATTAAAAAAATATTTCAACTCAAAAAAAAAAAAATAAAAAGATAAGAAATTGAACTATTTACAGAAAAAAAAAAAAAGAAGTTTTATACAAAAGTAATGTATGTTTTTGTGTAGATTATGGATGTCTACTAAAAAATAGGGGGCTGCTATTTAAACAACACAAATTGCTTCAAAAAAAGCCCATAAAAGCTAATAAAAATTCAAAACCCATAACATTATCAAATGTTCCCCTCAGAACCATACAAATTTTGTTCCAAGCTTTTTTTATCTAAAAATTAAAATCAAAAAATTAAGCAGTCCTGTACATAATACCTATAATGCTAATTTGGAATTGCAATAGTATATTGTGTACCAAGGGCGTAAAGTGGGCTTTCTTAGACCGAATGTGGAGTTTGCAGTACGAATCGGAAGCGAGCTAGCACGAGCCGAAGGTGAGTGCGTTTGGGAGCCAAAGACGAGTACTGCAACCACATGAGGTTAAAAAGCTCGCTTAGCTCTTGGTGCACACCATATTTTTTGTAACGCATGTATGGATTTGTGCGATTTCTTGATATTAAGCAGGACTGATGTGACCGTTTTCTAAAACGGCCACTACACACTTATTAGATTTTATCCCAATTATTGATAATTTTCTTGAAAATATTGAAAAATATTTTAGCGGGCAAAAAAAAACTGAAAACGCCCGCTACTCGAGTAACAGGCAAAAAAAATTAAAAGATGCCCGCTGTTCGACGTAGCGGGCGTTTTTATTTTTTTGCTCGTCAGTGTAAAAACGATCACTTTAGGCTCGCTTAATAGGTCAAAAAAACGCGAAAATCGTACATACGTTACAAAAAAGATATTATAGGTTTAATTATACATACGTATGATACAGAATTATACTTTGCAAATAATTTATTGTTACTACTATAATTATATAATAATTATTTGAATCATTATTATTATTATTATTATCATTATCATTATAATTATGAAAAAAATTATCCAAATTCTAACCCGTTTTACTTAATTATCATCGATGCGGAAGTTTTTTTTTTTTTTTCCACACTTCAAATAATGAAATTCAATTTTTTAATTGTTTTGAATTTTTTTTTTCCAATCTAATTCGGTTGTTCATTTTTCATTTCGATTTTTTTTTTTTGTATTTTCTTCATTTTTCAATGTATAAAATCGTTGATCCCGATGGTAACAATGTGTTTGTATTATAAAGTAAAAAATTGCTATAGCCACATACGAAAGAAAAATAATAATAATAATAGTAATAATAACAATAACAATATTATTATTAATAATAATAATAATAATAATAATAATAATAATAATAATAATAATAATATTAATAATAATAATATGGAAAATAAATAAAAATAATGAGAAGTATTTGTATGATAACTTCATGCAGCATCTATAGACGTGTCCTCATCGGAACAAAATAAGAAAGTGTCGCGAATTGATTGATATAGATATAGATATATAATATACCAATATAATATATATCATACGTTGTTATATTGATTGGATAAAAATAATAATAATAATAATAATAATAATAATAATAATAATAATAATAATAATGATAATAAAATAAATAATTATTATATAATAACGTGAAAACAAAAAAAAAACGAAAACAAAATAAAAGAAAAAGAACAATATACTTTAATGAGAATATATTATACCTATATACCGAGAGGTTTTCTTGAAACTAAACAGTCGACAGCGCATGCGTCAAATAATTTAATTTCATTGGTCGGCGAGTCTGTCTTGTGACGATATTTGAGCCTGTGAGCCTGTGACAAACGCCGAAACTCGCGCCTGCGCTGTCGACTGTTTAGTTTCAAGAAGACCTCTCGGTATGTGTATATGATAACTATAGCTTTCGCTATAGATATACATACCTATACAGGGTAGGGCGTTCAAATTGACAATCACTGATAATTCGAAAAATAACGACTGTCAAAGAAAATGTTTCAAGTAAAAGTTTCTTCATTTGAAAAGCGCATAATCGATTGGCAATATGTTATTTTGTTTATTTGGGAGAGGGAGACTTTCAAGGTAAAATCCAGCTTCTTGAATGGTAACCGAATTTTTTTTTATTTTTTGTTTTATTAAATAACAATTATTTTTTATGACACATTTTGTTTTATTTTTTTTTTTTTTTTTTTGACGATACAAATTTAAATTTAAAAAATAATTATTTTCCATAAATTTTCTGAAAACTGTAAAAACAACAGAAAAAAAAAAAAAAGAAAATAACAAAATGTAGAACACGAATCTGCAAAACGAACGAAAAAATTTATATATAGGTTGCCAATGAAAAAACTAAAGTTGACCCTAGTTATTGATCTTGAAAGCTTCCCGTTAATGAACAATAAATATTGCCAATCGATTGGACCTTTCGAATCAAGAAACTTTTATTTGTAACATTTTGTTCGACAGTCGTTATTTTTCAAGTTATTCACGATTGTCAAGTTGAAGGTCCCACCCTGTATATAAATCATCATATTAGATATTACATGAATTTTTATGTGAATACCGTGAATCCACCTTAACGAATAATAATAATAATAATAATAATAATAATAATAATATTAATAATAACGAAGAATAATAGAAATAATGAAATTTGAGGATAAAATTATGAGAAAGAATATTAAATTTAATATATTGATAAAGAAATAAATATAAGAAAAACAAAAAATGAATTGATGATGAATATTTATATGTATATTAGATGTAAAACTAGTCGTGTTATACAATATATTATATAATAGTTATATATACATATATATATATATATATATATATATATATATATATATATATATATATATATATATTATGAGTAACAATAAATAGTCAATTGTTTCTTATCTAATAAAATAGTTAATAAATAATCATATTATATGATACACATATACATATATACATAATTATATAGAAAATAACTATGGATACATAAACTAATAATAATAATAATAATAATAATAATAATAATAAGAAGAAGAAGAAGAAGGAAAAGATGAAGAAGAAGAAGAATATAGAATCGACTCTGTATAGAAAATTACGTAATTATATTAATCACCGGATACTCGGATATCTAAATAAATAAATGAATAAATAAATAAATGATACAATATTTGAATAAAAATTTTCTAGGAGAAATATTATATTATTATAATAGTAAATGAAGTAAACATTCAATGTTCAAATATAAATAATGCGGAACGAATTAAGAATTATGCTCAAAATGCGATTTCTTTATATTTTTAATTAATTTTATTTATTTTTTTTTTATTGTATCATATAGTATATAGGTACGTATGTATGTATGTATGTATTGTATGTAAACTTGGCGATGATGATTCTAACCGGGAAGTAATGATTGGACAGTTCATTTAAATGAGATAACACACGTAAATGAAATGTCCAATTTCGATTTCCAGACCAGAATCAACCTCGCCAAGAGTACATACGTAGGTACAGTATTTATTTCAAGTTTTTACAACACATTAACTTATGATAACATATATGTATACATTTCTCATAATTATTAAGAACATAGAAGAGAAAAAAATATACTTTTATCTACATATAATATGTATATGTATATGTTTAAGGGGAACCAGTACAACTTGGATTGGAAATTTCGGAGTATTCCAAAAGTCGTTAATTTTCTTGAGCAAAGTTTATTTCATATCAAAATAAAATTTTCTTTGAAAAAAAAAACCTTGTCGTAAAGTTTTTTAGGCACATCGTTGGTCCAATTCAACCTTTCAAAGTCTTGCTTTCTTCGGACAGTAATTCTCCATCTTATGAACGTAGGGATCGGTAAATAAAAAATCATGTGAAAAGTTACAGTCGATTATCTAAACTTTCAAACATTTATAAACAACTAATTTGCAAATAACTTGGCCAATACGATATTAAAAAAAAAAAAAAAAAAACCCTCGTTAACGTGATGAGGATTTCTTTTCTGAACAAAATGAACCCTTAACGACCCTAATCGGACTAACGATCTGCCTGTAATCTTACGACAAATGTTTTCAAAGAAGAATTTTTTTTTTTGATGTGAAATAAACTTTTTTTGATAAATAAATGCATTTTGAAGTACTCCGAATTTCCTAAAGCAAGCTGTAAATGGTCCCGTTAATCAATTATAATTAATTGATGAATTATGATTAATTATTGTTAGATTTATTATTATCTCGTTATAAATCACTGCCTATATATAATTTTTGTCAATATGATACAAAATATATATATATATGTATACATATACATATATATATAATAGGTATATGTATATTATAATATAATATACATATAATATAATAATATGTAATAATTTAATGAACGATCATCGTCTAAATGTATATGCATATACGTATATGGTATTATACTGCATATACCTATATATACTATAGGTGTCTGCGATGATGTTGAGAGAGAAACTTTTATAAAAATTAAAATTGTATATAATGTAAATATATTCTCGATTATACATAAAAATAATATATATAGAACCTATGGAATTATTCATTTCTTTTTATAATTTCTTTATTGGTTTATCTTCATTTGTTCATTTCTACTAAATTCCAAATAACGATTATGTTTTTCTATTTTATTGATACGTCATCTTGTAAAAAGTATGCATTAGATTTTCGATTAGAAACACCAAACGTGACTTAAGTCAACTAAAAAAAACAAAAAAATCCATTTTTAGAACATCGTATTTTTTTTTTTTAACAAATGTTTATGAACTAATTTAGTTTATTAAATTAATGTACAATTTTCACCATTTTTTACGAATTTTTTACGAATTTTTTAAGTTTTATTTTCCATATACTGCAATGTCTTGACAATTTTAAATTCAAATTTTCGTTCCCACTATTCGCGCATGCGCTAGATATACTGCGCAACACGTTTCATGCGCGTAAGTTTATTCAAAACACAGGTTTGAAAAGGTTAGAAACGAAAAAAATTACTAGATAATGAAGTTCGAAAAATCTGCATAGTTTTTTTAACTATTATCATATTATTCTGAACTCAAGAATCAAAATCTCTATGAATTGTTTCAGCAAAAATAAATACACGATGATCAAAAGAAAAACACTCTCTGGTTATCCCTATGAAAAGTCACTAGAATATCGTGATAGGTGAAGCGGGTGCCCCTTAGAACTACAACAACACGGTCAAGTGATAAAACAGTGTAGTGAGGCAGTTTTCTCACTTTCCCGAAAATTCTGCCTTACCACGGGCTTAGGAATAGGAAGACGAAGCATAAGGCTTGTAGGGTGAAGCCACAGACGTGAGGAGGAGGAGGGGCGAGGGGGGGGGGGGGGGGGGGGGGTTCTACACGCAATTCCAAACACAACTATCAAAAAGTTTTGTTGATTCACGAAAGAAATGGGGCTAAGAGCTGTAATTAGTGTTAATTATCGATTTTCAACGGCTGAGAGACGCCACTATGGCTCTGCGCGTGTTCACATCCTGTAATATAAAGGAGGTGAGACAGACCTATTGAACAACACTGCAGTGCAAAACAGACAAAAGACTTGATGACAGCACTGGCACTATATTTCAAAACACACCCTTGATTCGCACTATGATTCACGCGCAGAGCCATCTGTTGGGCGTTTCGGAAAACAAGGATCCTGGCGTCTTTCATCCGTTGACAATCGACAATTTACACTATTGACAGCTTATGAAGTAAGACTATAGTAGAATCCTGTTAAAATCTAATACATGAACCTTTTTTTCAACGGAAATTTATCTTCCGTGCCTTTGGCAACGTAAAGGTTTCAATTAGTTCTGTCGAACACTCTTGCAGTCCAGTAATAATTAATGATCATCAAAGTAGTTCGATTCGAAAAGTTGAGATCATGCGCATGTGGCTGAATTTTCTTCGTCTCCTTTTTCAACATCAGATCGAGTAATCATGATTCTCAGTATTTTTCGGAGATTTTATCATGTTTATGGTCGGGTTTCTTAGCGTGTTGAATTGTGAGTTTGCCATTTCCTTAGTACGAATTACGAAAATTCTTAAGAAATATTAAATGAAATTATTTTCTGGTATGGTTCACTGCAGTTATTTATATTGTTTCGATTGAAAAACGCGTTCATAAGATTTTTTATGGAACTTTTATATAATCAAGTGGCGGATATGGCAGTACCACTGACCGTCAGTTACCGGTAATCCGTTTTCGATCAGTCCTGACGATAAATTGCGGCTTATTCATAATATACCCGGAAAAAATTACTAGAAGTTCAAGATCATTGCAATGTCATTTATTTTCCTTGGCAGATCATGCTTTTTTTTTCCTCAAACGATAAGAATTACTTGTCAGAAATGAGTAACAGAAGATTTCACAGAAATAAATGAAATTTCATGCGATTTCAAAAAGCTTCGCTTTTAAATAAAATTTCAATGAAATGAAATCGAACTCACGTCCAAAGTTTGTGGCCCACTCACCATACTTGAGACTGGAAAAGGCTAACATCGCGAATAGCAACTTTGAGTTTGAAGTACATGGCTGTGTGTGTGCAAGTGGATGCAATATTGGCAGCACCGAATATGAAACTCTCAAGCCATATCCAGTGATTATGATATCAGCGTCTCTCGTGTTTCCTGGTCAGTACCAGAAGAAACCGTGAGCCGCCCACACACTTGCATCCAATCTTTGGACCCGTTTCCTCCACCTGATACCGAGTAGGATTATCAAAGGTCTGAGCACAAATGCTCGACAAGTATTTCATTGCAGTCTATGGTATGAAGAACGTCTATCCTCTCAATACTTCTTGCGAAGACCCTGTTTACCGACGATAATTATCAACAGAAAGGGAACGACCCTCTTCCATATTGAACATGGACTTGACTCTACTAGCGCCGCCATTCGCCCACAGTCGACGTTTAGCAGACAGAGCGCGCGCCAAGACAGATCAACAATGTTGTTTGAACGACCTGAAGTTGTAAGCGCGTACGCGTATTTCTCGAACGAAGTATTTGCTCGTCGACTGGTTGATTGAGTCCATGTTCAAGATTCGAAAATCCGAGCGCAGCTATGTTCATGTTCAAACCATTAATGTGCAGGTCTGTACATCTCGTTTCAAGTTGATATCAGTCTAACAAAGAGATCACTGCAACATCGCTGGTTCAAATCTTTCTGCATCATTCTGTTTTCTTTTACTTCTGTTCTTCTATTCTTGTTTCATTCGAATACCTAACGTCAGGTAACTTTCAATCTCATCAAACTTATGTCAAGTAACTAATTTCAAATTATCATTTCAATGAAAGATGCACATTTTCGTAGTTTTTAGTACTCTTCATTCGAAAATTCGCTCTATTTGTTGTAAATATCAATTTCCGATCAACAATCTTTATAAAAAATTTCAATTCTTAAGACGAAAATGAAAAACGTCTTGTAAGAAATCAAATTCTTTTCGATTTTAAACTTTCAAGAAGGGAAACAAATTTTTTAGAATGTGAATGCAGTTGGTTTTTCAATCGAGGAGTTGAAGAAAGAATACGATTATAAAACTACACTATTTATAAGGTGTGCTAGATGACTAGTACTACCCTGGCTTGTCAAATGAATAAGTCGCAAATAAAAAAGTATTTTCATTTCAATTTCAGACAATTTTCATTTTCGTCCCAAAAATTGGATTCATTTTGAAGATCGTTGATCAAAAGTTGATATTGCAATAGAATAGTGGTTTCGACTAATTATCCTGTTTTTGGAACGAGTCAAACAAATAAGTAGTAGTTTAATTGAATTCATGTTCTTGAAAAAAGAGGATGTGGTATGACAGCGATAGTCAGCTTACCGATAACCTCCGTGTTTACGAGTCGTGACGACAGTTGGTGGTTTTCCTGTTATTCTTTCTAAAAATGATAATATCAAGTAAGGTCTGATGATAATTTTTATACACGTATATTATTTTCACTGTGCAATGACAGCGATTGAAATCAAGGATTTATTTACATCATTTTAAGAGATTTCATATGATTCCTCGGAAAAGCATGAGTTCAAATTTCATATGATTTTATGGATTTTGACAATAGGAATCAACCCGCTTTCATGTGACCAATTAAAGCAATGTAATTGAGAAGTACGGATAGGGTGGGTGAAGCAAAATACCACAGGGTTCTGATTAGGCTAGCTTGCATTACGCACGTTGATCATGCGCGTTCCCACTCGAGGCATGTATCACAGCCTTAAAAGCTCGTGCACAGCACATTTTGAGTCAATTGAGTAACGACAGCTTATTGCTTAGTGATTTAAACCAATGTACAGTTTAAAAATTGCCAGTTTGTATTCCGTGTTCAGTATTCGGATAGACTTATAGACGATTGCCATATCACGAATCTAACCGGCCTCGATGATGAAGATATCAGTTTTCGCATGTCTCGTCCTAATATATGCCAATCCTGATCACTACGGTGAGTCAAGTGCCGTATGAGAAATGCCGCATGTTTCTCCAGGTAGATCTAAATAGATCTGAATAGATCTATGAAGATTATTGTAGATCTAAGATCTTTTTAAGAATCAGTAAAGCGATTCTGGATTTCAATAGCACCGTTAACGCTTAGATATACGAAGATCTAATTAGATATCCTTAGATCTGAATTATTTTTCACAGGAGTCACAGCACAAAAACCGAAGATGACTCCGTCCGTGAAGGAGCTCTTGATTCAGGAAGGGGATGAGCTGAGACTATCGTGTCAGGGTGATGGCGGACTTCAGTTTTCGGCACCGAGTTATGTACAATTGGTACGTATCATACTCTTTACACTTATCCTTCATTCTCCGCTGACGCCACTGCATAATGATCCATTGACTGCAGTGTTGGATAATCGTAAACTCTGACAACTTACAGGAAGTGGAGCAATCGAATTTTACTAGTTCATTCGATAACAGTTCCAACACGTACACTTTCATTCGTTCCAAGACGATTAGAGGAGACACTGGATGGTACGCTTGTGCAGAGGAAAATGTCATGATCGTTAATGACGAGAAAACTATCGATCATCCGGAAGATGAAATCAGCTGGGTCTACGTCTACGTGAATTGTGAGTTTCTATAGAAGTACATGATAAACAGATTCTCCCATTTCAACTCGGTCAACTGAGTATCCTAAAAACCAAACATTCCCAAGAAAATGTTTCAGGCAATAGTTAGATGCTTTCGAAAACGACGTTTGACAATTATGCTATAAGCATTGAATTTTTATGCGATTTTCATGTGGTCACTTGCGTTGTTGGATACGGGACTCTTATTTTTTGGTGCTGATTCATAATCTAAAAAACAAAAAATTCAATACTTTTGTAAGGAATTTATTTTTTCTAAAAGTTTAATATTTCTTTTTTGTTGGGCTGGCGGGAGGAGGAGGGGGTAAAAGATTTTCTACTAAAACGAAAAAAATATATATATATTCCACTAAAAATGTGAGATCAAGGAAAAAAATTTGATCAACCAAGCTGCTCTAGACTTTTCATCGCCATTCATTCTCAATAAAATTTCAAGTTTTTCCGTCCAACCGTTTTCCAGAACACTGCACTTATTTATAAACTACTCAATGAAATTAGTGGGTCAACTTGATTATAAACCGAGCCATTTTGAAACGCCTCGACCGATTCATTTGAAATTTATACCAAAGGTAGTGCAAAATATCCCCAGCTTGTACCCATATTTACAACCCTGTAAGTTTGAGGGCTGCAATAGGGCGCCCACAAACTTCTCGAATAAATTGCCAAGTTGTATGTTTGTGTTGTAAAAGTGTTGTATTTGCTTATAGATTTCTAATCTGCACTAAAAACTAGGATATCCCGTTCGAAAAACGAAAGTTATTCCATAAATCTCCTGTAAAACCTTACAAAAATTTAAAACCCATGGCATTATCGAATCTGATCCCGCTTGAAATCTTGTGACTTATTTCGGGTACATTTTCTTGGAAATCACTTCGTTTTCAAGATATTTGAATGACCAATTCAGAATGGGGCATTCTGTATGTTGATATTGACTTTTTTCTGGGTTTGTTGAAAGTCAGCTTTCACACGCACTGAGCTTTGTTCTCACGTGTAATCTGCCACCGTCCCATCTGAAAACGTTTCAATATTGTATCTAATTTCAATATTATATCTAACAGAAACAATGTTCACTATTCATTCAGCTTCGAAACCATTCATTGCTACGGAAGGCCGGATTAATTTTATTTCTACTTGGAGCGGAGAACGTGCAGTCATACCATGTCGTACAACATCACCCAGCTTGCCAGTGATACTTCTTCTCAACAATGGTGTAAGTTCATGAGTATAATATACAGGGTGGGTTAAAAAAACAAAGCGGACCAATTTAAAACGTGAATGAAATCCGAACGCGTCGACCGATTTTCAACATATTTACTAGAAACTAGAAGAATTAAACCTTTCATTTCGCGTTTAAAGATCCGGAAAATCTTGCCCACCCTGTACATCAAATGTCCTTGAAATTTACAATTGTTTGTTACCAGCAGACACTTAAGCTAAACATATTTATTAAATGCATGAAATATCGACAGGATATCTGGCTGCTGGAAGAAGCATATTTCGATCCAAAGATTGGATTCATCACGAACGGTATTCGTAATGATAGAGAGATGTTTCGTTATCGATGTGCAATTAATGGAGCTGATGAGATGAAAATGTACCTTGGGTCGGAATATTTTTTGTTCACTAGAAAAAAAAGTAATAATTTCAGTCATCCCAAAGCTTATCCGTTTAAAACACTTACGTCTATATTTCAATACACGTCTAACCGTGGATTATTAGTGTCATTAAATTTGGAGTGCAGAATCTTTCAATCTAAACATCAGAATTAGGAGTTGCCTCTTTCTGTTTTATTCTTTCTGGTCTTGGTACTCGTGGTCATATCATTGAAATTATACCGTCATTTGGGAGTAACTCGAAAGATAACCCAGTGAACACATGACTTTAAAATGACGTCATATATAGGTCACACAGAGGTCCAAAATTTTTTACGTAGGTATGACATAATAGTGACTATTTTTGATGACTTTCATTTGACGTCATGTTGTATGACATCACTGTGACCTCATATTGACATCAAGCTTAACTTTGATGTGATGCCATTCGTATGACTTAACTGTTACGTACATGTTATATCATATGTTCATCATGCTATGACGTCATATTGGAGTCATAATTTTATGTATTATTTATGTAATTAGTAAGTCATGATTGTGTTTTTTTTTTGTAGAATTTGATGATGATTAATGAACAGTTTCCTACTATGAATTAAACATCGTTTAATTCTTTGTCGTTTATGCGGAAACTTCAAAATTTGAAGTGATATTCGATAGAAATGTAATTTTTTATAAGATTTTATGTATATGGTATATTGTTGAGTAATTTTTGAAAACCGCAAAACGTAATTCTGTTGACAGATGTGATTGGGGATATTTAATTTGTAAATTATAAATTGAGTACCTGTATTCTGTCTATTTGACGTCAGATAAAATACAGTACGATCAATTTGAGATCATATGTGAGGAAAGCAAAAACAAAAATATGACGTCATTGTTATGTCAGCCTGACGTCAGTTAAATCACATTGAAGTCAATTTGAGGTCACATGAAGGTAAGATTTACGGAAAAAAACTCGATATCACTATGATATTATTATTATATCAGATTGACGTCAGATCAGTCATAATGATGTCAAATCGACGTCATATTTACGTCATATGTTTTACGTAAAAGTTTTACGTCAGGAGGTACGAAATACTGAGTCATATATGACTCATACGTGACTTACATCTTACGTAAATCATGACACAACATGATGTCATCCTGACGTAAATTTTACGTAAATGTGTTTACTGGGAAGAGTTGATGTCATATGTTTTATTTCATACAGTCCTGCAGTTTCCTATCATTAAAATTAATGCGATCCGCCGTGTCCTCTGGGGAGAAGATTTGACGTTAAGTTGCAATGTGAATGTGCCTAAGGAGGCGAAGATTTTCATGGATTGGGAAGTACCGAATTCAATCCCGGTAAGTTTCAGCGATACAAGTAAAGTAGAACCTGTGTTATTTTCCATGAAAAGGGGCGAACAGAGTTTTTCAGTTATAGCAAATCGTCTTCAGCTCGTCTTTTCTCGAGTAGCGGACAAAAAAAAATTAAAAAACGCCCACTGCTTGGAGTAGCGAGCGTTTTCAATTTTTTCTCTGCCCACCACTCTGAAAACGGTCACTTTAAGCCCGCTTAATAGATCAAAAAAACACGAAAATCGTGCATGCGTTCCAAAAAAAAACTTTCCTCATATTATAAAGCTACACACGTTGTAGCCTAACATCCCAGAAACATTGAGTATAACATAGTTATCTTGTCCAAGTCTTGATTAATCGCAATAAACATATAAAATTGTATAATTCTCAATTTCAATACTGTAATTGAAAGAATGCGATTGGTAAACTAATTCCAGCAGGAGAAATTGTACTACTCTGAGATTTCAAAGCAGTCAGCTCACGCAATGTTTGAGAGCCTGTTTGATAATTGGCAGACAACGTTAACTATAAAAAATGTTACGGAAACCGATGGCGATGAATATATTTGCATCGCGAAGGATGAATATGATTATACAACTAATTCATCTGTAGTAATTAAAACTTGGGGTAAGTATAAGCAATGTCTCATCATTGTTTTAACGAGCGCAAGTCATTTCGCATTTCAAACTCATCTTCTGTTTAATTGGTCAGATGGGAGCACCGTATACATCGAGTTCAAATTCATGGTTTAGGATACGTATATTCTTTTCCAGATCCCAGTTACACGTTCATCAATGTGACTGCGACGTATAGGAAGAATGTCTCAGATTACGTGGGTGAAAATGCCTACTGGTATATTAATATCGAAACGTATCCTGACATAGAAGAATTGTACTGGTACGCCAAAACTTAATTCCACATACGAGCTGTTTCTAAAATTCCGGATGTGGTTTTGGACCTCCGAATTTTCGAATATTTATTTGTATTATCGATGATTAATGTCCATGAAAATGGGATGAAATTTTTTGTCAAATTGCATCCCATTTTTGATATTTCACTATTTTCACATCTTTTGATAATACCAAAGAAGTTAATAATCTGATAAAAAAAATTTCGATACGTTTCAGGATGGAAATTTTTAATATTTTTATCTGCCTTAGACAATCAAAAGTCCAAAATACATATGATAAAAATTTTTCTTCTGATTTTTAAAACAATTCTCATTAAAAACATTTTTTTATTTTTTTTTTTTAATACCCAAGGTTCTAATTTTTTGTTGATAAAAAATATTAGATACAATTCACAGTAGATACAATTAGATACAAATGTTCGCAGTGACTTAAAAATTGTTCATCGTGTTAAAATTTTTGATTTGTCCATAATACAAAGTCTAGATAATTCTGCTGTTTCGCAAACTATTTGACAATTCGATTACAGTTTCGCTATCGAGACCACACTCGAGATAATACGAAATTTTTATAGGTGCAACCCAAATGGAATTCGGATAAACAATACCGGAAAGAATTCTAAATACACATATGATCAAGGTGGAGTTGGGTGGTATTTCTTCGCAATATCAAATTTAGTTATTGAGGACAGTGGTAATTACTCGGGTCACGTTTCTACTGCACACAATAAGACAAACTTCACACTCTCACTGACAGTCCTAAGTAGGATATTTTTATCAGCTGTCCTTGAATAATTTGATATTGGTGCACTTGCCTAATTAATCTTGACTGATATTTTTCCAATTATTTTTACAGATCGAAGACCCGAAGTTTCTATAGAATATATCAGGCCTTACTTCACTCCAGGCGAATCTGCTGAAGTTGTTTGTTCAACAACAAGTAAATTCTTACCGAATGTAACATGGAGTTATAAGGAATATCCTGACTTCCCGTCCAAAGAAAACATTGTGTACAGATCTCCTTCGGCAAGTACTGATATGAATATATTACTGATCAATTTCACAGTGAATTGTTAGTATTTTACCCTATACGATAAACAATTGTTTCCTCGAAGCTAGTTACAGGTGTCTTAATTTGACAATTTTCGTATTCAGAATATTCCCAGGGAACAAATGGACAATGATACATTCAGATTTATCTTAATTAGCCGTTTGAACATAACAATCAATATGACAGGTGATCTCGTATGTAGCTGCTGTGACGCAATTGGTTGTACCAAAGCTACCAAACAAATCTTAGTTTCTGGTAAGTTACTACAACTAGCCATATCTTGAAAAATCATTGCATTAATTTCATCGAGCGATAAGCTGGCAATCAGCATCAAAGTTACAAGACGTTTTTTTGTACAAATCAATGTTAGTAACTGTATCGAAATTCAGATGTAGCTGGACGTTATGGTGTGGTTGGACCAGGCACAGTTCTGGAAGGTGATGATATCAACTTGACATGTGGTTCTTCTGTTTATTATTTCACAAACGGAATAACTTGGACAAAATCAGGCATTTCACCAGCAAGTGAGTTTCTTTCACCTATTTTCAGGATCCCGTGAATCTGGTTCTGTAAACGGCAATGCTTGTAGTCTAACGATAAAACGTAGACTAAGAGGGTGCAGCATTGCAATTTTTTTACAATTTATAAAAATATTTTCTAGAATTAAATCAAACGAGAATACGCGTTACGAAAAATCAGACAAAATTTACATTCCAATCGGTGCTTCAAATACGCAATGTGAGAACGTCTGACCATGGAATTTACAATTGTCAAGCCACAAACAGGAATAACCAGGTCGAAACAATAACCCATGAATTGATAGTACTGGGTAGGTATATGAAAATATTTACTCAACTACTTAACAAAAGTTTGATATTTCACGCGCTTCGAATGATTGTTCGTGTTGACTGACTCTTGCAGAAGCGTTATCGCCACAGTTTACTGGTCCTAGTAAAAATAACTCAGAGATGCCTCTAGTTCTGAAAAGAGATGAGACCCAAACTGTGTTACTCGTCTGCTTGGCTGAGGGAAGGCCAATACCTGAAGTAATCTGGTGGAAGGTAAGCCGGTAACCCATGAACAAGAAATTGTCCAGATTCTGATGAATCCTGATTCTGAAATGAAGTTCATCTGATGAATCATAAAACATTGAAACATGATTCAGCATAGAATTCATTGACTAGCAGAGCTTCATTGCAAATTGGGAATTTGATATGAATTCACGTTTAACTTTGTATGAAAACAATGGTTAGAATGTTGATATTTGTATCATATCTGATGAATCATGGACATGATTTATCTCGCGGCTTCTCATCTCAACATCATAGCACGGACTGAAGTTTTCAATAAATTCTATGCAGGATTCATTCTTGGCGTTTTGCGACTTATCAGATGACCTTTTGCAGTAGGGACGAACATTCTGACAAACTTGAATTAACTGCGGCTGCAAGATTGAAAACATGTCTCTTAATGTGTTAAAATTTAGAACGACAAAATACTCGTTGAGGACGACCGTTACGACCTATCGCAGAACAATTCTTTACTCGAGATCAAAAACGTTTCTGAATCGGACATCGGAAGGTACTACTGTTACGCAAGAAACCGTGTCGGCGAGATCCAAAAATACATTGATATCAAAATTGCAGGTAATTATTTCCGAACAGCTCATCTTATACTGAGTTCCAAAGTACGTCGGCCATCGCGCACCTTCAGCTCAATTTATCGCTTCGCAATTGAAATTAGAATCGCAATTTGTCACTTTGCTCAGATGCTCATAATCGGTATCTTCTTATAGCAGATAACGAAAGCGAAGCAAAAACGAATGTTGCAATATTGCCGAATATGATCGTCGCCATTGTTCTAATTCTCATCATGATTGCCTGGATGATTATCCGTAAGCAACGTGAAATGGTATGCAAGAATATATGATCCTGACAACCCCAGTAGATTACCGATTTATAGACGTGAAGGACATACTTTTTCAGGCTTCAAGAAGAAGGTTTATGGAAGCGACCCTCCAGCGTTTCAACGCCGGGGCTCTGGATTGTCTAGATCCAGAACTAAACATGGCTGAACAGGCCGAGCTTCTGCCGTACAACAAGAAATGGGAATTCCCACGGGAGCTACTGAAATTTGGTATCAAACCTTATATTGCCTTTGTTACTATCAGAATAGAATAGAATTTATTACTTGTTGAACAACGGATTCGATTGTTGCCAACAATGGTATCCATCGGGTAACCCATGGGTTAGTCTTTACTTAGGGGATAACTTTCTTTATACCACCGAGCAATACTCCCTGAAATTCCTACGATGACATGACACCGCGTGATAAAAAATTCTGATTTTTCATTTTTGCTAGTTGAAATTTTCACAACTCTGACGAATCATTTGTTTATACTTGTTTATAACATTACTATGATTCCGGACATTTTCTGTCTGTTGACAGACAGTTTGACGACAAATATTGAGAACCATCTCATCATGCAAATCTCTCTCTCTTATATATACGACAACTCTTTGACGGTATTCAACGATTGAATAATTAACCGCCTCAGTCATCAGGAAAGAGTCTCATACGTCTTTACTGGAGGTCAGTTTCCATATAAAATCAAACCTCCTCACAGGTAAGGAACTAGGGAGCGGTGCATTCGGTATCGTGAGAATGGCAGATGCCAAATCGATTTGTCGGTCCGAGGCTGTCACAACAGTCGCAGTGAAAGTGGTCCGGTCGACAGCGAACTTGAATCACATGACGGCCCTTCAACGCGAGCTGAAGATTCTAGCCTACCTTGGCAAGCACCTCAACGTTGTTAATCTCCTGGGTGCTTGTACCAAACACGTCTCTTTCGGTGAGTTTTGCTACAGATAATTATTGATACCGGTCAATAGCGGTTCATGCAAAATTTTTCTGCATTGTACTCTGTTCGGTTTGAACAGGTCAACTCTTCGTCATTGTGGAGTTCTGTCGCTTCGGTAACCTACGTGACTATTTAGCGCGCCGCAGATCTGATTTCGATCACGAAGCTGTCAACGTTGCTGAGGAGATCGATGCAGGCTCCAGTGAAAATAACGATGTTGATACCGCGAATGACGATGGGTAAGTAATCATTGCATAATACTCGGTGGACCATTGATCTCTTTGATTTATAGCGCTTTATTTTTGTTCGTGGTAGGTAAGTATGAAACCCAAACAATAACTACGAACAGTTTTATTGTGTAGAAAAGTTAGAAATATTGTTGTATCCAGAATGCTTGTCAATTTTTCACTTTCGCCCACAGCGTTAGCAGAGTGAGCTGTGATATGAATACTGTGAGTGCGCTCTTTCACCGTGGTACAGATTCCACGGATCAAAGCACGGCAGAGGACGGCCGTGTTTCTGGACAAGATCCACTCGAAGAAGCTCAACGAACCAATTACCAAGGGGATTATGAAGATGAGAACTTGGAGCCGATATCCACGCGAGACTTGTTGTGTTGGGCGTGGCAGGTGGCGCGTGGTATGAAGTTCCTTGGCCTTAGAAGGGTGAGTGTGATTCTGTGACTGTAATTTCATCGTTACGACTGATCCTATTGTGAATCATCATCCATGCATTCGATCGACTTCAGAGTGTAACGTCTATTTTGCACGCGCACCCTGACACATATGTATGTACTTTAGTTGAAAGATCAAGGATCCTTAGTTAAAGTCTAACGATATAGTCAACCATGACTCGTGTTTCAGGTATTGCACGGTGACTTGGCGGCTAGGAACATCCTGCTCGCAGATCACAACGTCGTTAAGATATGCGATTTTGGAATGGCGAAGACCCTGTTTACCGACGATAATTATCAACAGAAAGGGAACGACCCTCTTCCTTATAAATGGATGGCGATCGAGTCTCTGAAAGATCGCGTTTTCTCGGTGCACTCCGATATCTGGTCCTACGGAGTGGTATTGTGGGAATTCTACAGTCTCGCCAAGACTCCCTATTCTGGTATAAGACCCGCAACTCTTCACGAGAAACTGGCCGAGGGTTTCCGTATGGCACGACCTGAGCACGCAACCCCGGAAATGTGGGTATAGGTATACGTATATATGGGCTTTTGCATGCGAACTGACCCAGTCACGGACCATCGACATTTTGGATTTTTACAGTTGTATGATATTAGGCATAAAACGAAGAACGTGGACGAACTTTCAAATTTTTATCTCAATACATCTTCGTATATATTATGAATCTCCGATTAATTAACGAAATATTACATCAGTTTCACTTCATTTAAGTATAAATTCGGATATAAACGAGTTATCGACCTAAAAGAATAGGTCTTATTTTTTGTCTTGGATTGTACTTCAGCATAAGAATAGGTAATCGAATCTACATCGTAAGCTCGATCATTTTTACACGATTCAAAGTAAAAAAAATCGATTTTTTTAAATGCGACCGTTTCGATTTTTTTAAATAAGATTTCACAAATTCTAGGATTGAGATAAAAATTTGAAAATAAGTCAACGTTCTGCGTTGATCGCCTACTATTATATAAAAAAAAAATCTGCCAAAACCTAAAATGTTGGGGGTCAGCAACCAGTTCAGTTCGCATGAAAAAGCCCGTATACAGTGTCAAGTTCATCCAGTACACCTTGTCAATGATTATGATATTCGTTCCAGATACCAAATAATGCTGCATTGCTGGAATACTGAACCGTTTGAACGGCCATCCTTCGCCAAGCTTGTCGAGGACATTAGTCACTTACTGGAGGACAATGTAAAGACGGTAAGCCGCATCGTTGCATAACATTTTCACTACTTCAGGATTCTGATTTACATAAAAGTATGAGTCGTTGACCATTGAATCCCGTCGAATCTATTCCATTCGAGATTCGTAATTGTTTGCTATCGCATAGTCGTACAAACTACAGATCAAGTGTTCAAATAAATTCTACCATATTTCTCATAAGACAATATATTTCAGCATTACTTCGATTTGACCGCGTCGTATGTCCGAGTGACGGCCGATGCTTCTGAACATGAAGAACCAGATTATTTGACAATGAATACATCAGAAATCATAGCTTATCCAAATGAACAATCCCAGGCATGAGGCCGATGATCTTACGAGCGGAAACGTTGCCTACCCGTCGAACGAAATCCTTCAAGTATAGTCAAGTTCCCTGTTTCACATAGGGTTTGGATTTGCAATCGCAAATAATTGGCTCTACGTCGCTGGATTCATTCCCATTCCAAGACTGATAATCTTGAACATACGAATTTCACATTTCTTTCCCTTTCCAATGTGACTAGGCGGAGGTTGGAATCCTGATTATCAACTACGCTACCAAAAGTAATTTTTGTTATTTTTGTAAAATTGTAATTTTCTATTACGAAAATTAAAAGACGAATATCCTAAGTTCTTCAAAAAATTAATCTTGTGCAAGACTTAAAGATTTCAGAATTATCAGAATATGAAGACACCGAGGTCATGAATCCATGAGCATGCTTCCAAGGTCGTAAGTCTTGAAGTATCATTATCAATTCGTCAGGATTCAGTAATGAAAGGCCTCGTGCAGATGATATTAAATATGTTTATTTGATTGACTGATTTAAAATATTAGATCTGCACATGCGCTAGTGCGCGCGCAGCTAGTATAAACACCTCGTCGAGTCCGGAGCACGCATGTTGTCATATTTCAGCGCTGTAATTGGTCGACCATTTTGCGGCTGATTTGAAAAATTGTTTACAGTTGACACTGAACAAATTGCGCTGACCAATTTCTGCTAGAAAGGCGTCCGACTACTGGTCATCGGCATTTTGTGATTAACGTGATTAACGTGAATAACTTATATTAATTCGTAATATCAGTGTCTGGAGAGAAGTGAGCGGTTTGAAAAACCGGAGCCAGTCCTCGCCATGTCACGAATTCAAATGGCTCCAATATCGAACGTATAGTGAAAGAAAAAATTTCTGTCTTCATTTGCGTTTGGTTTTATTATTTTATCCGAAGCCTCAAGTCCAAATTAAAAATTTTATTATGTATTTTGTTATGGTTGGTCTGGAATTCCTTATGCATGAAATAATTCATTGGCGCCCATTTTTCCTCCTCCGGAAAGTTGAATAATCATTTGAAAACATCCGTAATTCCACTGATCGCGGCGTTGACCGCATCCTGCAATGACGCTGGCTTACTTTTAATTCCCTATAAAGCGTGTCTCGCATTTAGCTGACTGTTTTTACTTAACAGGACGCAGATAAGATTGAGGCTTGATAGTAAGTATATATATACAAATTTAAAAAGGTTACGTTATTCTTTAAGACTTATAATTGGACTTAGAATACTAACTTATAATACTGGAATTCCAAGGAAGATATGTCCTGATGTAAAAATTAACTAAATCTTGAAATGACCTTCAAAATGATCTTCCAAGGTCATCACAGTTCTATTATTTCATTGACCCTTCAACAACCTTCAACTTTTATCTGAAGCTCTTTATTTTTATAGTTAAAATAAACAAATTAAGCAGTCTGGTACATTAAAATGGGATACCCTGTATATTATCATCCTCAAAGAATGACGAAATGGCTTTATATTTGGATTCCTGAATTCCCTTGTGGTCAGCATTACGACCTAATAAAAAAAAAGACTCGGCGACTTATATGAGATAATGATCTGAGCACTCATAACTTTTATGTTCCTTCTCAAGACGACAAGTGACCATATGAGCTGCGATCACAGCTAAATTTAATCGAGAGTCTAGTTTGCAGGCCGATTAGAAGTTGCAGCATTCGAGACTTATGATGGTGACTATGTTCAGATGGCATCATTATATGGACGTTTTTATTTAGGAAAAAGAAACAGGTCTCGCCAATATTTGGTGAAATCATGACGACACTCAATGGCTAATTCCTTCTGCCAAGTGAGACTCCGAGTGTGATTTCCGCAAGGGCTGATTTACGTCACTTTGCGATCATGACAATGTACAACATGGGCGGTTTATTTCAAATCGTACTAAATGGATGTCGAGACAAATTTTAATTGCATTTTTTATTCTGTCTTGCGATTATGTATGATGGTACAGAATCCGGTAGTCTGGTATCTCATTCCAAAATCCGTATAAGGAATTGCTGATGAAACTCTTGATAATTGTGAAAGAAGAAATCATTGCTCATTCTAAAAATGTCATTGGTAGGTATTATTCAATATTCTTGTGACCTCGTGTACAGGAGTCACAACACGGAAACCGATAATGTCTCCGTCCGTAAAGCAGCTCTTCATTCAGGAAGGGGATGAGCTGAGACTATCGTGTCAGAGTGTGGGCAAAAGTTCTGCGAGTTGTAAAGTTCACACAAGATTTGCCCTCGAAGAAGGACTTTCCTCTTGGAATCAACTTCTAAGATAACGACATGGCCAGCGTTTTGAAAAGAAGCAAACACCGGAAACCTCAATTTCCTTCGAATGACGATCTGCTCCATTCCTTCTTTGTTCTAAATGCGTAGTCTTTGCGATAATATGAATTTATGGACTTTCTTTCAAGGACTAGACTTATACATATATTTTACGGCCAATCGTAAGGTTGAAGAATTCTCACGATCGGTAGTATAGCTAGCTATCGAAATCGTCAATCCTTAAAGCAAAGTATATGCAGGTTGCAGTCTCTAACAGCATATCGAATGACTCAAATACAAAAACAGTCGGAGTTCTTTTGAACTACTGCTATGATTGTTATTGGACATTTGATTTACAAACGGAAGAAGCATGATGCGTTCGATTTTTTTAGGCGATCTGATTGCGGACCCCACTCTCAGTACATTTTTGAATCCTGGGGATCGAGTCAATTGATCTTCTAATCATTTGAATCCACCGTTTGTCGTTCTTTACTTTTTTGGATTGCCTCTTTTGTCCAGATTTTTTAAGTACAGTTTAATTCAAGTTTTGCTAAATCCATTGTTATTGCAGTATTGAATTAGACACTGTTTCTACGGACCAAGACATAGGTAAAATAGGGTTGCCTCTATCCATATATTTTTTGAATTCATTTTTATGAATAATTATCCTAAACAATAAGTGTGACAGTATCACAAATGTACCAACAAATTTCACGAAGTAATGATGGAAATGGAATGTTCTTGATCAAATGGTATAATTTTGATGCAAAATCAGGGTACACTGTAACGCTTTTGTACAGCACTAGCTAAAATAATAATCCAATATATTGCTATTAACAATAATGAACTGATTCCTTTGAAATTCGACCATTTTTTTCAATTGCTACCAGATATTCAATAAGCATTTCTATTTATCACTCCGCATCATTTCCATCTCTCAAATTTCTACCAATCACGAAGATGAGCAGCTGTCAGGATGCGCCCGCATGATGACACTACAGTAAAGCATTACGCAGACCGATCAACTCCCCACTCAAATTTTGATTGACAGTTATAAAAGCTCCTACCCAGTACATTTCTAGCTGAGTACACGATAATACTTTGGTTTGAAGTATTCGACCAATCGTTTAAAAATCGCAAGTCGGTAACCTGTGAATGAAGAATTGAATACTGGCCGAACCAGAAAACCGGACTATAAGTTTGGATGATAATTGCCATATCTCGAATCCAACAACCGGTCTCGATTATGAAGAAATCGGTGTTCACATGTATCGTTTTGATATACACCATTCTCGATCACGACGGTAAGTCACGAACCATATAAAAAAAGCTGCATGTCTTTTTGTCTGGTTGTTGCCCAACCCGAGCCATGATAAGGATTACCCCCCCCCCCCCTCCCCCCCCCGGGGGGGCAGCGAAATAAAGATTTTTTCCGTTTTATTTTAATTCCTCAAGTTCTATTCAACCGATTTACATGCGACTAGGCTCATATGAAAGCTCTCGTTAGCGTGCATACGTATGAATTTTCTTCAGACTTCTTGGCGTGAAATTTAAATTTTGGCAACAATTTCAAACTCTTAAACGTAATTTCAAAATAGTGATTGAAGAGGTTATGAACAAATCGTGATCGTGTAATAATATGACGTTACTTTCTGGTAGAGCAAAAGTATAACGTTGGGTGACGTATGATATATATATAGAACTTGTTCTATTTCTGGTATGTTTCACTGGTGTAGAACCAACACATCCCTGGTGTGGATAGTTGATCCGTTATGTCGGTGTTATATAAACGTTACAAAACCAACAATATGTCATTGTGATTTTACGCTGCGACATGACTGTTACACGCATGATCCAAATGTGTTCATTTGGTTGCTGGATTTTTATGATTACAACAAACATAGGGGAGAGCGGGGCAAAGTGGCCACCTCGGCTGGCCCAAAAGTTGCCCAAAATTTTTTTTATCTGGAAAACGACTTTTAACAATTTTCCGACGTTTTTAAGACTAAAAATTTCGAAACAAAAAATTTGCATTAAAAATAAAAATTGATTTTTTTGTTTCGTATCAACAATTTTGACTGATTTTCCGAACTTTTTGGTCCGAGGAACGTCGATATACTGTAAAAAATCGCTATCTAAAAAACAAAAAAATTTCGCCCGATTTTCAGCCGAAGTGGCCACTTTGCCCTGCTTCGGATGTGCCATATAAAATTTCGAAAATCTAATTATGGGAGCGTCTACTGTAGCATGATATTATAAGTGAAATCCTACGATGATCCTAATATTGTGCCTTCATGTACAGGAGTCATAGCATGGAAACCGAAGATGACTCCGGCCGTGGAGGAGCTACTCATTCAAGAAGGGGATGAGCTGAGACTATCATGTCAGGGTGAAGGCAGGCTTCAGTTTTCAACACAGCAATATCCACCACGATTGGCACGTATCATACTCCTTACACTTATCCTTCATTCTTGCAGTCCTCCGACACTAATTTGTTGATAGTGTTGGATAATCGTCGACTCTCAAAACTTACAGAAAGTGGAGCAATCGGAGTCTACTGGTTCATTCGACGAGGGTTCTAACACGTACACTTTCATTCGTCCTAAGACAATTAAAGGGGACACCGGATGGTACGCTTGTGCGGAGGAAAATATCCTGATCTATAATGACGAGAAAACTATCGATCATTCGAGAGGAGAAATCAGCTGGATCTACGTATACGTGAATTGTGAGTTCCGATACAAATACGAGATATACAGGGTGTCCTATCTTAACTTGGCCAATTGAATATCTTGAAAACGAAGCAATTTAAGAAAAAATATTTCAGACACTAGTTACAGGTTTTCAATAAGGACATTCAATGATGTTGAGAGCTTTGAATTTTTATGGAGTTCTACGGAGGTTTATGGGGTAATTTTTCTTTTCTGAATAATTACCACTATTTTCTGACGATGATTCATAGTATACAGAAAAAGATACAATATTTTTCTGAAGAACTTTTTTTTCTGAAAGTTTTTTAGGAATAAAAAAAATATGAGGTCAAAGATAAAAATATCGGGAGTAAAGGGTTTTTCATTTTTATTGATTAATCATGGCAAGTCATTTTCAAAATTCATGAATCACTTCAAGAATCTTGTCACATTATTAGTTCTGAGTTTATTATTTCATGATGAGAAATTAAACACTAGGGCAAAGAGGTACATACGAAAGTATTATATTTTTTTCTGAAGACTACCAAGCCGCACTAAAGAATAGAAAATTCCATTCGAAACACAAAAATTACCCCATGAAACGTGACGAATATTCAAAACTCATAGTACCCCTTGGAATCCTATAACTTTTTTTCCTGGATATTTTTTTGGAAATCATTTAGTTTTAGAGATATTCGACTGACTATAAATTAGAATAGAACACCCTGTATAATAACATCGACTTTTGGCGGATGTTGTTGAAAGTCGAGCTTCATACGCACTGAGCTTAGTTCTCGTGTGTGATTTTCTACTGTCCCATTGCAAGACGTTTTAACATTGTATCCGTTATCTAAAATAAATAATTCATTCATTCAGCTTCGAGACCATTCACTTTTGACGAAACCGAAACTCGGGTTATTAGGGGTTGGATTGGAGAACCTATAGTCATACCATGTCGAACAACGTCACCCGACCTGCCAGTGATACTTTTTCGCAAGTTTGTCGTAAGTTCATGAGTAAATATACCGACGTCAAATTAAGACTGAACTCCCTTCCGCTTGTCCAATGAATATAAAATCCTTGCTTGCTACAAACTAGGCATTTTAACTGAATATATGACTGCATAAATTATCTACAGGAGATCTGGCAGCGGGAAGAAGCAGATTATGATCCAAAAATTGGATTCATCACGAACGACGTCCGTGTTGGACGGGGCTTACATAATTATCGATGTGAAATTAGTGGGGCTGATGATATGAATGCGCCCGATCGGAACACATATTCTTTATACTTTGAAAATAAAAGTAATAATTTTAAAGCTCAGCATCTTCTCATCTGAACCTCGGAATTGGAAATTACCTTTTTTTATTTCATTCTTTCCACTTTTAATTTCTGTCATTATATCACTAAAATTATATCATTGATTGGGAGTACCCCAAATGAGCTAAATTGATGTCGATTGTTTTGTTTTATACAGTCCCGTTGGATCCTGTCATCGAAGAAGATACAATTGGCCATGTGGTTCAGGGAGAGGAACTGACTTTAACTTGCACTGTGAAAGTGCCTAGGGGAGCGAAGATTCTTCCGAATTGGATAGTACCGAGTTCAGTCCTAGTAAGTTTCAGCGATACCAATACAGTAGAACTTACGTTATTTCTTGTGAAAATGAACAAATAGAGGTTTTCAAGTATAAATGGGCAATTGGTTACGTGGCAATTAATCGTTGCCTCTACCCTCAGAATGGCCACAAGTGCTATACCGCATTGTACAGTATGTAGATCATCATTTTAAACCACCATTCTCTATTTTTATGGCTTAGTTAAAACTCTTATCAAAGAAAATTAGACTCATTGTCAGTCTGATATATTCCTCAAATTTTCACTCTCATCATACAGCTACAAAATACAGCCTAACATTTCAGAAACATTAAGTATCTGGTTCTTTCCAAGATTTGATTATTCCCAACGAACATATAAAATTGTATGATTCTAAATTTGAATACTCTGATTGAGAGAATGCGATTGATAACTCGTTTCCACCAGGAGAGATTACACCACCCCGAGATTTCAACACAGTTACTTTACAAAATAACTGATGCACCCCCGGTTGATGATTGGAAGATGAAGTTAACAGTAAAAAATATTTCGAAAACTGATGGCGGGAAATACTATTGTATCGCTATTGACAGATATGGTGATACAATTAAATCATCGGTAGAAATCAAAGTTTCGGGTAAGCACAAGGAATATCATACTTTTTCCAACGAGTGCAACTCATGTTGCACTTCGAGTTTGCTTTCTGTTTGATTGGTCAGATGAGAGCAACGTATACATCAAGTTCAAACAGGATACCTATAATTTGATATTTATTCAGATTTCATACACGCGTTCATCAATGTGAGCATGAAGAGTGAGAGAAGCATTTCGAAATACGAGGACGGATCTGCCGAGTGGGATATTGCAATCGACACGTATCCTCAGATAGAAGAATTGTATTGGTAAGTCTATCCTCAATCCCACACATTCTTGTAGCGTGCCCACTTCAACTGGACAGGTATATCAGAAATCGTCCGTAGTCGATTTTTATGGACATCGCCATATTCTTAATATCGTTACAAATGTTTTATTTCAAATTTATACATTTTTTCGACACATTCGTAATTTATTAGCCCAAGATACCCTTAAAAATGATGTTCCGTCAAGATTATCCTATTCAAATGGTACAACGTTTGTCATGATTCCTGAAAACAGTGCCTGTAGCCCGGGTGCACACAATGTCCAAGGTTTCGGCAATTCATTTCTTACAAATTAGCGTTGCCATCAGAATAACATTCTGAAACCTTCATTGTGAATTAAAAATTAATTGTCAGGTTTTATTTTTCGGTTTGTCTATGATACAAAATTTATATCGTGCTCCTGTTCGCAAACTATTTGACTATTCGATTATAGTTTCGTTTTTAAGACCACACTGTCAGACGAAATTCTTACAGGTCCACCCCGGATGGAATTCGAATAAACGATACCGGAGAAGATTCAAAATACGAATACTGGCGACGATCAAGAACGTACCATTCCTTCTTCATATTGAATTTAGATATTGAGGACAGTGGTAATTATACGATTCACATTTCCACTTCGTGCAACAAGACGAGCTTCACACTCCCACTCACAGTCCTAAGTGAGATATTTATATCAGTTATACTTAGATAGTTTGATACTTGATGTACTTTTCATACGATTGATCTTGTTTAATATATTTCCAATTACTCTACAGAAAGAATACCCGTAGTTTTTATGGGGAATTTTGAGCCTTACTTCACTCCGGGCCAATCTGCGGAAGTTGAATGTTTTATAGATAGTAAATACTTACCTAATGTAACATGGAGTTATAAGGAATACCCTGACTTTCTTTCGGAAGAAAATATTGTGTACAGATCTTTTTCGGCAAGTACTGATAAAGAATCATTCCCTTGGAGCTAATTGTAAGTGTACTAATTTGAAAATTTCCGTATACAGAATATTCCCAGTGAAAAAATGGAAATCTTTAATGGTGAATCCGAATTTTTCGTACACAGCCGTTTAAACATAACAATCAATATGACAGGTGAACTGGTATGCAGCGGATGTGATGCAAATGGTTGCGCTGAAGCTACCAAACAAATCTTTGTTTCAGGTAAGTACATACCTACAACGCGCAATAATTTCTAAGGTCTTGTCATTAGTTTCATCGAACGATGAACTGTCAATAAGTATCAAAGTTACAATACGGTTTTTCGACAAATTAATGATGATAACTGTATAAAAATTTAGATGTAGCTGGACGTTTTCGTGTGGTTGGACCAGACGCAGTCACAGAAGGTGATGATGTGAATCTGACGTGTAGCGCCTCTCTTTACGACTTTATCGGCATAATGACTTGGGCCAAGTCAGGAGTATCGTCAGAAAGTTAGATTTTTTATGTACTTTCAGGCTCTCGTAAATCTTGTAGTCTTACAATAGAACGTCGACTAAGAGGGTGCATTTAACAATTTCTTTAAAATTTATGAAAATATTTTCTAGTCTTCATTTCGATGAACACATACGTTCAGCAGAAGACCCAAACAAAATTCACATTACAATCGGTACTTCGAATGCGCAACGTACACATCTACGACAGTGGAATTTACGAATGTCGAGCCATAAATAGGAATCACTCCCGCGAAACGATGTTACATGAATTGATAGTAACGGGTAGGTTTATGAAAATATTTTTTTAATTGATTAACAAAAGTTTGATATTTTACACGCTTGGATTAATCGTTCGTATTTACTGGCTGTTGCAGAAGCGTTACCGCCACGGTTTACTGGTCTTAGTAGAAATAACTCAGAGATTCTTTTAGATCTAAGAACAGATAAAACCAAAACTTTGTTACTAGAATGTTTGGTTGACGGAAGGCCAACACCCAAAGTCACCTGGTGGAAGGTAAGCTAGCATCCAATGCATGAAAAATTATGCAGATTCTGATATCCAAAATAACAGTTTTGATACAGTAACCGTTACGTACACCATCACGATCGCGTTTTCCCGCCGTAAAGTTGAACTTTTCGGACCATATCAAAAAATCATGCTCGCAGAACGGCCGCACAACTTTCTGGCCTTGTGTGGATCTTGTGGTCCTCCGAGGATCTGATGATCCACGCTCGGCCGTAAAAGTGGACTTTAAGACCTTGGTCCGAAAACTACTATTCCTTATCATTTTGTTGAAAGAGTTCAGCTTATGAACCCAAAAATGTTAAATGATGTGATTTCTCAGATGATCTTATTCAGTAGGACTGAACATTCTGACAATCTAGAATCAACTGTCACTGCGAGATTAGAAACATGTCTATTCTTCTGTTGAAATTTAGAATGACAAAATACTCATTGAAGGCGACCGGCACAAACTATCGCAGCACAATTCTGTACTTGACATTGAAAACGTTACCGAATCCGACGGTGGAAGTTACACTTGTCACGCAACAAACCGTTTTGGCGAGGTCCGGAAACACACTAATATCAAAATCGCAGGTAAGTATTTTCGATCACCGCATACGCACTAGGTTTTAAAAACGTGTCAGTCATTGCGCAACTCTAGCGCATTCCATCATCTCGCAATCTATACATAGTAAAGTCCAAAATCGGATGTCCGATGATGCTATATCCAGGTTCAGATCGTCAGTCTATACCGAGGACCCGCGCTTTGTAAATTTCGTGCCACAGCTTGTCTACGCAGTAGAATACGAGGCCAATGATGACACTTCTAAGCCAGCGTAGCGAGTAAAGAACAATTGCCAGATAGTTGAGAATGAAATCACAATTTGTCGCTTTGCTCAAGAACTGATCATATCATGAAGAAGGTCTTATCAATCAAGCCGAGTAAATAAATATTATACTTATTGACTCGGCTTGATTGACAAGACCTTCTTCATGATAACTTATAACTCGAGTGACAACTTCAACATGTCTATAATTGATCATATCGTCATCTTCTTTATAGGATCAGAGACGCATGTTGCAATATGGCCAATTGCAAGCGTTGCTACTGTTTCATTCCTCATTGTAGTCGCCTGGATGAGTTACCGAAAGCGGCACGAAATGGTATGCAAAAATTATTGGGCGTGACACGGCCGTTAGATTACCGATTCAGGGATATAAAGAAGACTCTGTTTCAGGCATCACGGCGAAGGTTCATGGAAGCGACTCTCCAACGTTTTAACGCCGGCGCTCTGGATTGTCTAGATCCGGAATTAAACATGGCCGAACAAGCCGAGCGTTTACCGTACAACAAGAAATGGGAATTTCCACGAGAGCTACTGAAACTTGGTATCAAACTTAGTGTCGCTTCTGTATACACTCAGTGAAATTCTTTCGATCACATGACACCGCGTGACAGACAAGTTCGATATATATTTTCTCGTTTTTAATGATTGAAGTTTGCATAAATCTGACGAGTCATTTGTTGATACTTTTGAAAGTTTGATGACAAGGATTGAGAAGAATTTCGTCATTCGTAGTTCTCTCTAATATACACGACGATGCTTTTAGAGTAGATATCTAACGATTGACTGACAAATATTTGAATTGACCGCTTCACGGGTGAAGGACGTGATGTATAATCATAACTGGAGGTCGGTTTCACATATTTTCACCCTACTTTACAGGTAAGGAGCTAGGAAGTGGTGCCTTCGGCATCGTGAGAATGGCGGAAGCGAAATCGATTTGTAAATCCGAGGCTGTTACAACAGTCGCGGTGAAAATAGTCCGATCAACAGCGAACTTGAACCATATGACGGCCCTTCAACGCGAGCTGAAAATTCTTGCCTACCTCGGCAAGCACCTCAACGTTGTCAACCTCCTGGGTGCTTGCACCAAACACGTCTCTTTCGGTGAGTCTTGCTACGGATAATCATTGATATCAGTCAACCGCAGTTCGTACCAAATTGTACTGAATAATACACCACTGGGTTTGAACAGGTCAACTCTTTGTCATCGTCGAGTTCTGCCGCTTCGGCAACCTACGCGACTATTTGGTGCGCCGTAGATCCGATTTCGTCAACCAAGCTACCAACGTCGGTGAGGATATCGATGCAGGTTCCAACGATGGTGGGGATTTTGATACTGCGAATGATAATAGGTGAGCGATCATTGCACAATGGTCGGTGGATCATCGATCTTTTTAACTCATAGCACTTTATTCCTGTTCATTGTAGGTGAATACGAAACTCACCCAATGACTAGAAACAATTTGACTGTGAGAAAACGTGAGAAATATTGTTCTATCCAAATTGCTTGTCAATTTTTCACTTCCATCCGCAGCGTTAGCAAAGTGAGCTGTGACATGAGTACTCCGAGTGCAGTCTTCCGTCGTAGCACAGATTCCACAGACCGGAGTACAGGAGTAAACGACCGTGTTCCTGGACAAGATCCACTCGAAGAAGCTCAACGAAACAATTACCAGGGGGATTTTACAAATGAGAACTTGGAGCCTATATCCACGCGAGACTTATTGTGTTGGGCGTGGCAAGTGGCGCGTGGTATGAAGTTTCTCGGCCTAAGAAGGGTGAGTGGCATTCTGTGACTGTACTTTCATCGTTACGACTATTCTTATTGTAAATCATTATCCATGCATTTGATCGAATTCAGAGTCTAACGTCTATTTTGCACGCGCACTCTGACACGTATGCATGTACTTTAGTTGAAAGATCAAGGATCCTTAGTTAAAGTCTAACGATATAGTCAACCATGACTCGTGTTTCAGGTATTGCACGGTGACTTGGCGGCTAGAAACATCCTGCTCGCAGATCACAACGTCGTTAAGATATGCGATTTTGGAATGGCGAGGACCCTCTTTGCCGACGATAATTATCAACAGAAAGGGAACGACCCTCTTCCTTATAAATGGATGGCGATCGAGTCTCTGAAAGATCGCGTTTTCTCGGTACACTCCGATGTCTGGTCCTACGGGGTAGTGTTGTGGGAATTCTACAGCCTCGCCAAGACTCCCTATTCTGGGATAAGACCCGAAACTCTTTACGAGAAACTGGCCGAGGGTTTCCGCATGGCGCGGCCTGAACACGCAACCCTGGAAATGTGGGTATATGTATAAATATACAGCTTTAATTTCAGCCAGTTCACCTTGTCGTTAATTATGATATTCGTGTCAGATACCAAATTATGCTGCATTGCTGGAATGCCGTACCGTTTCAGCGTCCATCCTTTGACAAGCTTATTGAGAACATTGGGCATCTACTGGAGGACAGTGTGAAGACGGTAAGCCGCATCATTCTGTATCATGTTCGCTAACTTCTGGACCCTGATTTGTATCAGAGTATTTAACGTTCATCATCGAATCCCGTTGAATTCATCCCATTTGAGATTTGGAATCGTTCGCTATTGAACAGTCGAGCAAAGTACAGGTTGAGTGTTCAAATAAATTCATCAATGTTTCTCATGAGGCAATATATTTCAGCATTACTTCGATCTGAACGCGCCGTACGTTCGGATGATGGCCGATGCTTTGAAAAATGGAGAACCAGATTTCCTGACAATGAGTACATCAGAAGTCATACTAAAACCGAACGAACAATCCCAGGCATGAGGCCGATGATCTTCCGGTTTAACTTTGTTTACCTTCCGATCTGGATGAAAGCGCATCTCCTTGGAGACGGTGATCACACGTCGTTGTTCTTTTGTGCAACGATCAGAGAGATACAGAATTAGAACTAACCGAAACTATATATTAATCGGACTGAGTGATCGCACAATACTTTTGTAACTCTAAAATAAATACTCGAAAAATTTTTCACTGTTAAACTACAGATTTTGCGATCGATTACTCGATTACTTCCCTTCACTCTGCACCATACTTGAATATCTGCTAATTCGTTCGCATTAAATTGCAAATAAAAACTGAGTTGTTTTTCGAACATCCCCGATCGATTGTACAATGAAAACGGAGATTTCAATATTTATAAGGTCCAGCTTGATATCCTGCTGTTGGCAATAGTGGTCTCGTAATTTAGATAACAGGCTACACAAGAGCAAAAACTGAGCTGGGTGATCAAAGGCACACGCGAAAGCAATTCACAGCTTCTCCAGTTCAAGAATCCCAAACGAAAACGCCTTTTTTGCTCATTTTTATTCACAGATAGGTATCTGAATTTGACGAAGGACGTTTTTCGTTTGTGATTTTTTTCCTGAAACAGCGTTGTGACACGTTTTAGTGGTCGTTCGCGTCTACCTTCGACTAAATTTTTGAGCTCTACTTGGAATCCAAAAAGTCTGCGGAAAATCAATTTAACGATTAATTTTGATTCCGACTCAGAATCGTTTTGTTGATCAGTTGGCAAAACTTTCCAGTAGCGTTGAAGGGCTATAGATTAACATCAAAATCACAAAGCCCGTCTGAATTCTGGGCTCTGGAAGCCCAAATCAGACTTTCTCTAATCAATTTTAAAATTGTTTGATGTTCGTGGTTTTTCGCTTTCATTAAAAACTCGAGACCAGTCCCGGATTCACGACACATAGTCAGGTTAAGCTACAGTCTTGACTCCGTCCTGCATCAACAACTTTTTTTTTTCTATGCGTCAGCCTGATTTAGGTACTTTAGAACTCAAAATTGAGAATAAAGAATGAACAATCGAGTCTTCCTTCCGCGTCTGCTTTAGTCTTCGTACGAAAAGTTACGTAAATTTTGTAATATTTTTTCTAAGTTTTTCTGTATTCTATGTGACTTCTGCTTATTATATTTATTTCGTTTTTCTCTTATGAGTAGTGAAAACCTTTTTTTGAAGAATCGTGACGACAATCTGAGGTTGTAGTAATTCAAAAGACTCTGTAAAATTTCACGGAATGAATTTACGAAATGTTGTTCCCGGTGAAAAAGTTTCACATCATTCTACGGGCTCGAAAAATTATAAATAATCCAATTTCATATAGGGGCAACGAAAACTTAGTCTTGAAAAAATTTAAATGAGACCGAAGAAGTTGAATGGATTTTTCGGAGACGCCGTGAAAAGTGCGGAATAAGCCTGAGTCTGAAATGAATTTCACAAATTCTACATCACGTCAGTATAACAGAAATAATTATTGCTGTTGAATTTGATGGGATTTCTTCCGTTTCGACTAAGTTAGTGTCTGTATACGTATAATCTTTCCAACAGTCGAATAGTTATGAAATCTTACCTTATTGAGACGAATCTCAGACACTTACACAAACAGATACTAACAGGACTAAACAAAATAACAGAAGTAAACGATACGATTAAGATTCAGGTATGACGCAACATCTTCTAGGTAATGGCCGTTAACGAAAACATGTCTGTATTATACGTTTGCAAAACGAGAAGTGAAGGAGGAATTGACTGGGGTGATGTAGACCATTCTTATTGGTGGAAGTAATTTCGTAAGTCTAGATGGCAGTGGCGGTTTCGCCCAGGGTGTCTAGGTGGGCCTTGCAGGGCCTTGCAGAACTCCGAGCTTTCGCCAAGCAGTGGCAGATGGCAGGGGAATGTCATGGATACCCTAGACGGTGGTGTGTCTTCATAATTCCGGGTGGCGAGGCCAGATCTTTGATTGTTTTGGGTCGAGTTACCCCACATCTTAGGAGTAGTAGGTGCAGCGCGCTTCCAGGCGTACCTCAGGAACTGAAGTTCTTGCCTGTCTCGACTACTGACTCGGAGAACCTCAGATATCCCACCAGGCTTTGTTCTCAGAACATCCCCCGTTGGATAAGTCCATTGTCCGGTGCGTTAGAGAGTGAGAGGAAAAAAATTATAGGAATTAGAACAGAACTTAGGAATTAAATAGGGAAACTTTGGAGCTTGAGCTTGCGATGACTTCTCGTTTATTAATTGACTTGGTTATTTGCGGGGTCACTATCATCCGGGGAGGAATGAATTGTCATTTACGAGGCAATACACTTACCTCATTACAATGTATATATGTCGCAACAAGAACCTGGAAAAGCGTTTCGATATCTAACCTTTGAAATTGTCAAAAACAGCATTTTCTCGAAATTTCAACATCGATGTGGCAGCAGTAAAAAAAATCATGCGGGCTTCAGCTTGTGCGAGAGCGATTTTTCTATGAACAGGAACAAAAATATCGATGAGCAATGCTGGAATAGTTATTTTCGATATGCTGGGCGCAAAGAATTATCATAAAATTTCAAAATTTTTGAAAAGGGTCAGACTTTTTGATAGGTCGAGTTGAGATGGGATTCCCCATATAATACACTTAGCGATGTTGATTCTGAAACGGCTATTTGGACAGCTCCCCAAACAGCCAATCGGTGCTCTGGACTACAGCGATTCTTACGTGCCGATTGGCTGTTTCGGAAGAGGTTTCCACGCCAAATCACCAAGTCTGCGACCTTGACCATTTTAGATTCTGCTGATTTTAATATGTTTCGTAGTCCTCACCCCACAAGCAACCAAAATACATTTTTTTCTATCGGTACCTACATTTTTTGTAAAATTAATTATTTAAGCTATTTCAAAAATCCCTCATAAACTTTAATGTATATCACATATGATATAATATACATAGAACTATTATTCAGGGTGTCCCATTTCAAAAAAAGCATTGAAATAAATCGAAAGGTGAGAAAAACACGCTAGTTTGTTATCCATATGAAGGATTTTTTGTCAACTACCAGCTACAGTTTTTATGAATTCCATTGAGTGATGTACACCCACAATATGTAGTTGATTCTATCGCCGCCGAAATAGACAACCGAGGGTACATCTTGTTTTGAGTGGGTAATACTCCAGCAAGGAGACCACATGGTAGTTGCATTTTTCTAATTTTTGATACCTATTGTACGTGAAGTCTAAACCTCGAATCAATTCCTCAAAGCAGTTCGATGCGCTCCTCAGTAATTTCCGATGAAATTGACTTAGAAGTTGTTCGAGTTCTTTATCAGTACATACTAGACGTAAATCAGTGTTAACAAAGAGCGTGGCTCAGCTGGTCGAGTGCGTACATCGCTGGTTCAAATCTTTCTGCAGCGTGAATTTTTTTTCTACTTCTTTCTTCCTTCCTTTTATTACTCTTCACTCGAAAATTCTTGGGACGGAAATGAAAAACGTCTTACAAGAAGTCTAATACTTTTTCATCTCAGACTTTCGGAAGGAAAACAAATTTTTCAGAATGTGAATGAAGTTGGTTTTTTGATCGAGGTGTTGAAGAAAAAATACGATTGTAAAACTACAGCATTTATAATGTTTACGAATCGTGACGACAGTTAGTGGTTTTCCTGTTACTCTTTCTAATAATGATTGATTGACTGATAAGAGAACGTAATTCATATGTCATTATTGGAATTCTGTTTGCACATATTTTCACACCTCCTTACAGTTAAGGAGCTAAGGAGCAGTACCTTTGGTGTCATGAAAATGGCGGAGGCAAAATCGATTCCTCAATCTCAGGCTGTTACAACAGTCGCGGTGAAGGTGGTCCAATCGACAGCGAACTTGAATCACATGACGGCCCTTCAACGTGAGCTGAAGATTCTGGCCTACCTCGACAAGCAATTCAACGTTATCAACCTCCTGGGTGCTTGTACCAACTACGTCTCTTTCCGTGAGTTTTGCTACGGATAATCATTGATATCAGTCAGATTCTTATTCGTTATCAGATCAGAGATTCTTATTCGTTTGCTATCGTGCAGTCCAGTAAATTACGGGTCAAGTGTTCGAATAAACTTTTCCATGTTTCTCATGAAACGATATATTCCAGGATTACTTCAATTTGAACGTGCCGTACGTCCAACTGACGGCCAATGCTTTGGAAAATGGAGATTCTTCGACAATGAGTACATCAGAAGTCATACTAAATCCAAATCAACAATCCCAGACATTAGGAAGATGGTCTTTCGAGCTGAAACGTTGCCTAAAGCCAAACTCTAGAGATCAAGAGTAGTCAATGAGACCTTTTCTCAAAACTGTATATATTTCGCAAATTCCACTATTTTGACAATCCTGACAGTTTGCAATATTAAAGATCTGATCGGTCACGTGATATCTCGACGATCTCGAAGATTTTTATCAAGGTTCTGATTTGTATGGGATGTAGTTATACACATACAAAGGTTCCATCTCGGGGCTACTTGAGCGAACTGGTATAGTCTAGCTGATTTTTTATTAAATCTATCAATAATTCTTATATTCATCACACTACTGTAGATTGAAAATTATTAGTAAGTGCAATAACATAATATTAATTGTTATTGAGATTTAAGGTCTTATAACAAGGAAAATTTCATACCTTCGACTTCGGAGTTTTTCAACTCATCAGTGTGAATGATTGTGGTGGGATTCCTTAATGGTTCCTTAAATTCCTGGCCGGTTATTTACCTACCCTAAATTCTACGCATTTTCTAATGTGCTGATTTATGTAGATACATTCGATTTCAGATAAAATTTGACGATCATATTTACTCAGTGGATATTTTTTCGTTTTATTTTACATGATAGATATTAATAGTCAACACCCATGATAAAGCATGATGTATTTTGAACGGGATTTAAAACTGTCAATTTAAGATAGTTCCAACTTTTGCTGAGTGCCTAGACCGACAGGACAAGCTGTCAGCGCTGTAGGTAAGCTGTTGTCATCACGCTCAAGTTTTAAGGGGCAGCCGCTTAAAGGGCAGCACAGTCGAAATCTAGTGAATAGTTTCAAAAGCTACCGTCAGGTTCGAATATCGAAAATGTGATTTACTCAAGTTGGTGAGACTGTGACGAAGCAAAACTAGTGATTAAACGTCATAACATCGAGCAGAAAACGCGAGTGTAACGAAAATTGTAGGCTAAAATAAAGAAGAAAAGAGATTAAAAAAACATATATAAATAATAATCATCTCTATTTTCAAAGGTGTATACAATGTATACAATACATTTATCTATAAATTTGAAAAACGAAGCGATTAACTTGTGACAAAGAGAGTAAAGAAAACAAAGAAAAAAAAATAAATAAATAAATATACAGAGAAAGTTAACTCAATTAAGAAAGGTCACAGGTTAAGAAAACAAAGAATAAAAAAAAAAAATCTCTGAAATAGATAAGAAAGAGATATACATATACAAAAGCCAAACTTAACTTGAACGAAGACATACATATACCTATAAACGTTTCTAACAAAAATCGGAATATCAATGTATAATATAACCACAGGTTGAAACGTTACGAGCTAAATATACAGGTGAAAATAATTGCGCTAGGGAAATATATACATATATCTCATTGCATTGTTGTAATCGGAATAAAAATATATACATATATAATAATAATCGGAGTATTTCAACAAAATGGCCGACACTTGGAAACAAAGCGTAATATGCCGGTAAGAAAAATCAATTTATTAAACTTCGAGGGTCTTAATCCAACCTTTATTAACTCTCATAATGTCGAGGAAACTCCTTGACAATCTATTACGATCCGTAATGATCAAATCCTCGGTTCTGTTGGGTCGAAAAACTACATCAAACATCAACATTATAATCTTCCTATCTTTCTCTCTCTCAGTCGCTCACTCACTCGATCTCTCTCTTTCGTTCTATCTAGTTATACACGCTGAGTAAATATTGACATGGCCGTTACAACTCGCTACCTAGATTGTTACGTGCTGGCATTATTATGATTATGACAATGATTGTTTATTTATTCATTTGTTTCTTAGATTTATTTAAGTTCATTATCAGGTTTGCAGACAGTACGTTGTGATTTGACTATAAATATGTATATTAACAGGTTTTAAAGCGATGATTTTTCGAGATGATTAATTAATTAAACAACTATCATCGCGTGTAGTTTTTTTTTTTTAGGACAATACTTGAATATTGAACAGATTAAATTTGTAGAAATATTTTATATATAAATACTAAGATGACTCGATGCTGAGCAATGTATCCGTAACCATTATTAATTGATATCAATATCATAGATCCATGCCTTGTCCTTATCATCTTTATGTATGTACCTACATATCAATTTTAATAGACTCTCTTTTACTCTTTTTTTTGTATCTGATATTATTTTCTTTTTACAATCTCTTATGTCCGGAAATGATTTTTTTTTAAATATTAAACAAAAAAAAAACTCCAATTATTATTAACGATTGAATAAACTAACGTCGATTAGATAGATTTAGTTAATAAGCCGCAGCATTTTTTATTTTTTGTTTGGAATCATTAGTGTAAATACGAATTGTATATTGAATAATAAGAACGAGGTTAATGTAAAACAAATTAACGAGAAACTTGGATGTAACAATGATTTCGATATTAAGTTAAAATGGATTTTCCACAAATTGTGTTGCATAGAAAAATTATTCATTGAAATGAATATCAGATATATTTCGTCTTCAAATCAATTTTTGAAATTATTAAGTGAGAATTTCTTATCACATAATCTTTGGCTCTTAAAAATACATTAACATGTTTCCTGTAGCTATAAATATATTAATATTATTATCCTATATGAAGGCACTTTAAATTCATTGCTACATGTCGTAATTACCACAGTTAATCACTAACGTGATGACGGACTGTATTACTTAATCTAATATTAATGAACAATGTCGTTTTTTCTTCTCATATTAAGTGAATGGAAATCAGCAAATTACTTCTTCACACGAATCTTTTATTCAATTCGTTTGGCTCCGGTTTCTTGTACATTCGATACACAAGTTCCTTTACTTTTAATTAATTATTACATGCTTCTGTATAATAAGAAAAAAGCAACAATGTTAATATGCTTGTCTTTATGTAAAAGCGGTTTTAATCAAATTCCATGAAACCGGAGTAGATTGCAATTTAAACTATGCCGATCAAAAGTCTCCATGGGTCAAACCCTCTAAAGTTGAAGGATTTCAAGATATTTAATTATAAAGTTCAAATAACTTCGTTAATAACGATGAATAACTTGGAAACAATTAGATTCATTGTAAAAGACCAGGAGATCTGTTTAATAAAGCGTTCAATTTTGAACAAAAGTAGCTATGCAAAATTTTTTCAAGTAGATTCGTTCTTGAAATATAAAAATCGACAAGTGCCACCAGAACACTTCCCATGTGTTTCAAATGGAAAATAAAAAATAGCAACGAACGACGTCTGAATATTAATTTTAAAAGCTGAGTTTTCTTGAGGCTCGTTATTTGATCATGAAGATCAAGATTTCGAGAGTAACTTGAAAATAAAAAAATAGTTGGCTTAATTGGCTCACCTTAATATGTATGTACATTATATGCGTGGTGGAAACATGACAGCTTCAGCTTTTGAACTTTATACCTCAATATATTGGAAACCCTTAACTGCAGGGGGTTTGGCCCATGGAGACTCTTAATCAGCATGGTTTAAATTCCAACATACTCCAGCTCCATGGAATTTGACTGAAACCGTTTTTACATAAGGATAGATGCTGGCTCTTTGTTAAGTTAACTTTCTAGTGAAGTATGTTTATCACAAACTACTTAAATAAGGCAACTTCATTACTTTGTTCTATACTCTACTGCCTCAATACCTCTCCTGTACTTCCTTATTCTTCTTTTTCTTTTACTCGGTGCTTTTTTTTTAACAAACAGACCCAAACGACATAAAAGTCGAATATCCATTGACCTTGTTAATGTAATTGAAGGTATTTCGTGAACGGAATTTGTCGAGAAGGAAGTAACTGTAGATACCAGCATGTAGCAGACACTAGAGAAGATTCAGGGCCCGTTTCAATCGGAGAACAACAAGCTGGTAATAACAGTAATCAAACCAGCAGTACAGGAATTTGCCGGTTCTTCAAACAAGGCTCTTGCAAGTTTGGAGGTCGATGTAGATTCGGACATTCAGAAACTACAGACGAATCAAATACCGAAAATAACACTGCAAGCACATCCTCATCAAATAACAAAGACTCAACTAGTACAACAATTCCGGAAAGCTCAGAAGACGAGTGGGTATATTTTACAGAGAAGAGATTTAAACCGTTTTGTCTATTTCAGTTGTTTCAAAGAAAACAAACTCCAAAGAACCTTCCTTCACGAAAAATATAAATTCAGATGAAAATTTTGGAAGATAATAAAAAAAAGAACGCCTTTTTTGTGCTATAATTCAACTTTTTTTTAACCATAAACAAAGTTTTTATTGATTTAAATCCAATATTCATTATTTAAAGTCTGTTTTCTTCGATCAAAATTGACTTTTTGAGATTAAATATCCAATTTCTGTTTAAGATCCGATTTTCATTGTTCTCAGTCCCATTTCTTCTTCTATTCAATTTCCTTGTTCCTCCAAATTTCTAACAACCTCCTATTTCTCTTAAAAAATACTTTTATACCTGATATTATTTTTCTGATCTCAAAACTAGTTCCAAAGATTCTAAAACCTTCTTATTTTGCGTCTAACAGCAGCATGGAGGACATCCGAAGAGCAGAAGAATGGGTAAAAGCCCCAGAATTCGTTCCTTCGTCATTGCCAGCAGCCTCAGCATCTTCTTCAACGATCGAAGACACAGCCAGTGCCTCAGCAACGACATCAACCCCTATCTCCTACGCACAAGCATTAAACCCCCACGGCCAGACCTCAAATCCTGCTTCCGAACCGCTCTGCCCTTACGCAGAAGCCAGCGGAGTCTGCAAGAAAACAAACTGCACATATTTGCACGGAGATATGTGCGAGCTGTGCGGAAGGGCCGCGCTACATCCGCACAACGAAGAACACAGAAAAAAACACACAAATGTATGTAAAAATTCTATTTTTTCTTTGTTTATTAGCAAAGATTTTGAATATTAGTTTTAAATTTGCAGTTTTTAATCACCGTTTTTTACAGGCCTGCGTTAAACAGCACGAAGTCGATATGGAATTGTCATTTGCCATTCAAAGAAGCAGGGAAAAATCGTGCGGCGTATGCTTTGAAACAATAATGGAGAAATCATCTCGGGAACAGAGATTCGGTATATTACCAAACTGCAATCACTGTTTTTGTTTAACTTGCATAAGGAAATGGCGACAAGCCAAACAATTTGACAATAAAATAATCCGAGCTTGTCCGGAGTGCAGAGTTTCGTCAGACTTCGTTTGTCCCAGCATGTATTGGGTTGATACTAAAGAAGAGAAGGAGAAACTTATCACAGACTACAAAGAGGCGCTAAGGTGAATAAACTAAAAAGATAAATTTAGCGGTGATTAAATTCAAGAGAATTCAAAATTCAAGAGCTTACATACATCTTGATCAAGGGGCCTTCTTAGTGTAAACTATGTTGATCCTAAACTCTGTGGGTCTGATATTTTTTAAGTAATCTTGTGCACAGTATGGTGAAAGCTTATTAGCATGAAAATTTTAATGGTTATGCAATATCTTCGGGAAAGTAAATGCAAAATACTAAATATCAAGGTGTATATCGGCTCTTGAATTAATTATCAGAGAAAAACTACATAAGTAGTGTCGAAAGTATTAAATTTCAAAGTAAAAAGAACACCAAAGAATTTTCTTCGTATTAATCAATTTTTCTTTTTCTTCTCTTCCGTTTTTCTCCAGCATCAAGGACTGCAAGTACTTTAACAAGGGTCGTGGGAAGTGTCCGTTTGGAAACAAGTGCTTTTATCTACACGCATTGCCGGACGGTACTAAAACCGACGTCGGACCACCGGTAAGGCATCATCGCTACGCCGACGCAGACATTGATTTTCTACAAGTAAGTTTTATGCGGCGGTGGATAATTCGCGGTGAGATCTTTACTATGATCCACGTAAAATTCACCTCCCTACAAAACGATCTCAAAGATCAAAATGCTCGAGCGATTTCTTTTTTATTTTTTTGTTTTTAAACACATGTCTTCAGTTTTTATCATATTTTTCAATTTCAGGATCTAATTTACAAATTCAAAAGATTCTCTACGATTTTTTCAATCAAAAATTCAATTCTTTTCAACGAATTTTAAATTTTGTTCACAGATAATAATCTCGAATAATTTTTATCGCGATTATGTAAAACTAGAGGACTCTTAAATTTGAAATTTTAGAGAAACTATCGTGATGATTGAGAAGACAAAACAAGTAATCTTCTATCTTTGGAAACTATAAATATGAATACTTCTAAGTATTCTCAATGATTGTCATGAAATAACCTCCACTGTCCGTTGTCTTTGACTGAAAAAAAAATTTCGCCAAAATATTTACACGATTGGTAAAAAGTGTCTAAAAATGGCTGAAAACCTTTCGTAAATTCTCAAAACAGTTAAATAATTGTATAAATATTAATCTAATAAGAATTTTTAGTAATAAAATAATTTATTTTCTCCGAACAAATAAATAAGCCTGATATTGTCTCTCCGCAGCAGATGATCCTCTGGGATTTCCTCGACGAGCGAGACAGTCGTTGGATGTACAGTATCGACGACCTGGAAGAGATCGTAGCATTTTTCTCAGATTCAGAAGACTCTGATTGGTCAGAATACGAGTTATTCTTTGATTAGTAAATCGCAGTATAATTTTTTTAAATATTTACTGCTAAATCCTTGGGGGGTCTCGCCGTCCCGCGTTTAAGAAATCTATTAAATCTCTTTCGAATAAAATCACGCAGTTTTAGTTAAAAAAAATATAGTTCTCTATACCGCCCACCCGCCCGCGCGCTTCTCGTTTATTTTAATACATCCATCGATCTTTGAGTCTGTGTAAAAAAAAATTATACTGTTTTTCTCTTGATAACAGCGATTGTAGTTTATTAGTTGTTTCCATTAATTAGACTCAAAGCTCAATGGAGCGAATAAGATAAATGACGATAAAAAAAAAACCTACCTCTAAATTACGATTAAATTATTATTATTATTAATACTATAACTATTAATTGTTATCGAAGGAATTTCATAGGCATTACTTTATTACCTTGTTAGTTTTAGTGTGAATGTGAAAATGTATATGTATGTATTATTTCTTTAATCTTTGTTTTTTTTTTTTTTTTTTTTTTTTTTGAGGATAAGATATTAACATTTTTCTGCGTACGTTTGTGTATGTGTGTGTGTGTGTGTGTGTGTGTCTCCCTGCGTGTATATGAGGTAAAATTTTCACAGTATCTACAATGGGTAGGGAGAGAGTGAAAATAAGATGAAAAAAAAAAACATTTAGAGCTGGAAGAATACTGAAAAACAAATAACTAATTGAATAGAATAAAGTAAAAATAAACAAAAAAGAAGAAGATAAAAATTGATAGACGATATAAATATGTGATAGTTAGACAAGGCGGAGCCACGCCTGGAAACATTGCTACTGCCTTCGTTGGTATTGTTGCTGTATTTATTAAGATAGCTTTATGTACAGTGATTTATTAATTATTATTATTATCATTATATCCGGTTTAAAACGTATTAATGAACTAACTAACTAACTAACTAGAGATTATTAGGCTTGGGCCAGATGAGAGGCTTGAGTCCTCCTCCATAAATTTTGGTATTAATTAAAACGTACGTAAAATAGAAAAGATCGTTTGTTGTATTGTGTTATATTGTATATCCTGTTGATCATATAAAATCATTTCTGAATATTATTACATTTTAAAGATATTAAATTGTATCAATATTGCGGCTCGCTTTTGATAAATGAGGAAATTTTTAGTCGCCGACCAAATAACTGCTAATAATTAAAAGGCTTTTGGAAATAATATTCAATAAGAATAAAAATAGCTGATATAAAGATAAAGATTTGATTTAATTTGATTATTGGACTATCATTGTGAAAAAAATATATAATTATCTATTGTTTAAGAGAGAGAGAGGGAGAGAAAAAGCATCGGCCCATTCCTAATTGTTATAACTATTTTTACATCATCGCTATATATTAGACAGACTGTGAGACGATCGATGATATCATTTAGATTTTGGAATAATTAATGTGGTAAATCTAGGTGATAAATATTCGATCGGCTGTTGATTTAAACACAATAAATATGTTGTTAATTATAAAATAGAAGGAAAAGAAAAGAAAAGGAAAAAAAAAAATTAAAAAAAAAAAGTGAAAACAAAAAGAAATTCTTTAATGATGTTAGTAAGAGTGTACGTGTATAGTAGGTAATAATTAATATCTTTGATCCGCAAAGGAAAAATAGACGAATAAAAGAGGGAAAAGAAATAAGTAAAGATAAAGATAAAAGTGAAAAAAAAAAAAACCAAGAAGAAGATATTCTAAGCACATTTCCAAACTCTATTTAATTAATGAATTATTTTCTAAAAATAAATAATTTCTAAAGAAAGAAAAACAAGGATATAGGTAATATTATAGAAACGAATTATTATATATATATATATATATACAATAGATAAGCAGCTGCGGTTGGTTTTTAATTAAATAATATTTTATTTTACTTCATTTCATTATAATCATATCATTCTTCTTTTCACGATTAATAATTAATTAATTAATTGTATTGGAATAACGGTAATACGTAGTTAGGTAGTAATATTATTATTATTATTATTATTATTATTATTATTATTATTTTCTTCTTTTTTCTTTCTTTTTATTTTGTTATGTAAAATCAGAATTAACAATTTATTAGTCAATTAATTAAATGATGAGTAAGAAAAATACAACACCTTTGTTAAGTTAAAACGTTCAAACAATCTATAAATCTGTTTAAACATTTGCAATTATACTATTCAGGCCAGTTTACTTGTTGATTATTTAATTAATTAATACAATACTGTATTTTGTAGCTTAAAGAGAAAAAAGAAACAAAAAAAAAAAAACAATATCTTTACCTTAGCCCACAATGTATAATGACAAGGACAGGGCATGCGGTTCGGCGCTACGTTATAATATTAAGCGTCTTGTTTTATCATTTTATTATTATTATAATTATTATTAATATTAATGTTGTATTAAATGTTTAATTTCATCTCCCTGCATTGTAACGCGCTTAAAAAAAAAAAACAAAGAAGAGAAAAGAACATTTAAAAAAAATTAAAACAAATACAAATAGGATACCAATGTATAAAGTAATGATAATGAAAACAGAAAAGAAACAAAAAAAAAAGATATAAATATATTAATAATTATTATAGAATATAATAATTAATTAAAAGAAGGGGTAATAATTTCAAGACAGAAAACACAACAGAAAACAGAAAAGATATGTCTGGGAGTTTGTTTGGCTCCTCAGGTCAATCTACGTAGATAGTGATAATGTGTACATCGTTAGTGATCATTTTCTCAATTGAATATACGTTATAGTTATAGATACATACATACATAAGTCGAATATTATTATTAAAGAAGCTTAAAACGCCCAACTGCCAAGATATCAATTTAAAAACTGATCATCGCGTATAGGTATATACATATATAGGTATATATAGTTTTTAGGAAAATTCATAAAATTATCAAAACAAATAAAAATTGGTAATAAATATCATTTTATATCTAACAAAACCGCATCCATGACTTGATGCTAAGCAATCTGTCCGTATCCCTTATTAATTGATATCAGTATCGTAGATCCGTGCCTTGTCCTTACCGTCTATATGTATCGATTTTAATAGACTTTCTTTTATCCTGTTTTTTCTATCTAATATTATTTTCTTTTTACAATCTCTCTATGTCCGGAAAATATTTAAAAAAAAAATATTGAACAAAAAAAAAAAACCCTATTTATCATTGACGATTGAATAAACTAACGTCGATTAGATAGACTTAGTTAAAAAGCCGCTGCATTTTTGTTTTTTTTTTGGAATAATTAGTGTAAATACGAATTGTATATTGAATAATAAAAACGAGGTTGATATAAACCGAATTGACGACAAATTTGGATGAGAAAGTTAATTCGATATTTAAGTTAAAATGAATATTCCACAAATTATGTTATAGAAAAAGTTATTTATTGAAATAAATATCAGACATTTTGTTTCTTGTTTATTTTTGAACCAATTTTTTAAAAGTAATACGCGAGAATTTCTTTTCGCGTAGTCTTTGGTTCTTAAAAAGAAAAGAAAACGCAAAAATAAAGAAAAGAAAAAATTACAATAGGTAATATGTTTCCTCAACTATAAATATATTATTATCATTATTGTTATTAATTAATATTACTATCGTATGTGAAGGCACTTTAAATTCATTTACTACGTGTCTTAATTAAATTAACATCAATAATTACCACCGTAATGATAGACGATATTATTACTTTATCTAATATTAATGAACAATATCATATTATTTTTTCTTCTTATATTAAGTAAATATAAATCAGCAAATTTCCTTATTCAAACGAATCTATAAGACGGAACAATTCGTTTCTTTCCTTATTTTGTACATTAAATACATAAGTTTTTTTTACTTTTTTATCACTTATATGCTTTTGTCTAGAAAAAAAAAAGCAAACAACAACAATATCAAATTTGTTTATTTAACTTTCTAGTAAGGCGGGTTGTTCGTAAAATACTTAAATAAGGCAACTTTATTACTTATTTATTACTCTATGCTATACTATCTTCTTCATAGTACCAAAAATTCTTTGCCATAAACAAAATGAAACCAAAACTTTGAACACTATTCATTAATTAATTATCTACTAAAAATAAACTCCTATGAAATCCCACGCAATAATTAAACAAGGGTCGCACTTGATGCAGCTTCTTTCTCTGACACGTACCATTCCTCCCCGCCTTCCTCCGCTCTGTAATAAATAAAAACTCATCATATTCGAAAACTGAATAAACATAATCAAATCATTAATCCCCCGGATAAAATACCTCAGTGCATTGTATGGCTGGCAAGTCATCCTTTGTAAAGGTTGATAAATCCGTTTCTGAACCGGACTTGGCACCGAGCGTTCATCAACATTATCTAATCTCAATTCCTGACTCATTTGAATCATCATATTGACCCTAGGATCTTGTGGCAATTTATTTGAATTAATTCCTGCCGCTATTCCAACCGGACTTTGTGCCTGGCTATAAAGTGTAGGATTAAGGTTTTCATTCCTCTTTCTGTACTTAGTTGAGTACTTATAAAAGTCAGACATCTCAAAGGGCTTTGTGACTTCTCTGTAAGGCTGATATTTCCCAGCTTGAACAACCGTGCAATTTTTGGGTGACTCCAATCCCCTCTCGTTGTTATTATCAATCAATTTAGACTCTGCTGGTATCTCAAGTATCTTAGGAGGCTGATGATATCTGTTTTGCTGACTCCGTTGTTTATGTGGCTGTTGTTCCTCCGCAGCTATTTCCTTGGCTATATAATTCCTGCTTATTTTCTTGGGCGTTAAACCGCTTGGTGAAATCGCTGGACCTGAATCAAGGGAAGTTTCATACCATCCTTTCTCCTTGGTTTTTGAATTTGCACTATCGGCGCTGTCCTTGTCTTGCGATTCTTGAGATTGACCGGAATGCCAAGTCTCTACGCTGCCCAGAGACTGCGTTCTTAACAACATTCGACTCGGTGTTTGCGAAGGAATTTGTTCCTGCTGTGGAGGATTAAGAGGTACATTGTGCCGCGGTAATATAGACGTGCTTTTGCTCCCTGCTACAGTGTGATATCTCATTTGTTGGTCCGAATTTATACCAGCAGTTGTGTTAGCATGCTGAATAGTACTCCTCTTCCTTCTATCAAGACTACCGAATTTATCTACCGAAGTATCCTGGTCAGGGCACCAGACAATCTCATCTTCATATCTGATCCAGTAACCAGGAGGTTGATGAGGGTCGGTTGGCGGACCGTTATTCCTTGAAGAAACTCTACCGGATGGTATAACATCCCGTTGTTCTCTTCTCTGGAGAGATTGATGTTGATTTTTTAAAGGATTTTGGTAGTCAGGTGTGTGTGTGTATCGTCTACTGCTTGGATCACCATCGTGATAAAATTGGGGATTTGTTTGATGGTGATATCTGACTGTTTCACTATCCGGACTTTTGAACTCTGGATATTGCTGGTGGTTTTTTAATAGCTGTTGTTGTTGCTGTTGGGGTGGTAGTTGGTGAGGTCGATAACGAACCAGTCTCTCTTGCTCTGTGTAAGTGTTAGGCACTGGTCGGTAGTTTCTTTCAGTATCTAAATAGTGGCTCGGGTTAGTACGAGAACCTCCACTTCCGTGCGAGTATGTTCTGGCTCTGTATTGATCTGGGAGTATGTAGACGTTGTGATTGTCGTTCAGGTCGTTTGATACTAAGAGTTTTGGACTCTGTTGTTGACTCGGATGTTGGACTAACGGACGATTGTGGTTGTAGATTGGAGCTAATGGAATCTGCGGTGAGTCAACTTCGTGGTAACCAGTTCCTGGGTAGGTATTGTAGTTCTGTTCTTGGCCAAGCGGACTCAGGGACACACCACCCTCCTGCAGTAATCCTCGAGACGATTTTGAGGTCTTTTCGGTACCTGGAAGTTATAACAAAGGCGATTTTAGACCAAACCGATTAGGTATTAGGAAAGAGATTAATCACTCGTCAGTTTTGTTATACACCGAATTTCAATATTTGAGAAAAATAACCGAATTTTTAAAAGATTTTACAAGATTTCATAAAATCTGCGAAAGATCACAAAAAGATTTCAAATTATTTCATGAAATTTCAAGAGATTTCAACAAATTTTAGAGATTCCAAGAGATTTTAAAAGATTTCAAGAGATTTTCAATAATTTCATAGAATTTCAGAGATTTCAAAATATTTCAAAGATTTTAGGAAATTTCAGGAGGTTTTTTAAAAGATTCCAAAGATTTCAAGAGGTTTTACAACATTTTACAAGAGTTTCAAATGATCTCATGAGATTTCAAAACAGAATTTAGGGGATTTCAAAAAAAATCAAGACATTCCAAGAAGTCTCGAAGATTTTAAAATATTTCACCAAATTGTATAAGAAATTAACCAGTCCCTCGGTTTCATATAAAAAATAAATAACCAAAGAATTTCTTTCTAAAAGTCTATACAACGCCTTCAAACCCCAGCTACAAAACATAGATAAGATTAAAAGAAATAAAATGACCTTCCAACGGAGGTCTGGGTTTTTTGCTCCTATGTTTTCCATGTCCACTTTGTGGACCAGGCTGAGTCGCATAATTCAAAAGATTATGATTATGTGCAGACTGTGAGTTCCTGCCAGTCTTCCCATGCCCATGTCTTATGAAACTGAGCCTAGAGTCAAGTTCCTGAAGCCGTCTTTGACTCTGTTGATAAACCAGTCTATGCTTACGACGAACAGCTTTGCTCTCTCCAGTATCATTGAATATGCCTAAAGCAGCCTCAGCAATATTAACTTGAACCTGGCGTTCTAATTCCAGAGCGGATTCCTCCTGAAAACCAAACAAAAGAAACAAATGAATAAAACAGGACAATAACAGTTTGAATAAAATTTATCCTCTTTCTTTATACTCACAGCTTCTGTAGTTTTTAATTTGTTTATTAAATTCTGTGGGTAAGTATAAGCCGTTCCAACTCTACGACGAAAACTGGGAGGACTTTCGCCTGGTTCTAAAGGAATTTCAGCTGGCAATATTCCTGTCAACTCAGCCTCGTCAATGCACAAATTTTTCAACTCATTATTCTTTAGAATCAATTTTTCTTGGAGTGCTTGACGACGCTGTTGGAGCCACTGCAATCTCGAGATTAACGGATCATCCGCCGATGCAGGACCCGCCCCATTCTCATTCCCTGCCATAACTGGAGAAAGAAAATTTTTGAGTAAATTTTACTTTTTGTTTTTTTTTTTTCTTTTATTATTTTATGTTAACGTAAAACGTTTTTGGTTTAGGAACGGAATTTTTCGAACGTCAGGATTAGACGGCCGTTTGCTTTAAATTTTGTAAATTTTGTGTGGTATTATGTCTTGTTTTAATATTGTCAACTTGTTTTAGTATGTACACACTCACCCATATTATTGTTACAACTGGAGCGTGATCGCGCTTGATGGCTTGATCGTGATTACATCATTTTCCCGTTTAGTATGCTCTTCTTCGTATTCTTCTTTTCTTTTGTTTTATTTTTATTTTTTTATTATCTAGTTATCTTGTAGTACTTTCCGACACAACGTTAACCGCAATGACTAATTTTCTATTTGTCAATAATGATATGTTAACGGTTGATTCTTATTAAGAAACGCTTATAACTCTTTAACAATAATCAATTGTTTTTTTTTTTATACACTTCTTCTTCCTACAAGTTAGGTTAGGTTTGGTTATAGTTGTAGTTGTATAGGTTGTTGGTTATATTTGAATCCATACTTTTATTTTTATAATCGTTTTAGAATTTGGACATTATTCTAACTCGTGTTGTTTCCTCCTTTGAGATTTAATCAATTTTTATTTTATGGAATAATTATTAATTTATTTAAGATCTTTGATTATTTGATATTGACGTTAGAATTCGTTTAATTTTATGTCTTATCGTTGAAACGTCACTATTTTGAAGAGGAGTGACGCTATCGCATTGACATTTATTTAATACAATCCATGTATTATGCCAGTGTGTAACTTTACACACTAAACACTACAAACCGTTGACTGAATCGAGACAGCGAACTTTAAGGCTGGTTTACAATTTACAATCGGGCATGTTGTCATATACGTCATATACTTCGACGAAACTTTGCACACAAACAGAACAGACGACAAGAATACTGCCTTGCTAAGGAAAAATGTCCTAACCGACTAATTTACTATTCAATTCTTCCCGTAGATTGGTGCAATTTGCGAACAAACTAACACAGTGACATGGTTTGTTTATAGGATCTTTATTGTGAAGAGTGAGACGGCGGGCAATTTTTATCTGAAAAGTTTTTCTATAAGCCCAATAACAAAAATATCCGAGCCATACTTTTTTTCAAAATGTGAAAAATACAGTTGGGACATTCTTCCTCAGTAGGGCAGAATATTAGACATGTGTAGTGTCCGTGTGTGAAGTTAACGACAAAGTTACACGACACGTGCCTCATTGTGAATCAGCTTTTACGAGGTACAGCGTGGCTGTGTGACGTTTAAACATGGTAAAAACGCAACGTTAAGCGACGCCCCAGAAGTTATTTTTCAATAGACAGCGCAGAATGGTAAATTAGCGAGGACACAAAAGACAGAATCGCAGTTACTTTAGTCTTGTGCGTGTCGAATTACGCCCATGTTTGTTTTTCAAATTTAGGGGTCCTTTATTGAAAATTTTCTCGGAAACTGAATATGATTTTCAGCTAGTCGATTTGAGTGTGTGAGAAAGTCTTCAACGTACCAGCGTAAGAGTTTTAATCATTTTACGACAGTAAATATTTTACGACAGTAAATATTGAATTTACTACTGATTACCGCAATACCGTCTGCTGTTCATCGATTAGCCACAAAACGGGGTGACTAATGGTACTGTTATCTCGCGGTCGAAACGGCAAACTACTTGTGGTTGTAAACATCTGCACGCCTAGTTATATGCAATCTATACTCAAACATCACACAAATGACATTCGGGTTGCATACAATGAGGCGCGTTAATGTTTGCAGCATAAGTAGTTCGTGAAAATAACCGCAAGATGGCATTAATATTTGACACCCATATTTAAAACAAAGAGTCACTGGATGGGGAAAGTGAAAAATAATGAAGTAATTAATTACTGGTATATCTGAGATTTTAATGCCGCAGCATCAATGCAATGTTACGAACTGTGTAATATACAAAACACTAAGGAGTAAAACGATATATGCTAACAATATGGACAGGCATAAGAGTAGTAAATATTTGTAAAAGAGAGAGGTGGATATCATCGAATTGTAAAAATCAGCAGATCAGTGATCATATCGAGTGGCCATAGTAGCACTCCGGCTCTTATTTTTACCTCGAAGAACAAGATTTTGTGCCGGAGATAGGTGGCACATTCTCGTAGGTTCATCTTCAGCGGCCCTGAGTTGTATGAGAAACATCCTTCGACGTCCATTTGAAAGATTCAAGTATGATCCATGAAGAAGAAGATAAGAGAAAATAATTATCTCCCCTTTCTTAGCCGATATAGGAACAGCTTTAGACAGTGGAAATCGGTCTTGATCCACGTAATAATACTTTTTTCCATCCTTGTCCGTCATACCTTTGTCTTCCAGGGGTCCTAGCTTGTGACTCCCTGGATAAACAGCCAGACCTCCGTTCTCTGGAGTTGTGTCATCTAGGTGAAGAAATACAGCCAGCATGGTGTGATTTTTGAATGGAAAGTAAGGATAGTCCTGGTGCATCGGAAAAGGAGCTCCATTCTCTGGAGGCTTCGTATGCGCTTTTGTATGATGCAGCAAAATATTTTCAGTGCCCAAAATATCCTCGACAGCATCCAACAGTTTCGGGTGTGTAATCACTCTGGTGAACTCCGCGCTGTGCATTTGCAAGTTGTGGATTGATTTCACCTGGTTCCGAAGAAATTAAATCATACCATAAAGATAAACGGAGTTTTGATAGATGATTGAGTTTTACTTGGCAAAAATTTCCACAAACCATTATGCAAATTCATTTATAAGTTATGTGAACATAATCGTTTGTATTTATTTTCTCTAAACGATTGTGAAAAATATCAATTAAATAACTCTCAAGATTTCAAAAAGTGAACAAAGAATAAAAAACGTATTTATTCATTATCTATGAATCTGCAAACTGCTGAAATACTGCAGCTGGATTCGTCACATTAACGATAATTTAATAAAAAATTTTTATCAAAAACAACCCAAAATCGAAACTCGAACTCTGTACTTTAACTAAGTCTACTCTAACTTGTAGGATAGTCTATCTAGATAGTCTATATTTTAGATAGAGGTCAAGTTTACTGTTATTTAATATTCATTTTCAATTCACCTATTTGTTTATTACAGATGGGTCAAAACATCACATGGTTACATGTAAGTGTAATGTTCCCCCACTCTGCTCAGAGTTGCCTCTACGGTAAAGAGACTTGGTCGAGTCGCGCTTGTAAAAGAAACTTTCATTTCAATGTATGTATACATACATACATACTCTACTGAGTCTCTTGATGGTAGTGGTGAAACTGTACAGCAAGAACACAAACCGTATAATCAATGTTTCCAGCTTCTTGTTTCATTCTGTCTCGGACCCATGCAACTTCCAGTCCATCTTCATGTTCTTTTTTCTTACGGTCGAAAAGATCATCATATTCGTTAGAAATGGATTGAATCTCTAAGTCAGTGAATACTCCGCTCAACTTGACAAATCCATTTTTATCGTAAAACTCTTTTTCCTCGTCCGTCAGAAACTTAAAGTTACCCATCGTGTTAGGGGTAGCAAATCAAGTACTGTTGACAACAATATGATTTAATTCAAACTGAAACGTCTTATAGATTTAGAACATCTACTAACATACCTCCTCCACTCGCCGTCGATCGCCTCTTTAACTGTTTGTGACGTCTCTTCAAAATAACAAGTTACTGTTAGTTTGCCATTTAACAAAGATAAAATAAATCCCTGCATCGTGCGGCTTCTTTATCTTTCGTTGTCAGCTGAACTATGCTCTATACATAATCGGGCGACTCTATTAAAAGAGTAACTGAGTTTGCCAATCGTATGTCATGAAGATAATCTATACATAGCTTGCGCTCTGATTGACGTAACACTATCAATGATTTAAACCGGTTAATAATACCATAGAGGTACAGAATAGGGTACAGAATATTGTTCCATCTATATGCACGGACAGACCGATTTTGCCCCCTGTAACGGGGGAGCAAAAAACCACTTTGTCTCCCTGAAAGTCTTTTCTCAAAGTCACATACATGGAGCAAAACCAGTCTTTCCATGCATGTATGGAACAAAATATCGTGTGTACCATGGAAGCAACGTTTCCTCTCTCTCGGTGTAATCTACTACGCCGAGGGAGGGAAAGTAGTTTTATTTTCCGCTCTAGTACGGTAAAGTGCTACTTTTTTGCCGTAGAGCTCACTTTACCGCACTAGAACGTAAAGGAGATCCACTTTCCGCCCAGTTTACAAGCACGTAATAACATATTTTCGGTGCAGGTAGAAAAAAAAACCGATTCTGACTAGTGTGATTGCCACCCCCGCTTCGTTCGAATGGCAACTTTCACACCCATCAGTATTCGCCTACTTCCCGCCCTTGATACACAATATACCAATTTTTCGACCCATATTATAAGGAACTTTTTTTAATTAATTTTTGTATCAAAATTTGCATTCCGATAGTCATTTTTGTGATTTTCAGTATTTTTCAAATTTAAGGTAGTTGTTCCATGGATTTTCGTAATGGTGGATTTAAACGGAACTTCACTGGATTGTTAATGTTTAATGAGATCGTGAGATAAATCAAAGCAGCTGTATTAACGATATGTGGCAACAACGGTTTTATATTGCTACGAAATAAAAAAAAACACTAGATTAGAAGTATGAAGTGAATGAGAACTAATATTGCACTGGCACCGATACCAATTGGCGATTTTCGACTAAACGCCCTGACTATTCTATATTTTTAGTTTGATAAGCTATACTTTTGAAATGCAAATATTGTGGCAGAAATAGTGGATCAACACACAAATTAACCTGAAGTTGTAATAAAATGTTGATAAAATCACGTCGTAACAGTTGAAAAAATAAACATGGCCGCCGCATCAGACGACTGGAATAATATTTTGGCGATATAATAATTTCTTGCACTCGTGGGGTACTGAATACTATTTCAAACACAACAATATTACGGCAGGCATGTTTTGATCGTAATTTCATGTTAAAAGGCGATCTAAATTCTGAGTATTCAGGGAACGAATATTCGTAGCCGATATAATATGGTCTCCATGGACCCGTAGCTGACCAAAAATGGCCCCGTCCATTTCACCCATATGTTTCCAGGCATTTTACATCGAATACAAAACATACACTCAGCTAATTCTAAGAGCTAAGCTCAGAAAACAGCTAAGATATTATATTACTGTGTTAGTAATTATTTACATTTTGTAATTGTTTCTTGAAGATAAATTTTCTTTCTAGTATACTAAGTAATTATCATCATAATTTGAATCACAATCATATCACAATAATATAGAATTTAAATTCGTGAATAAATGTTTATATGTTCATACACGCCATGCGAAAATTTTTGGAACACTGCGGTTGCATGTGAATATGCACATGTATACATAGATGGGTAATACTTATATAATTTAACCATTCACAAAACAATTTTGACTACTACGTTCAATCGTTTACATTCAGGGAAAAGTTTTTTTGATAAACAAAACCTCCCATCATGCACATAGGTATATCGTGTTACCATTGCTTGCGATTCTTTATTTTTTTGTTCATACAACGGAGTAAAACAGATCATAAAATATTTATAAAAAATGCGGTTATTGGAAAGCTATCAGGAATTAATTGAACGGGATGCCAATGATATTTCTATTCTATGGAAAGTATTTCATATGTTATTTTATTTTGTCAGCGCTGTAGCTGGCTACACCACCGCTTACGCATTTTACACATTTCAGGTAAGAATGGGCGATTTTTTTCTAAAAGTTCGATTCTTGGATCGATTTTGAATTGCATTTACAGAAATCGATTGTTAAAATATCAAATCCAAAGAATCGATTTTTCAAGAATCGTTATAAAAATCATTCAAAGACACAAATGTATTTATAATATTCCGAAGACCGATCTTCGATTTAGAATCCCCATGTTTATTAAAATCCACAGTACCTATGTTTATGGCTCATTCATCGTTATTATGTCTGCAGTTGATGAACTTAAATATCAATACTGTTACATCTAATCGCACTGCACTTGCACCTTATACCCATAGTAACTGTAAAAGTCAATGCAGGCTCTCTAATAATCTATAAAACTGTATAAATTTTGAAAAAGGAGTTACTCAACCACCGCTGCATATTATGGATCAAACCAAAATTGGATCAACCTGATTTAAACTTCTCTACTAGAAGAATGTCCAATAGTACTCAGCAGCTTGAGGAACAGCCTTGGCAAGATCGACTGAGTATTAACTCCCGGAGCGAATATCAGTGTTCTTCCGTTCTGATGATATCCATTCTGTCATGCGTTTGCGGTGTCATTGGATTTTCATTCTTTTGGATGTGCGGCCGAGGAGGTTATCAAGTTCGACCGTATGTCGATTGCCATTCTATTAAACTGCTTCTATCAAACTGCTACTCTGCACATCGTAAATTGTCCATTCCATTAGTTTTATGGATATTAGGATTAACCTCACCATCTTCAATTATTACTAGTAAGCTAATTCTTCCGTTCTCATCTCTGCTTGCAACTTCAATCCATTAAATTACTTTTATCATACGAAGAGTTCTTTGCATGTCACTTATGGAGAGATGCTAATCACGTGATGTATCATGGTGTTCAGATACTACAAACCTTGGAGGGTGGTAGTTCCAGCAATAGTTTTCAACTTCTGTTTGAGCTTGATGAGTTTAGAGACAGCGTACAACTTCAAATACGGATTTGACAGCTTTCAGTACAATTTGAACAAGTTGATAAATCAATCAGGGTATTTTCTCTCATGGTTTATTATCGATATTTGCATATTTGATATCACTACTATGGCATAGTTCTATATACTTCCTTAAATATCCCGAAGGGACGAACCTATCATAGAATTCCTACATGAACGGCTTGATGACAGTCAGAAAAAGCTTCTATGGAAATATTTCAAAATGACCAAGGTATGCATATATAACGTGCGATGAAAATACAATGAGAGGAATGAAGACTCTGATATTTATGGGTCATGTATCCCTTGCTGAGGGATTCATGCATACAAAAGTGTCCCTGACATCCGCTTCACTCTGTCTTGTACAGTAATTAATTATTATCATTATTATTATTATTGCCATATTGTTTTTATTAATTAAAAATATTATGTCAATTGTTTTGCCTACTAAAACAAACAACGAAAAAGACTTCATCTTGGATTGGAGCTGCTGCTTGGACGGTTGGATTTGCTTTCCTGATACTGCGGGTTGTAAACGCTACTGACTTTAGATTACTGAAAGTCTCTATATACGCTCCCAAAACTAGAACGGCTGAGCTGCAAGGCGAATCTCCCAACACTGAACCTGGAGAGCTTTAGGTAGTATGGATACAACATTGAAAGTATACCAACTATTTTGAGGACTCATTCTTTCATTCATCTGAAATTCATTCGATGTCTAATATCTAAGTAAATCCTATGAATTATCTGAACTGTTGAGAACTCTCTTGAAAATGACAATAAAGTATATTTTTATTGGAATTGAACGGTAACGATGTTCCACCAATACTTTTTGTCTCTGAGGAACCTACACATTTACCCGCTATAGTACCTACGGTAATACCCCGAACTTAGGTGAGACGTACCGAGCGATAATCGTATAAGTCAAATTCGCATAAGTTGGAATATTGCTGTATACTTGGGGATCTCTTATATTCATTTAGAAATATTTGATACCCCTTGCTAGTTTTATTCTTCACTCGACAAGAACATAAATTAAGACCGAATAAAGAGATTGAGTTCTTTGATCTCTGCAATGAGCTCTAATCAGAGTGATCAATTTTATTCAAGATGACTGATACAATACAATACATGGGTACATAAAGTACAAGGGAGAAAAACCATACCTATATGCTAGCAATGATGACAGGAATAAGAGTAGCCAATATTTTTAAAACAGAGAGGTGGATATCATCGAATTGTGGAAATCAGCAGATCAGTGATCAACAAATCGATTGGCCATAGTAGCTTTGCGGCTCTTGTTCTTACCTCGAAGAACAAGATTTTGTGCCGGAGATAGGTGGCACATTCTTGTAGGTTCATCTTCAGCGGCCCTGAGTTGTATGAGAAACATCCTTCGGGATCTGTTTGAGAGATTCAAGTATGATCCGTGAAGAAGAAGATAAGAGAAAATAATTATCTCCCCTCTCTTAGCCGAAATAGGAACAGCTTTTGACAGTGGAAATCGATCTTGATCCACGTAATGATACTCCTCGCCATCCTTATCCGTCAGACCTTTGTCTTCCAAAGGTCCTAGCTTGTGACTTCCCGGATAAACAGCCAGACCTCCGTTCTCTGGAGTTGTGTCATCTAGGTGAAGAAATACAGCCAGCATGGTGTGATTTTTGAATGGAAAGTAAGGATAGTCCTGGTGCATCAGATAAGGTGCTCCATTCTCTGGAGGCTTTATATGCGCCTTTGTATGATGCAGCAAAATATTTTCAGTACCCAAAATATCCTCAATAGCATCTAATAGTTTTGGGTGTGTTATCACTTTGGTGAACTCCGCGCTGTGCATTTGCAAGTTGTGGATTGATTTCACCTGTTCCCAAAAAAATTAAATCACACTATGAAGATAAACGGAGTTTTAATAGATCATCGAGTTTGGCTTGACAAAAATTTCCACAAACTATTACGCGGATTCGCTTATAAGTTATTTGGAGAGAATCGTTTGTATTTATTATTCATTTTCAATTCACATACCTGTGTTTGTAACAGATGGGTCAATAGTATATTGTGTACCAAGGGCGTAAAGTGGGCTTTTTGAAAACCGAGTACTGCAACCACACGAGATCCAAAAGCCTGCTTAGCCCTTGATGCACACCATATTTTTTGTAACGCATGTATGGATTTTTGCGACTTCTTGATATTAAGCAGGCCTGATGTGACCCTAGCGGGCGTTTGTAATTTCTTTTTGCCCGCCGGTCTGAAAACAGACACTTCATGCCTGCTTAATAGGTAAAAGAAAAAACGCGAAAATCGTGCATGCGTTACAAAAAACCTGTTACATGTAAGTATAATGAATATGAAAGTGGTGAAACTGTACAGCAAGAACACAAACCGTATAATCAATGTACCCAGCTTCTTGTTTCATTCTATCTCCGACCCATGCAGATTCCAATGCATCTAGATTTTCTTTTTTCTTACGCTCGAAAAGATCATCATATTCGTTGGAAATAGATTGAATCTCTGAGTCAGTGAATACTCCACTCAACTTGACGAATCCATTTTTATCATAAAACTCTTTTTCCTCGACCGTCAAAAACTTCAAGTTACCCATCGTGTTAGGGGTAGCAAATCAAGTACTATTGACAACGATGCAGTCGAATTCAAACTGAGACATCTCGTAGATTTTGAAGATCTATTAACACATCTCCCCCTACCATCAATGCCCTCTTCACCTGTTTCTGACGTCTCTTCAAAATAACAAGTTGCCGTTAGTTTTTTATCCAACATAGATAACATAATCCCCTGCATCATGCGGCTTCTTTATCTCTCAGCTGAACTTTTCTCTTTACATAATCGGGCGACTTTTAAAAGAATAACTACAGTTCGTCGATCGTATAGCATAAAGATAATCTACATAGCTTGCGCCCTGATTGATGCACTATCAATTATTCAAGCTAGTTAATAGTGTACTATAGAGATTATCAAGGGTACAGATTTTCACATCTCAAAGCTTGAATTTTTTCCACTGCTTGTTAATTAGTCTCTGATAAATACTCCGTTTACTGAGGTGACGCTGATTTAGCAAAATCCATTGAAATTTTTCCAATCAAGCTATGGATATCTGGAAGATTACATACATTTTTCAAAATTATTTTTCAACGATTTCAGGGCTCGCCTGTTGATATAATATTGTTTGAATATATTTATCACCCTGTAATTCGTTACATATACTTTTCCGACCCATATTATTGTATAGAACTTTTTTTGTTCATTTTAGTATCAAAAATCCATCCCAATAGTTATCTTTTTGTTTTTCATTATTTTTTCAATTTAACTTTTGCTCTTATGAAATCTCAATCTTTTAACAGTGCTCAACAATTTTGTTATGTTTTATTGGATTATTCTGAATTTTTTCAGATTTTAGGGAATCTTGTTTTTTGCTCGACATGGATTTTTGAATAAAAAATTTTGAAGTAGATCTGAATCGTCATTGACTGATCCTTGATTAAGATGGCATGGAATGCTCTGTGCACACCTACGAGTGAATTTCGCCTCTCGAATTCTCCAAAATAAAGAAATATTTCAAAACTGTGTTGAAAGAGTAATTGAGTTTGCCAATAACATAGCGCAAAGATTACAGTACAGTTTACGACACGATTGACGTAACATTATATCAAGCTCTCACTCAAGACCATAATAAAGATTATCAAGGGTATTCAATTTGACCCCTACAAGACTGAAAAGTTTCCACTGCTTGCTTGGTGACGTATCTCCGATAGATACTATGTTTATTAGAATGATTCTGATATCACAAAATTCACTTATATATGAAGGATTCTTTGTCAATTGAGCCACCTGAGTTCTTCGATGTCTAAAAATTCTGAAATAATTTGAGTGTATTACCTGACGTTAAAAAAAATTTTGTGAATTATTTCAGAGTTTTTGGTTTCTGAAATTAAACTATACTCTCCTCCACTTACGTTGATAAAATGAGCTCAGAACAAATAAAATTCCGTATGAAAATTTCTTGTTTTTTCGTCCAATTTTCGTTCAAACTATTTCCGATTTTTTCCCGGTACATTTGAACGCATTTACTCGAAATAGAGCATCGAAATGTGTGTTTTCACCAATTCGGACAGTTTTTTTTTGCATCACAAAAAATATGATAATAATTAGGGTCACCCAAACTTTCCCACGCATTTATAACGAATAAAAAACAGCTACATGTGTGAATCAATGGGGATAGTCAATTTCGGTATTTTAAATGTAACCTAAAGAATTGTTAATCAATAACGAAAATTTAGATTTAATGATTAAAAGCACCGCAGTTTCACGAACTCGATCCTGCAAGAGTAATTCGAAAGGTCAATCCGTAGCGGCGCTAATTTACCTTCTCCGATACCCTTAGAGAGAGATTCTTAATCTGAATACATAATTTTACAATAATATTTATTATTTTTCATTTTTTCTTATCAAAGGTATAAGAACTAGACAATTTTCAGCCTCCGGTATCCGCCACATGTTTAATAAAATCCACAGTACCTATGTTTATGGCTCATTCATCGTTATTATGTCTGCAGTTGATGAACTTAAATATCAATACTGTTACATCTAATCGCACTGCACTTGCACCTTATACCCATAGTAACTGTAAAAGTCAATGCAGGCTCTCTAATAATCTATAAAACTGTATAAATTTTGAAAAAGGAGTTACTCAACCACCGCTGCATATTATGGATCAAACCAAAATTGGATCAACCTGATTTAAACTTCTCTACTAGAAGAATGTCCAATAGTACTCAGCAGCTTGAGGAACAGCCTTGGCAAGATCGACTGAGTATTAACTCCCGGAGCGAATATCAGTGTTCTTCCGTTCTGATGATATCCATTCTGTCATGCGTTTGCGGTGTCATTGGATTTTCATTCTTTTGGATGTGCGGCCGAGGAGGTTATCAAGTTCGACCGTATGTCGATTGCCATTCTATTAAACTGCTTCTATCAAACTGCTACTCTGCACATCGTAAATTGTCCATTCCATTAGTTTTATGGATATTAGGATTAACCTCACCATCTTCAATTATTACTAGTAAGCTAATTCTTCCGTTCTCATCTCTGCTTGCAACTTCAATCCATTAAATTACTTTTATCATACGAAGAGTTCTTTGCATGTCACTTATGGAGAGATGCTAATCACGTGATGTATCATGGTGTTCAGATACTACAAACCTTGGAGGGTGGTAGTTCCAGCAATAGTTTTCAACTTCTGTTTGAGCTTGATGAGTTTAGAGACAGCGTACAACTTCAAATACGGATTTGACAGCTTTCAGTACAATTTGAACAAGTTGATAAATCAATCAGGGTATTTTCTCTCATGGTTTATTATCGATATTTGCATATTTGCATATTTGATATCACTACTATGGCATAGTTCTATATACTTCCTTAAATATCCCGAAGGGACGAACCTATCATAGAATTCCTACATGAACGGCTTGATGACAGTCAGAAAAAGCTTCTATGGAAATATTTCAAAATGACCAAGGTATGCATATATAACGTGCGATGAAAATACAATGAGAGGAATGAAGACTCTGATATTTATGGGTCATTTATCCCTTGCAGAAGGGATTCATGCATACAAAAGTGTCCCTGACATCCGCTTCACTCTGTCTTGTACAGTAATTAATTATTATCATTATTATTATTATTATTGCCATATTGTTTTTATTAATTAAAAATATTATGTCAATTGTTTTGCCTACTAAAACAAACAACGAAAAAGACTTCATCTTGGATTGGAGCTGCTGCTTGGACGGTTGGATTTGCTTTCCTGATACTGCGGGTTGTAAACGCTACTGACTTTAGATTACTGAAAGTCTCTATATACGCTCCCAAGACTAGAACAGCTGAGCTGCAAGGCGAATCTCCCAACACTGAACCTGGAGAGCTTTAGGCAGTATGGATACAACATTGAAAGTTTTATACCAACTATTTTGAGGACTCATTCACTTCATTCATCTGAAATTCATTCGATGTCTAATATCTAAGTAAATCCTATGAATTATCTGAACCTGTAACAACTCTCTTGAAAATGACAATAAAGTATATTTTTATTGGAATTGAACGGTAACGATGTTCCACCAATACTTTTTGTCTCTGAGGAACCTACACATTTACCCGCTATAGTACCTACGGTAATACCCCGAACTTAGGTGAGACGTACCGAGCGATAATCGTATAAGTCAAATTCGCATAAGTTGGAATATTGCTGTATACTTGGGGATCTCTTATATTCATTTAGAAATATTTGATACCCCTTGCTAGTTTTATTCTTCACTCGACAAGAACATAAATTAAGACCGAATAAAGAGATTGAGTTCTTTGATCTCTGCAATGAGCTCTAATCAGAGTGATCAATTTTATTCAAGATGACTGATACAATACAATACATGGGTACATAAAGTACAAGGGAGAAAAACCATACCTATATGCTAGCAATGATGACAGGAATAAGAGTAGCCAATATTTTTAAAACAGAGAGGTGGATATCATCGAATTGTGGAAATCAGCAGATCAGTGATCAACAAATCGATTGGCCATAGTAGCTTTGCGGCTCTTGTTCTTACCTCGAAGAACAAGATTTTGTGCCGGAGATAGGTGGCACATTCTTGTAGGTTCATCTTCAGCGGCCCTGAGTTGTATGAGAAACATCCTTCGGGATCTGTTTGAGAGATTCAAGTATGATCCGTGAAGAAGAAGATAAGAGAAAATAATTATCTCCCCTCTCTTAGCCGAAATAGGAACAGCTTTTGACAGTGGAAATCGATCTTGATCCACGTAATGATACTCCTCGCCATCCTTATCCGTCAGACCTTTGTCTTCCAAAGGTCCTAGCTTGTGACTTCCCGGATAAACAGCCAGACCTCCGTTCTCTGGAGTTGTGTCATCTAGGTGAAGAAATACAGCCAGCATGGTGTGATTTTTGAATGGAAAGTAAGGATAGTCCTGGTGCATCAGATAAGGTGCTCCATTCTCTGGAGGCTTTATATGCGCCTTTGTATGATGCAGCAAAATATTTTCAGTACCCAAAATATCCTCAATAGCATCTAATAGTTTTGGGTGTGTTATCACTTTGGTGAACTCCGCGCTGTGCATTTGCAAGTTGTGGATTGATTTCACCTGTTCCCAAAAAAATTAAATCACACTATGAAGATAAACGGAGTTTTAATAGATCATCGAGTTTGGCTTGACAAAAATTTCCACAAACTATTGTGCGGATTCGCTTATAAGTTATTTGGAGAGAATCGTTTGTATTTATTATTCATTTTCAATTCACATACCTGTGTTTGTAACAGATGGGTCAATAGTATATTGTGTACCAAGGGCGTAAAGTGGGCTTTTTGAAAACCGAGTACTGCAACCACACGAGATCCAAAAGCCTGCTTAGCCCTTGATGCACACCATATTTTTTGTAACGCATGTATGGATTTTTGCGACTTCTTGATATTAAGCAGGGCTGATGTGACCCTAGCGGGCGTTTGTAATTTCATTTTGCCCGCCGGTCTGAAAACAGACACTTCATGCCTGCTTAATAGGTAAAAGAAAAAAAGAAAAAACGCGAAAATCGTGCATGCGTTACAAAAAACCTGTTACATGTAAGTATAATGAATATGAAAGTGGTGAAACTGTACAGCAAGAACACAAACCGTATAATCAATGTATCCAGCTTCTTGTTTCATTCTATCCCCGACCCATGCAGATTCCAATGCATCTAGATTTTCTTTTTTCTTACGCTCGAAAAGATCATCATATTCGTTGGAAATAGATTGAATCTCTGAGTCAGTGAATACTCTACTCAACTTGACGAATCCATTTTTGTCATAAAACTCTTTTTCCTCACCCGTCAAAAACTTCAAGTTACCCATCGTGTTAGGGGTAGCAGATCAAGTACTATTGACAACGATGCAGTTCAATTCAAACTAAGACATCTCGTAGATTTAGAAGATCTATTAACACATCTCCCCCTACCATCAATGCCCTCTTCACCTGTTTCTGACGTCTCTTCAAAATAACAAGTTGCCGTTAGTTTTTTATCCAACATAGATAACATAATCCCCTGCATCGTGCGGCTTCTTTATCTCTCAGCTGAACTTTGCTCTTTACATAATCGGGCGACTTTTGAAAGAATAACTACAGTTCGTCGATCGTATAGCATAAAGATAATCTACATAGCTTGCGCCCTGATTGATGCACTATCAATTATTCAAGCTAGTTAATAGTGTACTATAGAGATTATCAAGGGTACAGATTTTCACATCTCAAAGCTTGAATATTTTCCACTGCTTGTTAATTAGTCTCTGATAAATACTCCGTTTACTGAGGTGACGCTGATTTAGCAAAATCCATTGAAATTTTTCCAATCAAGCTATGGATATCTGGAAGATTACATACATTTTTCAAAATTATTTTTCAACGATTTCAGGGCTCGCCTGTTGATATAATATTGTTTGAATATATTTATCACCCTGTAATTCGTTACATATACTTTTCCGACCCATATTATTGTATAGAACTTTTTTTGTTCATTTTAGTATCAAAAATCCATTCCAATAGTTATCTTATTGTTTTTCATTATTTTTTCAATTTAACTTTTGCTGTTATGAAATCTCAATCTTTTAACAGTGCTCAACAATTTTGTTATGTTTTATTGGATTTTTCTGAATTTTTTCAGATTTTAGGGAATCTTGTTTTTTGCTCGACAAGGATTTTTGAATAAAAAATTTTGAAGTAGATCTGAATCGTCATTGACTGATCCTTGATTAAGATGGCATGGAATGCTCTGTGCGCACCTACGAGTGAATTTCGCCTCTCGAATTCTCCAAAATAAAGAAATATTTCAAGACTGTGTTGAAAGAGTAATTGAGTTTGCCAATAACATAGCACAAAGATTACAGTACAGTTTACGACACCATTGACGTAACATTATATCAAGCTCTCACTCAAGACCATAATAAAGATTATCAAGGGTATTCAATTTGACCCCTACAAGACTGAAAAGTTTCCACTGCTTGCTTGGCGACGTATCTCCGATAGATACTATGTTTATTAGAATGATTCTGATATCACAAAATTCACTTATATATGAAGGATTCTTTGTCAAGTGAGCCACCTGAGTTCTTCGATGTCTAAAAATTCTGAAATAATTTGAGTGTATTACCTGACGTTAAAAAAAATTTTGTGAATTATTTCAGAGTTTTTGGTTTCTGAAATTAAACTATACTCTCCTCCACTTACCTTGATAAAATGAGCTCAGAACAAATAAAATTCCGTATGAAAATTTCTTGTTTTTTCGTCCAATTTTCGTTCAAACTATTTCCGATTTTTTCCCGGTACATTTGAACGCATTTAATCGAAATAGAACATCGAAATGTGTGTTTTCACCAATTTGGACAGTTTTTTTTTGCATTACAAAAAATATAATAATAATTAGGGTCACTCAAACGTTCCCACGCATTTATATCGAATAAGAAACAGCTACATATGTGAATCAATAGGGATAGTCAATTTCGGTATTCTAAATGTAATATAAAAAATTGTTAATCAATAACGAAAATTTAGATTTAATGATTAAAAGCACCGCAGTTTCACGAACTCGATCCTGCAAGAGTAATTCGAAAGGTCAATCCGTAGCGGCGCTAATTTACCTTCTCCGATACCCTTAGAGAGAGATTCTTAATCTGAATACATAATTTTACTATAATATTTATTATTTTTCATTTTTTCTTATCAAAGGTATAACAACTAGACAATTTTTAGCCTCCGGTATCCGCCACCACCTTCCTAATCTATGTTCTTGGCCGATTCCTGCGACAAGGTTGTTTCCATCAGGGGTAAACGCGAGGGCATTAACAAACCCAGTAATCTTCACCTCCAGCAACTGTGTCAAGGTTCGAAAACCGTCTCCGCACTGCCACAGCCTGATCACTCCATCCCTAGAACCTGGAAGAGAAGAAGCTACATTTGTGTTACAAAATTCTATCATAATTAACTCTAGCAGATTATTGTCGTACCGGATGCTACAAGGTCAGTATTCAGGAGAGTAGCGATGCTAGAGATCCACATGGGTCTTCCATTGTCTTGGTCTTTCCCGTGTGCCTCAGCGACAGAACATAATGGTTTTTTCTTCATTGATCCCCATACGCATAGTTGACCGTCGTCTCCACAACTAAAGAAATTTTCTTCGTTTATTAATTTTACGGAGTCTATACTCCCGGAATGACCGTTAAAAATCAGCTGTGACTCTTCTACTATCTTCCATATTCTTATCGTGCCGTCAAAACCTCCACTGGTTATCGCACGTTCGCGAGAAATAGCGTCTATAGATGTTATCCCATTCTGATGACCAAACCTGAAGTGGTAAATGCATTCAAATAAATAATTGGCTCTATTGGCGCTTTGAATATCGAAAAATTTACAGTTATTCTGAGTTTCACACACATTGATTCAACGTAGGCCATGTCGTCTAGGTTCCACACTTTTACACTTCGGTCTTCAGATGCTGAATACAAAGTGTGAGTATCTCTCCTAAATATTAGGCCACTAACTGGCCCTCTATGACCCTGGAGGTTTTTAATGTGTGTCAATTCATCACCGGAGTAAATTTTCACTTCCTTAGAGGCGGCGTCTCCAGCAACCTTTGAATAAAAGTCAGTTATTACGTAGTTTGAACAAAGGGGGACGATTATTTTTCAAATCATTTTATATCACGACTCGATTTGATCAGTTTTTGAGACTTACTAAAAATTTACCGTCGGTACTTATGGCTAAACACCGGACGTATTTCATTCCTTCAGTTCCTTTCCGTTTTCCTTTGATTACTTTGAGCTTGGTTTTATCTTTCAACGACCCTGAAATATTGAAAATCTTTGTCATTTGAATTGATCGAATGCATCGACCGAGTTTTGGACAAAGTATTTCAAGCTTTTACTGTACATTTTACCAACGTTCCATCCTTCGACCCAGAGTATAAAAATTTTCCATCGCTTGAGAGGCAGAGACATGTGATTGAGCTCTTTTGGTCTTTACATCGTAAAATAAAAGGCTCTAGATGCCCGGTGTAATTACTGGCAATTGTTTTTCTTAAGCGACCTTTTTTCTCCAAGTTTTCCTCCATCAGTCGCTTTGCCACAGCTCCTTCCTCAAAGTCTGCTCTATCTTTTTCTTTGTGCGTATAGGTAGAAAAATGAAAACTTCGAAATTAACATTCTAAAAATTGTTTCTAGGAGCTAATTAGCGGATTTTTTACATCCTGATGTATATACCTTCTCTCTCAATCTCCTCTAAATACTTTCTAGCAAGTCGTAAACGTTTTTCTTGCGCAGTTTCGTCCTCCTCTTCTTCATTTGATTCATCTTCCACACGGTTCTTCTTTTCTCTGTTAGAACACAATAACTTATTTCATTTATCACACATATATCCGTTTCATTTGAATTCGAGCAATCACTTGGCTTCCTATTTTTTGTAGTCAGCGCCAATGTTATAAGGATTGGTAATTTAATTAACAGAGTTTTGTAAATTCTCTTTTTGTTGTGATCAAGTACAATTAAATTCACTTGAAGAAATTATCAGTCATAAGTTTTAACTAATACTGACTTATTTTAAGCACGAAATATGATTGCAGACGATTTCAGATAAATATATGGAAATTCATACGATTTCATTAAGATTCCTACCAATTTCAACTGATTTCCAAATGAATTTGAGAGTGATATCAAGTGATTTAAACTAATTTACAAAACAATCAGTTAGTGTTATTAAGTGATTCCAAATTGATTACAAATGCTTCAGTCATAAATTCCAAAACTTTCATCTGATTTCGGTTGATGTCAACTGATTTTGAAAGACTTACAATTGATTTCAAATCAGAGTGTACAGCTGTATTCAGGAATGAATAATCCCTTGGTTGCAAGTTAGGTGATATAAAAAATAAGTAAAGTAAAAATAACTGACCAAAGTTACAAGTGAAGTGTTTCTTCAAGATTTCAATCCATAAGCTAACTTATTCTTAGTAAAAATAAAAGCAAACTATAAAAACAACTAAACTTTAATAATTCTTTCGTTTATACTCCAATCTCTCAAAATCATTTGCTGTATAACTTTTTTCTAAAATTTGTATATTCTAATCAAAACGTTGAAGTGCATTTTACCTAGTGATGACAATTATTGCTATTTGATATACAGTCTGACAGTCAGACTTAAAACAAAGTATCAAAAATGTAGTAAACATTGATAGCAAGACTCAAATAGTTTTTTGTTATCTGATTTCAAGATAAACGCAGAGATGCGTTATCCCGTTAAAAATAGAATGACATTTACCGTTCCTCAGCGAATTCTTCATCGCTGCTAGCGATGCTCTCGTCATCCTCTGGTACAGCAGCTTTTTTTATATCTTTCTTTTTAGTCTTGAGAGGAGGACCATCCGGTGTTCTTTTGCCAATGCGTCCATTAATCTGTAAATTAATCAAACGCGAGTTTTGAAACTTGAAAAAAAATCGAACCCTTTTAAAACTTGAAAACAAAAACGATATAAATCTATCCGGAATTCTTTTCTTCTTTTCATCAATTCTGTAATAATCATACCGAATTGTCAATAAAACAAATCGTCGACGATCATTATTGTATACATAAACATGTGGAGTTAACCTCTCTGTTCTTAAAAAGGAGTTTGTTTTGTCGATGTCGTTGTACGGTACTGACGCGTTATTTTACCTTTCTTTTTGGCGGTCCACCGCCTCGATTATTCCTTATAAAAAACGACATTGCAAATAGTAATTCTCTTTGATATTCAATTTAATAATTTCTTTAAAAATATTTTTAACCGATGAATTCAACTGTTTGAGCCAGGCCACATGGCTCTCTTCGAAACTATGTCGATCATCGATGATAAACTTTTACATAGAAGGTAGTAGTGCGGTGGAATCTCGAGTGTTAGAGTTCGTTGCCGTAGAAGTACGCCGTACAGTGGCAGAGAGTGAAACTGCAGTAAGTACTTTTAGCCCGGCAGATGGTGACACAAAATTTCAAGTCTTTTTTATAAGTATTATTATGCAGTTTTTCGAGCACAACACCACTCTTGCACTTCACCATAGGTATGGTTCAGGAAGACTAATATGGCTAATATAGATATTAACAGCGAGCTAAACCGTTGGAAAAGAAGAAGTTGGTTGGCTACTTCCCCTCGGGAGATAAGCATAAGGAGTAGAAGAAAAAGAAGATAGGTATTAAAGGATAGGTATGGCGGGCAATTACATGATGCTTTCGCTGAGTTTTATTTATTTTTTATTAACTAAGACTACTAAGAGAACATGAAAGAATCTTTGTGTGAGAAATCGTTTGAAATTCGTAATTTTCCCAACAAGTTCAATTAATCGTCCTGCCATTACGCCCCGATATCCAGTGGTCACGCCATCATCTTCGTTTCATAAATTATGAAATTCGAGCCCTGAAGGTATGCCATACTTGTAAAAATTGACTTGAAATTTTGTGTCACTATCCGCCAGTCTATTCTCACGAAAAGGAGTTTTTTTGTTCGAATTTTAGAAAATTGATCATTTATTTTTCAAGATGAAGCACACCGGACATTATCACTTGGGAGCAGGTTCGTTTTATTGTTGAGTGTATCTATTGTTAATTATAAATCAAAGGTAGACGTAAGATTAGTCGGTATAAAACTGCAGATATTCATAACTTAAAAAGTGTGGACTTAATTCCTAAGCCCTTTTAGCAGCACTTTTTTTTCGGTGAACAAGCTTTCTTATTATTATTATTATTATTATTATTGATCTAAGGGTTATTAAATCCTTTCGGAAAGTAGCCAAACAACCTTTCTGATGACCATAACTATTTCCGACTATAGCAATGGATTTCGTTGCAGTTATCATTCCAAGAGCACCCGTTACGTTATACATAGGTAAAAATGTAAACTTTATTTTATTGTATTTCAATCCTTCATTTTATTCCACAAAATAAATCTATTAATATCATGAAATGGAGTTCACATTCACAATCGAATAATTATAAAATGCCTGTGAAGTTTAGTCTGTATTTCGCTCAGTGAGCATCCTTTCGTTTCCGGAATAACAGAGAATATAAAAATGATAGTCGCTACATTGAAGACTACAAGAATATTAAGTGCTTCAAGGTAGTTGTAAGCAGTTATTATAGTTTGAAAGAAATACGTTGTTCCAATTCGAAGTCCAAATATCTAAATATTACAAAGTCCTAGTGCAAAGCCCTTTACTTCGCAGGGAAAAAATTCTCCAGATATCACGATTGGAATTGGTCCAATTCCTGTCGAGTAGCTGACTAAATATCCCATCACAGTTACTCGCAGGATCCACGACTTCGCTTGATCGTATAGTGGAAGGTACAAAGCTATGGCTGTTTCAACAAATAACAGAATTAGAGATGTTGATCTATGAATCATTACAACTATTAAGTATACCTATTCATATGTTATATGATAACACAGGTCTGCGAATTTTTATTCTTTTAACGTTTTTTTTTTTTTTTAACTAGAGTGTTAATATTCGTGATAATAGTACTGAATGTAATATAAAACGACATTCATATGATATACACCACGTCACATTCAGCAGATTTAGATGACACAGCATTTGAATAGAAAATAAATCCTTGTTGACTTGACTTAGAAAAAGATGGCTATATATCTACTATGCGTATGTGTAGTGGGGATAGTAGGGGGAAATAGAATAAACTATACTAACAAAGGAAACATGAATGTACTAGATTACTCCTTTAAAACTGATAAAAATATTCAATTATTTTAATAAAATATGATCTATCATGTATGTATGAATAAAATAAAAACAAATCATGATGTGATACATGAAAACGGAATTTATATTTTGGATTAGCAGACAAAAATCTGCTAAAAGTAACGGTCTTCTTCCTGTTCTATCGACCAATCGAACAATGAAGATGGTTGGTACAAGCATGGGTGATACCCATGTACTAGACAAATATTGAGGAGCTATTCCAGCAGTAGAAAAATAGTAGAAAAGTTTTACAGATTGGATCATCGTGATACTAGATAATTGCTGGCAAGTCAACAATCCAAAGACTATGATTAACGCCTGAAAACAATAAGAAAGATTTTGGAGAACCTTATTGGAATTTGAAAGAATTGCATGAAAATGTATGAGTATTATACATACTAACCTTCCGATTGCTACTCACTGTGAATAGATTCATCAAGTTTTCTGCCTTTCTTCGATTAAATCCAACGCTGTTATTGATTTCTTTAACTCCCCGAAAGACATCAGGCGTACCCCTAAGCCAAGTGAGACTTTTTCGCGTCTGGCTTGGAATTTTTTCAGTTACATAATAGTACGGAGACTCAGGAATCCAGATTAGTGCCGTTGCACAGACAATTGGAATGACAACTCCTACTGTTGCACGGCCAGTTTCGCTTACCCAGGGATCATTTTCGGCCAAAATAAGCTCACCGATGTGCAACATTACAAACATTAGAATACTAAGATCCCCGCGTATCTTACTTTCTGCTATCTCACCTATGTACATCGGGGTAACCGTGAAAGCAACGCCGATTCAAAGTCCAGCGAGGAGCCTGTATACACAAGAAGTAACATGTTGGATGACAAGATTGCTTGTCCAAATGTAAATGATAGAATTGAAATAACTCTGCAGTAGTCAATCATAATGCACAACAAAGGAAATGAGCAATGAAATTGATTATAATTACGTACTAACCAAGCCAGATAAAACCACGAGTAACTACGTGCAAAAGCGATTAGTACACATGAAATAACGAAAGGAATCGTATTGAGGAGTAGTGTCTTTTTTCTGCCTAACGTATCGACTAGAATAACGCTACAGGGCAGTGCACAGATAATACCAATGAATAAAAACGTAGCATTCCAAGGTTGTTGGTTGGGCATCTTATAGCTGAAGGGTTCCTCTCCTTGTATCTTTTGCATGGATTCACTTAGCCACTGGTTGTGAAACTCAGCAGAGAAAAAGATCAGTGATGTTGATTACAGATAAAATATTCAAAATGATTATAAATTATTGGTGAACTTGGAATACCAAATGACATTAACTTATGTCGAAAATTGATCAATGTTATGATAGGCACAATCGATTAAACTGAATGCATAGTCAAATGTGATGAAAAAATTTTTTTAAATCCTGTCAATTTATCAAGTCAATCAACTCTTACCAGATAGAGCCGCACATATTTGTGGACAAATGCTGGATCTTTAATGCATAATTGTTATTCTGCAGCCGATCTTCCAAATATCATTAAAAAAAAAAAATAAGGTTTACGAACAAACTGGACGTTGAGCAAGGATGTTGCAATATTTTACCATGTATTTGTTCGACTTGCGCGTCCCTCCATAATCTCTGGATTCACAAACCAACTGAGATGTGTCTGAAATATCATTAGCATTATTGCTCAATGTCGTTCTCCATTTTTATCGGAACGGTCAGCCTGCATGAGAGTGGAGGGGATAACATATCGCTGTATTATATCTGTGTATAAGCAATATCCCGAGGCTCACCAGTTTATTACCGCGAAATAAGATGTGCAAGAGCTTACATTTGGACTGAATATCCATGCAATCGGTGTGCGGATAACTGATGTGGTCTACTCACGTGACGTTCAAGTGGGGATATCTTTAAGACTGGATTTTCAAGTTCAATGAGCTTGAAGTCTGTACTTGACCATGAACTGTATTTAGTATATGGCGTTATAATACAGATACTTGCTATATTTGCCTAATAAAGAAGTTGGTGGACCTGATAGTCGCATTTTTTTAAGTTATTAGAAGCATTCCAATTACGGCAATTTTCAGACACAGTGGCAATGGGACACAAAGCTCTGTTATTGGTTGGATCAAAAAAAGTGACCGGTAACATAGCCTTGTGTGGCACTGTCTAAAAATTGATGTATATGTATAATTAGAAAGTTCCTATCACCATGGATTTTTTGTCTCTCATTCCCTCAACTAACTTATCCCTTATACCGAGGATACTATATTTCAAACACATTGGTTGAGTCCAGGATCGCTGTGTTTGAAGATTCGAATGTAGTCGGCTACAGTAAACGAAAAATGGAAATGAGAATATGAATTAAAGGTGCTATTCTCTGAAAGTGCACATCTCAAGGAAGGGACATTTTCCAGGGAAGATAAGAAACATTCCTATTCCCTTAATTTTGCACCAAATCGCTTGAATGGAGTTGGATTTGGAATATTCCGTATACCGAATTGAAACATCCTGAGCAAAGCTTGAATAAAAAATTTACGTTAGTCACTGAAACAATATTTTTTTAAACATGACCTGGGTCAAAAAAGGGTAACTCAAGTTTTATTCTGAAATATGTACATGGGATTGGAATGAAACATTCATGCCTCCACAAGCTCGGAAATGTTTTTAAAAATGTCATGAATTTCATAAATAATACAAACATTGCGTCAAATACTTAACAGAGTCAAGATAAAAACGTGGATATTTTTGTTATAATGGTTATAAATTGATCATTATAAGGTATTGACTCATTATACATACTCATTATAAATTACGTAGTTTTGTCACACGGATTAGGCACTCATAGCGTGAAAACCTTGAAGATGACAATGTAAACTTTTTTTTCTCATACCTGTGCACTTAGATCTACGAGAGGGATTTCGAGAGGAAAAAGAAAAAAAATTCGAAAAAAACCCATCTTAGATATAAGTATAAGTTGCATACTTTTTATTTTCAAAAAAAGGCAAGTACAGCTAAAACCGTGTCATATCATCATTAATGAACAACCCTTACCAGAAGGAAAATGTTACGAATGTAACATTTCTGCTTAGGGTTTTTGATACATTTAATGCGGTGAGCGCTGGTAGATTAGGTATACTCACGAAAGTTTTATTAGTAATTTGAAAACTCACTGGCTTGGCTTCAAAGCCAAGTATAAACGGAGTATAAAAATCGTACAATCTTGAAGCTTATACTAATTAACTTGTATTATATTAAATCATATTCGTTCGAATTAAGAAGAATGCGATACTCGCGAAATGTTATTAAGACGATACCAAAGTCCTACCTTTATTGCCCCAAAATAATTTCGCAAAAAAACTCCGAAACAGTCTTAAAAAATGATCCAGAATGGATTTATTCGATGATTAACGATGGTTCATCGATTGATTGATGAAGGTTCGATCGAGCACGCGAAATTCATCGAAATGAAAAAACCTAATTTTTTATGCCTCGTGAAGTGTGTTCGTGTCACTTTTTTTGATTAACATCAAGGCCTGTGCATCTTTGACGCGAAAACAAACCAGATAGCGCCATTCTACATACAATGCTATGCATTTTCAGCCAAAAATTTTGCTGTTTTACGCAATAATAAAACTTCATATTGTATTCCTTCAATCAATGATAAGTGTCGATTGTCAACGGCTGCGAGACGTTGCAGCCGTTTTTGTGTTAGAGGTGCGTAAGCTCTGATATTATTCAAAATAAGTGATGAACCACACTTAGCGATGCATAAAAAATTAATTTTTCTCGATTTCAGTGAATTTCGCGTGCTTCGGAAAGAATGAGAAACAGCAGAATACATTGTCAACTCTTCAAAGTAGTTGAGACGATAATTTTCAATGATTGAAACGAATGGTGATCAACTATAACAACAAGTGCCAATAATCCAACAACTGATCCCGGTTTTTAGGAATCGGGAAACAGCTCATCCCAGCTGAAGTTCTTGCATATGTTATTTGCGGCGCGCAAGATATGCTCAATCACCGCCTTCTCAAGCCCCGGAAGCAGGCTGGCTAGTACTTCGGTCTTTTCTTCATTAAGCAGCTTGTTCGTAACTTCTCCAATTATCGGATCGCCTTCAAGTAGATTGTCTAATTTAATCTCGTAGTCGCCGATGTCAAACTTCATACTCATACTTGGAAACCAGTTGTAGGTTTTCCCGCCTCGTACAACTTTCTTACCGCGTAGCGTCCCTTGGCCGCTAACGGATCCTTCAAGCAATCGAAAAGTATAAATATAAAGCTACATACCTAAAATCATCATCAGATAGTATTGCGGTGAAAATTAGTGAAATCATCTATCTCAATTTATCGAGAAAGTTGATCTTACTCGCTATGAAGTGCATCGGCCCGTTTCCTTTCAGTGGAATCGAAGCTATTTTTGCGTCAACCTCATAGGTGCCGTCAACAATGATTTCCGGAATCCTTACAGTGAAGGTATAGGTATTTGCTATAATATCGACCACTAAATGATCGATTTCGAAGTTTCTTCCTCCTGTCAGCACCAAGTTTCGAGCCTCGGCCTTGAACCTAAAATGTTTGAGATCAAATTTATCGAACTATATTATTATTTACTCTATTCTTTACTCTATATATTATTTTTCACTCTATATTCATATAGTAGAATCTGATATCTCCAAACTTCCTTACGCAGTCTACCAGATTCTATTCGCAATTTAAAACTGAACAAAATAAAGCAAGTGTTACGAACGAGCCGAAGTGTATGTTACCTATCGCAATCCACCACGCGACGGAGGCTGACAGTTCAGTAATTTCGACACAAAGGTATGAGCCAGTAAATAGGTAACCTGGAATGGTTTTCCTGAATTGGGTTAGCAATTGGGAAACATGCCATGAAGAAGCTGAATAGCAAAATTCCATCCCCACCAAGAACAACCAGTCAGGGATGAAGGACATCGCACCCCTGGCCCGTGAGTCAAAAGTTATCGTAAAGTGGACAGGGCAAAGTGCTCTTCGAAGGTGTCGGAATGGGACACTTCGCACTTTGCCGCTGGAAGAATTTTGATTGCAAAGGACCGGCCTAGGACAGGATATATCACTGGGACACCCATCTTAAGGACTTTACGGCAACCTACAATTCAGCTTCCTTGGTAGTGGGTTCTTAAATAGTCGACCCCGTACAGTCTGAGGTACACCACTTCACTGGCTCATCCCCGATCTAAATTTCTTATATCTTCATTATACGTTTTTCTGTTGTTAGCACTCGCAAGTCTTTATGCCTACCAAAAAACTGACTGCATGTTGTAAAACGAAAGAGAACATTCCCAATGATTGATCAAATCTCCGATCCTCTTCATCCAAATCTACAGATCCACTTTAATGGTTCAACTAAGTAAGAACAGTCTAGCCGCTCAGACAGTTCTTGTCTATTAAAGTTAACGAAATCCAACGCAAACTCGCGTTGCTGGTTTGACCGTAACACTTGCAATATTCGCGTAACTCATGTATCTTACCCAGCCCCTAAGTTCAAGGATAACTTTTCCAAATAGAGAGGATCAATCGACGGTACATCAAGCTCTGGAATTCCATTAGTTAACTCACCCCTCAGGTTAAGGATGGCATCATGAACACATTTTGTGATTTGAGGATCATTTGCTTTGCAGATATGAATGTAGTCGGCTGTAGCAAACAACGAAAGGAGAAGGGATACATAACATGCCAATATAGTATAATATAATACCATGTGATAGGTAAATGTGAAATATGTGTATATCTATATAGTTTATTATACTGACAAATAATAAAAATGACATTGATAGAACGTTTTCGAATTTATCCTTCACTTATGTAACACTAGTCATTCACGGATTTTCCCATTCACAGATATTGACGAGACAATTGAAACCAGCAGTACTAAAAAGTACTTCATCTCTCTGCGTCGTAGTATTTAGTGATATTTTCTTGGTCAAGTGGCTTGTCAATCACTACCGAGCGAAACGTCGAGTAATAGTGAAAACCAAGGTACTTTTGTCTCGTCACTCTTCATCAACTATTAGTTGAAACGCTGACGGAAGTTGTTTCACGTGCGTTAGAAAAGATAGAATAACAATGCTGTGACAATTAGGTTTCTTTTTCTTGTTCTGTTCAATCAGTGCCGTTCTTAGCAACTACTGGGCCCCAGGCGAGGAGATCTTACGATTTCCCGTGATACTTTAATTTCTGTCGCAGTTACTATGAGAATTAAACAATTAAAAGACATTGATTACCGTTATATTGTAAATGGTTTAAAAAATATCGGGCAGATAGTCTTATGTATAAATCCTATCATTGGTCGAAATGATATCTTTGTCAAGCCATTTAAAAATTTGACGATTATATTCGCTTGTTCAAATTCTCTATTGAAAAATCAAATGTTCTCAAGATCATGTAGTTCCAAAGAAAAACGTTCTATTCCGGGGCATATACCCCGCAGGCCCACGCATAAAGACGGTATTTGTTTTCACTCACCGACTATAATTTTAAGGCAATTATATACATAGCATATACATTAGACTCTCCCATAACTTAACTCGTTGGGACCATGAACATTCCCATAACTTAACTTTCCCCTCGTTCTCGAAGGAGATTAACGATTTAGCTTAATTCCGTTCGTATTCTGAATTGTTTTGCAAAAGCTCGATAACAATTACACAGGTCCTAAGTTTAATGCGAATTTGTCCGAAGAAGCGGATCGATCTACGGTACATCAAGCTCGGGAATTCCCCCAACTAGTCCGGTCGAATTGTACCAAGAATATATAAAGATATGCTAAAGAATATGTGTTTTCTGCCGATTTTTTTACAAGTTTATTACATCCCCACAAATACACCTGTGAGTTTTCGTAAAAAAGGGTCCCCCTGGTTAAAAGGAGTCGTATGCCCCTGTATTTAGATTTTGGGTGTTAATGTCTTAAGTTGTTTCTTGAGGTGAAAAAGTAAGGAGAAAACAGTAGATTCTCCGATCCAACCTACTCCGCCCTAACCCGCTCCAAGAATTTTTCGGAATTATTTTTTATTTTAGGCCTTATTTAACGAATTGACTTCTATCCAACGGTTAAATGTGGCAAATGCAAAAGTGATCCGACATGTTTTTTTCTGAGGGCTGTACCCCCCCAATGACTCCCCAAAAATCGAGTCTTTTTCAGAAAAAATGGTTTCATAGGGAGCGGTTTTGGGCTGCCAAAATTTCCTTCGAGTATGTAGAAGGTCCCCTGCTTCCTAACGTGTAGACCAAATATGAAATTGATCAAAGCATTGGTAAGTATCAGTCAGATTAACTAACCATTTGTCCTGTGTAGCAGGAAATTGGTTGTGTATTTTTTGTGAACTTAGAGTAGTCAGTTTTTTTAGTTTAGCAACATTAGAAGCTCTAACCTTTTTAAACAGAGATTCTTGTTTTACTGATTGAGATCTGACAAACTTATTCAGCGTCCTTAAAGTGGTAACGCAGACTTAATTAAACCCTCAAGGTTAGCAAGTTTTTGGTTTAACTTAACGATAGAGCATCACTGATCTCTAAATTCAGTAAAAGTTGTTGAAACCCAGCCAAATCATTTTTGAATTTAATCTTTGATTTAGGTAGATTGAATTACGATTTCATATTACGCGGCTGCAGTTATGGATTTATAGGTAAACCTGTCCGTATCTCCGGTTCTATAATAGAGATTAAGGGATGATTTTGGTTTCAAAAAAAGCGTCTCAAAAAGACCTATCGGATCTTGCCAGAATATTTGCGGTTACTCGAAAATTGACGAAGATATTACTATTTGTTTATAAGTACTATTTTTTCAACAACAAAAATTATTTTATGTTAAATATCGAAAGTTGGTATCGAAAACTGGCCCTCAGATTTTTCAGTACTAAGTGTGCTCATTTTCTTTAAAAATGAGAGCTGATCCAGGGATTTTCGTAGATTGTTTATTACTTCGAGACTATATAACACATAGCCAGATCGCGTTTACAGATTTTTTTAGAAGACAGTTCATACTAGGTGCAGTATGAGTTTCGTAACTGTATGTTAAAAATTCGGCGAGTTACTAGCAAAAAAAACAAAACAACTTTTTCTTTTGCATTTTACAGCTAAACTAATTGTGATAAATGACTCCACAAGGACTCAGTTTTTCAGGGATGACGAGACGAACAACTTTTGTATGAAGCATTTTGTTGTAAAACCGTCAGGAATAGAAATAGAGCATAAAAAGTAGATTTTTAGTTGTTTAACAATTTTTTGCCGCTAAACCCGTACGAAAATTTTTACGAAAACTCACAAGTGTATTCGTGGGGATGTAATTATCATATTAATAAAAATATGGTCCCTGATCGAGGTAGCACGTTCTTCATTCACAATTTGAGATAGCACGTTCGTCTGGCACAATTTAAGATAACACGTTCTTCCATACTGCCGTCGATATGATGTAATATGTGTGTATGTACTTCACGTTAACAATGAATAAACGAAAATGTGCAATTCTGCAATAATGATGATAATGATGATGATACATCTTGATATCTTTTTTTAATTTATTTCACACTTATGAACACTAGTCACTTACGAATTTTCCCATTCACTGATATCAACGAAACAGTTGAGACCAGCAGTATTAGAGAGTACTTCATCGTAGCACTATATACCGTATTATTTGATGCTATATCTGCGTCCAAAATGCCTCTCCGATCACTATACTGGTCGGACAAAAGTATTCATGATCTTTGAAACCGTGATCTTTTTATATCTCCGTTCCCCATATCGACCAATTTTGAATATCAATAGATAGATATCTTAAGAGAGGTAGTAAAAAAACTATACTGATCAAGGTTTTTTCAACCTTTTTTTCGTATTGATACTCACTAACTAGTTTCAAACGATTATCGCTATGCATATTTCTGTATTGATGTGATCAAACCTTGTATAATGACTTCGTGAAATTTTGACGCCTACATAATACACTATTCACAAGAATAATTAAAAATTCATCAATTTTCTACATATTATGTATATATATATTTCATCGCTGCTTGCACTAGTCCTGAAGAAGAAACCATTATTTATTTTTTTTCTTTCAATGACATCTTTGAATGTTTTCTTTAATTGCATTTCTTGGCACTGGTGTCAATTGTCCACCTTCGATACCTCATCGATATATTGAGTCATGGAAATAATTTAAATACAAGGCGATTCTGCATCAGAATAAAAATTATCCTATCATCACTTCTGATCACGAACTGTCTGCATATCTATGGATCAATATCTAATCGCGAATCGTCAATAAATATTACTACTAATCACGGTTATGAGAAAAACTACTGATGATAGGCGGAAGTTCACTGATTTAATCCGTGAAGTTCGTGACGCGTGTATAAATAAAACTTTTTCTATATATATTCTCAGAATATCGAATTTGAAATGCCAAAATATGGAATAATCTACGATTGGAGATGACATATAAACCTAGTCTCAGCGCTTTTCAGTAAAATCGTAGTACTGGAATCATGGCGGATTCAGAAAAACGAAAGTCACTGATCCAGCAGTGAATTGATAAGTTCTGTTGATGTAAAATCTGTAGAAGTGCCTCTATCTACGCAGTGAGATATTCAATCACTGAGCCCAGGATGTATCTATACCAATCCTGGAAATATCCTGGAGTTATATACTGGAAAATAATGGGCCATACAAAGTGCCATTAACAGTTCAATTCATAGCACGTATTTCTTAGAATATTATAACACTTGAAGCAATTCATTTAATGGCACTCATGAATGCATCCGTTTAATCTCATAATTGAAACATTTCCGGTTCCTATCTAACCGTGGAAACAACATCACATTGTGACGTCGATGAGTGACACATAATGATCCTGCTAGGAATGTCATTTCGATATCCAGAAATGGACAAAAAGATGTCTGGTGCTTTATGACGTGACGTTGTTAAAATGGCATTTTGATATCTTGACGTTGTTTGACTATTCGACAACACAAGCCCGACAACACGACAACACAAGCCCCTTGCCGGAGGCAAGGTATGTACAATCTGCAGGCAAAGGATGTGGAAGGAATGAGGAACAGTAGAAAATACGATAAAAATTTCAAAGTGGTTTAGCATCGATGATCTTTATTTATATAAAGTTGCAACTAGCTATAGCATCCAATGCGAAATAATGCGAATTAAAAATAGTTTGAATCCATGATCTGATCATATATAGTTACTAGGATTCAAACAGCTCATCGTAGGAAAAATGTTTGCATATGTTATTTGCAACGCGCAAAATATGTTCTATCAGCGCTTTCTCAAGCTCTGGAAGCAGAGTGCCCAGTACTTCGGACTTTTCTTCATTGAGTAGCTTGTTAGTAACTTCTCCAATTTTTGGATCTCCCTCGAACAGATTTTCTAATTTAATATTGTAGTCACCAACTTCAAACTTCATACTCATACTCGGAAACCAGTAAAAGTTTTTCCCACCCCGCACCGCTTTCTTACCATGTATCGTTCCTCGGCCGATAACGGATCCTAACAACAGAAGACCATAAGTTTAAGGGGACATTAAAGACTCTCATCGCCTGAAAAACGCGGGGAGCCAAAACTCCTACATCACTTTACTGGTCAGAATTAAATTTCGAGGAACAATGTATTATCTTTGCAAAAAGTGGAGCAATTTATTACTTTTTCAAAATTTCGAGAATAAAAAATGAAAATTTCAAAAAATCCTAAAATTTTTAAAAAAGTAAAAAATTGCTCCATATTGAAAAAATTTTATGAAATTGTATATTGCAAATGATCAAGAGCGTGGTTGATCTTACTTGCTGTTACGTGGATTGGACCTCTGCCTTTTAAAGGAATCGAAGCTATAGCAGCGTCGATCTCATAAGTTCCACTTGCGGTTAATTCTGGAACACTGACAGCAAAGGAATATGTATTTGCATTAACATCGACGACTAAATCATGGATTCTGAAGTCCTTTCCTCCTCTCAGCACCAGGTTTCGGCCTTCGGCCTTGAATCTGAAATGTCCAGGGTGAAAGTCAACGACGTATCATTTTAAATATTTTATGTGCATTTCAATGAGTGTATTTTATGTGTATTAAAATGAATTTCTGTACACGACGCCATTTAAAAGAAAGATTTAATATTTCTAAAAAAAAAAATCATGCGAAAGTCTGATTTCTATGACAATATATGCGTTTTTTGTGCAATTCGTTTTTTTTTACCCAGCCCCCAAACTCAGAGCCAATTTATCCAAATGAAGGGGGTCGATCGACGGCACATCAAGCTCAGGAATTCCCTCAACTAACTTATCCCTCATACCGAGGATACTATTCTGAACACATTCGTTCAGTCCAGGATCGCTATGTTTGCAGGTTCGAATATAATCGGCTGCAGCAAACAAAAAAATGGAAATAAGAATATGTATGTATGTCCTTTGCTTACATGTTTCCGAAATTCTACGACACTGTAATTACATTAATTACTCACGAATTTTCCCGTTCACTGATATTAACGTGGCAATTGAAACCAATAGTATTAAATAATACTTCATCGCTGCTGCACTGTTGATCACAGTATTTGTTGGTTACTCTCACTAAAGTGACTCTCCAATAACTGTCAGCCGAATACAAGTGTTGCGTGATCTTCGAAATCGAGATCCTTTTATATCGCATCTCCCCATCAATCACGTTTTAAGTCTAATGAAAGGGTACCTACGTAAGAAGAGGCAATTGGAATTATACTGTTCAAGGCTTTTTCTTATTTCTCTGTTTGTCATACTCACCGTCAACTAATTCATAATTATTATATGTTAATATTACATAATTCCTTATTGATGTGGGACTTCATCATAATTGCTTTATATATTTTAAAGGTGCTATTTTCAAAAGTCCATATCTTAAGGAAAGGACATTTTTCAGGAAAGATAAAAAAACATTCCTATTCCCTCAATTTTGCACCAAATCGCTTGAATAAAACTGGGTTTAAAATATTCCGTACAACGAATTAAAACATCCTGTTAGCAAAGTTTGAATAAAAATTAACGTCCGTCGCTGAAACAATACTTTTTTAAATATGGTATGCGTCAAAAAAAGGGTCATTCAAGTCTTATTCTGAAATATATTGGGCTGTAATGAAACGTTCATGCCACTACAAGCTGGAAAATGTTTTGAAAAATGTCATGAAATTCATAGATAATACAAACATTGGGACGAATATTCAGTAAAGTAAAGATTATTTGTTCAACTATGATAAAAACGTGGATATTTTTGTTATAATGGTTATAAATTGACCATTATAACGTATTGACGATGACGCACTCATTATAAATTACGTAGTCGTGCCGCACGAATTAGGCACTTAAAACGTGAAAACCTTGAAGATGACAACGCAAATTTTTTTTAGACCTATGTGCACGTCCTCATAGACCTGCGAGAGGGATTTCAAGAAGTTTAGAAAAAAAATCAAAAAATAAAACAAAACCATTTTAGATATAAGTATAAGTTGTGCACCTTTGATCTTCAAAAGGAGGCAAATACAGCTAACACTGTGTCATATCATCACTTGTGGACAACCCTTATAAGACAGAAAATCTCACGAACATGACATTTCTGCTTAAGGTTTCTGATACTCATGAGAGTTTTATCAGTAAATTAAAACTCAGTGGCTTGGCTTCAAAGATGCCATGATCTGCAATACATGTGTAAACCTTACCCGATTGTAGGATCAACTTAGATGACTGGTAGAAAGTACTTTTATAGAAAAAATAATGGAATTATACAGAAACTTCCTTCGATATATACGGGCTAAGGTGCAGTGGAGATGTTTCGAGAATGTCCGTCAGTAAGTTGAGTTGCCGATTTTCTGATACTGGTAACACAACCTACGAAATTCATAGGTCCGGTTCATAGTGCTACTTTTTACTTAGGATATGACGTTCTATGAGGATATAATCGAAGGAGAAGACGATACAAAAGAAGAAGATGAAAAAGAAGTAGTCTACACTATAAAAGACATTCACGATCACGTTTAGCATCCAGCCAAAGAGAATCTTTTGGGATCATAGCTAATGACTATAGATAGTAATGATATTATAAAAAAATCAGGAAACTGGTTGACCTGTGGGCCAACCCGAAAACTTTCCGCTGTGTTAAATACGTTACAATTAATTGATACTATTGTCTTTATAATAAATTAAAGAAGATTATAAGTATGATTAGTTTTCCTTATACAAATCTTTTTTTCTTCAATTTCTATTCTTCGAATAACTTTGAAACTACTCGACCGATAGATTCCAAAATCTAATCAGATCTAAGTCTCGATGAACCCTTTCGATCGTCGCAACAATCATTCAAATCGGTTGATTCCTTCCAAAGGTATCGTACGACAAAAAAAGAAATTTTTGTCGTGCAATATCTTTTAAACTAATCGTTCGATTTTGATGAATCTTACGGCGATCGAAAGGGCTATCCAAGAGCTAAGTCTGATCAAGTTTTGAGACTAATCGCACGAACAGTTTAGGAGTTATCCGCTAAAAACATGAAAAAAAAATTGTTTATAATTTTTATTTCTCAAATAACTTTGAAACCACTCGACCGATCGCCTCCAAAATCTAATCAGATCTAAGTGTTGATAAACGCTTTCGATCGCCATAAGAACCATTCCAATCGGTCAATTCGTTCTTAAGATATCGTACGACAAAAATTTGTTTACACACAAACACACATACGGACGTCGATCCAAAAATAGTCCGAATAGCTTCCTAGGACCCGAAAACGTCGAGATCTGATGAAAACTTGATTTTCAAAAATCGGACCAAAACCAATAACTTCCCTTTTTTATGAAAATTTTCAATTTTCATTGCGGGAAGTTAAAAATAAAACGCGAACGCAAAGGTGTTCATCATAAATTTCAAAACAGTAGTTTTACAATTTATACTATTTGTTACTCGATTTGTTACGTAAACAGTGAACACAAATGTGAAAGTTTGTTGCGCTTTTGTTGGCGTCCCACTCACGATAAGATTGGTAGCCGTATCAGGGGTGACGTAGGAGATGAACCACGCTGTACTTTTGGGGCAATCGAGTATATGGGGAATTCCATCTTAACTCGAGCTATCAAAAAGTCTGAATCTACGTTGGGCCCACGACGAAAATCTTATGACATAATGTACACTGATCAAAGAACATTCTGTGAAAATTTCAACAAAATTGGTTATACAATCACACTTCACGATGCATAAAAAATTAGGTTTTTTCGATTTCGGTAAATTTCACGTGCTTTGACAAATCTATTCATCGTTAATCATCAAATAAATTCATTTTAGATCATTTTTCATTACCGTATCGGAGTTTTTCGTTAAAACATTGTGTGGCCGTTAAGATAAACCTATAGAATCGTCTTAAGATTATAAATGAGCTTTGATTTAAATAATTTGTAATTACAAAATAGTGTACCATGTATAAAGTAATTGTGAAAGATTTAGAACCAGTAGAATACATTGTGAACTTTAATTTTTATTCATAAAAAAGAACGTTTATCATTTATAACACCAAGCTCTAATAATCCAAAACTGATCTTGGTTTCTAGGAATCGGGAAACAGCTCGTCCCAGCTAAAGTTCTTGCATATGTTATTTGCGGCGCGCAAGATATGCTCAATCAACGCCTTCTCAAGCCCTGGAAGCAGGCTGGCTAGTACTTCGGTCTTTTCTTCATTAAGCAGCTTGTTCGTAACTTCTCCAATTATCGGATCGCCTTCAAGTAGATTGTCTAATTTAATCTCGTAGTCGCCGATGTCAAACTTCATACTCATACTTGGAAACCAGTTGTAGGTTTTCCCGCTTCGTACAACTTTCCTACCATATAGCGTCCCTTGACCGCTAACGGATCCTTCAAGAAATCGAAAAGTATAAATTAAAAGCTACATACTTAAAATCATCGATAGATAATATTCCGGTAAAAATTATTGAAATCATATATCTCAATTTATCGAAAAAGTTGATCTTACTCGCTGTTAAGTGGATCGGCCCTTTTCCTTTCAATGGAATCGAAGCTATTTTAGCATCGATCTCGTAGGTGCCGTTAGCGATGATCTCCGGAATCTTTACAGTAAAGGTATAAGTATTTGCAATAATATCGACGACTAAATTATCGATTTCGAAGTTCCTTCCTCCTATCAGCACCAAGTTTTGGCCCTCAGCCTTGAACCTGAAATATTTTAGATCAAATTCATCGAACTATAATTTTCTACACTGTATGTGTATAGTAGAATCTAATATCTCTAAATCTCCTTATGCAGTACACCAGATTCTATTTGCAATTCGAAACTGAAAAAATAGAGCATGCAATATTCGAGTAACTCATATCTCTTACCCAGTCCCTAAGTTCAAGGCTAACTTTTCCAAATGGAGGGGATCAATCGACGGTACATCAAGCTCAGGAATTCCATTAGCTAACTTATCCCTCAGGTTAAGGATGGTATCATGAACACATGTTGTAAGTTCAGGATCGTTTGCTTTACAGATATGAATGTAGTTGGCTGCAGCAATCAAGAATAAGAGAACGGATACATAACATATTAGGTGATTCACGTTAGGCACACCATATCGTATATGGGTAGATTCTTCGTGAAAATTTAAGACTGATTTTCTTTTACCAAAAAATCGAGAGTCTAATATAGTTTCCAAACTACGAAGGATCTTAGTCGACCAATTACAGATTCTACAGCTGATCAAGCGAGGACCGGGTCAAAAGTATAAAATTAAAATATGCCCGTAGCGGATCGATCTTCAGTAAAATAAAAATAAATGATTAAAACCAGTAACAAATTTTTTTTACCGTATGACATTTAGATCACGGTTCTTGATTAGTATCAATGGCGTCATCGCCGGGAGTTGTATTCGTACAACATACGTTTTTATTCTCGATGTCCAGATCCTCGGTGACATATTTTTCGTTATCCTGGTCCACCGCGACGTAGTTTTTGTCATCCAGGTTCACCGCTACGTAATTTTCGTTATCCAGATCATCAAGTAAAATCTAAGTAGCGGAAGACCTGGAGGACAAAAACTACGTCATCAAGGTTCAGGACATCGAAAACAAAAGCGTACGTTGTACGAAGACAACTCCCGGCGACGACGCCGTTAATACTCGTCAAAATTGTAACCTGAATGTCATATGGTAAAAAAAAACTTAATAATGGTTTCAATCATTTATTTTCATCTTACTGAAAATCGATCCTCGAATTTAATCAGCTGTAGGCTCTGTGAGCGGTCAACTAATATCTTTCGTAGTTCGGAAACTATTAGACTCTCGAATTTATGGTAAAGGAGAATCGTCTTAGATTTTCACGAAGAATCCCCCCCCCCCCCATATGAAATGGTGCACGAAACATGAATCACTCATAAAAGTACGTTGGTATATCCACTATCACTAAAAATTTCATTAATATAATATAATGTAACATGTGCATGTGAATTATGTGTATATATTCATATAGTTTATGATATTTACAAGTGATAAAAATGACATTGATATAACGTTTTCGAATTTATCCTTCACTTATGTAACACAAATCACTCACGGATTTTCCCATTCACAGATATTGACGAGACAATTGACACCAGCAGTATTAAAAAGTACTTCATCTCTCTGCGTCGTAGTATTTAATGATATTTTCTTGGTCAAGTGGCTCGTCGATCACTACCGAGCGAAATGTCGAGAGATAGTGAAAACCAAGTTACTTTTATATCGTCACTCCCCATCAACTATAAATTGAAACGCTGACAGAAGTTGTTTTACGTGAGTTTGAAAAGGCAGAATAACAATGCTGTGACAATTAGGTTTCTTTTCTTTGTTCTGTTCAATCAGTGCCGTTCTTAGCAACAACTGGGCCCCAGGCGAGAAGATCTTACGATTTCCCATGATACTTTAATTTTTGTCGTAGTTACTATGAGAATTAAACAATTAAAAGACATTGATTACCGTTATATTGTAAATGGTTTAAAAAATATCGGGCAGATAGTCTTATGTATAAATCCTATCATTGGTCGAAATGATATCTTTGTCAAGCCATTTAAAAATTTGACGATTATATTCGCTTGTTCAAATTCTCTATTGAAAAATGAAACGTTCTCAAGACCATGTCTTTTCAGAGAAGAACGTTCTATTCCGGGACATGTACCCCGCAGGCCGACGTATAAAGACGATACTTGTTTTCAATCACCAAACTATAAATTCAAAACGATTATATACATAGCATAGATATCCTATCTTCAGGATAAATCTTTAACGAAAACGTATAATTCCGATTGTGACACTACAATAGGAATAATTTGAAATTGATTGGTTCTTTTCTCTGAGCCGCGAGCTGCTCACATATCACGAGTTGTGGCAAACAATACATTTTCTTTCATTTACATATGTCTGATTATTTTCACTAGGCAAGAAATTAGTTCGTCATTAACACCTTTTCATCTTTGTGTAAATTGACGTATTTCAATAACTATAACACATTCCATGACAATTAAGATGTTAAGCGGTTTCCCGTTATAGTCAAAATTATCTTATCACTAATTGTGATCATACGTTCCCGATACACAAGCAGACAAACGGTATATGGCTATAAATAAGCAATCTTAATATTTGAGTGGCAATAATCGAACCCAACAACGAATAGAGTTCGTCATAGAGAGATCCAAATTTTTATTATTCTATAAGCCATATTTCTTCACAATTGAAGAAGATCACAAACGATTCGATTCAATTCCTTTCGTATTCTAAGTTGTTATGTAAAAGCTCCCTGATTGATGAGGTAAAGGAGTACAACAATATGACTTTCGAGATCATGAAAGACACTAATTATTGTTTGTTTTACTGTGGTCAGACGACAGAGAAGCAGGATTGACATGACAGCCCATATTCTAATAGCTAATAGGATCGATCCTCTGACCTCAAAAAAGAAATGACCCACAATTCTAGGAAACTAGGAAATCTATTAGGTAGCATCTGATGAACAGTCAGTTCGTATTCCGATACTGTACTTACTGTGGGATCACATGCTTGTCCCCTGAAATGCCACAAACAAGTCTGACATACTCATTGAGCAAACACTATAGACTTGTTCGTTCGTTCGTTTTTTTAATCATTGACTGCTCTAGACTATCCTTGAACTAATTCCGTCGAAGCTAGTCATTAAACTGGTATTTACCAATCGAAAAACTCCAGTGCAATACGATGCAGTTTCGAAGCGGTAAAAGGAATAAGCCTACTTACTGCAGGCGTATGTAGTCCGCTTCAGAAATGTCCAGAAAAGCGAGAATGCAACTGAATTAAACATGGAGAACACCAAGGCCGAGATAAGCTACTTCAATGATTTTTGCCAGGAACCTTGACCTTTTAACGATAATATTTTATTGGATATAAAAAAAATCATGATCTTGATCCTGGCGTCATTAAGGCTAAGGAAATTTGTAGCTATACACATCTGGTCCACATCGACCCACATCTTAGTTAAGATCACCTAGAAGACACTGCAGATAAATTTTTACATCGTTCTCGAATCTTATCCAGTGGTAGTTGACCACGCAAACCCATCATCGGGGTAGTACCTAAAGAGAAAAGACTCGCTCGTGAAGACTCGATAGTAAAAAAAAGAAGAAGAAAGAAGAAGAAGATGAAGAAGAAGAAGAAAAAGGTTTGTTGTACGTCCCTGGAATCGCTGACTGAACCTAAATCAGCTGTAAGTTCTATAAACACTATTTTTCTATTATTTAAAAACATACGCGTTTTTCTTATAATCAGAACGTAAAGTTTCGTCAGAACGTCAAAGTACTTAGCACTTCTTTTTTTTTACAAAAAAATTCTAATGATTTATATTCAAAATGTCATAAAATTTTTTATTTTCTTTTTTCTTTTTCTTCACTTTGAATTTAGATTCATGCTTGAACGTATTATAACAATTTTAACGAAAAATATTAATTTTTTTTTTTTCTATATTTCAGACAATCGGTGCAGCACAACCTGTGCGTTTTACTGCTAATTATATTACCGAGAATGGAACTTTGACCTGTGTTTATTCTCATTTTTATATGAAAAAATTACTTCACTCATCGTACATGCAGATTAATTACATGTCTGTACTTTTGAAGCAATAAACTTCATATTCTCTTTTTTAAAAAAAAAAAGGCGAGAAAACGACCGTTCACTTGCCCCATTAGCTAATGCAAATAAGACAGCATTGAAAAGTTATATATCTAAGTTTCTTCTTGCCTCTGGGCTGCTGACAAGGTGATAGGCAAGCAACGGAAGTGGAAAGAGATTGGGAATAGTATATTACGTACTGTAATCATTTCAAGGAGATATTTCAGTCTTTTGATTTATCTTTATTTATAAAAAGTAACAATAAGTTTTAGCACCGAAATATATATATTTATAAATAATACGCGAATTTTAGATGCAGTTTGAATCCAACACCTGCATCCTATAGTTTTTAGGATTCGGGAAATAGTTCGTCCCAGGTAAAGTGTTTGCATATATTATTTGCTGCGAGCAAAAAATGATGTATCAATGTTTTTTCAAATTCCGGAAGTAGGCTGGCTGTTATTTCAGCCTTTTCATCATTTAGCAACTTATTCGTAACTTCTGCAATCGTCGGTTGACCCTCGAACAAATTATCCAATTTAATATCCCAGTCGCCGATTTGAACCTTCATGTTCATAGCCGGAAACCAGTAGAAAGTTTTACCGGCACGTACCACTTTTTTACCATGTAACGTCCCTTGGCCGTTAATCGATTCTTAAAATACACAAAAATAGTTTAATTATTTTTTTTAACAAAGTATTTTTAAATAAAAACCATTTTGAAATTATTATTGTTATGAAATAATCTAAAGAGTTGATATCTTACTTGCTGTTATGTGAAGTGGTCCTGTTCCTTTAAGAGGAATCGACGCTATTGATGCATCAACTTCGTAGATTCCGGTAACGGTAACTTCCGGAACGGAAACGGCGAAGGAATAGGTATTTTTATTAATATCAACGTCTAAATCGTGGATTTTAAAGTTCTTTGATCCCTTTACCACCAGATTTCGAGCCTCGGCCTTGAACCTTTCAAAATCAAAGTTAATAGGTTATAATTATTTAGATTTTATGCGTGAAGTCTAATACCTCAGAGTCTTAATTATTTGTATTTATAATGCGATTTGAACCTGCAAGATCCATATTTTTTCTCAAGATCATGCAAGAGCTTGAATTTTTATGTAAACATGGTACATTTTGGTAAGTCTTATCTCTTACCCAGGTCCTAAATTTAATTCGAATTTGTCCAAATGGAGGGGATCGATCGATGGCACATCAAGCTCGGGGATTCCCTCAACTAATTTACCCCTCAGTTCGAGTATTGTATTTTTAATACATTTTTTAAGTTGAGGATCGTTTCTGTTACAGACTTGAATGTAGCTGGCTACGCCAAACAAGAAAAAGAAAAGAATATATAATATATCAGTATATATGATGTAATGTGTGTGCATGTTACTTTATGATATCAATGAATAAACGGAAATGTGCATTTCTGCAATAATAATGATGATACATCTTGATATCTTTTTTTTTATTTATCTCACACTTATGAACACTAGTCACTTACGAATTTTCCCATTCACTGATATCAACGATATAGTTAAGACCAGCAATATTAGAGAGTACTTCATCGTTGCACTATATTATGTTATATCTGTGTCTAAAGTGGCTCTTAGATCACTATACTGGTCGAACAAAAGTGTTCATGATCTTTGAAACCGTGATCTTTTTATATCTCCACTCCCCATATCGACTAATTTTAAATATCAATGGAAGGATATCCTAGGTGAGGTAATAAAAAATTATACCGATCAAGGTTTTTTTCATCGTTTTTTTTTTTTTTTTTTTATTTCTATTTATAATCACCAACTAGTTCAGAACGATTATAACTATGTATATTTCCTTGTTGACGTGATCAAACCTTATATAACGACCTCGTTAAATTTCGACGCTTATATATTTAATACACTATAATTCGCAAGAATAATTAAAAATTTAACAATTTTCTACGTATTATATTTATTTTATATCGCTGCTTGGCACTACTCCATGACGAAGAAACAATTTTTCTCTTTTTATTTCAATGACATCTTTGAATGTTTTTTTTTTTTTTTTAATTGCATTTTTTTGACACTGATGTCAATTTTCCATTGCCGATACCTCGTCGATATTAAGTCATGGGAATAATTTAAATACAAGGCGGTCTTGCGACAGAATAAGAATTATCTTAATATCACTTTTGACCATGCACTATCTGATTATCTATAGATCAATGTCTTATAGTCGCGAATTGTCAGTGATTGTCACTACTGGTCACGGTTATAAGTGACACCACTAACGATTAGTGAAAGGTCACTGATTCAATTAATAAAATTCGTGTGGCGTGTATGAATAAAAATATTTCTTAAATGTTCTCAAAATATCAAATTTGAAATGCCAAAATTTGAAATATTCTACGAATGTCTATATCGGATATAAAATATCGGCGTGTTCTCAGCGCTTTTGCAGTAAAATCGTTATACTGGAATCACGGTGGTTTAAGAGAAACTGAAGTCACTGCATTCAGTAGTGAATTTATAAGTTCTGTTAGGTAAAATCAGTAGAATTGCATCTATCTAGGCAGTGAAATATTAAATCACTAAGCCAGTTAGGTACTGCACAAGAATTTCTGAAAAAAATTATAATTTTCCCCATAATTATGATGAAATTTCTGTTATAATTTTTTGCGGGAAAAGTTTTCTACTTTCAGAATATCGAAATTATATATATATATATTTTTTTTCTTATGACTCTCAGGTAATCAGTTAATTTTTCATTAATTTATAATTTTGAGAATTAGCAGCTAACAGGGGAGCACGCTGATGATTCTTGCGGAAAGTTTTTTTCCTGACGATAAAAAACACGTTTCACAATTATCAATAAAATTAAAATATGATACATTTTATTAGAATTTATATCACGACTGATACAAAAATGATGAAAAAAAAAAAAAATTTTAAGAAATATATATGCGATATACAAACTTTGAAATATATGCAGATATATTCTTATATAGTATAAATAATACGTCTACAACTTAGAGTATGTGACGTTCGTGTTATAACCGTGATGCTCATCGTTTGAGTTTGTTTAATATTTAAATCTGAAGTTTTCAACGTTTCAATTCGAAGAACCATGCACACTGGATAAAAAATTTTATTTTCGTTTTTCCGACATCCGTGCGATCATAATGTCGCATTTATTTTCTTGCATATACAGGGTGGTCCATTCAAGTTGGGACAGTAAAATATCTTGAGAACAACCTACTTTAGAGAAAATCATTTAAAACAAAAGTTTCATAGTTCAAAAGGGGGAAAGAAATTGGCCTAATTGGATTTTGTCAGTGGAGGCGCCGCTCAGGTCAGGGAAAGGTCAACTTTGTTTTTTTTTTTAAATCGAAACCCATATTTTTCATCTTGTAATTTTGTTCTACTTGAAAATTCAAACGACTTTTGTATGAAATATTTTTTTGTGAGACATCAATTTTTCATGTTATTCAGTTGAACAACTAAAGATTTTTGAACTTTTGAGAATATTTCACCTCTAAACTATCAAGTTTGGAGAAAAATTGTAAGAGACAAAAAGTGCGTAATTTCATGCAAAGATTCTTGGAAAATAATTGCAGAATTTTTTCCAATAACTTTTTATTGCAGCTTCTTCAATTGCGTAAAAAAAAAAAAATAAAAATTGTTGAAAAAAATTCTGCAAATATTCTCTAAGAATCTTTGCATGAAATTACGCACTTTTTGTATCTTGCAATTTTTCTCCAAACTTGATAGTTTGGAGGTGAAATGTTCTTAAAAGTTCAAAAATCTCTAATTGTTCAGCTGAATAACATGAAAATATGATGTCTCACAAAAAAATGTTTCATACAAGAGTCGTTTGAATTTTTAAGTAGAACAAAATTACAAAATAACAAATATGAATTTTTATTTAAAAAAACAAAGTTGACCTTTCCCTGACCTCAGTGGCGCCTCCACTAAAAAATCCAATAACGCCAACTTCTTTTTCGCTTTGAACCATGAAACTTTTGTTTGAAACGTTTTTCTCTAAAATAAGTTGTTCTTAAGATATTCTACTGTCTCGACTTAAATGGACCACCCTGTACGTCAATTGAGTAATTATCTCTACTTAGAATCTCTTAAGATTTTAAAATCGCCGATCACACTTCTGAGGGCCTATCGAATAGGCAAACTTCATTATCCCAAGAATTCTAACAGCCTTTGGACCTTCGATAACAGAATCTGCAAGTTGAAGGATTTCTTTTCATGCAATCGTGTTGATTGATTGTGAGAAAAATAATGGCTGTATTTGAAAAACTCCAAACTTCGTACATACTTCGTATTTATCATAAAGTTTTTAGTATCGAAGTCGTAAATGTCAACTGCAGTAGATTCTAGTTTAGGAAAGTTCCCAATCCTTCGTCGACGTGTTGCTAACTCGTTCGTGAACTGTAGAGTTCAATGGCGTTCGATATCGTTTAATGTTATTCATTGATCGTCAATGACGTTAAACAGCTATAACTTCGAAAGTAAAAACTGTAAATAATTTATGTGATTATTGGCTGAAATTGAACCTCGAAAATTTTTTCATGCACTCAATGTTCCATGAATTAATAAAAAGAATTATGCATCTCTGATATGCAATTATACTTCGTCCATGTGTAATGCATTGTAAAATCATCATCAATATGCATCCAATTTTGAAGTGCTTGGAACATGATTTTTTTAGGATTGTAGGTACAGGGTGATTTTTTTTCAAGTTCCCCAAGTTGATATCTCAAAAAGTAATCACAATTATACGAAATACTACTTTACGTATGCAACTTGTGGTATATCAAAGGGGAGAGAACATGGTGCAGCAATAGGTGAAAATGTCAAGGCTAGAAGAAGGTCAACTTGTTTTGTTTTATTATTTTTTCAATGAAATTACATATTTCTCTCTTCACGAATTCTTAAAGAACACCAAATTCTGCATATAAAAGTACTAATTGCATATATGTATATTGTTCAAAATTGATGATTGATGAGACTGCAAGAGGTTGACAAGTTAGGTCGTAAAAAGGGGACTCGATTTACCTGAATACTATTATAAACAATTTAAAATCAACTTTGTGTCATTATGTAATATTTTGGAACTAATGATGATAATAATAAAAATAATAATGACCCATAGCTGACTCTAAATTATTCATAATAATAATTAGGTAAATATATTTACAAAGTATTTTTCCGTATCGCGTGATTAATTCTCAATTTATCGGCCTGAAGAACTCGAAAAAAAAAAATAAAAAAGAAAAAAAAAAACGGTTTCAAGTCTCAAAAAAGACTGTTCAAAATATCGTGGTCAATTTTTTTCGAAAGTACTCCACGGTTGATGAGAATATCCCCATATACTAGAAAATACGATCATACGTGTATACAGTGTACCAAATTAAAAGAACAGCAAATGCAGAGCAAGAAAATTAAGAATAAATAATACTCCTAAAAATCGCAGATAAATTTTGATAAAAAAATTGCTACGCAAAAGAGATGTGTCGCTCGTGAAATGGTAGATAGTGATATGTTACGTAAATGAGTTTCATGACGTTGAAGATCAATTTATATATATATATACTGTATTTTGCCGTTGGCAAGGTGAACTGCAAGCAACGGAAGTGGGATAGAATTAGAACCAGTGTAGTAGATATATATACATATATACCGTGGACATTTCAAGGCGGTTAAGTATTTAATTTTTATTTATATATATATATGTAAGTATACATAAAAGAACAAACTGGTAATTTGCTATAACAGCCAACTTAAACGAATTTTATTTGCAGATATTTTGCATTTACCATTACTACTCGGATCTGCAGATTTTTAGGATGTAAGAAACAGCTCATCCCAGGTAAATTTTTTTGATATATTATTTGCCGTTAGTAACATATGCTTGATGAACGTTTTTTCAACTATTGGAAGCACAGTGGCTAGTACTTCAGTCTTTTCGTCATTAAGGAGTTTGTTTATCGCTTCTCCAACTGACGGATCTTGATCGAATAAATTGTCCAATTTAACATCGTAGTCTCCAATCGCTAATTTCATATCCATACTAGGAAACCAATAGTAAGTTTTCCCCTCGCGGATTACTTTCTTTCCATGTAACGTACCGTTGGCAGTAATTGACCCTTAAAAACAAGAAGAAAGTATTTTTTAATTAGATCACAAATGATCGAGATTACTTGTAAAAAATTGTGAGAAAAGTTGATATTACTTCCTGTTAAGTGGACCTTTCCTTTTCCTTTGAGAGGGATCGAAGCTACTGTTGCATCAATTTCGTAGTCTCCGTTGGCAATTATTTCCGGAATTTTAATAACGAAGGAATAAGTGTTTGCATCAGGATCAACAACTAGATCAACGATTTCGAAGTTCTTTCCTCCTGTCAAGACCATGTTTCGATTCACAGCCTTCATTCTGTAATTTTTGAAATTTAAGTTAACGAGCTACATCATTTTATGCTTCAAGAATCTCAATTCTGACTGGATCGATATTTTTTAAAAATATTTAATTGCAGACAGAAATCCATTACAACGTTCACTTTTTTTTTTTTCTAAATTCATGTAACTACAGCAGTGCAAATTTGATCATCACATAAATATGTATGCCTCTTGACTCTTACCCAACTCCTACATCCCATGTCCATTCTTCCATATGGAGGGGATCAAGCGCCGGTACATCAAGCTCAGGGATTCCCTTAGCCAATCTATCCCTCATATTGAGTATATTATTGCGAATACATTTGGCAAGTTGCGGATCGTTTTCTCTGCAGCGGTCAATGAAATCGGCTACACGAAACGATCGAAATAATGAGAGAAAAAAAAAATTCTAATACATACAACCTAATTTTTTACCTTTAAAGATACCTACTCGAGAATTTGGATTTTTTTTACACCGAAAGATTTTACTTTATTGTGAAAAAAAAAAATTCAAGATATTTGCGATGAAATAGAATTTATTGAAAATTTTTTAGACTTAAGATCCGATAGATTTACAAAATGTTACAGTAGATTTTGAGTAATTAAATAATTATAGATACTTTAGCTAATTACATACTTTTCAGTTTTCAAATTATTTCGATTCTTTGTTACTTATCAAAATTTATCTCATATAGGTACCACTCCAAATTTTAGATACTTCGATTCGGCTTATATGATCAATTAAGTTAATAATAAGTAAATATCTTTTGAAATGATACTTTGAGTGTCAAAAAAATTTTGGAAAACAATCAGATATCTGTCTATGTGAAATATATGTATCTAGTGAAAGAATATTAAAATACAACTGGATATACATAATTCATAAATAAGTTATAGGGGTGTATTCCTGAGAAGACTAAGAACACTTGAAAAAAAAAATCAACCTTTTATTTGGGTGAAAAAAAATCGAAGTTATTCATCACCGAAATATAAGAAATGTAAAAAATCATGTGAATTTAAAATTATGTAATGAGAATAGATAAAAATAATTCACTTAGGAAGGACAATGAAAGGGATACCCATCCGATTGTGAGGGTTGATAATGGAGGCAAATTTAATATCCCATTTAGTGATAATGATAAATAATGAACAATAATTAAATGGATATAATTATTCTGAATATTTTTGGATTTATATTACGTTTTATGTATGTCAATTAATAACTTACGAACTTTTCCCTTCACTGATATTAATAAGGTATAAATTATAGCGAAGAATAGTGATGTTAAAACTATATTATACTTCATAGTTTTGCGTTGTTATATAGTGTTTAAAAAAAAAAAAATTAATTTTAATTCAATACGAAGAGATACTTCGATTGTTAAGGTAGAAATAAAAATGATACATGATCCTTGAAGTCAAGATGCTTTTATATCATCGTTTCCTATAATTATAGTTAAGATAATAAACTCGATGAAATAATAAAAACCGTGGTGATAATACCGCACAATTATTATACTACAACAAGTTCTTTTGGTTTTGTAGTTTTATTCTGTTTGTCACGCTCATTCATTACTTCAAGTCGATTATACATTCCCTTATCATCAATATCTAATCTTTACGATCCCATTAATTTTCCGTCATTAAATATACAAGCTGCTCGGTTCAGAAATGAACAAAATTATATCACTTTACTTAAGTTTTTTGTTGTTTTTCCACGCACGTGTGATGACATGCGATAATTGTTACTGACGAATAAGGAATAAGTCATGATTTGTTTTTTGTTCATTTTTCAATTGAATAAAAATTATTCATTCATTTTCATCTTATAATTTTATTATTTACTAATTAGAAATCAAAACGCAAGATAGTTTTCCGATAAATTTAAAAAAACAAAATAAGAATTAGATAAAAAATTTTTCCAAATTTATATTAATCTTCCTCAAATATGTTTATCCTGTATAGAATTAGGGAATCGAGATGAAGCATATTTCATCAAAAGTTGAAATGATCAATAGCAAAATTATCCATAATTTTTTATATCATATCAAATTCTGAAATTATTTGTAAATAAAATTTGAACACGAGTCACTTCAAAAGTAAAAGATATAGCCATGACATATAATATCGATAAATTGGAATATATTTTCGATATCTATTATCATTTTTATCGAAAGGCAATTACGTGTCGATGATGTTGTTAATCACGTGTTTAAAAAAATCTTTGCGAATAATAAAGAGACATCGATGCGGCGTGTTTGCATAATTAATAGTCTTTATAGTATATACTGTATGCCTATAGCTATCAATCATTAATTAGTCGAAGTCAAGGTAATCTCGGTAATCTGGAAAGAAACTTATAAGCCTAGAGGTAGTTATGGATAAAATTAAATGCCAATAAGATTTCAAGGTGATTTTATCATGATAGTAATTTATTCACAGACAAAGTGGCAATCGGCCATAACATTGGACAGTAATTAATGCGCATCATGTACGTGATTATAATAATAATAATAATAATAATAATAATAATAATTATAATTATCAAAAAATTGATATCAGTGTCTACGATTCGGGAAACAGTTCATCCAAGGTGAAATATTTGCATATGTTATTTCCGATAAGTAAAACCTTTTCTACCACAGCTTTTTCAATGCCTGGAATAAGGGTGGACAATACTTCGTCCTTTTCTTCGTTCAGAAGTTTGTTTGTCGCATTACCGATCGTTGGATCACCCCCGAAAAGATTATCCAGTCTAATTTCATAATCTTTTACGTTGAGTTTTAGAGTCATTTTTGGAAAATAGTAATACGTCGTTCCACCACGTACTACTCTCCTACCTTGTAACATCCCTCGACCGGTAACGAATCCTAAAAACAATATAGAAAATCGTAATGCGAAAAGAATATAAATAATTTTTTAAAACTGATCGAAATAAAGTGCACGATCTGCTTACCCGGTTTGAGATAGAGCGGGCCTTTTCCTTTCAAGGGAATCCCCCCTAACTCTGCATCGATATCGTATGTACCGTAGGCGGTAAGTTGTGGAACGGAAATGTTGAAGATGTAGGTGTCTTTAGTTAAATCGACGGATACATAATCGAAGCTGAATTGGTGTAGTCCTATCAGCTTCAAGTCTGTGATCACGGTGTTGAGTCTTAGATATTGAAGATCCGCAAGTTAATAACAACAATAATATAGAAATATAAAAATCATCTTAATTTCTAATCTGCGATAAAGTGAGCCTGCATTTTTTACTTTTCATCAGCTACGGTGATATAAGAAAGGTATTGGTTCTGATCGAAAAGTGACTTTTGATCATTTCAACGAATCTTTACGTTTTCGACCCTCTAGAATCCGACAAAACAGGTTTTTGGAAAGATGTCGGTCTGTCTGTCGGCCTGTTCGACAAACTCGCGCGGTGATCTCGAAAACGGCTCGATGAAAAAATCTGAAATTCTAAGGACTTTACAACCAAATGATGGGCATGAAAAATTTCCATGTCTCGTTTAATTTGAACTTCCGGTTCTACCAGAAATTAATCGATTTTCGCTGTTTTACTGACAAACCTAAACTTTTTTCTCTGTATTACTTTTCTAAATGAAAGAATATATTCTTCCGAGTTGAGAATTTAATATATATAGGGCATTTCTTGCCAATGATACCAAAAAAATTGTAAATATACTCAGATCGAATTAGAATGAATGCACTGTATAAAATTGTTGTTTGTCAATATATAGGGCGATCCTTGCCAATGACAAGAAGAAATTGTAAGTGTATCCAGATCGAATTGGGATTAAACGCACTGTATGAAATTGTTTGTCAATATATAGGGCATTTTTTTTTATGTGAAATTTTCAATTTTGATCTTTTTTTTCGGTTTTTCATTACTTTTTTATACTTTTTCTTCCGCTGACAAACCCATCCTTTTTTTTTCTTTTTGATGACAAGTACTATTCTCATTCACTGCAGCGTAATGACATTGTCATAAGATGAAAATTGATCGTTTCATAATCTGGGATAAAAAATATGTATAAAATTAATTAATTCTTACCCAGCTCCCAATTCCACCAGCACCTTTTCAAAAACCATAGGGTCGATTGACGGTACTGCAAGCTCAGGTATTCCCTCAACCAATTTTTCTCTCAAATCTTGTATACTGGTTCGAACACATTCTCCTATCTGGGGATGCTTTCGTGAGCAGGTTTTTATGTAACTGGCTACGTCAAACAAAAAAAATTTATTAACAATGTACAACTTATTGCATAGACTTTAGTGAAACGTTAAAAATCGAACCAATCACGATCAGGCACTGTGAATTTCCCCATTTATTGGGGAAAATTTTCAAAATTCCACCTCTTTTTATTATCAAATTTTTTTGTCAACAAATTTTAGCGAATCTACGCGTTTCCATCAATTCCAAGAGTGTAACTCTTTAAAAAAAGATCGTAAAAATATGGGACCAGAAACATTCTGTAGCTTGAAAATTTCTTTTATTTCTCGAAAATATTCAATTTTTTTCAATAATTTTTTTGTTATTTATGACGTCTGAAGTGAAAAAATTAATGCGGTATTTTGGAGGCTTTTCTGAAAGTTATTGATAATCCATCATCATCGGTCGTCATTTCTAAATTTAACCTTTTTTTACGATGTCGTATCGTTTTTAGTTGACAAAATAGCACCGTCGCATGTATTTGTTAATAATGTTAAAACGCTTCGTCAAATTCTAATTTTATTAGCATGGACATGTTTCTAAAAGATTGACGTAACACCAGTAAAATCCTCATATTTTTCCGGTTACTATCAATCGAGTGATAGGCAATTGAAGTTGACTGTTCAGAAAAGCCTCGAAAATACTGCACTTTTTATTCACTTCATTTGCCATAAGTAACAAATTAATTATTGGAAAAAAAAATTGAATCTTCTCGAGAAATGAAAGAAATCTTCAAGCTACAGAATGCTTCTAGTCCCATATTTTTACGATATTTTTTCAAAAAGTTACACTCTTCGAAAGCTAGGGGTCAGGAATTTTGAAACTCGATTTTTGGGTACAATTTTTGTCTTACAATTCCAAGTGAACGAAAATGACTAAAAAATCGAAAACGAAAATTATGAAAAAAATTCTCGAAATGTATTTCAATGTTAGAAATTTGCGATCCAAAGTTCTTAGAATTGTCTTGAAAAATGTAGAAGTTACGAATTTTCTAAAGGTTTGAAATCGAATTTGGATGTGATATTCTGTCAAAAGTTACTGCGCATTATCGTCTACTATCGGGACGTAAAATCGAAACACTTGCATTTGACACACTGTATCTAACTAAGTGAAAAAACAAAAAAAATACTAGAGCTTCGAAAAACAAATCATTTTCAAACTCGTTCAATTCCCCGTTAGATGAGACATCGAACATTGTTGTGTTTCACTCTTTCAGTTTCACTTTACAAATTTGGGTTTCTTACTGAAAAAATCTCAGCTTTCAGATAAAAAATTCATAAGAATGATAAAACTTGGCGTCGTACTCAAAAAATCTATTTTTTTTTTTTTTTTTTTTTTTCTAAAAACGTGTTTTTTCAGTGGATTTTGAAAAGATAATCAAAAATAAAAAATATATTCGAAAAGGTGGGAATTTTTCACATGAGAAACTTATTTTTCCATATTTATTTTCTTGCGGCAAAGATACGATAAAAATTCGCATTCAACCCTCAGTTACGTCAAATTATGAAAATTAAATGTTGCATATCTCGTGAACGGTGTATCTCAAAGGGATGAGACTCGGTGAACTTTTCAATCTTAGAGCACACAATGAAAGGTAAAAATTTCAGACAAATTAAATTTTTCACGTCCTACTCATTTGTTAATAATTAGCAGACTTGCCCATATATTAAACGACAACTTCCCTCCTAATTTTCACACGACAATGCCCGATGTCTCATCTAACGGAGAATTGAACGAGCTTAAAAATGATTCATTTCCCAAATCTCTACGATATTTTTTCACTCAGATACAGTGTGTCAAACGCAGATGTATCGATATTGCGTCCCTACAATTTTGTGTACAAAAATTTCAGTCAAATTGATTGAAACGATGATTTGGTAATAAAAAATCGGTACACACTGTAATTTGTGGAAATCAAATTCAAGGAATCCATAAGAGGAAAAAAAATCGCTATAGCTTTAGTCAAACTTTAAGCTATTAGTAGTAAAAAAAAAAAAAAAAATAATAATGAAAAAATTATAAAAAAAAATTGATTTCAAATTGTTAAGAGTTTGAATAAAAATATCGTTTTTTTTTTTGTTGTAATCATGAATTTATATTATTTTTGTAAATTAATCACTTACGAATTTTCGCATCGACTGGTATTACCGCAGCAAACGCTACGACGAGAAAAATTGTGAGGTAATTCATCGCAGTGAGGATCGTTCTGGACGTATTTGGCGAATTTTGATCACTATAAAAGCCGGTCTCCCGATCACAAATGCCAAAACAAGAATGTTACGTGATCTTTTTAATCAAGATCCTTTTATACCAGAATACGTTATTGATCAAGTTCATTCGTGTTTTTTGATAAGTTGCAAAAAGCTGAAACATTAATAGGAAGAGACATTTAAACAGAGATAACAACGCAGACTGGTAGGTATACCTACATACATATGCTAAGATACGTTAAGTTCAGTTTATTTTATTTTTCTTATAGCCGTGGGATATCATTTTATAAATTCGTATCAAATTTCGATCAACATTTCCATAGTTATCTGCAATTTAAGAATAATCGAAACATATAATTAGTTTTTTTTTCTACATCCAGCTGCCTGGTATTAAATCAAGAAAATTATAATTGCAAAGTTATACATATGGGGCATTCCATGCCAAATTTACCTATCAAATGAATTCGCATCTCCTATTACGCTGAAATTGAGATATGTTTCAGTGTTCATTTAAAGACACTTTCCCGATTTTTTCCATTTTTTTTTTTTTTTAGTCGATAGTTTCTGAGATATCGAATTTTCAAAAGTTTGACCATGTTTTTTTTTTTTCAATTGTCCATAACTTTTTGAAAAATTGATCGATTTTGAATTTTCTTTTTCCAAATTATTTACCTTTAAACATAATTTTTGATTAAAAATTGAAAATAAATCTTTGCTAGAGATTTTATCATGTTTTGTGCAAATTTTGCATTAAAATCACATTTTAAGAATGTAAGACTTCGATTTTTTTCCAAAAAATTCTCAAAAAAACTTGACTCAATTTGAAAATTTTAGAGTCTCATCCCACCGTGGGCCAAACATATTTACTATTTTTTTCCGACTCTTGAAATTTTGGAAAATTTGGTATGAGGAAGTTATAATATTTTTTCCATAAACCTAAGTTCAAAAATGCAGTAATTTTCAATTCATCAACATTTTCCTGATAAATATTTGACATTTTGATGTGTGAAAAAAAATTAGCAAATTTTTGAATATTCGATATTTCAGAAACTATCAACTAAAAAAAGATGGAAAAAAATCGGGAAGTGTCTTTAAATGGGTACTGAAAGATATCTTAATTTCAGCGAAATCGCAGATGCAAACTCATTTGATAGGTAAATTTGGCATGGAATGCCCCATATAAAACTTTATTTTACGTTAATGCGATATCGGATTCTTGTATGAAATCTATAACTACGATATATGTATAAGCGACAAGTTGTTGCGATGCCATAACATCTATGAGATCTAGGTATACTGCAACACGTATAGTAATTATAAAATATACCGAGACAAATAACTGCCGGAGGCTAGTTTCGATTTTATACATAAGACCGGTTCGCTGAACGGGACCTAAAAAAAGAGGGGTGGGGGGAGGTTCGGGTATCACGTAGAATCGATATAAACGTATACAGCTAATTAGTGTAGACTCTTAAGATAGAAATTATTTGATAAGGATACAAGCTGGAAAAACAGTTTTTCATGGTACCTTTCATCGAAAAGAAAAAAGGATAGGTTTGTCAGGGAAAGAAAGAGTATCAAATAGTAAGGAAAACCCAAAATAAAAGATCGAAATTAAGTATTTTATACAAAAAAAAAACGCCCTATATATTGACAAACAACAATTTTATACAATGCATTTCATCCCAATTCGATCTGAGTACATGTACAATTTCTTCTTGTCATTGACAAGGAACACCCTATATATTGACAAACAACATTTTTATACAGTGCATTTTATTCCAATTCGATTTGGGTATATTTACAATTTTTTTGGTGTCATTGGCAAGGAATGCCCTATATATATGAAATTCTCAACTCGGAAGAATATATTCTTTCATTTAGAAAGGTAATACAAAGAAAAAAGTATAGATTTGTCAGTAAAACAGCGAAAATCGATTCATTTCCGGTAGTACCGGAAGTTCAAATTAAACGAGACATGAAAATTTTTCATGCCCATCATTTGGTAGTAAAGTCCTGCGAATTTCAGATTTTTTCATCGAGCCGTTTCCGAGATCACCGCGCGAGTTTGTCGAACAGGCCGACAGACAGACCGACATCTTTCTAAAAACCTGTTTTTCGGATTCTAGAGGGTCGAAAACGTAAGGATTAGTTGAAATTAGCGAAAGTCACTTTTCGACCAAAACCAATACCTGTCTTATATCACCGTAGGTGATAAAAAGTAAAAACAGGAAATATGTAAAATCATTCAATTATTTTTTTGGTGCAGATGCAGGATGAAAGTTTTTCTGTCCTCTCTGGCAAAATTGGGCCAGTCAATCAACAGATAATCTGATGTTTTGTCGGCTGGAAGGAATAGCTGTGATGCTATTATATTTTTGTTCAATACTAATGCTCGAGATGTTGTCCAGTAAAATTGACTATAAAAACTATACAGGGTGGTGTCTCGTTTCAAGTTTCGAATTTTGATTATTCGAAAAATTGAGCTCGTACGAAAAAGTGATTCGTACAAAAGTTGTTAGGTTTCAAGGGGGATAGAATTTGGCTTGATTGAATTTTTTCTCAGGTGATCCTATCAAGGTGAAATCAAGGTCAACTTAGTATTTTTTTTTTTTCAAATAGAATGCCATATTTTTGACAGCGGAATCTGATAGAGCGCAAAATTTTGCATAAAAAATACTTGAAGTTTTTTTTTTATCTTAACTCAACAGGTGCGGAAATAACGCCAACTCCATGTCACAAGGGTTTTTTCATAGCCACGTACTTACGAGATATTATGCTACATTTTTGGATTTTGAAAGCGATCTTAACAGTATTTAAAAAAAAATTCCGGGTCTTTTTTATGTAAAATTTTGCTTTCTGTCAGATTCCGGTGTAAAAAATATAGCATTTTATTTAAAAAAAAAACCCAGTTGACCTTGATTTCACCTTGATCAGATCACCTGGCAAAAAATTTAATCAACCCAAGTTCTATCCCCCTTGAAACCTAACAACTTTTGTACGAAACATTTTTTCGTATACGATCTAAACGTTTCGAGTAATTATAAAATTCGAAATTTAAAATGAGACACCCTGTAGATAAAAACAAAATATGTCAACTCGTGAAAAATAATCAAAAATATAGTCCTTGACCTTGGTAGATTATTGTATTACTTCAACTAGTTTTTCTGGTACTCATTTTATGGTATTAGAGTATGTATTACTTAATCACGAAGTCATCACAGGAGTTGAACGTGAGCCTCCTGGCACATAATCGTTTTGTTAAATACATGTTATTTCAAATGGCCTCTTGTATACATATATGTTACATATGTATGTTTGGACATATATGTATATAGGCATAAGTGAACAAACTCAACGCTGACCTTCATCTAAGTATTCGGTTAATGGTCTACAAGCCAGCTTCGGTATTCGACAATTGAACTTCAGCATGAAATCAGCTACAACTGATATCGGCCTAACGTTATCATAGTTCGCAAACTATCATGACTTCGGTATGGTAATTTTAAAATTATTAGCACAACGTTAGGCTAAGCATGGATTTATGATTCCATATTCTCTTTGATGGAATTACTTAGTTGTAACTACATACATACATGCATATATACAAACATAAGGGCGAGTGGGGGCAAGACGGGTAACTCGACGAAAAATAGAAATTGGGGGTAAAACGGGCACCGTTTTAAATTTCTTAAAGACTTGTTTCAGATTTCTGACGCTACTTACGCAAAGAAAGTGCGGGAGATAAGTCAAATTGTTCATGTGCCGGAGCTGGTGAGGATGATATTGGCCTCTAATTATCATATTCAGCTGAGATGTCCGTTTTGCCCCACTCTCCATTACATCATGATTTCTCTTTTATTTGGGAACAGCGAATTACCACATTCGCGAAGTCTGCCTAGAAGACTACTTCCTGGATTCTCAAAGATCTAAAGATAGATGTCATTAATATTTGAAATACGCAAGATGTGATATTCTACCGGCAATATTCTGTCTAGTCTGGCCGGGAGTAGTCCAGGGTTCGACCAAGCTTGGCTACAAGACATCGAGAGGATTAACTACGCAATGCTGGAATATAGTGTTCATCATTTTCAGGCAAGCTCGATGTCATTGTCTGAGAACCTTGAGCTTTTCGTACTTCTCCTTTGTTGGCTTTGGCACCAGGTAATCGACGGATTTTGATGGTAATCGAGTATTTGGTTTGTTATTTTATTTTTCATGATATTTTTGAGATTGAAATACATACATATAAGCAGCGGACTGAAACATTGTAAAATTTAGTCTTAATTTGAGTTTCATTTATAGTCGGAAACAAGGTGACCACGTTTCTATATAGATAGTATCTCCAGCGTTAGTGTTATGAACTTGAAAATAAAATTGTACGTAATTTGTAAGCAGAGAGTGCGCTTCAAAAAATTAAATTAAATTAAAAAAAAATGATAAAATTCAAGTTTGCGCTGATACTTCCTTGGAAATTGAACTTTGCATAAGGAAATAAACATTTTCTGTGTGTACTGTCCTTCGTAATTTTGGTTTGAAAATTATACACGTAAATTTATGTGAGTACACGAAGTGAATTTAAACAAATATAGTTTTGGTATCTATATACAACACGGTTATATTATACGCTATTGATATTACTCGATGTAAAGCGTGCTATATGCAATGTGAATATTGCATGCTGGTCAGTTATAGGTCAGGTAAATCATTATATTGTTTCCATTGAATCACTCAAAATACTGTTACGTATAAATGTGTAACAAACATGAATTTGCTACCAAATTGTGTTTTCTCGACTATACTTATGGTACAAGAAGATATCATCAATCCCTTATTGTTCAACAATAACTATGCTTCGCTAATTCCTTACATGTATATGAGCATTCGCTAGAATATCCCAACAGTTTGCCACGGGCATAGATAGTTGTCGTACCTGCAGCTATCATACTTACGTCGGTTACATTTTAATTGCGAGAAAGCTGCGCTGCTATGCGGTGGCGTGCCGAACTACAGAAATTTTGTCTTACCTGCAGAGACATATTTCGTTGTTCTACGCCAATTTTCAGACACAGAAACCAGCTAAAATAATTCGCATGACTAATGGAAAAACTTTGGCAATTTTTAAAGGCAAAAGGGCGTATATTTTCTTTTTGTTCATTCGACTAGAAAATCTTCGAAATGGGGAAAAACATCAACATTGAAAAGTGAAGAAGAATAAAAGCAGAAAGGCGTAAACGGGGTATATCCACCAAACGTCACTTTTGACTGATACGCCCTTCTGGCACTACTTTTATGGAAAAATCGCACCAACTAATGCCACAAGGGTGAATTTGCCAAAAATTTCAATCTTCGGTCTAACGTCATTTTATTGCTCTCAAGCAACATTATGTCTCAAAATTGACAGTATTATTCAAATTTTCATTTATTGTTATAAAAAAATATATATTAATTATTTCGATTTTTAATTTCATTTTTCATACCAACAAGTAAAAATTTGAATAATGCTGTCAGATTCGAGACATAATATTGCTTGAGGGCAATGAAATGACGTTTGACCAGAAATAAAAAATTTTTGGCGGATAAGCCTTTCTGGCATTAGTCGACAAAATTTTTCGATAAAGTTAATAACAGAGGGACATATTTTACGTCGCGTATGCCCTTCTGTCGTTAAATTTTCAGCTCAAAAATTTTTAATACGCGCTTTTGTCATTTAAATCGCACTCTTCGTCACTTATGCCCCGTTTTCCATTAGTCACGCGATATGATATCGCTTTGTGCCAACATATATCAAATTACTTATGTCGCTTTAAAAGAAAGCGATCAAGATAAGATCGAAGCATACAGCTCCACACGCCACAAGCAGAATGCAGAAATCCTGCGCATGCTCTGTTACAAAAGTCCAATGAACAGTGTTTACATTTTTAAGACAACGCAGGCGCAATGACTTTCGCGTTGTGGCTCATGAAGTTTTACGTGTCCCGGTCTCTTGTCATTTGCATCATACCTCACTTTTCTTTGACATCACATTGAAACAGACCGATATCGTAATGTCAGTTAAAAAAAAAGTATTGATGATATGCCTAGGTGAGTGTCTTTCGATGAAATACGATCAAATGAAATAATTATTTCTATACATAACCTAAAAAATCTTGGCTATCGGCTTCATTCAAAATAGATTTATTTCTCTCAATTACTAATACGCATTCGCATCTATCTATCAATACGATCTTTGATATCATTTCACGATTACAAACTAATTACGTACAATAATATGGATATTTCACACCATAGATTGAGTCTAACCTCAAAATACATCATAAAATATCCTTTTCTATGCCCCTCGCACGTCAATTATCTTAATTAGCTATTATTACCGAAAATGAAACTGCGTTTAAATACTTGATGATAATTCCAAGCAAAAAAATTCTATACATTCATACATACTGAGCACTTTTATAAAATTCTTCAAAATTATGATCTCTTTCTTGTTTTCGAATAACAAAGGAAACATTTGTCGGTCGCCAATGGCTGAGGCCGTATTTGCCGACTTCATAAGAAGAAAGAAACTCCATGATCTATGGGAAGTAGATAGCGCAGCACTGATAGGCTATCACACTGGCAAAAGTCCTGACCATCGAGCAATGGCTACTCTTTTAAAACATGGGATCACAGATTACGTTCATAGAGCAAGACCTGTGAGTTCAAACAACAGACACACTTACGTATTTAATGATAATTTATTCTCATATAACACGTCTATTATACGTAAATTGATACTTTACTCAATCATTTTATACTCTGCTTCAATTATTGAAGTAATTTAGTATATAATCGGTCAATTAATTGAGAATTGAGATGGCAAAATGATTACATAATTACTTTTATCATCTTTATTTTTTTTTTAACTTATTTTCAATATAACGATGCTTTGTTTTTGTTTTTTCATTACTATTATCATTATTGATAGATCAAGTCAGACGATTTTGATAAATTCGATTGGATCTTTGGTATGGATGAAGATAATATTAAAGAACTTGAACGATTGCGACCTGTCAATAGCCGAGCTGTGATAGAACTTCTTGGGAAATATGATCCTGAGGGGGAACTAATAATTAGAGATCCTTATTACGTAAGAGATTTCTTTCAGTTATAGATTATAACTAATTTTTGTTATTTCAGACTAAATCCTTCAATGACTATCGGATATTGTATTAAAATTTGACAAAAAAAATGTGCAGGAAGCGAATTTCCTCAATTTTTTACAAACTCTTTAAATTTTGTATATAATTTTTTCTTTACAGGACAGGGATTCTGTAGGATTTGAAGAAGGGTATATACAATGTGTAAGATCGATTGCAGCTTTCTTAGAAAAACATAAGTAAGAAGTAAACATGTATGTGATTCAAATTTTTATTTGCAATAAATCGAAATATGGCAGTTAGTGTGGAAGATAAAACATACCGCAAAGTCCTATAACATAAAAATATAGCTGCACAGATTTATTCATAAAGTTGAATCTCATTGATTTACTCTAATCTAAAGGAAGTGCAATTCTACATGAAGAAGTACTGATAATTATAAGAAATAATAAACTTAAAAAAATTCAGAATTCTTCATTCGTATTTTGTACTTAAATGATGAATTTTCCAATGGTATAATAACGAACTACTTGTAAATATCATACTTAAATTAAAAAAATTCTGGATAATATTTTCAGAATCACTGATAATTGGCTGATGATATTTAATTAATAAATAACGTTGAATACAATATCTTATCTCATTATTTAGTAATTTTTCAATACAAAACATCAGTCAATCCTCAACTATAATATCTTCTTAACTTTGAGCTACCCAAAAAACAAACAAACAAAAAAAAAATTCAAGATCAAGTGAATTTATATTTTTTCTCTATCTACCTGTTGAAAGACGAATAATTAAATGGCAATTTTTATGAAAGAATTCGAAATATCTTAGCACCGGATTTATTTATTTCACACGATTACCACCGACGTAAACTTCCACAATGTTACGATCATCACCGGCGCAAACCAGTCTCTGTAGCTTTTCTTCCAAGCTATATTCAACCAATTCATCCAGAGGCCCGTTCGATACGTTTAAATCAATAACTAGAGCATCGAACTGTTTGCCAGGTGAAAAATTTCCTATTTCATTGCTCATGGCCAAAGCTGTAACACGAAATGAAGCAAATGATAAGATTTGAAATTGCTGTGAAAATCGGACTCTACGAAGGGGTCGTAACTCACCAGCTGCTCCACCCAATGTTGCTAAATGAAAAACGTCCTTATAATTCAAGGCGCTATAACCAGGAGTGAGAATTGCTAAATTATTAGAAACTTGAAGAGCTGCTTGCATCGCGGACAGTATGGAGGAACTATTTCCACCAGAAACGTCTAGGGAAATAAAAAAGACTGTTTACTTATTTTTATCGAATAAATGGCATGGGCTAAGACTTCATTTCACGAAAAAGCAGTCGCAACCTACCAGTTCCCAAACCAATTTTTAATCCTCGGTCTTTCAGACGCCTTACATCACACATACCGCTCTTCAAACAATTATTCGATGATGGACAATGAATTATGGCAGTTTCTCTGCTCTTCAGGAGCGCCAATTCACTGTCACCAAGGTAAATCCCATGGGCTAGCACAGTCTGGGGTACAAGAAAATAGAACAACATGTTCATTCTCTTCTGACCTCATAGTCTTTGCTCTTTAGATTCATTTTAATTCAGATTATTTCAATCTTAATTACAGTATTCAGTTTCTGGATCCTCAAGTGACTATCTTATTACAAATTTCACTTACCTTGCTTCCTAAGAGACCAGCAGCATCGTAAACAGCTGCATAAGAAGGATATTCTCTGTAGGTAGTCGTCACGGCTTCTATTTCATCTAGATTCTCAGAAATATGAGTCTGAATAATCGCCGAGAGAAGAGTACAAGATCATGAATGATTAGAAATTCATCTTTAAAGTTATTTTCACACAGCATCATTCATTTGAAAACACTTACCTGTACATGAACGTTCTTTTCCTTAGCCAGTTTACCCAACTCCATCATAAGCTCCATATCACAGCTTAGAGCAAATCTCGGAGTGATAATTGGTCTCACTAACAAACTCTGCAATGTAGAATGATGATTAGTATATTTTGAACGCAGATTAAGACGTACGAAAAGATTTTTTTGATAAGAGGAACCAGATTTTCTGTCTGATATTCTAAATCTCCGTAAATACTCTCACGTTAATATTAGCGATATCCTCAATCATCCTTTTGGTACCAGAGATAGAATCCTGGGTACTCTCACAGTAGCCATCTGTTCGGGTGCAGTTCATATTGACTTTTCCTATCAGACATCGTTGCCCAAACTTAACAGCTTGTTTTGCTAGAATCAGGGAAGACTCTGTATGCAGAGATGCAAAGTAGCACGCAGTTGTCGTGCCCATTGTTAGAGTCCTCTTCTGCAGAGGAGTGAAAATTCGTTATACAATCTCATCAGTTAACTAGCAAAAATAGAGACATGACCAAAGCGAAGTATTCTTGTTTTCTTGTCGAACGATCTTCAATGAAACTTACTATCACAGCTTCATAAACGTGTTCAGCAAACGCTGAATCTGCGTATTTCTTCTCTAAAGGAAAAGTGTATGTCTCTAGCCAGTCTAGTAGACCTTTATCATAGCCAATCCCCAAATTTGGAAACTGTGGCGCGTGGATATGTCCGTCGACAAAACCCGGGATTAAAAACTGACCCATGCTCAGGACCCTGACATAATCTGCAGTGACGTCTCCTGGCTTAGGATTCTCTGATACGCTGACAATCTGGTCATGGATAGTAGTCGAAAAAAGTAACCGACCGTATTAGACTCTTGGACATGTTTCTTTCTTGATTTTGTAATTTTTGTTGTTTTGGGTAGTTTGAATCTCCCGTGATTTATTGGTGGTATACATAATCATCGTAGCGCCCTTTTTTGTGGCTAACAACCGATGGTAAAACAGAGCAGGAGTAAAAATAGAACAGCCAATAATTTGAAAAATTAATAACGATGTTACAATCGATTCAAATTAATTCTTTTACAAATTCACACATTAGTTACGAAGATTGTAAAAACTGAATGATCCACCATTAAAAAGATCACGCTCTCGAACGATATAATCTCATCAAAACTACGCCGAAAAGTACACATTAAATACTCGCGTCCTTGAACTGAAAGATTGGCATAATCATAAAATTCAACACCTGTAGATGCTGATAAGAAAATCGCACTTCTATTCCTGTTCGCTCAAATCTTTCATCTCGGTATCGATAAAACTGTGCCAGCATATGTTTTCAGTTGGTATAGAACAATTGAATCATAAATTCGTATTCAACAATTTTCATGATCTACAATTGCATTGATAAGAACAAAAGATATGAAGATAAAAATTGTAGCTGCAGAGATTATACAGCCACACTATTTCAAAATATAGGGCGTTTCACGTGAAATTTTAATATCATTTTAAATTCAGAGCCAAAAATCGGGGATTTTAATCAAAAGAATTTTCCGAACGTGGATGAAATAGTATTTACAATCTCATCTGTACCCTAGATGCAAATTTGCAACGCACTGAATCGGGGCACAATAGCGAAAAGAATCAACGACAATGATTTTAATTGGGTTTAAACAAAAAAAGAAATTGAATAATTAATTAGCATCATGTGCTTGTTTTAATTTATTATTATTACTACCTTTCCATCTTCGATAAGAATTGAAGCTCGTTGCAACACAATAAGCCGACCTTGATCATCGGTGTGAATAATCGGCCCGACAAATAGCTGCCGATTCATTTCGGAACTCGGTTTGTAGTCGGTTAATTTATTTATTTATTTGTATCCCCGTTTTCCCCTGTTGTACAAATGAAATAACATAATATTTGAAAACAATCGATGCTATGCATTTTTTAACAAAATTCAAATCTCGCACCCTTATCTGTTATAATGTATGCGCGAAACGACAATTTGGTAAAGATTTTCCGTTAATATTTTGAATTTCAAACTCTGCAGCATTACAACAAATATGAAACTTAACCTAACTTTATTCCGAGTAAAAAATATCCTCCAATAATATATTGTTTGAATAGTTAAGATTTGAGGATTTGTTTTAGATCTTGAAGTTCAAACGTAAACCTACTCGTATTACTCTGATTTCAAAATAATTGTCCTGCGTTTTCCCGACCTTATAGTTTGTTTTGTTCAAATCGTTCGAGACAGTTGAAGTTGAATCCTGCACGTCTAAGGGTCGACCAACACGTTGCTAAGGATACACAATAGGACGAGAATAAAGGCCACAATCAATTTCAAGTATCTGCAACTCCGCTCGAACAACGCGAATAACAACAACGACCTGTATATTCCGAACGATCTTAACTGGAAACTGATTACATTGTATAGTTGAAAGTTTGTAGTAGTAGTGTAGTACGTCTGTACACGAATGTATGCATTTTTTAACCAGTCCTCATACAACAGTTTATACTGTTATCGCGTTACGCTATATACATATCCAACTTCAACTCAGCAGCTATCGTATTTATAATTGCGAAAAAAAAATCGGCTTACGTAAATACCCCCCACTTTTAAACACTAAAATAATTGTAAACAATATAGATATTCTTGATTTTTATCTATGATATAGTATGAATTTAAACGGATTGGTCAATTCCATTTCTTGAAGATTCCGATTTGAGCGAATGTAAAAAAATTTATATTTTTGCCCACTACCACTAAATTACTTATAATTGAAATTGATTATTCAATCGATTTGGCTTGTAGTTATTAACTATGGTATTAGACACTGTTTTCCATTTTTGGGTATTTATCCCAAACAGATTCATTTTCCGATTCAAAATCTCGTGTTTCTTGAAAATTTGAATTAGCCGTTGATGATTGGAACTATATCTTCACTATCCTTTTGAAATTGTTTCAGTGTACATATTGTGGAATCTTACCCTGATAAAAATATTTATACGAATTTTTTTAGGGAAAATGGAACATTTTATAGTTTTTCATGAAAAACCTGTTGATTTTTCATAAGAAATTGTAGTTCTATCTAGTTTGATCAATAAAAATAATGAATTTGTCTGGATAACTACGAAAATCTACAATTTTTTGTGATAAACGATGGAAATTTTGAATTTTTTAATAAAAAATTACGAAAATCTGTCATTTTTCTTATGGAAATCTATGAAATGTTTCAATTTCGCTAACATTTTGTAACAATTTGTATGAGTAGAAATTATCGCCAGGGTATCGTCTTTTATCATAAATAATTTTCAAATTCCGAATTGGAACGGAGTCTTTTTCTAAATCGTTATATCGCGATGGTTTTAAATATTTGGCAATGATTAACCATTTCCATAGATTCTCAGTTTTTTCAATTCGTTTTATTTCCTGCAATTAGTTCGCTGGTGTGGCAAGTTTACATTATATAGATTTAACCGACTTCCATAGAGATACGGTCGAAGGGCAATCTCCACCTCGACTTAGTTGAATTATTTCCATACATTCTTTTCATAGTATTATAATATAACATGATCCTGCAGTAATTTTTTAGGTCTAATTACTCTATACCCTAAGTAATGTTGGCAAAAAAAGAGACTCAAAATGGAGCTGAGAAGGGGTCCGAAAAGACAAAGAAAATGGATAAACCTCCGGCAGATCCACACAGGGAATATCTGGACATGGATACAGATGAAGAAGAGTTTGGAAAGCCAGGTTGATGAAAGTCCTTTATCTGATCGATTGAGAGAAATAAATAGCTAAAAATTGATATACACACATACTTTATTTGTAAATGTTTGCTATAATTATTCCCTGACCCTCATATACAGTTATTGTAATACAAATTTAATAAAGTAGTAGTGAGATTAATTTGATTTGAGGAATTCGAAGCATTACCTATGTATATCTCTTTTGAAGAAAATTATCAATATGTCTTTTGATTGACTTGAAGAACGACTGGACAGAAAGATGTGTGCTATATTAAAATTGAGCAATTTTTCTTTGATTTACTCAAATGAAATATTGAAAGTAACGAAAACTGAATGAAATACAGAAACACCTGAGCCAGAAGAAGAGCCACCACCAGAACCAGAAAAGCCAATATTTACTACCGAAGAATTAGAGCAGCTTGTAAGTTCCTGATGATGGGAAATAAGTTGGAGAATGTTATCATTTGTGAAATATTCCTACAGGTACAATATGCTAAAGACTTTACTGTCCTCCCTGCATTAGACGACTCTGATTGGAACGAAGACTGCTACAAAGTGATCCGTGACTTTTTTCAAGAACCATCTAAAATTATTCTCACTATTTTCTATGATGTCAATGTATTAAAAGCTCTACTGGATTTTCCATCGGAAGCTATCGAAGGGCTTACTTACTTCCTCAGATCTCCATGGCAGATTTATACTCCTGATAATTTTCATGCAACGATTAACTGTGGCACCGCTAGTGGAAATGTAGAAAACTGCATCTTAAAAATTATGGAAAATGTCTATGCACTCGGCATCTTTAGCAGCAAACACTGGCCCTCTGGTATCCTTGACTCTTTGTAAAATGCCAGAAGATTGTTAGAAAATAACAGATCACCATACTCTTCGTTAGTTTAATAATGAACTCTCATACAATTGTGTATACTGCGGTTTTTCAAAGAAATCAGAAAAAACCGTTTTCCAATTCTTATCAAAATTTTACTATTTTTGGACGAAAATTGTCCTCTAGTTATGTAACTCGTGAATCTATTCACGATACTGACAAATTCTTATGTGCTCATCAATTACAGGTCTTTTTTGAGGACCGAGAGTATTTTTTATTAAAGATCAGATCTTCAAACATTATCTAAATTTCACAGCATTGTTTATCTCTATATTTTCCTGACCAGCTACAGTAAAGAGGAACGATATTTTCACAAATACTCATGATCTGCTGACGAAAATGACCTATACAACTTACAAGCTAATGGGACTTACAGTTCTGTACGTTCCAAGGGATGGCGAGTTTCCGAAACGGATTCAAAATACTCCACAAGATCAAAATCAGTTTGTACTAGTAGCCGACGACGAAGACAGAGAATCATTACAGGAAATGGAAGAAGTAGACAAAGCCAAAGAAGAGGGAGAATTACTAGGCAGACTAGAAACTGTGGCAAACTTTTGGATACGACAGATCAGAGAAGCAATTGCTGATCAAAATCCAGCTAGCTCTCTCGAAAGAGTTATAGATGAACTAACTTTCTGGAATTATAGATGCAAGTGATTCTGATATGGCAATTAATTTCTTGATTCGTAAATTACCACCTGTGCTAACAGTTCTCTATCATTTTCAACATTTTCTTCGTTTTTCAGATGATAATCTACGAGGTCTTCGTTGTCAGCTGCAAAATGCAAGCGTTCTTAAGATTGTTGAGAAATTAGAGAACATGCAGTTCACAAGTATCAGTCAATTTCATGATCTGACCAAAAGTGTAGAGACTGCGATCGACGAAGCTATTTCCAATATCTATTATCTAAATTTATTAACCGATCCTTGCACAGCGTTAGAAATCCCTGAGATAAAGGAGCAGCAAGTTTCCGAGATTTTCTACTTAATTAGTTTTATTTGGCTGGAATCACCGTTTTATAACTCAAAGTATGATGTATGATAGTACTTCGTCATTATGCCATTGTTAGTATTACTAATACCTTTATTATTACTGCAGGGCAAAAATAGAAACACTTTGTCAAGCCTTAAGCACTCAGATCGTCGGTACCTGCCGTCAGTCAATTAACTTGAATACAATATTTCAAGGGAGTACAACAGAAGGAAAGAAACAACTTCAAGTTTGCATAAATTGCTGCGAAAAGTACAAGAAGATTTATGATGAGGTGATATTAGGAGTAGTTTACAATTATTTTTTCTCGGACTCAACTTTTTGTAACCATTCATTAACAACTGAGAAGGAATTCATTCTCTTCCTCAGCATGTGGAAGTTATTTCTAAACTGAGTCAAAACCGAAGTTGGGAAGTTGATAGAGAAAATGTTTTTAATCATGTCGATGCATTTGTCAGACGTTGCCGAGATGTTATAGAAATTTGTGACACGACTGTTGTGTTCGGCAAGTAAGACCAAAGACTAAATCATCTTACAATTAATAACTAAATCACAGATTTTCAATTTTGCGTAATCATCATTACAGATCTTCTAAATTCGTAAGTTTTGGTGGATCAAACGGTGCAGCATATGAAAGTGACTGTAATAAGATAGAGAAGTTATTCTACGAGAGTTTGGAGATGATTGAAAAGGTCCAATATAAAATATTAGATGTTACCGAAGCGACTTGGATCGAGCATATCACGTTATTTCAACGTCAGATTACAGAGCTTGAAGTTATGGTTGGAAATTTAATAAACAGTATATTTGAAGATATTAAGTCTATAGAAGAAAGTATCGAGGCTTTGTACACTCTGCAACGTTACAATCAGCGTCAATGTGTTAATGAACTTTTGCACTTGAAATGGGTCGATGTGAGTTCACCTCAATTAGGAAGTTGAATGAGTAATTGTATATGAAACGAGTGATGAGATATAATACTCCATGTAAAATGCAAGATTCTATAGGATTTCTTGTTGAATCTAACTCTTTTTGTAGATTTGGAAGAATTTCGACATGGATATTAGACAATCTAAACAAGCTATTATAGATCAGAGTCAAGATTATCATTCATCAACTCCCTATTATTCTGGACGAGCTTTTATTCTGAGACTCCGACAAACCAGATTAACAAAGTATCAAACTATGCTAATCAATGCTTCGGATTGGCTTGGAGATTGCGACGCTCAGATGTAATTAACAGTTATTCATCAATGTAGAAATTGTTCTGTTAATTATTAATACATAAGGAGTATGAAAGGACGATAAACCATAAATTGAATCAATTTTAAATGAATACAATAAGAAACTGTACAATATTTCAAGTACCGTGATCAATCACTTTGCAGACCTGTACTGAGAAATTATAAAAAGTTTATGTCTTCTACCGCGAATGAGGAAAAGCTGCTTTTTGATGCATGGGAGAGACTGCTAGGTGAAGATAAAAGCTTGATGAGTGGTTTGAGTGAGCCAGTATTACGAAAAGGCAAATCTAAGCTTGGACCGATGGAAGTGAACATGAATTACCATCTTTTGGACACATTTGAAGAAGCCAAAGTGTAAATACAGTACATCTCTAAATCTGAAATCGATATTCTTTGTATACACTTTGTAGAAAAATGTTGTTTTGTTTGTTAACGTTATTAAATTTTCTAGATGGGTCTCATTGAATTACGAAGTTAGGCCACTGTTGAAAAAGTTATCTTCTAGATGGTTGACGCTGAAATTACGATATGAAGGAGTAGCTCTATTGTGCAAATCTTATAACACAACTTTGAAACGTGTATTGAACAAAGAACTATTCAAAGAGCTTTTGAAAAATCTAGAGAATTCAATAGCTCCTGGTTTTGATAAAACTACTTGGAATTCCCCAGAAGTTGAGAGATTCTATGCAGAATGTACTGCGGAAATACTAAATGTATGTCTTTGTTTGTTGAAATTTTGCTAAATATAATAACAGCAATAAATATAACAGAATTTTTAGCTTCAGGAATTTATCAGCTTGTACGAAAAAGCTAATTCGCGTATCGATCAACTTTTTGAGGAAATCAGTAATGCTAGATTAACCCAAGTTTCTGATGACGTCACTAGCTGCAAAGTAAAAGACTTTATTTCCTGCTTAGAAAATTATAGGTTTGTATTTCTAACTAACTTATTTATCAGAGTTCGAAAGCTATGCCAATATCATAACAATAGAACTTGATTGAAAGTTTTTTAATTTCAGGGCAGAAGGTATGCGCAAAGTTACAAAATGCTGCGAAGATATTTTAAGATTGCTTGAAGGGATCAAAGAAGGCTTTGATTTGGATTTTGAAGAGGTGATTTCGTGTTTTAAGGAATAGCCTTAACAAGATAATCAACTAATTTTTATTGTCCATTACAACCTTTCAGATAATACAGTACTGGGACGAGTTTATTGAAACAAAAGACAACAGATTAGAAGAATCTCTCTGTTCAGCTATACAAAGTTCATTGCAATCTGTTTTGAAATTAATTCGAGGGGATGGAATGAGTACCCGTAAAGTGTTGTTCCAAATCAGAGCTGACTATGATGGCAATAGGGTAAAGTCAATCTTATTTCAAATACAGAATTAAAGATTATAATAATTAGTAATTTTTATATATATAATTTCGCAGCTGATACTTGACGAAGAAATTCAAAAGATAGAAGAATTATTCAAAAATATATCCAGGTTTATAATCGAAGTTATAAAACCGTTGGAATCATTTTCTATAAAGTTCGATCTCGATATAAGGGACGCGAAAGATTTTTGGAAATCGATCGAACAGCATGATTCGTGCTTGAATTTGCAGAATCTAATAAATTCAGGTAAAATACATGATTTTTTATAAACAATTTTGAATCATCATTGAAAATCTTTTTCATCCACTTTTGGCAATTCACAGAAATTGACGATTTAAACACTTCGATAAACGAGTACATAAATTCTATTCAATGTTTGGAGGAGATATCAGGGATCGACATAGCTCAAATAGCTCAGTATTACGTAGCTAATGAACCAAATCGAGAAGTCCTTGAAACTGATATACCGAGGTGAAACGAATTTTCCGTTTTTTGGACTAAATTCATAACAAATTTTCACTATCTTTCGGAAAAATTCGATGACTATAATGAGCTTTTTATTCTACAGATGTACGAAATTATCAGATTGCATTGAAAACGTTGCCAACGAAGTACCAGTTGGTTTCATTCTCCTAGACATGCGAGAAGCGAAAGCAAAAATGATAGACAAATGCGAAGCTTGGAGAGAAATTCTGCTCATAGAATTGAGCAAAGTTATAGTCACCGAACAAAAGTTCGACGTTGGAACCCCAACTCCAATCGAAGAGATGAGTCTGTGCAGTTATGACGCAAGTGATGATAGCAATTAATGAAATGGTTCAAATCGTGAGTGAATTGAATTGGATATTGATAGATCAACGGTTTTATAGTAAAGTGTGGAAGTATGTATGTACAAATGATATTGGTCAATTAATATGTGTATCATTTGAAGAATTATATTTATTTTTGTATATTAAAAAAAAGAGAGCTATTTGTTTTTACATGAGAATTATCTTCTACGACATAACTAATTGTAATTTGTTCCTTACATTTTTTTATTAAGTGGCGTTGTTCCAAGCCAGGAATATTAAATTATTCACTTAATGACTATATAATATGTTGTAGGTAACGAATACCCAATTAGTTACAGTAATACACCAGATAAGGTAGTAATAACACAGATTAAAGATAAAATTTAAACTCTAATTAAGAGGTATAATATTTGATGTGAAATTTCTGAAATATATCTCAATTGATAAACACTTTTCTTGAATAAAAATCAACAACTATATCTCCATCCTCCTGTTTGCTTGGCTTGGATTTACTATGTTTCCAATTATATTTATACATAGCAAGATATTTTGCTTAGCAAAATTATAACAACGCTAATGCATTATCAGACATATGTAAATAATTATCAAAAATTAACTTTAAAATATTGTTTAAAGTACTACTATCACAGATTATACTATATAAGTATACTGCGAACTATTCGATTTAATATTGAGCCTTAATTTGCCTCAAATACTTGTAGTGGAATTAAAATAGAGGCAAAAACTGACTATTTTGGATAATGAGGAAAAAATCTTTTAAAAATTGCTTAACTTTGAGCTAGACAAATTTAAATTAATGTCTATTGTTAAAACTGTAATAAGAAATAGCACGATGAGCTTAGCTCTGAGTATTTTCTAGAATAAAAGTTACACTTAACTTATTATTTACACTTAATTTCATGGTATTTGTTGCGGACTTAGTTAAAATGCGTTTTTATTATCAGTCGAGTAAAACTGTATCAGTTATTAAATATACTTTGAATAGAGAAAATGCGATAATTTATTACTAATAATTATACGATAGTTTTACGATACGAGCAGATATTAAATTTTTTTTTTTTTTTTTTGAAAATACACATCTGGTTAGACGTACGATTATTATAATTATACTTTTTTTTATTATATAGGTATAAGTGATAGACGCTTATATTTTTTAATCTGTGTATATATAGTTTCTTTCTACGATTCACCCTGTTTCGTTATCACACCAAATAAAATGCATAACACGTGTGTGGTCATATCAGTGGCATGTGAATTTTAAAACGAAAAAACGAATTATCGAATAACGAAACTGATTAAGATTTTTTTATTTGTTTTATCAATCAACGAGTTTTCGTAATCGTTAAAGAACGAGAATCTTAAAAAATATTCAACAGAGGATATAAAAAACTGTTATAGAAGAAATACTACTTAACAAATAAGCCTGATGCTGCACCATTTTTGAGAAAAATCTAAAATCGATTGACCTCATTTGTTTATAATATTAAAAGAATATAATTATATATGTACACATCGATACATATTTGGATCAAATGTCGTGTTTGTTAAACAACAAATTCTATTAATAGCTTGGGTATTTATCTGCGCAGATAAATAATCTGCTTATTCGATAAAACGCACGATGTAACGACCTGCAATACACAATCTTCTGGGTAATAATCTCAATAAATGAATAGTGAAGTTAGTCTTGCACCTTTGAAGTGGTCAAAATAGATACATAATCTTAAGCTACAGAGCCTTTTTAGTAAGGTACTTTAGCCCGTGAAACGAACTGGAACATCTTTTTGGCACATAAACACTTAACGTTACACTTAACTTAATTACTTGCGGAGATCCTTACGGCGCTCAACTTTCCGTTACGAGTAATTCCTCGTTTTCAGCTTTAATCGTAAACACAGGACTCTGGGTCAAGTCCTTGTAGTCAATTAACTCACTGTCTGAGCTGCTCGTGTCGTTTATAGACATTTCAAACGACTCGGTTTCTGCAGCATTTGGGAGTAGGAATAGCAGTGATAGAGCTATAATGGCATGCCAAATGCTGTGAACGTACTGTGAAACACAGAAATTTAATTATGGATAAATTTCAGTGGATTTTGAGACGTTGAGAGGATCAATAATCTTCAATTAAATTCCTAGAAGACAAGTTTAATCAAATTTAAAGGATTGAAAGCTCATTTTCTGCAGAATTTGTGGACCGATTTTCACATTAAGTGTCATTTTAATGCCAAAAATAGTTTCTTTGGAATGAAAAAGGTGTCCACTAGTGTGAATTCAGTGACGAAGTGAATTCGAAGTGTTACAAGCTCTTAGAATCAATTCTAAGAAAGAAAACGAGACACTAATCAGTTAAAACGATCTAGTAATTCTGTTCAAATCTTTCACAGAGCATATTTCAATATTTTTTTTAGACTTTTTAGTAAATTAAACCACAGTAAACAAATATAGAATACTAAAAACAACAAACGAAGCTTACTATCAATTTAATGAGTCTATTTTGCTTTTGAAACATGATGATTAAGTATCTAAACAATTGGAAAAAAATGTATTCTTTGATGTATTGTTTCAAACTCACTTGGTAATTGGCTTCAGTTTCAACTAAAGAAAAGAGCAGTAGTCCAATTGCTGCTAGAAATAGTCCAGTCAAAAGTTTTACAACTCTTTTAGGTCTCTGCCAGCGTTTAGTCTTGAAGCATCGGCAGGCAAAAGCACCGATCTAAAAAAGAGAAAATTTAGAATATATTCAGCTAAAATATTTTTGAATCACTTCTAGTCGTTCTTAGTTTTCATGTAGTTTATTCTAACACTTTTCCCGGTGGATTACATGCTGTGAAATTAAATGTCCTACTTCCAGTAAAAGATTCTGATCAATTTTAGTGCTGCTATACTCACTGGGATCGTCGTGCCCATTGCTAGAGGTACTAAAATACTGGGCAATCCTGTTCTGTCTGTTTCAACGCAGAAAGCAATGACCAGGACCCCAATCATGTGAAAGAAAGACACTAATCTTGTCGGCAGCTCGGCCATAGCGACAAGTGTTACCCAAAAGGCAAGAATGCTTGAGAAAAAATCACTGTACTGTAAAACCTGAGGAGAAATTTACCTATTAGCACTATTTTGATAGAAAATTAAACCTTTTGCTTCCTTACCTCATATTTAGCCGCGCAATAGGTCATGAATTGCTGATCGCACGCGTGATAGAGTGAGGAGAATATCATGGTTGCTAAATAGACCAATCCTTCTGTATAGAGGCCACGTTTAACGGCCAAATATATAGCAGGGATAAAAAAACCATTGCTTAATGTCAGCAGTAGAGTTGTTAACAATAAAACTGCCTTTGGATCTGCGTGCGATGAGTCTGTACAACCCCAGCCTTTGTATCCTGGATAAAATGAAGAGGAGAGATTATGGGGATGTATAAATCTTCGTATTTTTCTAAGTAAATCTTTAGATTATTTCTTTCTAATATTAAAAAGTTTCGATGAACGATGCGACTCGTATCCTGCGGTACTCACTTTTTCTTTAGTAAACTCAATATATGCAAGGCAAAGTCTATAAAATCTTAAATAATTTCTAATTATAACTGAAAATATAAATTATCAGCTGTGAAACAAAGAAAACTGAGTCCATAAAATTATTTTTCTAAATAATACCAATAATGTGAATAAAATTAATAATTAACAAATATTACGAACAACAATATCAAGAAAGATTCCTACCTCCAAAACAGTTGCATGAAGTATAATACAAAAGCCCTCTACGAATCTCTTGGCAAATACCATGACGACCGCATGGATAATTACCAGCGAATACACATTGCCTTGTTTTTATATCTATGGAAACGAGTATCTCCTCCATTGAACACGGAACTTTCCTCCTGAAGAAGAGAGCGATTTAATTTGCGATTATTTCGATAGTTTGACATCTTCTTAAACTAATTCTTTATTCATTGATTGTCTATTCGTTTTATTTGCGTGAATTAATTTACTTCGAATTGCATGACTGTATGATAGTACTTGAATAATTACCCCTCGACAAAACACTTAGCTTGCATAGCTACGTGCCAAGTATCAGATTGAGGATAAGGTATCAACAATGATGATGTGTTTTTATCAAAAGACGATAAGTTCATGAACATGTTTGAATCTTGGCATGTTATTTCTCCGTTTATACGGTCTGGTATTCGACCTTTGCGAACGCAAACTGAGACGATTACTAACTGCTTCGTATATTGCTGCGATAAAAGAGTGAGAATAAACGTAAGGAATTGAATCATTATTTCGTCAACAATTATACACAAGCTAAACTTTCTAATTAATAAATCACCTCATTCATCTCTAGGCGAACCTCTATGCTCAGCGTACCTCCTATGTCAACAAATGGTAAAATATCAAACTGAGTAACTACTGGGTAGTAATCTGTAAGCATTACCCACGATGTCAGCCACTCTCTGCCCTAAAAGCAAAGTTTTTCTTATTATAAACTCTTTCTTTCATCTTTAAAGGCCTCAGCCGTATACTCGAAGGACAATTGTCCTCGAATAAAACTCAGAATTGTAACTGTTTAGAAAAATGTATTGACGATTTTTCACCCCATAAATTGCCCTATGAAAATTATGTCGGAGAGTAAATTTCAATTTTTTGTTATCTGCATTCGCATCGCTAGGATCTTCAGAGACTGTAGAACGAAAAACTGTGAATTATTATCGATAAACATATACCTGGAGTAAATAAACGCTTGAAAATGGCTGAGGATGTTTGATCCTGACAAGTTGAAACCTTGGAATGCATGGATCGTCTTTAGCCAAGTCTTCGTCAGGTAGAATATACTGATCCTTGGACAATCTCATGCTGTCGTAGTTCATTGTTGAGTTATTGTAAAATATTTTTTGAGCCAAGGACTGTTTTCTCGAAGATCTTAATCGTGCTTCTCTATTCCTAGTTCTGAGTTGTGCTAAAGCCTCGGAAAACGAAGGCGCATCCAAGTACTGTTTCATAAAAGATTTCTCCAGAACTCTTATTGGACATTCTGATGAGAAAATAATTGCGAATTTTTAGTCATGAGTTAAATAAACCGAAAATCTATAAACCGCGTTAGAAAAATCGTCAAGAACTTGGGTATCCGTATTTTTAAATCACCTGAGACACTGACTTTTACGTTAAAGTCGATTACGCTATCTGAGATTACTAGTAGATAGTAGTAGCTTTCTTGGTACGGTGAAAGTACGGTAAAAGTATAAGAGTCTGTTGTTGTTAGATTCCCGATTGGACTAGAATGAGACTGGTTGTAAATTGGCAGTGCTCGTCCTTTCAGCGCTAAACCTTTAATGCAGGGTGTACCAGCCTCGTGATATCCACGCAAAGTGAAATTACAGCCCCAAATGTGAACACGGAAATGCCAAGTACTCGAGGGAATGTAGATTCTGAAAAGTATTAACATAAGCAATTGAAATCCTGGTTTTACGATGATTGGCACAGATACTTACTTGTAATACGACATCGCTTCGTTGGTGTGTAAAGTTTTTTGAGATTCCAATGGAATGTCTTGAATCCCATTAGTTTGTGTCCATATAGCGACCGAGCCTAAACTGTATCTGCATTTATGTCCGAGACCCTGAAGTGCAAGATAATTTAGTAAAACAGATGGTTTGAGATCAGGAGTAGATAATTGGGACGATTATATTTCATTTAATGAATAACTGTGTGATATAATTTTTTTTATTACTTGTTGTTGGACTTTCTCATCCCAATGAGAAAGATAAGCAGTTACGAACCAATCTCCAGGTTCTGGTCCGTAAATTGGTACTGTTGCTGTAACTTTTGGCTCAAAAGTTGTTGTAATTGATAACGAAATCGTGTCGTTATTGTACAAATGCATATTCACTGGAAGCGAAGCATTTTCTACTGACATTACGGGGTAACTACCAGACTGCAGGTACCTGAAGATTAGATGAAAGAAACTGTTAATCTTCCATCATATAAACATCCTTGTGTTCAGAGAATCCTGATAAAAATAATTCAACGAATTTCTACGAATTTTTAGAGAAATTGAAACTATTTATAGTTTTTCACAAGAAATTTTAGTTTTATTTTCCGTTTGATCGGCAATAACAACAAATTTTCTTTAATTACTGTGAAAATCTACAATTTTATTGTATGAAAAACTTTGAAAATCAACAATTTGTCATGAAAAACTGCAGAAATCTTCAATTTCTTATGATAAGCTTTAAAAGATTCCAATTTTTCTAAAAGATTTCTCGAATTATATAAGAGTAAAAATTTCCACCAGAGAAGCCAAATTGCCCCCTCCAATAGTATAAAATTCAGATAATAGAACTCCATCATTGATTATAACATCACAGCGATAGTAATAATGATAATCGCTATCATTAGCCCTGGCGAAATGAGTTGGTCTTTTTACCTAGTTCCAGTAACATTCAGTATTGTTTATTTCTAGTTTTTATTAAGTGGCTAATTGATCGTTTAAATTCAATAATTCAATTAGTAATTAAAGAATTAGAGTTGAAAAATAAATACGTACAGAAAGTTCAGATCATTTGTAGATAAAAGAAATAAAAATAGATAGTCTGTAGTTTGAATGATATAATTTGAAAGTAGGATGTGCATTTGTACAATATCAAATATAAATACTGATTCTTGTTCTAAAATCCAAAAACAAATAAGTTTCATAAGTCGTGATAGTAATTAAATAGATAACGAGTGTCAAAGTGCATTGTAATAAATCTTGGTAAACAGTGGAACTTGCTAAACTTTCAGCTATAACAAATGCGCTTTAAACAAAGTATAAAAAATGCTGTAAAAATCGATATACATATATCCACTTTGATTTCATTGTCATCTAAACTTGATAATTTAAGTAATTTAAAAAACTTGAGTAACACTTACAGATGTACCTTTCGAGGTACACAATTTTTGCCATCCGTAAAGGCGGCAAATTGCCAAGTGGCTCTAAAAACATCTCTAGGTACTGTGTAATGGAACGTCGTCACGTCCCCATAGCTTTTGAAACGATGTAATGACCCTTCTTGGCTTGCCTCAGGTAACATACATCTGATCTCTGCACAATGCAATAGAAGAATGGGATGAAATTGTTATAAAAAAAATGACAATAACTATATTCTTATAATTATCGAATTTTTACATGGAATTTAACAAAAAAATATGGAGATTAACAACAATAACAATAATAATGATAGTAGTAATGTATGATAGAGACAATGATAACAATTGTTACTAAGATTATTTAAAAAATAATAAACTAAAACAAAACAAAACGCCGCTTTTTCAATTTTTTATTAATAATTATGATTGAAAAGTGACGATTGTTGTATTGCTTCAAATATTATTGAGCGTAATAGTAAGTTAAATAATTGAATAGGTTCTTTTAAAACGCAAATTCTTACCTGTGACGAAAAAGTGCGCCAAAATGTAGAGGATTTTTGAATAAATAAATACATTTTGACTAGTCGGTATATATTTAGATCGCATAACTCTTGTATCTGCATACAAGGGTATGTTTTTCGTCTATTTTACCGCATCGGGCATCCTCATTGACGTGCTCGTCGGCCTCTCCCACTCACAAATGTCAACATTTGTTGGCGAAAGTTGTGTTTGTGAATAAGTGAGAGTGGATGATGAGTACGCAACTTGGCTACTGCGCAAACGCAGACTCGCTGTTGGCGCGTTTGAGTTGGAATTATTCAAAATTAGAATATTGAACGCTATAATGACGAAAATTTCACACTAAGCGATTTCGAAAGACCGGTAATCGGTTTTCCTACATTTAACGTTTCTCAGCAACTAATTAACGTGGAGCGCGCACAGACATATCGTTGTTTTTGTTATCATAAGGGCTATCTGTTCGGACTAAAAAAACTAAAACAAAGTTGTTTTTCCAATAGTTATTGCACAAATAAAAAACATTGTTTTTTTGTTATTTCTACAATAACTAATCAACGGATTTGAACGTTCAACGTCTCAAATTGTAGATTTTTTTACGGCCTACAACGTGTCCATTTAACTTTATTGTCTAGGATCAACACCTGAGTGACTAGATTGAAAAAACACGAAATATCGCAAATCTCGGACTTTGAGGGCTTGTGGCAAAAAATCTGCCACTTGTAGGATCCTTCAATAAACGTGGCAGGTCTTAGAATTCCTCCTTTTACACGATGAAACTATTTCCTACCTTCTAAGAATTTCCCGATGATTTTTTCCCCGTTGCCTGGTCTAGATAGTCCTTTTCGAAAATCGAGCGACTATTATCGCAGTGACGGTTCTGTGCGAGTGACATGATGAAGATCGCTCCATTTCTCCGAGACAAGTCTTAAAATAATACGCGCAAACATATAGAAAAATTTTTGTTATTTACAAACACGTACTTTCACATAAATATATAGCTTAATAATTAATAGAGACTCTTTATGCAATGTGAAGGTTGTATTCAGTGCATAAGCAAAGACAGGTCATACAAATATGTTACAAAGATTGTCAAACATTTATTACAGTGTACTAAACGATAGATAATTATTTTAACAAACTGATATAATAAGAATGCTATATAAGAAATCCATCGAAAAATTATCAATTCATCTAAATGTTGATAATATGTCTGCTCATCTTTTCTCGAGTTCCATATAATGCATACATCACACAGTTGATTTGGCTTGAAAATCATTTGAATGTTTTGTACCGTAATTTAAACTTCTATGTCTTCTTCAACTGCTGGTAAAATTACACTAGTCAACGCGATTGGTTTAACTCTATCCTTTTTGCATAACAATATTTTCACCTTTCCTGAAATTAAGCCTCGAGGACTGGCTTTAATAACCAAAGGGATAGGAACCGAACTCGGCAGTAGAGGTAAATCACAAACCCTGGGTTTCACGTCAGCATTTTCACCCCTACAAACAATAAACAATCCCGTATCCGACGGACCTTCAGATATGTTAGTTACTGATATTTTAACCATGTAGTCTGGACCCAGTCCAAGCACACTAGCATCTACGATAACTGTGCAAGGTCCAGAGTCTTGATTAGTCGAAAGTTCGTCTACTGCTTTTTTAGCTGTATATAATCTCAATCTAGCTAAGCCTCGCTGAAACGTGTCATGGATCTTTACTGACTCTGACCTCTCTCTAATCGTCTGTTCAACAAATAATCTCGTCTTTTTTGGTATTGTAAAACGGCTAGTATTGTTTGGCAGCAATACTGGTGCTACATATGTGCTAAAATCTGCCGTGCGCTTGAGGATTCGAACGTTTAGACCCCCTCCAACTGTTACCATTGACATTGCACGCTCTTCTTGGCCCATGCGACCATACTGAAAATCAAAATAACTAGATATAGGGACTTGGATTATCATCTGAAAGTAAAAAAAGTAAACTTGTATACTGCACACTGTGTTCTTTCATTATTTGTTCAAGTAATTGAAGTTAGACTAACTATTCATAGGTGGGAACCTTTAGAATTATGAATACCTTCATAACAGATACTGCTTCCATTGTATTTATGGTATCGACATGATGTTTTCCATCGTAAATACGAATTCCAAAGCCAGCGACGCTAACAGCGAGCAGCGAAAGTCCCCGCTGGGAAACCGGTAGTCCTACTACGTCAAGGGGTATGTTCGGAAGTTGGATTTTCCACAAGCGAGCACCCTAGTAGAAGAAGCAAACAACACGTATACATTTATGATGTAATAAGGAATGAAGATTGTCTTAACATTGTATCTGATTTTTGGCTTTTGACCCAGACTTATACCTTTTTAGAATAGCCCCACAGACTACCGTCCATTACAGCTACAGCTGCACCTTCACCTGGTAAAGTTGATAGAGAAACTGCCGGCGCTGGTAATTTGTCCCATAATCTCAGAGTGGAACCTCTTTTAACTGCTCCTAGCTTTCCATCTCTCCCTGCGGCTACTATACAGTTATCCCCAGCCCAAAGTCCTGTGCCTATTAACGCGACGGGCGGCCAACCCAATGGGAGTCTGTCAATAACTGTAAATGCTCTGAGATATATAATATATACCATATTAAAATAAAGTTGATTAACATTTATAGATTTTATAGTCATTATTTATAATTTTTTATTATTAATTGATTATTCATCTGCCGCCATTTCTTATCATTAAATTGATGAGTTTTAGTATTCACCTTGTGTCTAGGACTAGAATTTGGCCAGACTCAATACCAATCAAAAGGCAACTACTGGCTGGTTCGCTCCAGGAATCTTTGCGTATGAATGCAATGGTTGTCGCTACCCCAGGTTTTGTTAACGGGACTCGACGGTACTGTTGAACGAAGCTTGGTCTGAGATTCGAGTCCATTGATAAGAGCTGCAAGGTCCTAGGCGATATCAAAGATCCACCAAGCTCTTTTAACAAAGATTCCAAGTCATCGGTCAGCGTCAGTATATTTGGATCATCTTCTAATCCTGCTCTGTGCCAAATCTAAACATAAAACGATCATTTAACAGGCTTGTAGAGATGGTACATTGAGTTACGGTAGTTGTTTGTAAATAATGAAGGAATCAAAAGCTACAAATACATGATGATGTAGATTCATTCAGTTGTAAAACAGCAAGTGAATCTCTTGATTGGCTTGTACCGCTAAACATCTCACACTCGGGTGTATTAGAAATTCCAAGAAGATGGGTGTAATTTTCATTCTTCATAAAATATTTAGCGGTTTATAAATATTGTCAATGTCTTCTCCGAGGCAAATGAAAGAAATTATTGGTCACTAGACTACGATAACAAGCTCTCTGTAAGAATTATCCCTATCTCTTACTTCTCTTTCCCTTGAATGAGCTTCTATCTGAGGTAAGCAATACTTGAAATATGGCCTCATATTTTTGTAGATGAAAACGCTTGATCCAGCTGCAACAGCCAAGGCAGCAGATCCATGTTCTCCATTTTCAGAGTAGAAGCCGGTGATGCCAGATGGACTGTCTCCCAGATTGTGTTCGGTTACAAGATCCCCGCCTTTATAGACTCGAATCTAAACAAGTAGGGTATACACAAAACTCAAAAACTGAAAATCAAAAAGAAAAAAACAAAAAAACTGTTGATAAGCATGTGAGCTATATTTGATTTGTGGTTTTATGAACAATCAATGAAAATTTATCTTTGGAATCCTTTGGTCTAAAGAATTCTAAATTGATTTCAAACAAATGGCTGATAAATGGTTGATGAAATATGTAAATGCCTTTGCAGAGTTTGTCGTTGCTGTTCCTAAGTCTGCGCATACAAGTCTTGGGTCTCCTTCTCCACAGACATCGAGTACTTCGAGACCACCGGGCAAAACATATAAGCGAGCTCCAGGCTCCCATACTGCCTCCAGCCAACGACCTCCTCCCAATCCACTGGGAGCTGGACGATCCTCACTGTAATATGAATTTGGATCTTGAACTTATCCCAAAGTTAACATAATATGAGCCAAATATTGAAATTTGGAAGGATCTATGATGCTAGTGGGAGTGAATTTCGGATGATTAAAATAATTACTAATTTATCAAATTTAGTTTAACTGACGAAAATCATTATTGAATCAGTCGGAAATGTGGTGGGGGAATTAGCAACTCGTAAACAGGTATTGCAGTTACGGAAATGATTTTCATCTTCTTTTTGTGATGGAGGGTTTACATTATTTAGTATTTTAGTAAGCGTACCTAGGGGTGCTCATATGGTCTTTTCGTGGAATTTTTTCAACAGACTGAAATGTGTTCTTTTAATAGAATCTTAGAGCAGATTACCCCAAGTATTCAAGTAAACATTAGAGTAAATTCATATTTTAGATATGTTTGGATTTCTGTCGCCATGGGGACACTATATGTATAGGTATGTATAACGCTTGAGGAAATCGAGAATTGCGTGTACTTATTGATATAATTATCAGTTTTAAAACAATGAATAAAATTGTTCAAATTCAAACGGAGCTGTGATTATTTACTGGATAACGAAATTTCAGAATTTTCACGACTCGTGTTGAATTTGAAATGAGCGATGCGCATAAAACGCATATGAATCCAAGGTCCAAGATGGACGAAGTGTCGTGATTCAAACACACCTATAATGTTGTAGGAATAAATGTATTGTTCTAGATTTGAACAAATCATGGAAATCATTACATTAAAAATAACATTTTTTCAATTTTTCAATACACGGCCATTCGATCATAGACTCTATACCTACTCGCACAAGTAATTGTCAGAATTATTATTCCACTCGAAATGGTCTGATAAATTTACCCTTTTTTCGAATTGTATACTTATATCATTATATTTCTCTTGTGCGATTTTCTTAAATCAAATTAGGGGAAAATGAAACAGGATGTAGTGCCATCTATTGTCAGACTGTGGTACTAAATTTTCTGGTAATTTTCACGTGTTTTACCGTATTTTTAGCGAATACCTCAGAATTACGATGCCATACCTAGCATCATTTTCAAAACCCCAATTCTCTGTTATTTAGCAAAAAATATCACTTTTATTGATGTTTCTTATTGTAATCCATTATCATTCAGGGCATGACACTCAGGATTTTTTTATATTTATCATTAAAAATGCAAACAACAACAATTATGTAATACAGAGTACTGTTGATACATAATCTGTAATTTTTTTTTTTTTGGATTCTTGGCAATCGAAGAGCGTCATACCCTTTGTTCAATTTTTATTCATCGCTGATATCAATTTCACATCAATCGGACATGCTTTCGTTGAGAAAAGGGGTTTGAAAAATCTGAAGTGGAAATACGGACTACCTTGAAATTGACAAGAAAAAATAGTACCACAATCTAACAATAGGTAGCACTACAAGGTGTTTCATTTCCCCTTAAGAAGGTTCGAGCAAATCTTATGGAAAGAGCGATTTTCCGAATTCGAGAATTGAAACTTAGCAATGGATATTTTACTAAACTATTTTCAAAATTTGCAAATGATTCATCGTCTAGTTTCCTAGAAAAATGCTTTCGAAGATGACGTTTTCAAAAGTGCTTATACAAGGTGTTCTTTCAGAGGCGCTACAGTAACTCTGGTAGCGGACTAAGCGCCTAAAGGTGATTCGAGGTAGGTGTACTTAGGTGGGTGCCCATGTTTGGCAAAATTATCGGTGTCGCGCTTGTTTCACCGCTCAAACGTTTGAAATGACTTTCTCATACGATTCTTTGTTTTTGAACTAAAATTAACTGAAAATCACGAAATTATCGAAATGAACGATTTCGTTAAAGTTGCAACTTATAGCGAACGGATGTTCGCAAAAATCTGAAAAAAATTCATGAACCACTCGAAGGTTTTGGACTTCGACCAAAAAAATCCATTTCGAAATCGTGACGGGGGGGTGTCAATCTCGCGATGGACTAGCGACGATTTCGAAATTCAATTCGTGCGTCAATTTTTACCTGCTATAGAAGAATTATATACCATACATTAGAACCAGAGCTACATTTTCACAAACTTAGACAACCCTAAGAGGCCTCTGTGACTTCCGATTTATAACCGATGCGACGAATAACTTTTTCCACGAGTTTGGGTGATGGTTCGCGACGATCGCAAGCAAGAAGGCTACTGTACATGAAAGAGAAGCAGGCCTACATCACACCGTAAGCACCGCAATGACGGCGTATGGGGTGGCACGATTAAAACGTTACCACCTCCCGTTACCCCTAGATCGGTTTCAAATCAAGAAAAAAACATTCTCTGAAAATTTCAGCTCTTGATATTAATATTAAGACATGCTTGTAACCACAACTTGTATTTTATTCTGAGTCCCCACTAGGAGTGGCTGTTGTATAGTAACAGGCACGTGTTAATATTAATATTAAGAGCTGAAATTTCAGGATATTTTTTCGGATTTGGAATCGATCTGGGGGACGTAATTGAATAAATTCAAAAGTGACCCAAATAAGAACCACCCTAATATATACAGGTATATAGAATAAGGATGAATTTCACTTCTTCTGGAATATAACGTCCGGATCTGCTATGATATCGCTCATATCGACCTCTCTTCCTCTGCGAAGGCAATCAGGGTGTCGTTTCATGACCACCCATCCAACGTGAGAGAAAATGAATCCCCGTTTAGCGTTGTGAGGATCTGCGTCTGTTTCCGAATATTTATGGTAAACACGGTGGTCTCTTATCCAAGTAAAGTGGATTCTGTAAAATGATATTCACTAAAAAATAATAAAGAATAAAAAGTATATTTATACGGGCACTTCTCAAACTGTAACATGAATTGACACAAATTTCAATGGAAATTTAATATGGCAATTCCAATTTAAACCTCACCAATCCATTCACTGTGTAGAGAATCATAAGAAATGTTTTTAAGGGTCGATTAGACTTGTAGGTGCGATGTGTCCATAAGCGATGTGCTCCTGCCGTCGTACCAATAAGACTCGCGTGGGCGACAATGAAGGCTGTGCAAAATGAATGGGTATTTAAAATAAAACAGAGATCAACCACTGCTATCAGCACTTTTCTGCTCAATCTGGATTTTCTTGATAGAAAATGTTTGGGGGTGTCCCCTAAATGTAAATTCAAGTTGGCGCGACAGGAAAAGGGGGGGGGGGGGGGGGGGGGGGGTCGAGCTTCAGCCGCCATCTTGTAAAATAAGCCCTATCAAATATCTCGTGAACCGAACATTGTACGACAAAAACAGCGGTAACCTTTTTTGTAGATAATAAAATTTTCTACAACTTTTATTAAAAAACTTTTCATGTGTAGTGCATAGTTTTTGATTTATAGTGCAACAAACTTCACCATTTTCACTGTTTCATCAACCGTTATATTTAGCGATAACCATGTTGGGAGAAGTTTATCACGCTATAGATAAGAATCTATGCACTTTACAGGAAAAAGTCCTGAATAGAAGTTCTAGAAAATTTTATTATCTACAAGAAAAGTATCTACTGTATTTGTCGTACGATGCACGGTTCACAAGATATTTGATAAAATGTGTTTTCCAAGATGGCGGTTGAAGTTTAACTTCCCCCGTCCCGCCAACTTGAATTTCCATTCAGGGGTCACCCCCAAACATTTTCCAACAAGAAAATCAATTCTGTAGAAAATTGCAATATGAACCTATTTTTTGTTTTTTTTCGCTCTTGCTCCTGGACTACATTCTGTTTTGTCGTTTGGCTAAAAAGTCTACTAGAATATGAATCCCTTCAGTTTAGAAAGTTGTAGAGATTAGATATTGTTCCGAAAGCTAAATCTCTTTTTATACTCTTTCCGAATTTTAAAAAGAATTTTATAACAATTTTTGTAACATTGTTTTCTTTCCAAGGGAGTGACAGATTTTAAGTTATATGCGTTCGAAAATTTCTGGTTAACAAAAACTTCGAAACTATGAGATTAATCGCCAAAAGGTGTGTTCCGGAAATATGACGTAATGTTTACAGGTACAAAAGTTGGATAGGGTAAATGATTCTCAGCCAGCGTTCGCCGGCCGAAAAGTACTTGACGGTGATTCACTGCCATGAATCTTGATCAGATCAAAAGATTTTTAATAAAAATAATGAAAATAATAATAATAATGATATTCAGCGCTGCCCTTGAGCGACCATTTTGACCGTACCTACCACCTTGTGACTTCAGTAAAATAAACCAACCGAGTGCGGGTTCAAATTCGCACCAAAATCAATAGGGGCCCAGATTTTGATTAACAATAGCTGTGTTTTAAATCTCAAGTCGATACATACACCCGTTCGTTTCAAATCGTGTTCCATAGCCGCGTCTTGCGAAAATGCGGCGGTGACGAAGAAGAAGAAGAATTTAGGCAACTTTGATGGTGAATATCTCTGAAACCATATAACCGATTTGCTTCAGATTCACAGAGCATGCTCATATGAGCTGGGGTTCATCTTTCTGTAAATTTTGTCAAAAAATATTCAGCCATTCGGGAGATATGACGCGTTGTTTACAGGTATAACCGCTCGTCTTAACCTTAAATTAAATATATTTGATTTTTTTTATTATTAAGTACTTGGCGGCGATTCGCTGCCGCGAATCTTGATATGAGTTCCGAGAATCTAAACTTTTATATTGGAATTTTTTTCCTCATTAAGAATCTTTTTTCAAATTGACGAAGAATTTTAATGCCGGTACGGGCGGTTGCGCCCTCTAAATATTTTTTGACAGATTTTCTAATTTAAGAGGATTTTGTATTTGTTATTTCTCATAACTAATCGATAACTTCAGATAATTGACAGTAGCCATCAAGAAACTTTATAGCGTTTGACGGAAATCAGTTGGTCGCCATGAATTTCCACAATAATTAAAATGATTAGACCGTTGACTGATAAATTCTTCAGTCGACGATTAAGCACTTTGAAGTGAAACTTACCATTATTGCTACTTTTCCATTCAATTTTTACATTTTTGACAAATATTCTCTTCTACTGTGTGTACTCGCGAATTTAGTACAGCAGTACTTTGACAGTGCTTACAAGTACTGTTCGGTTCGTTCGGTACTTCTCTTTGATATGAGAGGTTGCCGTTGACCTTTGAACGGGGTGCAGGCCAGGGCGAAAAATTCGGAACGTCGAAGAGTAGAGGCTGATTGTTGAGATATTAGTAGCTACCAAAGGATATGTGTCACCCCGTAGTCATGAAACGGATGGCTCGGTGGGCGGGAGCCTTTATCACACGCCGAATCCGGTGAAATTGATGAACCATAGTCTGGCTTGGATGCTATTTTGGGTTATGGGTTTCCCCATGATTGTGATAAGATTCTTCTTCACTTTATGCTAATTTTTCACAACGGGCAGTACACAGTTTGACACGACTACAATCGTTCGTATGCTCTGTGCGTATGCAACAATACACACCAGAGATCCCTAAACGAATCGCATTTTGGAATATTTTTATCTGACTATTTGCTCAAAAGCTAACCAAAGGAGTGAACAGTAAAGATCATTCAAGTCACCACTGAAATGGAGCATTTCGGGGTTTTGTGCCTCTTTATAATCGTCTTCCTTGGAGTCTGTCGAGGTAAGTGCAATCTAATTTCCTTTTAAGATAAAAACTCGGGGTTTTGCACAAATTTTTCTAAATTTTTTTCGAACCAATCTACGACAATATTTCTACTAAAATATATAAATCTACTGAATAATAATAAATGCTAAATAAATGAATGAAATAATAATGAATGCATGAATTAAAATACATGCATAATAAAAATGAATGCGAAAATTTATAAGTTTTTATGAAAAGTTGTGAAAAGTTTCAAATTCCCAAAAAATTCGTGGAATTATAGTTTCGCCGCACCGAAGTTCATTTTTCAGTTATATTCTGTCCGTACATATTATCTGTATATTCTGAATGCTCTAATTAGGTCGAATACGACCTCTACGAACGGAAAAATTAAAACAAATCATGGACTTGCAGATTCGTATTCCACAACTTGCGGAAGTCGTTTTAACTCGTCGACTGGCATCATAGAGTCACCTAATTATCCGACTTCCACATACCCCGCAAGTTTGATATGCGAATGGTACATCGAGGACCCAAACAGGCAACGGATTACATTGAATGCTGATATATTCAACCTCGAATCTTGCTGCGGATGTGACTATCTTGAAATCAGGTGAAGGAATCATCATGTTTCTATACTCTCGCGTCGATAACTTTTTCATGCAATATTCGGGTTAGCGGGTTGAAAAGGTCGATTTATTGAAAATATTTTTATATTTTATTGAAGTTTACGATCTTAAGAATATCCTTCAACAGTTTCAAGTTAAAATGAGCTACGGAAATTTCGAGCATACGCGATACGTTTTGTATAAGATTCTTTTAATTCATAAAAATATCCAACTGTAGAAAATGGCTGTACGTACTGAGGGTGTACCGTTAATTTCGTCAAGTAATTCCTTATCAGTACAATAAACTTGATCTTATTAAAATGAATCCTAGTATACTTGAAAATGAGTATTATGATTAATTTTAGAAATGGAGACTCTGCAACGTCACCTCTTTTGGGGACATACTGCCATAACAACATACCTAGCAACATTACGAGTGTTGGCCACCAAATATATCTAAAGTTCCGTACAGATGCATCTGGTCAATCAAGCGGCTTCATGCTGGTATGGGGCAGCGCAACCACTGGTTTGTTCTATTCATAAATGTCGACCATAATCCTAGAGATTTTCTAACTTAATGGTACCATTCTAAGTTAATTTCCAAATGATTATCTCCTCTTTTATTTTATCTATATTTTAAGTAGAGACTCAAATATGCGAGAACATTCCTCCAATGTAGGTAAGGATTGATTTCTAGGTTCGGCAAATCACGGTGGTCATTTTTACGCTCCGGACGGTACCATTACATCACCAAATTACCCCGCGCCATATCCAAATAATTTGGTGCGTGATTGGATTATCGAAGCCCCTAGAGGTCACATGTTGGTATTAAATGTGAGAAAATTTGACTTGGAGACATCGTCAGAATGTACAATCGATTACCTCGAAATTAAGTAAGGGTAGATCCATTTCATTCCATATCGATGTTTATTTTTACAAAATATCTACAGAGCTTTAATCTTCAAATTCCAGACCTTGTCTATGCCAATATTTAGTAAACTTCAGATTACCTAAAGTATGAGATATTACATTATATTTTCGATTTTCAAATTTTAGAAGTCGCACTACAACTCCTGCCCAGAACGTAAGTTCAGAAGCAACGTCAATTCTCTTAGGGCATTACTGCAGACTAGGGGACATTCCAAAAAACATCACAAGCATTGGCAATCAAATATTATTGCATTTCAAATCAGACGGTTCAGTTTCTAAGGAAGGTTTCGTCATAGATTGGCACAGTACTAACATATTTCCAGGTTTGTTCTATTCGTGATGGCTAATCATCATCATAATGAAAAATTATTAACAATCTGCATACTAGTTACAAGCAATTCTAATCATATCCATTTTTTATCTCACAATTTTATTGTCCATTAAATTTACTTGCAATGATATTCTACGCTCGATTCTGGCTATAGCCGATAATCGAAGAGTTTCAATGCAAGAATAATGCAGAAGGAATGTCACGATCAATCCAATGACATTCTTCATCTCTTTATAGACTGTGGCGCTAATTTAACTACGGGACATGGGACGATCTCAACTCCTAATTATCCCGAGCCGTACAGAGCAGACGTTACATGTAATTGGAATATTCGGGTCCCAGCTGGCAGCGTTATTCAATTTATATTAGTTCATCTCCAATTTGATGTGACCGAGAAATGCAAATCTGATTTTCTAGAAATTTACGACGAAAGCAATTCACGTGGCAAGAAATTGGGATCATATTGCCAAAGCATATATCATCCTCTGTACATAGAGACCACTTCGAATGTAGCCAGTGTTTCGTTACGTAGCGATTTCGCTGCTCCCCGATGGTTTCAAATAATTTACCATACTAGTGAGTATATTGAACAAGCATAAGATACACATACTCACTTTATCTAGACATTTTAAGATTGTTCATAATTCGAATGAATTCTTTCGGTAATAGTTTTCTGTTTCTTCTACAGTATTTCACAACAAACTTTATGGATCAAAAGGAGTAATAGAATCACCGAATTACCCGAATAAGTACCCACATCGGGAGAATTGTAGCTGGACAATCGAAGCACCCATCGGTAATACCTTGAACCTCAAATTCTCTGAATTCGACTTGAAAGCAGGACTCACAAACTCTTGCAGTATCGATTACCTGACGATATCGGAAGGGGAAGACGATGTACCAAACAGAGAAATCGGAAAATTCTGTAACGCCAATGTTCCACCACTTATGATAGTGTCTACTCAACGCCACATCTTCCTGCAATTCCATTCGGATAATTCTGCTCCGGGAAACGGTTTCCGACTTGAATGGGATGTCATCGGTGAGTATAAATGAGAGTTTAGAAAAGCTAGTGTGTATTTATCCGGGAAATACGTGCCAGGAAAACGCTGAACTATATCCACAGATCACAATGTTGAACGTTCATCTTTGGAATATCTTGTGTTTTTTTTTTTCAGTTCACAACACGATTCCACCCCCACCACGAACCTGTCTGTTATGGAATGACCCAGTTCCCAAACGAGATGACTACACGTAAGCCAAACATTTCGTTCATTTCTTTGCATGCACGTGAGTAACTGAAACAACTTGATTACTAGTGAAGAAGATACTAGTGATCTACAAATTAAATCAATTGATCAATAATTGACTATATTGTTTTAAATTCAGACTCTTCTATTTCACACGCACGTATCAAACGAAACGTACATACATTACGAATATCCAATACGTTTTTCAATATTCCCTAAGTTTTATAGATTACTCTTCATTATGTAAAGACTCTTTATGAAATTTTATGCAGTTACACACTGGGAATCGGCGGTCATAAACTTCACACTGAGGCGGTTACATGGAACGAGGCTCGAATAACGTGCGAAGAGGAAGGTGGTTACCTGGCGATCATTAACTCCGACGCGGAGTTAAATGTGATTATCGAACTCTTCAATAAATCAGCGGCAATCACTGGGTCACAGTACTCGAATCTTACCAGTATTGGTTTCCATGACCTTTACAGCGAAGGACAGTTCGTAACTATTCATGGCCAGCCTTTGGGCAAAACTGGATTCTTTCAGTGGGAAAATGGACAGCCCGATAATAACAGAGGGTCTGAAAATTGTGGGGCCATAAATTCATGTGGCGATTTTAGCGACATCGACTGTAGAGCTAAATACGGTTTCGTATGCGAAATACCGATGTACTGATTTTGAATACAAACTCGCATGATTAACTCTAATATATAAATGTTTGCAAATTAATTAAGAAATAATAGAATAGATGTAAGTACAGTTGCAGACCATGACTACCATAAAGACCTCAACTACCACAAAAACACAGTGTACTGAAATTTACTACAAACGCTCGCGCTTTACAGCTCAGATACACACACATATAGCTTTTTGTATTTATCCTTTCGTGCTTTTACGTCAGCATTTAAGCTACACACGACGTGTTGCCAATAGACTGGCGCAGGGAGTGATAAATTCCTTTGCGTTTTGTGATAATCAAGGTCCGACTATAATATTAATAATTAACGGTTTTATTAAATTCAAGTGTGATAGGTATGGGCGATATGTATCGATATTTTGATATATCGATATTATCAAGTAAAAATATCGATATTCGGCTCCCGATTTAATCCTGTATCGATACTATAGCAGCAAATATCGAATAAGTTTTCGTTTTCTGTTCCTGAAAATTTGATATTCGAATAGCGCCATAACGATCTTTCTTAGTTGTGTGAAATCCAATTTTCATATTTTATTTTATTCTTAATATTATGGGATACGTGTTAATATGAATAGCTGGTCTACACACACACTTTAAGATCCTATGTTTATCTAATCACGGCCGGAGCCTAGCCAAAGGGACCGATAATATACATCTTGGCAAAATGGAAAAATTCATATCGAAATTCACTATAAGTTCTATGCATTCATTGTCCGATATTTAGGCGAAAAAATTATCTAACCAAGATTTGTTATATCTATGATTTGAGATTTCGAAAAAATGGAATACTTAACATACTTAAATAAGCAGTTGAACCATTCGTCTAATACCCTTAATTTTGACGTGATCATCTGAACGGATCTAGAAAAATTATTGGTCAATTAAATACCACTTTCAGAATGTATAAAGAATTTATTAATTTTACAAATTATTTATTCGCAAGAGTGTATTCTTAATAAAGTATATCGATATAATGTATTCGTCTTACAAAGAATAAAAATATCCTGAAACAATATTGAATAACTGAACTTAAAATTAAGTTGATAACAGACCTAAATTAAAATGTATTATTCGGTCGAAAGAATCGTTTGATTGAACGAAAATAACTGATTACCGGCATAATCGAATTAGCTTCTCCCTGAAAGAACGAGAAGGTGACCGCTAGGTCGGCGCTAGCGTCGAATTAATGTGGGAAATTGGAAATTGATGGCTCATACAAATAGAATAAACAATGCGGCGTTTATGATAAATTATATTTATTAAGTACGAAGAGTAATTAATATTAATTAAACTTTGAAAGCTGGAAAGCTTCAGTTGTGGCGTGTGTGTTATTACAGAAAAAGAAACATAAATGACAGAAAAGGCACAACCTTAACTTAACCTAACCTAAGTGTATTTGAGAATTGAAATGAATTCGAAAAGATTCTGTGAATAACAATGAGCTAACACCGATACGTGTATAACCATTTAAAATTTATTTACATCACAAGTTTCGTCGGTATTTTCTGCAACTCAAACCTTATGTATTCATTAATACGTGCTAATATTAACCAACGAATTCCGGGTACATACTTACGAGAAATAAATACAATCAAAATAAGCTGCTATTCGCACTTAGCTATTCTCAATGATTCTACATCATAACAACTGTCGTATAACACTCACAACATTCATTAATAAAACCACATATTTTTAACTATATTCTATTATTTCTATATCATATCTACCCCCTGTCCGGCGTATTAAATACTAAAAACCGTAAAAACACGTACACACATACATTTTTAGGTTAGAATATTGTTTATATCTACAGATTTACGAAGCGTATGGCCTGTTATACCGACCAGATTAAACAGCAACAACAACGTTGCCAATAATTCAAAAAATAATATCGGAAGTATAATGAAGGTGTTAAATGTTGCTGAAAAAAATGACGCAGCTAAAGGTATCGCCAGTTACCTTTCTAGGTCCTCTTCACACAGGGTAACACAATTATTAATATTTGTTAAAAATAAAAACAAAAACAAACATACATTAAGTTATTTATGTATTAAGGTGGTTTGAAAAACAGTTTTTATTGACCTCCAACCCCTTCGAACCTCAATTTATGAAAGAAAAAACGAGTCCTTCAAGCGGAGCTTAATTAGTCAAGTTTGAGATGTTAGATCAATTTTTATTCTTTCTATTTGATTAAACCATGAAAGGTGACGCTATGGTACCTAACTTGTGATAATTTTATTCACATAGAAACAGATCTTTATTCTATGAATAGGATATGTAATATAAGTTTTATGTGACCAAAACTTGTGGTCAATATTCGCTGTAACATAAAAAAGCCATATATTTCTTCAGAAATCACTCATAGTGACAAAAACTCACTAGTTTCATTCACATAGGACCTACATTACATATTTTAATCAATGAAAAGAGATCTGTTTCTGTTTCCATGCAGTCATTACAAGTCCGGTATCACAATGTCACCCTTCACGTTTCAATCAAACAGGAAAAATGAAAATCCGTCCAGCAATCTCTAAAGCTTGATAAATTGGACTCTGCTTGAAGAAGGGTTCATTTTTCATGAATTTACACTAAGTTTTCGAGGGAATCCTGGAGGCAAAAAAACTTAATAAATCTACTTTACTAGCCACCTTGTTAAACCAAAAATGCTTAATAATTTCAGCGAGAAGGATTGTCAGTTTATAACAAAATCTACGAATTTGATGCCCATGTTTGGGGACAGCAATGTAAGATGATAATGACCTCTGTATCTGGTCATTTATTGAATCATGAATTTGTCGGAGGATATAAAAGCTGGCAGGGTTGTAATCCCTTGTCTTTATTTGAGGCTCCTGTAGTTAAACAATGCGAAGAGAATTTTATGAAAATAAAAAGAACCTTAGAGAGAGAGGCTAAAGCTTGCCAAGCGCTCATTATATGGACAGATTGTGATAGAGAGGGAGAAAACATCGGTTTTGAAATTATCCAAGTTTGCCAGGCTGTAAAGCCGGGCATAAAGATATACAGGTGATTGTTAGTTGCAAAATAGTGAAGAATATGAAAATTTAGTTGAATTAAATTAAATTGATACTTCTTTCTACCTTTCTCCTTGTTTTTCAGAGCTAAATTCTCTGAAATTACATCACAGTCCGTTCATCGGGCGTTAAATAATTTAATTCAGCCAAATAAAGCAGTTAGCGACGCTGTGGATGTCAGGAGTGAATTAGACCTGCGAATAGGTGATCTTTTAAGGAAAAACATTAACAGAATATCTGAGCCAGTCATTAATTTGAATATCTTTCAACAGGTGCTGCGTTTACGAGATTCCAGACGCTCAGACTCCAAAAAGTATTTCCAAGAACCTTAGCTGAAATGATAATCAGCTATGGAAGCTGCCAGTTCCCTACGCTAGGATTTGTCGTAGAGAGATTTTTAGCCATTGAAAGTTTTAAACCGGAAACATTCTGGAGGATAAAAGTTACGGATGTGCGTAATGGGCTTTCGGTAGAATTTAGATGGGAGAGAAATCGCTTATTCGAAGAACTGCCTTGTCAAATATTTCTGGATATTTGTCTTGAGTCGCCTGATGCTACTGTAGAAAAAGTTATTTGTAAACCTAAGACTAAGTGGAGACCTTTGCCGTTGGACACTGTGGTAAGTATGAGGATTCTAATCTCCTGAATTCTATGTAGAGATGTTTTTTATTTTGTTTTACAGGAATTGGCCAAGCTGGGATCTCGCAAGTTGAAACTTAACGCTAAGGAAACGATGAAGATAGCTGAGAAATTATACACTCAAGGTATAATCAGCTATCCTCGAACTGAGACAAACATATTTCCTAAGGAATTGAACCTCGTGCCATTAGTTGAACAGCAAACTGCGAGTCCACAATGGGGAGACTTTGCACAACTAGTCATACAAGATGGACCCTCGCCTCGTCAAGGAAAGAAGAATGACGGAGCTCACCCTCCGATTCATCCAACAAAATACATCGCTACTTTGGGAGGCACGTAACCAAACTCAAATAATTGTTGGCTCAAAAATTTTTAGTCTCTAGCTTTCGGTCTGTTTATCAATTTGTTTTTTAACAGGGAACGAGGCACGTCTCTATGAATTTATAGTCCGTTACTTCCTGGCTTGTTTATCGAAAGATGCCGAAGGACAAGAGACTATTGTCCACATTGATATAGCTGAAGAAAAATTCGTAGCAAATGGTCTCCGTATAATTGCTAAAAACTACCTAGAAGTATATCCTTATGAAACTTGGGCTGCTAAAGAAATTCACGCCTATGAAGAGGGGCAGAATTTTAGACCTACTAGCATCGAAATGATAAACGGGGAAACTTCGGCTCCTAATCTACTAACCGAAGCTGATCTAATCGCTCTTATGGATAAGCACGGAATTGGGACAGACGCTACGCACGCAGAACATATTGAGAAAATAAAGTCGAGGCAATACGTCGGATTGAAGGATGAGAAGTATTTTATCCCTGGGAAACTTGGGATTGGCTTGGTCATGGGATACGACAGCATGGGATTTCACATGTCTAAACCTCATCTCAGGGCAGGGCTGGAAAACGATCTTAAATTGTAGGTGGAAAAGCAAATAGTAAATTAAAACTCTGGGTAATTGAAATGACTCGTTATCAAATTGATGAATAATCTTAAACTTTTACAGAATATGCGACGGTGTAAAACTTCCAGCAGACGTTCTGAGGAATCAAGTATCTAAATACAAAGCAGTATTTACTGCAGCATTGGAACAGGCTAACTTAATAGACAATGCCCTAGCGCATTACCTCGACGAAGTCCCAGCGCACGTAGAACATGTTCAAATAGCAAATCCCGAGCAAGATATAACAGTCTTTAAATGCCCAAAGTGTGGTAACAATATGACTTTAAAAAACAGAAAAACCGGTCCTGGAAAATATATTGGATGTATGGCATTTCCGACTTGTAATAACTCGATATGGTTTCCGCCTACAGTAGAGGGTGTTGAGGTTCTAAATAATACATGCAATAGGGTGAGCAAAACGATTGATGCTACACATCAAGAATAGGAATAATAATTTGATATTTATTATCTCGTTTGGATTTCTAGTGCCCAGGAGGCTTGCCATTACTTAAGTTCACTCTTCGTCCGGGAAGTCTTCCACATCTTGGAACTTCTTACACCTCGTGTATCGGAGGATGTGACATGGTGCTCAATGAGACATTCGACATTCAAACTCACACTGTGCGCAGCGTTCCGCAAGCTAATGACAACGGAAATTCGAATCCGAGAAGTGATTCCAGACCACAATATACTCAAAGACAAACTAACAACCAGACGTATAACGGAAATGGCGCGGGACACATTGACTCTGGAATTTCTAGCTGGAATTCATCTTCAAATGTAACTAGAACTCGAAACGAGAATTCTGTGAATTTGAACAATCAGAATCAGCAGAGTATGGACTCTGACGATACAATACTTTGCAATTGTCACGAGGGAGCGAAACAGCTTACTGTTCGGAAAGATGGGCCAAATCAAGGTGTGTTTGAGAATGAACAAATCAAGTCTAAAATATGTAAACTTTTATGAATATCTTATACCTCGTTTTTATTGATTTCTAACAGGAAGATTATTTTACATATGTGCTAAACCACAACCGAATAGTTGTGATTTTTTTTTGTGGAATGAAGACAGCACTACGCTTAACAGCCACACTAACAGAAGTGAGGAACAACCATCTTGGAACAGTAACACGGAGAATAGAAATCAAAGACAAACTGCAAGGAACAGATACGATAGAGATAGTGGAGGTTCGTCAGCGACTCAAAATCCCATCTGTACTTGTGGTCAACCAGGTAGAAAGTGAGTAAAAGTATTATTTATTTGACTTGATCAAGAAATAAGAATCGTACTGGGAAAAAAAACTATAAAATGTGCAAAGATTGGGAAAATTGAAGTAACTAAGTTCTGGTATATCTTACAGACTAACTGTACGCAAAGACGGACCAAACAAGGGAAGAGAATTCTATGCATGCCCTCAAGGAATGAGTAGTACATGTAAGTTTTTCAAATGGGCCGATGAAATTGATGAGGGTAACGAAAATTTGAGCAGTACTAGAGGGACAACGCAAAGGGGGAATAATCGAGGAGGAATTGGCCAGAATTCAAATTCGTCAAGAGCGAAGCCTGGAAATAAAAGAAAATGCGGAATATGCGGAGAAGAGGGTATGTTTGTAGCTTATTATTGTCTTAGAATAGAGTTGAAACGGTTTTTAAATATTCCAGGTCATACCAGAAGAACCTGCACCCGTGATTCCGATGATACGGATTAAAACGGCTTAACAACTTTGTATAATATATAATTAAGGCTTAAGTATAAGGATTTTAGTATTAAGATTATAAGATTATAATTATAAAAATGTGATATTACAGCTAATTTAATAATAATTTAAGTACGCTTAGAATTTAACAATTTATTTCTAAGAGCTCCTAGTTTCTATTATTTGTTTTTTAATGTAAATATCAGACTTTGCTGTCGTTTGTTTAAACTGCAAATTGAACAACGAATTAAATTGTAATATTATTATTTTATTCTAATTTGTGAAAATTAATATCATATCGTTTTTATAAATAATGAAAGGAAAAATAAATTGTGTAAAGTTTTCTACTGTTTCATAAAACAGGGTGTACGTTTCATCCAAAAAAATGTTTAATTCTTCTTGTCTAGCAATACCGAGAATTTTAAATTTAGTAAATTGTTCTCCGCCAGATTCTTCTGCACCTCTTCCGAAAGTTGTTTGTTCTCTTTGTGGGCCTCACCTGGTTTTTCAGTATCTGTGAATCATAAAAGAAGCATAAAAAGAAACAAACAATAAAACTTTGTTTGGAATGAATTCGTATGTCAACATTTCATTAAGAATCACTGATACTAACTGGATCTATAAGTCATTCCACATCAAGCATGACACCTTTTTTGACCGCATGTGCTTGAAAATTGTCGTAACGTTGTCTACATACTCTCTGTAGCTCACTTCTGCACCATGTTCTGCCCAGCTGCGATAGTAATGTTCTACGCAAGTGCGAGATGTTGACTTGTGCAGAAAGTTCTGATGTCGTGGAGATAGAAAGAGACACCATTATCGTCGGCACCGTAGAAAAGTAGCCATATTTCAGACCCTTTTAGCAATATAGGAGTATTACATATATGGGTAGTGAGCGTGCAGCGCGCGCCTGGTGGGGGTATCCGAATTCTAGGAAAAACTCTTCCCCTTGGGGGCTTTTGGTTTCTTATTCGGAGGTCGGACTGTATTTAGAAATTCAGTATTTCCTCTAGTGCATCAGTTTCAATTGTTTTTTATTTATTTTTTTTAATTCTTACCCAACGTTCCGCTAGCAGTTGGACAATTTTAAAGCAATATAAGAAAAACTGGTTCCGAAACCTACACGAAATAGATTGTTAGAAAGTAGATGAAAACTAAGATCAGTAATCAGCTTGAGCTTCGAATTTATTATCTTTACTTTATTCTCTCCTGTTGAATTAATACATGGAGATGTTATTTTCATTCATGCTAGAATGAGAATAGTGAAGTCGGTGAATAAACTTCTAGCATATCATTTAATTAGTAGCTAGCTCATTATAGCATCCATAAATTAGCAGCGCAACATGTGCTCGCATCTTGAGGCAAGTTGCGTATCGTCACTATCAAGATTATCCCAGCCATACTTGAACAGCAGAGTTATATTTGGTTTAAACTACGTCTGAAGACGCTTAGGGTAATGAAATATCGAAGTTTAATCATGGCCGGGAGTGAAGATAAATTCACATATAGAAACCCAGTTTTAAGGACCTAAGAGTCAAATGAAAACACCTTTCGTCCATGAGTAGGCACTACTGACTACCAACGATGTCAGATATACGTTTGGAGAGTTCCCATACGTCTTTGTCCGGATCCACGACGGTGGAAAGCTCCTCGTCTATCACGAGGCAATTTTTTGCTGTCCACGTTATTGGTTCCCACTTTACGGTGATTAAATCGTCGATTTTCGGAGTTGGATTTCTATCGATAATGATGAAAAAAAAATTACTACTTTACTACTTTTCGTATTACATATCGTATACAGTCCGACCTCCAAATAAGAATCCCGGCAATAAGAAACCTTCCCCCACTACGACTCGAGCTCCGCGCTCGAGAGTGAAAGAGTGAGAGAGACAGAGAGAAGTAGTGAGAGAGACAGACAGAGGTAGTGAGCGTGCAGCGCGCGCCTGGTGGGGGTATCCGAATTCTAGGAAAAACTCTTCCCCTTGGGGGCTTTTGGTTTCTTATTCGGAGGTCGGACTGTACATTGAATTCTCGATACGGGTACAGCACTAGATGTAATACCTATAGCAACATAAGATAATATAAACTCACCCAGTCTTTGCGAAGTCCGTCCACATTCTGACGAATCTATCAGACACAGTTTTTTCGATCGATTCAGATTCGAATTTGAAAGCATCACCAAACAACGCAGTATGAAATACATATGGAATATCATCGCCGTGTGCAGTACCTGCAATAATGGTGGTTTTATAAGAAATACTTCCACACTGCTGTAGTAAAATTCTACTTTCAAAACCAAACAGAATTTTAAATTGCTGAGTAATATACGATGCATAGAGTATTGTAGATACCTTCCATTTCAGTGTTGTAAACGAACTTGCCAAATGATTTCGAACTGTTGTAAGAAAACTTGTAAAAGTAGGTCGGACTCTTCTTCTTCCGCTGAAATTCAACTACATATTGGACACCCATGCCAAAGTGTATATCACCATAACATTGGACGAACTCCTTCAGTGTCTCCCTGTTTATACTTTTATCTCCGAAGTAAAATTTTCTAATTTCTTTAGCAACGTCAGGTATTTTCGATGACGCTTCTCCAATCAAGTTATGAGTCACTGTGACGTCAAAATTTTCATCGGCGAAGGCAAGTCTTTCATCTGTAAGTCCTGTACGGATATCGATACACAAAAGGGTATGTATTCCCCACTATTTCGATTCAATTTTATGAATTCCTACGCATATTAGCACTTTTTACCCATAAAAAACAGAAGTCCCTCGTGGCTGGTATACCCAATCAATATTGGTACATCAACACCTTCTACCATAAGTTCTTGCGGAGATCTAGGCATGAATGGTTGCTGGCTTTTGTCGTCGACGTTGGGCCGAAACGGATATAGAAAACGGACTTCATCCTAAAAAAGTAGATGGACAATAATATATATATTTGAAATATTCAATTTTCGTAAGCTTTTGCAAGCATCGTAACACCGTAATAGTTTATTAGGGGAGATCGGGGCACGAACGCCCCCATGAGCGAGAATTATTTCTTGCGGCTTTTGAGCACTGCGGATACAAATTATTTTGCCCTATTTCAAGCAAATTTAACATCATTTTACAAGATTTTGCAAAAACTGCCTCCCCCCCCAATTTTAAATAATAGTTTTGTAATTCATATTTGTTGGTTTTGGTTACAGCACATACTTTGCTTTCACTTACATTGAACGAATTTCTAATGATGCATTAATATGTTTAATAAAATATAATTTCTTTTTTTTACCAAATTTTTCAGGACAGGACCATCGTGCCCCAGTCTCCCCTATGTGGTAGTTCTAAGTTCAAAAGATTTGTATCAGGAATGCGAATTGAACAGTCGTTCATAATCAAAGACACTTAAGTATCTGTTAGGATGAACCGATACACGCACATGGAGTTGATTTTTGATGCTGAGTATTCTTCAAGCTACTGTTGAACCAACCTCCAAACTTCGAATTGATACTTGAGCCTGGATAAGTTTGTGAGCCGGAACTGTACGAAGATACTCAATCATCTCATGAGGATCGGTAGTTTCTCTTCCGAGAGAAGCAACGTAACGATGAATAAAGTCGACTGGCGTCGGAGTGCAAGCCCAGGGATTCGATGCGGCGCCACTTTGTATGATAGCTTTGTGAAAAAGACCTGAACATCGAAAGCGGTGGTCAGGAATGGCCGATGACCAATTACTGATCAATGTGTGTACAAAAAGTCAGTGTTCACTCGGTGATTAAGGGTAGCGATGATACAATACCTTTAGCAAGTGGTGACAGAAGAAGGTAATGTACAGAGGCACCACCAGCACTCACTCCAAATATGGTAACATTATTTGGATCACCACCAAACTGGGCGATATTTTTTTTCACCCACTTCAAGGCTGCAACTTGATCTTTCAGACCCATATTTCCAGGTGCCACCTCATGATCGAGATGCAGGAATCCTGTAATTTTATTGCTTTACGAACATGACTGAGTCTTGAATGGATTGTTGTGGTGGAAGAACCTACCCAGGACGCCAATCCTGTAATTCATAGATACGAAGACGATATCTGTCTTCATAAGATAATCTGGACCGTTAAGGTCGCTACCTCCGTTACCATTGACGAAAGCTCCTCCGTGAATGCAGACCATTACTGGTCGCGATCCATTCAAGGATGTCGTGGCTACGTTGAGGTAAAGACAATCTTCCTCGCCATCGACTCCCGTTAAGGTTTGCGAATTTGGCTGAAGGCACTTCGATCCCTCTTTCAAAGCATCTCTTATACCAGTCCATGGTAGTGGAGGCTGGGGATCCTAGGGAACCGGATATATATTTTAATCGTTGCAGTTATGTTATATTAATGATACGATAGTCAAACTTAGTTGATCTAGACCTATGATATTCGTATGACACGAAGTATATGCCTTTCTGCTTCATCTTCTTTGTCGCCATCTGGCCTGCACAGTCTCCTTTTTAAATGAACTGGATACAATTTTTTTGAATTAACCTGTTTGAGTTTAAATTATGGCAAGGAAATAACTTCTAAATCAAAGGCTGTCATTCGACTCCAACCGAAATGTATTCTAGATGTGCAGTTCACAAATTATTAACATCAGTCTCGACACTTCCTGCAATTAGTCGAACATTCCTGAACGATGAGCTTCATGCCGATGTTACTTTATCATAATATTATGGCAATTAATCTTGCATTACGATATACCTATGTAGATAACGGTGCATACTATACAATGCTCAAAAGCATTCGGCACATTTCTCCTAGTTTAATCAAAGTACTTTAGCGGACGGTTAGTGAACAAACGTCGTTGATTGACGCTCATAATCTTATTCCGGTGATAGCATACGATACGAGGCTAACTTTAGGCTATAAAATTCATGGCACCATTACGAAATGATGACGTAAAAAAATCTTTACTGCTCACTACATGTTGTATTTAGCATTGAATGAGTTAGGTATAACCAAATCTTCGTCCTAATTAATAATTTACATCGACCAGGCTTTCGACAGTTTTTCGTGATCTGCAAACTTACGTTAAGATTCAGAAGACTCACCTTAAATCTCAAATCGCCTACAGGAGGTTCTGCAAAGGGAATACCTTTGAAGGAAATGTAGGATCCCCCAACGACGCTCTGCGTCTCGGCACCGCGGAGCCATCCTTGCTTTACAATTACAACTGGACTAACCATAACGGACTCTTTCACTCTGACAGACCAGCCTCAGAGGAAGTATAGTGGCTGTTCGTTCATATTACTATCCCCACTTCGCTTATTTTTTCGCAGTAGTATGTATGTAACAATGATTAAGTGTTCTTGTATCTTCGTGATATCTTACAATGAGTTGGCAGAAATTTTATCTGACCACGAACGTGTAGATATGATAACCCAGTTAAATCATAGATTTTTAGGGATTTTGATTCGAATTGAATTAGGGCATATCGTCACCTTTTTTTTCAATCTATTTTTCGCCAATTCTCAAGAATCCCGGATAAAGTAACTTGTTTTCTTATTGTGCCTGTACTTAAAAGGGAGTAAAAAAAGCGACAAAATTGATACGCAGATGTATGGATCTAGACATCGATGGATATTCGTCGATATGTACGAATTGGAATACTTTTACTAAGAGCAGCTTGATCGAATGGGAGCGATAGATATCGAAACCTTGCCCTTTGAAGATTGTCTCTACCAGGTAGGGAAGGTATTTTGAATCCTCGTAGCGTTTTATTTACTAGATTCAGTTGCTCATCCGTAGTTCTATACGTTTTCACAAAACGAAAAGTTCTTGCGGAGGCTCCAGCCTAAACGAGTAATTTTAGTACTGCCTCATCGACGATAAAATTAGACTAAAATATGCATTCTCGATGCTTTTTCTGCTGCTCACCATAAGGTACTTGTTCCTTTCCCCAAAAGCATAATTTTTGCAAAAGGAGAAATCGGTAGAATAATAATTGCTACTACCGCAACGATATTGAAATTTTGAAAAATGCAAAACTCAAAATCTTAAATAGTCAGATCGTTGACTGAAGAATTTAAAGACGGCTCACCGTGGGCATTTTCACGTACCGGGAAAGTAGGCTTTAAGCGGGCTTGGGGACGGAACAGCATCGAAAGTTACCGACCGAAATAACATTGCAGCATATCTATAGTCTGCGAATATACAGATATACAGCAATGCTATTTCGGTCGGTAAATTCAGACACTGTTCATATTCTCAAGTCCATTTCCCCGGCTCACACTTCTTCATTAAACGAACCGTCTTGCTCATCTGGAAATCACTTTCTTCAAAATTTACTTACCATCGTTAAGGACGCACTATCATATACTTACCGTGTCATATGGTTCCTAAGTTCCTAATTCCATGTACCCTTATTTTGTCAAAAGGTGTACCCTTGTACCCTTATCCTTGCCCTCACAGATATACATATGAAGATATACATTTACATGGGAATTGGGACGTCACAAGTACCCTACCCTCAAGAAAGACGCATCAAGGGTACACATTTGACCAATTAGAATACAGTTTATATACCCATGATTCCTGATCACAAGTTTTCGACGGGGATCAATTCGTTGCCGAGGAATACGAGGTACTGGTAACCGACAGTGATGTTAGAAAGTAGTAGAATGATCCTAGAACAGATGTCGTTAAAAGCTGGTATTTCAAATAAAAAACTGGTACATACATACGATGACTTAAGAACCTTAACGAGAGTGGCGTTCCGGTTCATTTTATGTTCTCCAGAAGGATTTGATAGTACAGTCTTCCCCTCCCCACCTACCCGCCTACCCCCGCCCGTATAACCTACTCCGAGATTTATCCGAGTAAAAGTTGGATTCACAGGACTAAGGCATGCACGGTGTTGAAATTACATTTTATTTATCAACCTCGAGTCGTTCAATTATAGTCGAAAAATTTCGACTATAAATTTAGGATAAAATAATATAATAATTTAGGAAAAGGATAAAATAGGAATTTCGATGAGACTCACCGTTAATATGAGACGCGACATATCGGGTCATGGTCAGTTTCTTTGAAATTCGATTTTTCGTAAAAATCTGTCATTTAAGGAGTATCAGTACCAAAAAATCTAAGAAAAAAAATTTATTTACGATTTCTTTATCCTTTAGTGGTAGATGAGAAAAACGTACTATAACGTTTTCCGGTAATTCCCAACAGAAAAATCGTCATACAGAGGGACAAGAGGAGGCAAACAGGTCAAGGGATGGAGGGCCAATTTGTATCGGAAGAAGGCCATCGCAGTAAATTTTGCTGTCTATTTAGACAACTTATTCAAAAAATCAAAATAAAAAACTAATCAACTGTATTATAAAAAGCGATGTTATTATTATTGACCTAATTCTTGATAAATCCATTGCACAAAGAACCTGCTAACTTATATGAATGTATTTTATTTTAATTCCCGCTTCACCTTCTCACAGTCTTAATAATTGAATTGAGGATTATTCGAAAAATATTGTAAATAAGAATAAGAGGAATGATAATACGACAAGAATTAGACATTCAATTGCAAATGGGAAATGTTCTGGTGGCACTTTTAAATTTTAAATCTCAAGAACTAATCTACTTAGAAAAATTCGTCATAGCTACTTTTGTTCAGAATTCAACGCTCTACAAAAAATATCTCTTGATCTTTTTCGATGAATCTAACCAATTCCAAGTTATAAATAATTATTAACTAAGTCATTCCAACTTCATACTTAAATATCTTGGAATACTTTTAACTTTAGGGGGTTTAGCCCATGGAGATTTTTAATCAGCATATGGTTTCTCTCTATGTAAATCAATGCTCCGATATCTCCAGTTTATATTTCAAAATCAATATGCTATACGAAATCCTTACTGAAAACCATGCAAAAGAATTAATTTTGTAACAATTTCTTAGCATATTATAGTGACGTTTTCTGTTCTGATCTCGTCGTCTAATATGGAGTAATTTTTGTCATATACGATAGTGATGTATAATAATTATGACCACATCGTTTCCTCAGCATCTATATCGGGTGCAATGATTAATTCATTAAATCCATTCGTTCTATGTTACCGCAAGGTTTTTTTTTTTTTTTATTATTTTTTTTTCCTTAGTACAAAATGCGAGCAGGAACCAAGACAAATCGCAAGAACGCGTGGTCAGGCTTCCTCGCGGAATCGGCACTATAGTTATCCCACAAGGAAATTATAACAAAAGTAATTTTTTTTTCCGAGATATGGCATAATCTTTCGTCTTATAAGCTAATAATATAATTAGATATTGCCTATGGGTTTCAAGTAAGAACTTCACATGGCATATAATTCCCAGGTCCATAATTGTAGTACATTTATATATTTATACATTCGTCATTCATTATTTGCTCATTATTTTTGCTGTTATATTATTATTATTATTATCGATATTAGTATCGGCAGCATGTTTTTTTTTTTTTTTCTTAACTACGGTCAGTTTGGGGTCCGAATGAAATTCTGCCGGGTTAAAGAGTTGAATGGGAATATTGTATATACATACATTGTTACTGCAGCTGATAAGTTAAAACATATCACTTGATGGGCCCCGTGAAACATTTCTATAAATTAAAAAAACATTAATATAAGATCTTTATTTTCTTACATTAAATCGTCAACATTATGAATGTCATTTTTCTGAAACGTAAAAACAATTGCCACCACGAGAAAGAAAATTCGAAAAAACAAAAAAAAAAAAAAATTTTAATACTTCGATTTTTGACCATTTTTGGAATTTTCAAAATGCGTGAGTGATCCCTAAGAATTTTTTAATTGCTTTGGAATATCGGGAGGCCTCGTTAAATGCAAAATACCAACACATTTTCAAACGAGACCCAAAATCAAAAAATAGTCGGTCAAAATGGGTTATCGTAATACAGAGTATATTCGAAATTTATTTAATTGATGTTGAAGTGAGGGTTTTCCACTTCGAAATTTCGGGCGAAAAAGTTAGACAAATTATCAGCATTTAAAAAACAAAAAATAAAAAAATTGAAAACAAATATCGAAAATACTCTCTTTCTTTGTACACAAGATTTTCCAAAAGTTTGCGAAAAAATCTTAGACCAAGAAGTCTAGACCCCTGTCGGTATTCTAAAAAAGCACCCATATATTGCTTTGGTCGCAATTGAGACACGTGTTAATATTATTAATAAGCACTCAAACTTTCCATGCATCTAAAAAAAATATATATTTAGGAAGATTCTGGGGGGCGGCCGTAATGAATTCCAAAAATCCCCAAATTGAGGATCACCCCAATCTTGACAGTATGCAAGGCGTGATCATCGTTATCGATCATTTTCGCATTCTTCTGCAATTCGGTCACCTAGTTTTCCTCGCCTCTATCGCCATACCACGGGCGCACTGTCGTTCAAATTCCCGCGCAACAGAAGCTGCGGCAAACTAGAATTAACGAAGACCACACCATTGTTATACGTCGCTATAAGTCAATAATGCCGATGCAATCTTGAATCCACAAATTGCTTGCCTTACATGTTGCATATTCTCGCCAGACTCGAGACCGTAGTCATCGTAAATATTTTGTTGATCTCAAGAAACTCGCCGTGTCATCCAGCGCGATAACTATACATATACAGGGTGTCGCGAAATTCACACACAAGACTGTCTAAAATTCGCATCACCGCCCGCCCCACTACCAAAAATAATACAATAATGTGTCGAGTAGTGGGGCGGACGACGTTGCAAATTTTAGCCATTCTTTTCTAAAGTCCAACGCTGAATGGTTCGTTGATAAGTTCATTTTACAAGGAAACTAAGTCCTCGCGGATTTTTTTGCATAGGTAACTTTCGTCGCAATTTTTCGCAAGAAAGCTGCTGGTATGCAGCGAGTGTGCGAATTTTGTGACACCCTGTATATAGTATATTGCTGGCCTTCAACCGTGTCACGAAAATCGGCACTATCGCCACGAGATAAGATATCTAGGTATATCGCTCCCCTCTAAACGTGTATAGCATGATTTTTTCGAATGGGAATTTCATTCTTACGCCAGTCATCAGAGGCGATAATCATTATTCGAAGTCGTCACTACGCTTCTCCTTACTCATCATCGCTATAGCCAAGATTATGTTAGAGAGGTCAGAGCACACACCGCAATGCCAAGATTGTATACCGCTTAGTAGTAATACGGCCCTGAAGGCTGAAAGGAACGCTGAACGGCCGTGTCACTATGCGGAAGCGGCCCGAACCGCACCGCACCGAAATTTTTGTAAAAAAGCGGGATTCAAGCGTGGGGCCATCTGCTAGGCGTTTTTGGAAACCAAGATATGGCGTGTCTTTCAACTGTTGACAATCGACAATTTATTTAGACTATTTACAGCTAATCTAGATTTTACACCATGCTTTGATATTAACGAGAATAATTGACACACCCACACTTGACGAGCATATGAAACTAATTTTTATCAACTACGATGAATTTCGTGTGCAGGATTATTATTTTTTATCATCGGTTCGGAGTTTTTTTGCGGTTTTACTCCTTGGCCGGTAAAGTAAGACTATAGCATCCTCTTCATAAACAAAAAAGAACAGAATGTATTGGTCCCGCGATTCGAAAATTTCGCCGCGTATCGCCGTGATTCGACGTTGTTCGCTATTTAAGAGGTTAAAACCAAGCTACAGACAAAATTTATATTACTAGGACGAAAAAACTAATTTATATTTACCTCGAACGGTGTGCGGCCTCTGCACCACTTTTTCTCGAAACTAGGTTATACTAGTTGAGCTATCAGTTGGTAAGGAGAGAAAATAGGTTTTCTATTCTAACATATCGATACCCCTGCGTTCGGAATTACCCTGAGTTCGTATTTACCGCAGTCGCCCTTATGTTCGCAAGGGATGGTGAGCACTAAGGGATCTCTGAGGAAAAAAGAATAACCAATATCTTGGCCATTTATTAACGCATATACCTAGAAAACAAATTTTCATTGCATAAATATGAAGTTTAAATTTGAAAAATGTACGGGTATTTGTTGAAGGCTGTTGTGCTATTGGCCTTCACTCTTTTCCGCACACATACGCGACGGGGCTATATTTTCCTGATTATGACGTTACATCCCGTGGGGGTGGTAAATTTCCTTATAGCGGTAATAATGCGCGACTCGTCCGGATGACTTAACACCCGTAAGTTACCTTCTCTCTCTTTCCCCTTCTTTCCATGAATACATATAAAATTCCTGATACATTTTACGTCTTTCTCTATTTCTTTCCGTGTAGAAATGGTAAATTGACATCTGTCACGAGTACGACACAAAAACAGAAAGGAAACAAACGTAAATCTCTTCAGACTGGTCAGCGCTTTCCCAACTCTTCTTCGACACGTGATAAGATATTTCTCCCCTCCGAGCGGAACGGATTATTTTCATGAAATGATCTGCGGTTTACTCGCATCAGATCGCACATAATTGCCTATATAAATAAATGATTAAACAGCAGCAGTTCACAATCGAGTTCCACTGCGGGAAGATATAGTCGAGATCAAACACACGAAACAAGGTACGCTATTATTTGTCAACATGTATAAAACACTATCTAACTATTAATATTTATTCATTAGACTATGTATCGCATCACGTTAAAAAACAGTTTCAAATTCTTCCCACCTTTTTCTGCGAATAATACGTATTACACAATTTGATTATTGAGATAGATGATCACTCTGATAACCGTTTGTTATCCGATTGCTGTCAAGTTGCAGATAATTAAACGAATCGTTGTGTTTGATTTTTGGTAGCAATAATGGCCTCCGCTACTGTTTACATAATGTCAATTTTCTTACATTTCAGCCCACATATACTTAGTAATATTTGCACATAATTGCATCTAACAATCTGACAATATCCGCAGCATTTTAAACGACGAACAATATGAGTGAAAACGGAGAAATGATATCCCTTGAAGACTACGAGAAGGTAGCCCTGAGCAAATTACTGCCCTCAGTGCGCGACTATTATAAGAGCGGTGCTGGCGACGAATATACTCTCAAATTGAACATCGAAGCATTTCGGAAGTAAGTCAATTATAATATGGAATATACCCTAATATACTAATATATGCCGTATAGTTTCAGCTCGGAAATGCTGTGAGATTCTGAGAATAAAATCTCGTAATCTTTGTTACATATTTCAAATTTAACTATAGGAAAAATCCCACCTTAACACAATATACTGATTTTCACGAGGAACAAATGTGCAGGTTCAAATAATAAACTGATTATTTAGAGCTAAACTAACGGTGGTTATAAATTCTCCAGCGACATATCTGCAATCAAAATAAGCACGTACAAATCCTGCAATTCAGTAGTCTTTTTGAAAAATTATTACGTCAAGAATTGAGGACACTCTGCAGTCGTTCGAAAAATTTTGCCCGTTTGAGATACTGTGGAATTATCTTTGCGGTAATTTAACACTGCAGGGCGCTTATCTACTTTCTGGTTTAGCAGCCACAGTATAGAAGATGATGCCACTCGCGGAAAGAAAAAGTGTGGTTCGGGATAAATCCAAGCGATTGGAAATTATAGCTAGAACCGCGACCCGGGTATGAACGGGAAAATAATTTAGACTGATGTACGGATACACATATCATATATATACATAACTATAAGTATAGCTATATAAAGAAAGAGAGAGAGAGAGAGAGAGAGAGAGAGAGAGAGAGAGAGAGAGAGAGAGAGGAGCGGAAACCTATAACAAGAATAATTTATATTTACGATTATGTAATCGATAATAATTATATTTATATTAATATTATTACATGTAGTTATCTCCTGTTAACAAATTTTAAACTGTCGCATTTGAAATAGGCAACCGAAGTTACACCACGTGAATTCACTCGCCACCTTCCATCACGGTGGCCTGCAAGATGGGCATTCCCAACTTAAAACGTGGTGTAGTTCCGGTTGCCTATTTTAAGCGCAAGAGTTTAGTAGAGCGGTTGTCCTCTTTTTTTTTTTCATTTTTTGCTTGCACCTTATTGGAAAAACAATATAGTTACAATGTGGTCATAATGAGGGATGTCAACCCGGACTGAACCCGAAATAAGTTTAACTTGTAAAATTATTTTATGTTTAGTTTCTGATCAGTAACTCATTCGACTCTTATCCCCCGGCACCTATATCTGTATTATCTGTATCTAATATGCTACTGTGTATAATTCACTATAGATACCGAATCCGGCCAAGAGTGCTGACAAATGTATCGCAACGTAACCTCAGTACCGTCATACTGGGTGAAAAGATTTCCATGCCTTTGGGTGTTGCGCCGTCGGCTATGCAACGGATGGCGCATCCGGAAGGGGAGTCTGCCAATGTCAGAGGTGAGTTTCGTCATTTATATTATACTCACACTTACACATATAGATATACATACGCACACGTATACAAGAAAATATGATAACCGGTTGTGGTATCGTTGATAACTTACTGTGTAATCATACGTCTCGCGCGGTTTTAATCAAGCACGGCACGAGTCATCTCATTCCATAATCGTATAGATATGTATGTATGTACATACACGCAGAATACTTGATTCCGTTGTGAGGCCCCACGGTTGGGGGTGGTGGGACAAGCAATGCTCGTGATGCTTCATCTGTCAAAACGTCAATTTACCATTTCATTCACAATGTAATAAAGTATTATGTCTTGAAATCCTTTTTTTTCCAACAGCTGTGGGCGCAGCCGGTACGATAATGATCCTCTCGACTCTATCGACGACCAGCATAGAAGATGTTGCGAAAGCATCTCCCAATGCGATAAAATGGTTCCAGCTCTACGTATACAAAGAACGCGAGGTCACCATCAGCCTAGTGCGAAGAGCCGAGGCGGCTGGATTCAAGGCACTCGTTCTCACCGTCGACACTCCAATGTTTGGTGACAGGAGATCCGAACGGCGGAACAAATTCACTCTCCCAGATCACCTGAGGTTAACTCATCTTCACTATTGAGAATCTCCATATTATTATAGTCGGCCTGCTCCTGCAGATACCTTTACAATCGATAGTTGCATCTTGATAATTTTTCGAAACCCCGCATGTAAACCAATATCACCTCTGTCTCTTTTTCAACTTCTGATTCTGATTAATCAAAGTCCCACGGATAACAATGAATATTCAGTCTCCTCGCCGAACAGCTCCGGCCCCAGTTACAGCTTCAGCTTCAACCTGCTAAAAGTCCCTTTCATTTTTCAGTCTGGCTAATTTCCAAGGAGATAAGTCGAACAAAATCAACACCGCGAAATCTGGCTCCGGACTGATGGAGTATGCTTTAAGCTTATTCGACGATTCTCTGACGTGGGCTCACGTCGAATGGTTAAAAAGGTCAGTAGGCAGGATTTACTCATTTACCTACACCTGTATTACATGGGCAAACAATTTTGAAACTGCCGCATCTAAAACATGCAACCGAAGTTACAACACGTTTCAAGTTGGCAATGCGATGTTAACTCACTTGTCAGTTTTCATCGCGGCGGCCCTCAAGATGGGGATTACCAACTTGAAACGTGGTGTAACTCTATTTGCATGTCTTAGGTGCGACAGTTCAAAGTTCGTTGGGTGTACATACATACATATACATATATACTTATGTATATTTTTATTTCCATAGCATCACGTGTTTGCCAATCGTACTGAAGGGTATACTCACCGCTGAGGATGCAATTCTTGGAGTAGAACACGGAGCAAGCGGAATATTAGTGTCTAATCACGGAGGCCGACAAGTCGACGGAGCTCCTGCTACGGTTAGTTCTCATTTCTCACCTATACATACCTGTACTGATTTATTTTCACAATACGCGAACCTACCCTGCAGTTCTGCGTTGGTCCCAATCGCTATTCCTTAATTAACACAGAATAATGAAAAGTTTTTCCGTATAATTTGAAACAGATTGAAGCACTTCCGGAAATTGTACGAGCGGTTGGGGACAAAGTTGAGGTATACCTCGACGGAGGCATCAGGCAGGGGACCGATGTGTTTAAAGCACTGGCACTCGGCGCTAAAATGGTAAGTTCTTGTATACATATACCTGTACGACTGGGACAATGAGACACCTTTCACTGTACGGAAACTTTTAATGGCACAGCATAACATGACACGACCGCATAACCCGAATTGAATTGTTTTTCTTATTCTGTCCCCCTTTCTCTGCTACAGGTATTCGTTGGTCGTCCGATACTGTGGGGTCTCGCGAGTAACGGCGAAGAAGGCGCTAGGGCCGTACTCAAATTGTTCAAGTCGGAACTTGATCAGACCTACGCCCTGACAGGTGAGTCACATCGTCCCCAACCGGGTAACATTATAGTTTACTCACTCTCTTTCACCTCGGGGCTTAATACTATTCATAATCATTTATAACTTTCAGGCTGCAAGTCGACAAAACATATAAAACCATCGATGGTCGTTCACGAATCCTACTACAATCGTATTTAATGGACTCGCTATATTTATACTATTTATAATCTATATATACTATTTATACCTGTACTACCTCTTGCGGTTTATTGTTCACAAGAACCGATGTATTATTTAAAAAGCAACACCATGAACGAAACTCCAAGAGTTAGTTCGAGAGTGTGCCAATTTTTTTATAACAAATATTATACATACTCATATATTTAACAAATATAACATAATAATGATGATGAAATGTTTCGATTTTATTTTATATTTAAATAAATTCTGATCATGTGTACACCCATTGATATAGTATTCTATGCAAATATATCTGATCGTGAGATTAGACGAGTAGAGAATGTGAGCCAGATCGTTTCACGTGTTAAGGAGCCGTTGAAGTTACGCAAGATATTTCAAAAAAAATTTCAGTACTAAAACAAAAATAAAAAATCGCTCACCTTTCTTACAAAATAATGCGTTAGTTCCTAAAGTTTTTTTTCTATCGGTTGACTGGTGTGGAAATTTTGGATTCCTGCATTATCGAGGTGCTCAGTGCGACCTTAATGTCCCCTCAAGTGTAAGCGCTTACAACCGATCCTAGCTGGACGTATTATTACGAAACATACCGGTTCGATGTATCATGCTCTATCATACTGCTGGTTATTAGTACTTCTGATCTTAAAGACTTTTTATTTGTTTTATTTTCTCAATGCTCCCTGATACGTTACATCAAAACACTCTCCGTGGCCCGGCAGCCATAGCACACATACTCCCGTCGGTAGGCAACCCACATAACACTCAGCTGTTACATGGTGGGGGTTGATTGCTTATTGATGCCAGAACGTAGTTCCTAGTCCCGCCACTATTCGTTTCGTGGATCTAATTTCCTGTTTAAATCTAACATCCAAATCCCCATGTGGTACAGATGAGACAGAGATGAAAGAGTTAATGCTGTCTTTAATTCATCTACATGGATTTAAGTTCGCAGCGATGATAGTGACTGTGAGGTCAATCAACCAAACTAGCTTCAATACACGACCTACCCCCACCACCGGAGTTTTCAGACCTGTATACAGGATCGTGCTCCTTATGAACGGAGCGTAAATTCCCGATTATTTTACGCATGGACTCGACTAGGCGAGTTGGATTCTCGGCATATGAAGTAACACCCAATTTTTTTTTGTTTCTTTTTTTATGGTTATACTACCAAAAAAGAAGACAGATGAATTGTATGGTAATCAGTCAACGAATTTGGGAGGACCTGATCCCGCTGGAGTCCGTTTGTACCCGAGATTAACGCCAGTGTTAATCTTTTTTGTAGATAAATCATTCTTTTTATTTTTTTTATTCATGGCATATTCTACATATAATTACGTCATTCAAAGGTTTCGGGCTTGGCTATTATTAATTAATTTATAATACGATTTCCGTATATTGTGACTCTTTTTGAAATAAACATCTTGAGCTCTATATTTATAAGTTAGTCCTGCATGTTCGCTTTCGATCACGAATGTTTATCTGTATTTATTTCTAGTTCTTCTTTCCTATTGGGTACCTTATCAGCTTTATCCCTTTTGTCAATTTAAGAGAACCCCAAATACCATCTTAGAAAAAAACTGAACCATATTTACGTAAAAAAATGTTTTGTCCCCGGTTTGTCAGGATTTGTTTACAATTAACTGCACTTTTCACTAAATAAAATTAAATTTAATATACACCATTCTCTTTCATATGAAACAACGAAAAGATACGTATACTATAATTCAATATTTCTGTATTGCCTATCAGCATTGAGCCGATTCAAAACGCGTGGTGAATGTTATTGAACCCCAGATCACCGGACAAAGGTAAAAAACATGATATTACCGTTTTAAGGATAAAACTACATGAAAAAATGACATGTTCTTCTTGGGACTTTGTATGTCATTTTTATTTATGCTAGAAAGAAAACAGTCGATCGTTGATATATAAAATTCTAACATACCATGTGAATGCATTTTGAGTGAAATTGCATATTGTTAATATCAGAATTATCCTAGCCACAGTTAAATGACACAATCTGGGCAATGAAATATCCAAGTTTAATCATAACTGGAAGTGAAGACAAAATCACACACAGAAATCCAGTTTTGGGGACTCAAGCATCAAATGAAAACACCTTCGGATCCTGAGTAGGTACTACTGACCGTCAACAATATCAGATATACGTTTGAATAGTTCCCATACGTCATCATCCGGATTCACAGTGGTGGATAGCTCCTCGTCTATCACCATGCAATTTTTCGTTGTCCACGTTATTGGTTCCCACTTTACGGTAATCAAATCATCGATTTTTGGAGTTGGATTTCTATCGATGTTAATGAAAAAGTTGATTCGCACCTATATTCGTACTATTTTTCGTACTATCACCAGATGTTACCTACAGCAACACTTAAGATATAAACTCACCCAGTCTTCGCGAAATCCGTCCACATTCTGACCAATCTATCGGATATGGTTTGTTTGATCGAACCCGATTCGGTTTTAAAAGTATCACCAAACAATGCAGGATAGAAAAGATATGCAGTATCATCGCTATGTGAAGCACCTACAATGACCGTACTTTTATACAAACGCAGTGATGATGATAGAATTAAGAAATACAGTCCGACCTCCGAATAAGAAACCAAAAGCCCCTAAGGGGAAGAGTTTTTCCCTAGAATTTGGATACCCCCACCAGGCGCGCGCTGCACGCTCACTACCTCTGTCTGTCTCTCTCACTACTTCTGTCTGTCTCTCTCACTTTTTCACTCTCCAGCGCGGAGCTCGAGTCGTAGTGGGGGAAGTGCTTGAACGAGAAACTAGGGAAGGTTTCTCATTGCCGGGTTTCTTATTTGGAGGTCGGACTGTACTTCCACACTCTTGTAAATCGATTATACGGTCCATGAAGTATAAATACCTTCCATTGTAGTATTGTAAAGTACTTTGCCAAATGACTTCGGGCTGTTGTAGGAAAACTTGTAGAGATAAGTTGAAGTCTTCTTCTTTTGCTGAAACTCAATAACATTCTGGACACCCATGCCAAAGTGTATGTCACCGTAGCATTTGACATACTCCTTCAATGTCTCCCTTGATATCTTTTTATCCCCGAAATAGAACTTTCTAATTTCATTCGCAACGTCAGGTATTTTTGATGACGCTTCTCCAATCAAGTTATGAGTTACTGTGATGTCAAATTTTTCATTGGTTGAAGCAAGTCTTTCATCTGTAAGTCCTTCGTACGTATAACGAAACACAGAAAAAGCATTTATTCCCCACTATTTCGATGAAAATTTTGGTGGACTGCATCTGCCCATCTATTATACTGGCATGAATTTACCCGAACAAAATACAAGTCCCTCGTGGCTAGTATATCCCATCAATATTGGTACATCAACACCTTCTACTGCAAGTTCTCGTGGAGTTCTCGGCATGAATGGTTGTTCGCTTTTGTCGTCGATATTTGGCCGAAACGGAAATATTAAACGAACTTCATCCTAAGAAGAAAGACGACATTTGATGTGTATATATATTCAAGTTATAAATTTGGAGTAACTTTGCAAGAATCCTCAAACTGTAATAATCTATCATGTGGTAGTTCTGAGTCTAAAATATGAATCACGAGTCCAAAATGAACGCTCCTTCATAATTCAAGGTACTTTCGTATATATTAGAATCAATCGATACCTAAACGCGGAGAAGATGCGTATTCTTCATGAATATAATGTTGAACGAACCTCTAAACTTCGAATTGCTTCTTGAGCCTCGATAAGCTTGTGAGCGGGAACAGTACGAAGATACTCAATTATCTCATGAGGATCAGTAGTTTCTTTTCCAAGAGCAGCAACATAGCGAAAAATAAAGTCAACTGGCGTCGGAGTGCACGCCCAAGGATTCAATGCGACACCACTTTGTAAGATGGCTTTGTGAAAAAGGCCTGAACATCAAAAGCGGTGATTAAGAATGGCCAATGACCAATCACTGATCATTGTGTACAAGAAGACAATGTTAACTCTGTGCAGTGGTCTAATGATGTTACTACCTTTAGCAAGCGGCGACAGAAGAAGGTAATGTACAGAGGCACCACCAGCACTCACTCCAAATATAGTAACATTGTTTGGATCGCCACCAAACTGGGCGATATTTTCTTTCACCCACTTCAAGGCTGCAACTTGATCTTTCAGACCCATATTTCCAGGTGCTACCTCATGATCGAGATGTAAGAACCCTGTAATCCTATTGTTTTACGAACATGACCGAGACTTGAATGAATGAACTCGTGATAAACGAACTTACCCAGGACACCAAGCCTGTAATTTATGGATACAAAAACAATATCTCTCTTCATCAGATAATCTGGACTGTAGAAGTCGGTTCCCCCGTTACCATAGACGAAAGCTCCTCCGTGAATCCAGACCATTACGGGTCGCGATCCTTCCAAGGATGTCGTAGTTACGTTGAGATAAAGGCAATCTTCTTCGCCATCGACACCCATGGTTTTCACATTAGGTTGAAGACACTTTGGTCCCTGTTCCAAAGCATCTCGTATGCCACTCCATGGTAGTGGAGGCTGGGGATCCTAGGGAATCGTATAAATCTTTCAACCGTCAGATACATTTTATTAGATATTTGATGACGATCTATAGGACGATAGTATAAGATACGAGCTATATACTCCTCAGCTTCTTTTTATTTAGATTTGAATGCCCTTGGCTTTTTCCGCCATCTAACCACTATATTCTGTTAAAATGAACTCGATACAATTTTTGTGTCAAGTTCCTTAGTAAGCCGGAGTATATTCTCGTATACAATTCACAAATCACTGATCGTGAGTTCCGTAACTCTGACAATGAGTTGAAGACTTCTGAATCACAATCTTCTCTCTAAATTTCGTCGAGTGACAATCGTACAACTCTTCGCCCAAGAATTAGATCTCATTATTTTTTAGCGTGAAATAAAGAGCGGCATGATTTTTATTCTGAAAGAATAAACTTCCACTACAAAAAGTTTTGAGAGTTTGTTTCGATGTCAGTTCATCATAATATTGTACACAGCACTGCATATTGTTCACAGAACCATTCCGCACATTTTCATGTGGATTTCCCGCAAGGAAAATCAAAGTACTTTAATCAGACTTTTAGTGGATTAAAAGTTGTTGATTCACTCTCACAATCTTATCGCAATGATTGAGTGATAGCATAATGCAATGATAACAAGGCTATCAAATTCGTACCACCATTTTATATGAGATGGTTCATTTCAATCGCCCTACAGACGAATATATCAAAAACTCGAAGAGATACGAAAAAAGCTTATAGTATAAAACGGCAAAGATAACGCTGATAAGAATTAACGTGTGACTTGTACCACTTCCAAAATGTTTCAAATAACTTACAATTTCTTTTCAGTATACACGGTTCAAAAGTTATTCATTGAAATCCGGGAATTTTTTAATTCCTATTTTCAAATAAAGATCGAACATTTCGGCACATTTCCATTATGGCTAATTGTCCTCGATGAAGAATTTTTTCGCGGATGCAAAATTGGGACAATTTGATGTAGTACAAGATGGATAAGAAAATTCGCGAATCAAACGGAAATAGTTATTTAAAAAAATGGGAAATGTAGAAAACAATTTCCCCAAAATTGAAAATATGGAGCAGAATAATTTTTTTCCATGATTTTTTTACGAAGAAAACGCCTTATTTTATTTATATCATCTAGTAGGTACAGAATTTTGTCTTTATTGAAAGTGATTTAAAAATTTGTGTCTTATTGCGATGTCAGGAGTTTGCAAAAAAATAGAATGAAAAACGTTTATCTGAAAACGAATTGTTTTATTGTTTTTCTTATATTCAAGCGAAAAATTCTTTACCGGAAATAGATAGATGGAATTTTATAAATTGTCTTTCAATTAAAAGCACTTCAATTAATTTTAAAATTTGAATTTACAATATTAGCCAATTATACCTAAAATCATGTCTTGCTTTTATTCAGTTCTTTTTTTTCCCTCAAAGTTTTTATTTCTCGGTTGGTAATCCGATTTCAAACCGCCTTACTAAATCTATCGCTATCAGCCGGAGCTTAAATCCGCTGCACGTGATCCTTATCTAAAACAAGTTGCAACCGAATCTTGGACCTAATGAACAATATTCATCCGCAAGACTCTCGCATATTTCCGTAATCTGCATGCCCAAATTAAATCAATACTTACCTTAAATCTCAGCTGGCCTACAGGCGGCTGTGCAAAAGGAATCCCTTTGAAGGAGATAAACGATCCTCCAACGACGCTTTTCGTCTCCCTGCCACGGAGCCATCCCTGCTTCACAGTAACGACTGGCTCAATCATAACAGACTCTCGAACTCTGACAGACTAAAGTCAGAAGAAGTATGCTCGTTCACATTACTATCCCCTCTTCGGCAATTTCGAGTAGTAGCTCTGTTCCATATCTTAAAAATACATATCTTACAATTAGTGAGGTACCGTAAATATTATTCACGACGCCTATTATAACGTATCTGTAGCCTTAGGGCTCAGGTAAGTATTATGCGCTAATTATATGTAGATTTATCAGAAGATCGAGAAAATTTGTCGTGAATAACTTGTTTTGAAGTGGCAAGACAAAAATTGAACTTTTTCTTCACAGTTCGGACACAAAAACACAAGTTTTCAATCCACATAATTTACATATTTATAATTGTAGGATTTAGGAACAAGAAAATTTATACAGGGAGTTAATTTGAGGTTCAATTCATGAAATAACATATCACTTTTCGCAACGAGGTCACGGAGTTTAAAAACAACAGTAATTTGTTGATACTGAAAAAAGTATAATAAGCAATGAACGAACGAAATTTCTGGTACACTTTCAGGCCTGTGTATTAAAGAATTCCTGACCTCGAATAGCACGAAATATATTTATTTTAAATCAGTTACAACTTAGCTATCTGATTATGGATTCATATATCCATATAGATTTTGTTGTTGGATTACCAAAATTTTGATTTTCTGAGATTTTGCGCGCAGTATCTGACTCGAGCGCATTTTCAAAAATGTCAACGAATTTTACCACCCTGTATCATAGCATCCCGGTTTAATTTTGTCTCAAGTTTTTTGTATGGCTTCCAATATTATCAAAATACTGTTTTCGGACATTTTCAATACCGTCTGGTTTGTACCGAGTTAGGTGCTGCACTCAATTTGTCTGATATCAATTTTTTATACATTTGGGCAACTTATTTTATCATGTCGAACAGTTTTTAAACGGGATGCTATGATACACTTAGGTCAGATTCGTTGACATTTCCGAAATGCTCTCAAAATGTAATTCGGTGAGACTTTTTTCTGAAAATTAATTTTTTCGCATCAATTGACACTAATTTACTTATGAAAATAATTTTCGGACGGGATACTATTATTTATTTTTTTATTAACTATCTAATTATTTTTTTTCAAAACGGTCCCCTGCATACGCGCTGCGCTATCGATGTCTGAAAAACGTGTTCTTGGTATCTCAGCTAGGACTATTATTTAACTATATCCCGAAAATCAGATGGGATGCTATGATACAGGTTGGTAAAATTTGTTGACATTTTTGAAAATACGCTCAGCTCAGGCGCTGCGCGCAAAATGTTTTCAATTCGCATTTTTGGGTTCAGGATTATATTAAAATCTATCGATTTCGTACGGTTTTGGCTGGGAAACGATGGGACAAAAATTTTGGTCATGGGCTCCCGTAATATAAGATTTAAATAGTAATGCAAAGTCAATTTTTATCGCTAAATACAGTCGTCTCCAAGCGCTACACAAGGCTTATGATATAGTGAATGTAATTTGCAAATTGCTGACTTATCCGTACCAAGGAGATAGTTTGCTCGGTGCCATCAGTGGCGCTATCATACGACCATTTTCCTTGACTATATTATGACGCCCTTCTAGTGGGCAAAAGCCGAAATTTTGAAGTGTTGAGACGCTGATTTGAAAAAGCAAACGGGAAAAAATTGGTTGATTTAAAAAGGATTTTGTGAAAAAGGTCTCAATTAATCAAGTCAAGTCAATAATGTTAAATCGCCTGACGATTCAGCAGTGATGTTCTGCACTCATTAGAGGCTGTTTATTAAAACAATTTACAAATACAAATAAGTCAATGGTTCATAAAAGTCAATAGATTTAAAAAAACAAAGATTAAGTAGTCAAAAACGATTTAAAAAGTAGTTAAATACGTAGGAAATAGATCGTGGTCAAATATGAAAGGAAACGATCTTTTTAATGCAAAGCATTCAACTCATTGTAGTGTTACTTTAAATAATTTTATCGCTATTTTATTTCACGTTGATTGAATTTTCAGTCAACGCATTACGTTTGAATGACACTTTTGAACACCTCTCAAAGTACCAGCAGCCTATCAGGAGGGCGCTGCGGACACTTAACACGACGATATTTTTTTTAAATCAGAAGCATTCTGATTGGTCAAGGTACTTAAGTCGAGATCTCGATATTTGTTGGCACAGTATCGATACTCGCAAACGGCGATTCTTAAAATATCGATATTCAGAATTAAGACTATCGACCCTTGAAACATCGATACTACATCGCACAACTATTTCAATATCTATTCTGATTGTAAACAGGTATACGGATGAACTTTGAACCATTCCGCATTTCGCACAGTCACTAATCAGTCTGATATAAACTTCGTCCAGTTCAACACCTACATTAACGATAGTAAAATGCCCGAAGAACTACGTTTCGATGGCCGAGTGGTGATAGTCACGGGGGCCGGAGCAGGTAATAATTAATAATCTATTTTATAGGTTAAAAGCAATCCATGTATCTGTATATTATTTTCAAAACAAAAACTTTACCATGAATAAAAAATATATAAATAAATAACAATAAAAAAAAAAAAACAGTCAACTTTTTGCAAAATCTCCCATTTTTCATTCACCTACTCCCCTAAAATTAACCGGTTATTTTACGTTTTGCGTACTACTTGTGATAATCAAACAATAAAGTTCATGTAGAAGCTAGTAGATTCTAAATCAACTTCATTGTCTCATTACACAATTATCTATGTGCATTAAGGTCTTGGAAGAGCTTATGCTCTTTTGTTTGGATCAAGAGGCGCCAGTGTTGTGGTCAATGACTTGGGTGGAGGTCGACACGGAGATGGGAGCAGTTCAAACGTCGCAGATTCTGTTGTCAAAGAAATTCGACAAAATGGTTCGAAGTCATATTAGCGTTATTATTATTAATAATTTACACTTTTACAGACAGACAGTTAAACAAAGCTTTGAAACTCTTGCTTATTAGCAGCGTTTTATAATATCTAAAATTACTCCGCTTGGTAGGCCCTGAATTTCTAATTGGTAGAATTCCTGGCCTCACAATCGAATCCTTATTTCCTAGAAAACACATTATGTTGTTACAATTTCTTATAAATACACCAAAGAACCTCTAAAAGAGAACAATATTCTATAGTGAAAGTGAATTTCAGTTTTCATCGGTTTGTTGATTGAAAATGTTCAAATGTTGAGAAATGGTTGAAAATATTCCATACATTTGAGTTTTAGAAGTCATGTTAAATCTCTTAAATATTATTTATGTGTCTAGTTCAATACAGCAGGTGATGCTCTACATTTTGTTGATTATTTATAAGATTTTAAATTTAATCTACTTTTTCTTCTTCGCAATATTATTCTGAAATTAATACAACAGATTTCTAATCCAAGCCCAAGCTCTTAGGAGATTATCTTCAGAACGAATTTCAAGAGTGATAAGGGAAATTGGGAAATCAGACCAGAAATAGTGCCAGTTTATTGTTTATACAACTTACAACTTCTGGTCTCATTAAATTCCTCGATTCGTCTACTGTCTAGAGATTTTTCCTATTTCCCCTTAATTAACAGCATCGATCACTGTGAGACCTGAACTCAAATAATCAGAATTGCTTCCAATACGAGGAGAAAACAACTTTTAAAAACATCATTCAATAATCCCAGTTTGATTTCACAATATAATTCAGGAGACAGTACATCAGATAGATATATTACAAATATAACCATCCTTGTCCAAGAAAACGAACTTTCTCTACATCTCTATAACGCAACCTTCGTTTACTCCAGAAAACTATTTTAGATCAAAATTATTGCAGCTTGCCATGTAACTTTCTTAACACATAACTAGTTCCAAAATATCTATAAATACACTTTTCTTTCTGAAAAATTTTAAAACAAAGCCTTCATTATATACTGTCTCATTTCTAGTCAACTAAATAGCTTTATTATAAATATCTAATTAAGTAAGCTGTTTAGTGTGATCAATTGCTTCGTCACTGCGCATAAAGTATTGAAATAAATAAGGCTCAATTATTCCAGGCGGAAAGGCTGTCGCTAATTACGACTCGGTCGTTGAGGGTGAAAAGATTGTTGAAACAGCGATTAAAGCTTTTGGTCGTATCGACATTGTAGTAAACAATGCAGGTATACTCCGAGACAAATCGTTCCCCAAGATATCAGAGCAAGACTGGGGTGTGTATAAAGACAAAAACTGCCTTTTGCCATCATAAAATAAGAAAAATTTTAAACACCTGAATACTTTGCAGACTTGATACATAACGTCCATGTGAAGGGTGCATTTAAAACTACTCAAGCTGCTTGGCCGTACTTTAAAAAACAAAAATATGGCCGCGTCATTGTCACTTCGAGTAACAGCGGGCTTTACGGAAATTTTGGTCAGGCCAATTACAGCGCTGCTAAAATGGGGCTTGTTGGATTTGCCAACACTCTAGCTATCGAAGGAAACAGCGCTAATATCTATACAAATGTAATTGTACCAACTGCCGCTTCCCGGCTTACGCAAGATATTCTTCCACCAGGTTTGTATTTATGTAATTTGTTTCTTAATTTGTAATCTTATTCATAGTATCGGTAATTTTAATCTCGCCAATCATTCGATTGTTTATCAACCCAACTCTTATGTGGATTAATACCATTATCAAGAAATACAGCTTGTTTATTATCGTAAATATCTTAAATTCTCATCTCTCATAGTCAAAACTTGCCAAAGTCCAATCTGCTCATAAATCTGCTGTTTATGTGATTGATAAACCTGAAATTTTAATGTTATCAGTAACCCAAACCTTTCTACACTTGATATGATGCTTTGAAGAAAGATAGACTTTAGCTAGAATTGTCCCAAAAAAATTACATATTACATGCTCAGTAGCGGAGAATGCAGTTTTTGTCTCACAAAATGAAATCGTTGTCGAGTACCATCATCAGATTTTCTCAAAACTGAAACGAGGTCTTATAGATCGTCACTCATACATGAAACAGGCTTTAAAAGACTTTTGAAATTCTGCAAAAGCACTTTATTCTTAAATTCTTCCATAGATTTTTAATATTCATCAAATATACGTAATATTCCAAGTCCTCAAAGCGGGTACACCCTCTTGAGCTACAAATTAAACTAAAACTTTAGAAACTTGACTGGTTAATGTTTGTTCCAGACTTTTTTGATGAATTAAAACCCGAACTAATAGCACCAGTAGTTGCTTGGCTTTGTCATGAAGATTGTAATGAAAATGGATCTATCATTGAGGCAGCTGTAGGCTGGGCAGGAAAATGTAAGTGGCTATTTCCAAAGAAAAACATGATCAAAATGTAAGATATTCGCTTCAACATATCACTTCATCTATATCCAAGTATTTAATACTGAAAACTAATTTCTACTGCTGTAGGTCACTTGATTCGGTCGGCTGGCAGCAATTTGAGAAGAAAATTGACTGATAGTGTTACACCAGAAGATGCTAGGGATAATTGGGCAGCTGTTACAGACATGACTGCAGCTAAGCATCTCGATTCCATACAAGTAATCAATTATCAAACAAACAATCTCTTATTATCGAAGATGTATGTTGTATGTAATCATCTATTTTTCAATTTAGGAAGCCTCGATGGATGTATTTTCCGTAGTTAAAGAGCTGCAAGAAGGCTCCTCTGGAGACAAACCTGTAATTATTTTATGTTGTTTATAAGAAATTTAAATTCTAATGCAGACAAATTTCTTCATCTATTCTGCTGATATCTCAACTTGCAACTCGACTTTCAAATATCTAATATAGAAAAGTGGTTTTACAAGTATTTGTAAAGCAGATTTTTGCTTGCTGTATTTTCTGTGAATATTTTGTCAAAGTATTGGAAATATTTGATTCAAAATTCATACCACTAAGATTTGAATTATTGTTGTGAACAGAATGCAGTCCTCAAGCATACCTACAATTCTCGAGACACCATTCTTTATGCTATTGGAGGTAATGTGCAAATATTACAATTTTTGATTATAGTTATAACGTAATTTTGTTGATAGTAAATCGAAATTAAATGAGGAAGAAATAGTTTTTATTTTTAAAAAATCTTTTGATAATGGTAATTAAAAAAGATTTCTAGCTTCTTTAGTAAGACATTCAACTAAAGAAATTCTCAAATTAAACTATTTCATTAATCTTCAGTCGGAGCAACACAGGAAATTTCATCAGATTTCATGTATTTGTATGAAAATCACGAAAATTTCTCTGTGTTACCAACGTACTTCGTTATCTTTGGACCCATGGCTCTCACAAGTACTTCAATATTTGATAGCATCCCAAATGGAATACAATTGGATCCCAGTAGGGTATGTTCTATTTTATAAACATTAGATACACACCATCCTATAAATAATTAAAATTCAACACACAATATGAACACTGCTTCATAATTGATAAACTTTTACAATTTCTTCTGTATAATTATACATCAGAATTGCCTTAATCAATCACTTGTCGAAAATTCCTTAATCATAAATCTATTGTTTATTGATGCAGACACTGCATGGTGAACAGTATCTCGAAATCCTTAAGCCAATACCTTCGGAAGCCACCGTTGAGACACGCTTCAAGATCCTTGACGTTCTTGACAAGGGATCAGGTGCCCTAATCATAATGCAAGGTACGTATCCAGACTAAAACTGTATATTTTCTATTTTCTTTAGAATAAAAGGCTGATCCTTGAAACTGGGATCATATCCAAGCTTATAAATTCTTCAATATCTATGTAATTATCTTATCATTTGGCCCTGCAATTTCAGAGATTATTCTATGCTTTAGGAAATGTGCAATATCAATTTCTGGGTGTATAAAATGCAGAAATCCATTTTGAACCCTCAGTTAATTTCATGAAACTGTTTTTTACCGGTACAATTTTTCTGGTACGCTGCGGTGTGAAAATAGTTTGAAATTTTTTTATAGCGGATACCATAGACCTTGCAAATGGAGAAAAATTGACCACTGCTCAACTATCTGCTTTTGCGATTGGTGCCGGCGGTTTTGGAGGACCAAGAAACTCATCGCACCTAATACCGACGGAATCTGTACCCAACAGAAAACCAGATGTCTCGATAACTCAAAGAACGAACATTGATCAGGTAGTTATTGATTCTTTACTTTATTAGTATTGGAATTTTTGGTGACAGTTGTAGAAAACTTATGACCCTTTCTGGTATGCGCAGGCTGTTGTGTATCGTTTAAGTGGAGATCTAAATCCTCTGCATGTGGATTCGGCCATTTCATCACTTGGAGGATTCGAGAAACCCATTTTACATGGTCTTTGCTCACTTGGATTTTCTACACGCCATGTTCTCGATGTTTATGCTCATGGAAGTCCAGACTTATTCAAAGCAATTAAGGTAATATTTGAAATTTCGTTACTAGTTCTAAATACTTTTTACGGGTTTCCAAAAATGAAAATTACAGTAAACCTCGGGAATCCTTAAATATATAAAATACTCTTCGTAAGTTCAACAATCATACGTTGTAAACGGACTAAAATTAAGAATGTGAGACAATTCACTTCAATCTTGACTCTATTCCGTCTTATCATAGCATTTTATCGACCACTCTTAGCTCTTTAATTAATATAAGATCTATTTCGGAAACTCCAGCTGTGGTTTTGTGCCTAAAAATTTTCGATTTTTTTTTCCATCATCAATGGTTAATATCCTTGAAGATGAGGCGAAATCCATCTCAGTATAATTTTTGTTTTTTTGTGTTGAATGTAAGAAAAATGTTGTCATAGGCGTTATTCAATTTTAGCTATTCTACCCTCTGATTTTCAATAACTTTTAAATATGTAAACGAGATTCAAACACACATTATACGCAAAATAAGTGTCTAGTCTACTTTAAATATGATAAGCTTGAAGTTCTTTTAAAATCAGCGAATCTGAGGGCACGAGGTGACTCATTATTGGATAAATGACATGCATTTGTATTCAAGATTGAATTAATTGAGTGGAAAAATCAGGAAGTATAATGATCTAGACTACATAAATAATCTACTTAACGGTTATCGGTAATTACTCATTCTATTTATTCGTTTTTTAAATTACTGCAGGTACGTTTTTCCAAGCCAGTCATCCCCGGGCAGACTTTACGTACTGACATGTGGCGGAATGGAAATCGAATACATTTTGAAACTACTGTCCTAGAAAACAACAATAAAGTTATTTCAGGTAAGGAAAAACTATTCAGACTTGTTACAATCTTAATAGCAAGTTAACTCTCGCCGATCTTAAACCGTGTAGGCCAGAATTTGAGTTTGTGAAAGAGAAAATGTTTCATTTTTCAAAACAATCTGGACAAGTTATTAGGAGATTGAATTTCGGAAATACAAGTTTACGACAATTCTGGTCTTGGATCGAATCCGCAATCGCTCATGAGCGTATCTTCAAAATTTTTTTATTTCATGTTATCAGAATAACATGAAAATATGCTGTAGATTCATGCGTTTGGTCAAATTCAGGGGATCCCATCCAAATTTTCACACATTTATATAGTCACTATGTGATGAAGCGATGGTTAGCGCCTGATCTTTGGCAACCAAACGTACACTGTTGTAATTGTGAAAACATTAATCAGGCATTTATTTCGAAATCTCGATGCTCATGATTTACTTTAAATCGAATATCTTACGAAAGATTGGACCGATACTGAGAACATTTTATACAAAGATACTATAAACAATTTCTAATCTACTAGAAAATTTTCACCGAAATGTTGACAGCGATCTTTATCGACCCGTATAATGCGCGTTTGTAATCTTAAAACTCAATCATGTTGTTTAGAAATATATCCCTATACCTATGTGAGTTCAAAGTCTATCATTGCGATATCTGCACAGTCATGTATCTAGTATGGTCCAAAGATGAATAAATTATAATTATACGAATGTCAAGAGGTGTCAAGGCGCCTTGGTTGGTTCATAGTTGGCTAATTATAACTCCATACATAAATTCACCTCCCTCCCCTGAAAGCATAAATAAAATGCTACATCACCGCCACGCTTGACTAAATTCCAAACCAGTATCGTATTGTTGCGTATGTCACGTTATACTGTGAGTCAAAAGTCTAGAGTATTTTATCGCTTAAAGTTTGATTACTGTAAGCTATTGAAAGAACACGTTCTCGAAATACATATGACATATAACATACCTGCTACAATATAATCATCGATTCGATAGCAAGTCATAAATATACGCATCGATACGTGTCTTAAATAATTCTGAAGGTAAAAAAGCGCTCTATCATTGCCCCGTTTCTACCGCAGTGCTACGCCCTGTGATCGTGGAATATTATGTTATCGCGGAACTCGATAGCAACTCGTGTCGTTATTTCGATAAGAAAAACGAGGAATAATAAAATAAAATTATTTTAACCACATCGTATATCGTAATCCGAGTTAGTATCCACGTGGTATTCGCAACGCGAAATAGTGTCTCTTACGGATTATCAGAATCAGGTATTATAACTCTCGTTAGAAACAAAACTTAGCTATAAAATTGTAAATAATTAATAACTCGTAAATATGTAACAACGAACCATAATCTTAATCGGATTATCTGATACCTGGTTAAAACAATGTTCATTTGATAAGAATTTTTCGGCGTTAAGTATAAAACTATTCGATTTAGTAATTCAATTAACTAAATTTAAAATTTTCTCGTTCATTGCTGTTGTTATTTTCTTTATGTATTTTCTTTTGATTTTAGGCGCTTTCATTGACTTAAAAGCTGTAAATATGCAGCCGATTAAACCAGCGGTTTGTTCAGCGGAAGAGAATTTGGAATCTGATGCAGTTTTCGCGACTATAGCAGACTACGTGAAAGGACATCCGGATCAAGCGAAAAAAATAAACGGAATCTTTGTGTACAACATTACAAGCTCTGGAGAACCCAAAAAACAATGGAGTGAGTTTCAATTATTTATTTACAAAACAAAAAAAATTAAAATAAAGTTAATTTGATGTTACAAACTACAATTAACCGATTTTTTATATTCTTTCTATTTTTTCAGCTCTCGATTTAAAGAAAGGCGAAGTTTACAAAGGAGAGCTGAAGTCTGGTAAAGCTGACACAACATTGACTGTAGAAGATAAGGATATGGTTGCTATAGTGAGTATACTTGTACACTTTCATTGCTTTGCAAATTCCTTTCTTTTTTTTTTTTTTCAGAGATAAAATTGCTCATCAATTGATAAAGCGAATTGTTTTTGAACCATCCTGTATCCCATTATTTTTATCATTAATTTTTCTTAATTTTTACCTAATTAATTTCTACCTAATTTTTCTTCTTTTTTTACAGGCTCTTGGTAAATTGAATCCACAAGTGGCCTTCATGCGTGGAAAATTGAAGATCAAGGGTAACATCATGCTGACACAAAAGCTTAAGGCACTTATGGACGCGAATAAAGCTAAGCTGTAAAATTTCGTAATACTTTGATAAAAACAATGTTTTCTCAGTTCTTTTTTTTTTTTTTTTTTTTTTAATACCTAAATACTATTCTTTACACGATTGAATAGATCGAAATCTGAACTTGAAATTTTGAATATTCTAAAAACTTTTTAGCCCCAAAACCGTTTCAATAAAAATTTCTCGATAATGATAATTGATCAACAATTTAACAAACTGTTATAAAATTTGTTGAAAAAAAAAAAAAAAAAAAAAAAAACTAAATTATATGAATATAATAAAACTTGATCAGTAAATATTTGTTTACAAATTTTAAACAATGGTTTCGTAATACCGATTGAACTTCTTAGAATCGATTTTCACTACGATATTGCAAAACAAAATGACATTCCAAGTTTTGTTTCATTTTATTTCTGTCAAAAATTACTTGTAGATTAATTTTTACTCGTTGATTATTGTTAGGTATTTGGTATGTACCCGGGAATGTATGTGTGTATAGATTATTTTTCTCTTCAGTAATTCAGGCACACTGTATTTGGGATTTTTATGAAACAAAACAACAGAAAAAAATGTTATACGTTATACATTTTAATTTAAAACATACGTGTAATACTTAATGATAATAATAATAATAATAATAATAATAATAATAATAATAATAATAATAATAATAATAATAATAATAATATTAACAATTATGGATAGGTGTATATTATAAACAATCATTGTACAAATATGTGTGTATATGTGTATACGTATGTATACGCGCACAAGGTGTTATGCGGGGAGAATGGTGAATCGATGAATTTTTATTACTTTGTATATTTTTGGTAAACGCTGAAATCAACGTTCAATAAACATATGATAGTATTGTTATTATCATCATGAAGTTTCGAAAGTATATTACCAAAATGTCTATGAAATTCCAATCTCCAAATTTCAGTCCCTTTTTTTCGTATTCTTAGGCAAGATCGCGTGAAAGTTTTCTAATTTTTAAAAATCTTTCTCATATTTGATTTTCGTCTGTATTTGTAATAGATCATTTCTATCATCACACATGTGTAGATTTGTCTTTAGTTTAATCACTATTCTTGGTTCTATTACAGAACAATCAAATAATTTTGTAAAATAATTTTAAGACTGTATCAGAAAAGATGTTTCTGATAAATTTATGGCCGAAAAGTTTTCGAGGTATGATGAAAAATGAAAAATCTGATCAAAGAAATTAATAAAATCTTAGTAAGAAGAATTGAATATGCGTAAATGCTTATAAAAGAATAATTTTTTAATATATTCATGCAATAAAAGTGAATTAACACTAATGTGAGAAAATCAGTTTATAAACAATCTTCTTATATTTTATCGCGTACTTTTATAAATTTTTAAATGATTTTAGCCAACCGTTAGGGATAATGTTGAATTAGATTCATCAAATTTTTTCAACATTAAGTTATTTCCAAATGTTCGTTACGTGACAACCTTTCTCTAAGTAACGCCAAGGCTGCGTGATATTTCACCCTGTATACTATTTTGAGCAAATAACGATTGAATTTGTTCTTCTATTTCATTATTATTATTTTTGTTCTTTAATCTTTAAGAACGTAGAATACACACCGTTTACTTAAGAATAATCTCAGTAAACCAAAACGAATTAAAAACGCTAAATTCGAATTTCAATTGAATTTTAAAAGATCCCTTCTCAGTGAGTCCCAGATTGTCAGATTCCTAATAATTCTCATTGTCAGTAAGCATAATATATCTCAGAATTTGGTTCAACAACATCGTACATTGAAACTCGTTGAACCAAATCTTGAGGAATGATTTTTTTTGCTCAATTATCGATGAGTCGCTGTTTCATTTCAACTTGTGGTCGAATAAAACGCACTTGAACGATCTATCCAACGATTTATTGATCAACGTTCATATCGTGCCGATCGTGTGTTTCAAATATTCGCGCTACGTATTCGCGCGCGCAGGTAATAATGCTGACATCTATCGGTCTCAAATGATCGCAAACTTAATTGTATTTCACTAGAAATCGACAACAATAACAACACTCGGACATCTCCATCAAATCTTCCACATCAATCGCAGTTGCAGTTTATATCGACGGTGATTCCCAAGCTATTTCGCCTCTTTCCTGATCAACATTCATAGTTCGTGGTAAGCCCACGACGAATACGACATCAGAATCTAGAACGAGTGTCGCAGATTGCAGAATACACTCGAGTTTACCGCATCAAAATTCCTGAGCTAATAATATAAAAGCTACGTCGAAAAGAAACGATAAAACTGCAATACAATTACTCATCGACATTGAGTGAGTTCATCGCCTAAATATGGAGCGAGCAAAGGTCGTGGGCATGGGAAACTCAGAACTCGAAATCCCGCCCTTAAGAGGACTGGATGATTTCTTATTGGAATCCGCACGTTTCCAAATACCAAATTACAAGGATTTAGACAAATGGGGTAACCGGGTTGTGAACAATCTGTTTTACTATCAAACAAATTACTTCTTCATGTCTGTAATCATATTCTTGATTGTTGGGTGAGTTTATTCACTTTCTCTTCACTCTTCTCTTTATACAGGGTGGCCCATTCTAATCAAACTAGGCTGATATTTTCAGAACTATAAGTGAGATGCAGTAAAATACTTCGGACAAAAATTGTATCGTATGAATTTTAAAAAATGACAATTCCCATGATTGAGCAATAAAAATAAAAAACCTTTTACTCGTGGTATTTTTATTCTTTGACCTCATATTTTTGATGTCAAAGTTTTTATATCTTTCAACCAAAAAAGATAATGATAAGAAATTGAACGTTTAGAAAAACAAGTTTCCTACCAAATACCTTCTCATTTAAAAACCAAAGGTTTCCTCATGAAGACCCCATAAAACTTTATAAAAATTCAAAACCCATAACATTATCAAATGCCCCCTTTGCAACCATATAACTTTTGTTTCAAGTATTTTCCTGTATCTTGTATAGTTTCGAAAATATTAGCCTGGATTGATTTAAATGGATCACCCTGTATCACACTCTACTCTTTTACCAGATGCAATATTCTTCTAATTAAATTTTGTTTGTTGACTCGCAGCTTGATTCATCCAGTAAAGATGCTAGTCGGTGCTACATCAATGTGTGTAGCTTTAGGACTGTTCGCTTATGCCTCGTGCGAAGGAAGAGCGATCCACCATACAAAGAAAGAGTATCCTGCCGTCGGGGTCATTCTCATTCTTCTTGGCAGTACCTTTCTTGCTTACACCGTCGGTTCCCTTTTAGTTTTTCTAATCGGTATTCTACTTCCGTTTTCTGGTGAGTATATCAATAATAAATCTCAAAGCTATTTTTATCACCTATTGTCTCTAATCAGACAGAATAAAACAAAAGAGAACAAACATTTTTACTCTTTCTATTTTTTTTTTCATTTTTTTTTTGTTTACTATTCAAAATATCGGCGAGCAATATTTTTCACTCATTATCGCTGTAAAGATTTAATGATTCAATTAATTCTGCGACGGTTTTGACCGCGAAATTTTTCCTTCAAGTACGTCTTTTTTTTTTTCATTTTTCAAATTTGAGAGTTAGATGAATTTTTTTTCATATGGAAACTTTACGGTTCATCTCTGTGCCCTTGTTTACAGTAACCTTCGTTCATGCCTCGATGAGACTTCGTAGCATCAAGAACAAGCTGGTGAACAAGATTGAGGGATTTGGTCTGAAGCGTACCCCGATGGGCTACTTATTGGAGCAGCTCGGTATAGAGCAGGAAGTCTTTGCCTGATTATAATAATCATCAGACATCGCTTGACTCAATTAATTAAAATTAAAATAAGATGAGATACCTTAAGCTCCGGTAGTCGTTGAGCTCAGGGCTATTACCTTTGCGATTGCAGTTTTTTTTTATCAGATGATTCATTATCTATTTCTCCTTTTTATATAAAATCTGCGTACTTATAACTACACATGACTGCATGAACAGCTGAAAATTTCGAACACGCTTCAATTAAGAGAGAGAGAAAAAAAAAGAATAGTATTTCAATTTAAAAAAATCGAAACGACGGTATTTTAAACGTGCGCTAGTCGCTGTTTTGCCGCTCTTGGTTCCTTTATGTACCAAGATATTATCGTTTGTTTGTAAATAATTTATGATTAGAGATAAAGGGACGGAAAAGTACACCAAACGAGCTAATTTAGGTATTCAATTTTTTATTTCTTCTTATTACTAAAGGGCCTTATTTTTCGTCCATTTTCGATGACTGATCTTTTTCTTTTTCTTGTGCTTGTTTTTGTTTTTGTTGTTGTTATTTTAAACAAAAAAAAAAAACGAACGATAATGTTTTTGTATAATTATATAGAATATATTGAGAGTTATGTTAATATATTATTGCTTTATAGTAAGGATAACAGTTTGTAGAGGAAGTTTTTCTAGCTCTTTTTTATACGCTTATAGTATCGAAACAGCAATATACAAAAAAAAAACCATAAAAAAACTAACATCTATCTTTAATAATAACGAATTATAATCGTTGATCAGATAATCTAACAACGATTTAAGCTCACGCTTCTGTCTTTTGTAAGCTTCCACGAGTGAAGTTACGATTTGTATATACCTACGTATACACGTACACATAATCTTTCTGCAGCAAATAAATCAATTAGTCAAAGATAATGGCTCTCAATGTTTTGGATTAGTCATATTCAAATACGATCGTAGATAGACCCTATTATTTTATTAGTTTACGGGCGACCGGAAGTTGGTAAAGAAAGAACAGCGTTTGCCGAGAGGCTTTCTATTCTGTTCTTCGTTCAGAGTTGCCGATTTTTTCATTCAATTTGAAATTTCGACTATTCAATTAAATTCTAGGGAACCTTCAGTCTCATTTGACAACGAGCCACAGCGCAGAGCAGAATCTTTAACTCGGGATTTCACGTTCCAGGGTGCCTTGAGACCGGGATACCACAATCGAGGATCAAGCACGAGCTTCGTGAGTTTGTTGCCGATAATACGAAGAATTTTTCAATCAAACGCGGAGGCTATACTCGTCTGTCTGATAGCTGACGCGTTTGGTTTAAAGCGGCTCGCGGAATACCAAATACCCTTATGGTGATTCCTAACAGTGACCTACAAAGTTTCGATCACCGGAAATCCGCGCCTTATATTCATCGTCGTTCCTACCTCCTTGCGCTTATTTGACCACTAAAACTATGACATACATACTTTTTACGCCAAATAAACGGTTTTATCTTTGCGTAAGGGTAATAATTAATCAATTTTGATAAGGTGGTTACCCACTTTTCCCACTCCTAACTTACGACTCAGTAGGTAGCAGCACCTGTCTTTGTGAAAGAAAACAGGAGTGCCTGAAGTTTGTCCAGAACTTGAGTTTTTTGTTTTGTTTTTTTTAACCTCTTCGATTTTTAAACTTGTCCATACCATAGATTATACCAAAGAAAAGGGTGGCGATACAGTATTACGCGGATTTTTCAAACCTGGAATTGACTAAGTCTTGCATAATAATATCATGTAAATTGGTAAATAAATCATGAAGAATCAAATAAATTATAATAAAATTATAATCAATTTTAAAAACTGCTGCGAAATATTTTAGCAAATGTATAAATTCTGCGCCCCAATTTAATACAACTTACAATTATTTATAATTAAACAGTGGGTAATTTTATGAACATATTTAAAAAAGAAATGAATAAAATATTTCTATATTTATGCATGTATCTTGTTTTATCTCAGTATCCTTTTTTCGTAAAGAAAAATCTTGTTTGAATACGACCTTCGAATCTTGTTATTTTTCTTTCAATACTTTCATGAGAATTATTGATCTAATAATTTTCTCATCAAACTATTAAAGAAATGAAGAGAAGATGATTCGTTTTCCCCATTACATGGATTTTGTTTGCTCATTATTTTTAACTCTTCAAGATGAATTATTTCTAAATGTTTCAAAGAATATTCTCGTCACAATTAAACAACTGCACTGCAGAGGACATTTAATTTCATAGCAGGGGAAATATTCATTATTAATGAAATTTGAGCCATGAAAGATTCTGTAATTTGCTAAATTCCTGCTTTTTAAAAACTTCAATCCCTTTCAACCCATTTCAGTACACTAGACAATTTTTACAACGACAAGACTGCTTAAAAATAACTCCCCCAAACTTGAGAGGGATAGACTGACCCGCCTAGCTCCAGCTTGACCCCGATGTAAAATGAGAGAGAGAAAGAGATCTTCAAATGTATACATGTATGTATGCGCGTCTCCTACGCCTCAAAAAGCTCATGTAGGTGTACCATTAGAACGAAAGAGTGGGAAGACCCTCATAATATCCGTCTCATTCTATAGCGAGGTGAAGCTAATAATATTGTGGGCTTGAGAGGGAGGTTGAATCTAGCCCTTCTACAGCCCACCCTTGTTTATCCTCTTTCCGAGCAACTCTCGTGTCTTTCGGATGGGCGCGCGATTCAAGTGCGGCCTTCAAGTACCCAATCAGCACAAGTCATCCTCTTGTCGAGATACAAAAAGGGTAAAAATTACTAAAACATATCAGTAGTGGGGTGCGGTAATTGTCGTTGGGATGGGAAAAAGTAGTGGAAGTATGTGTGTATACATATAGTTGTGTTCGGGTGTGTTATCGCAAATTAACAAAAAAGCGAATCTTATAACGGTCTCTCTTTGAAAAATGATGGATCTATTATCATTATATGCCAATTGACCTAAGATTTCTTTCGCTACTTTGCTACTGCTTTACATTGGACGTAATTTGAAGACGGATCAGGAATTTGAAGGTTCCGCACTCAGACGTTATGAGTATGTACTTCTGTACTCTAGTTCACAAATAGCTGGTACATCGAAAATAATTGAGTTGCGTGACCCCTGATTGTAAGCGTGTCGGGAAGGCATAATAGTGAGAAAAGAGGGTGACCCGTAGGTGTCACGCACGGCGCACCCCTCGTGACCCGTGACTCGTGGCTCAATGACGTGTAAACATGTAGTGCGTGGATCGAGACAACAAGCCTGAAAGAATTTTCTTGGTTCTCCGCCACTTGACGCGTGGCCAATTTTAACTCCGTTAATTGCGGGATGTCGTCTCGATCATCGACGTGGGCGACATGCCAATGCCGGGTTGTGTCCCGCCGCACCCTCGGCTTGCCGAATCTCCTACCTTCCGCTCAAGACCTTCGCCCCTCTTTCTCTCCTCACCAATATACCGTAACCCTCTTTACCCCTGTCTCCCCTTTACATCCGACGAAATGAACGAGTTTAAACGTAATGCCCGGTAATCATGACGACGAGACGACGCGATACTCGTTAGCATTGCGTCGCGGCACGCCGCAGTACGTCGCAGAGGGCCGTGGACGACCAGGCGGCAGGCGATCTGCGGGCTGCGGGCTACCGGCCAGCCAGCCAATAATATTGGCCCCAATTCATGCTAGTAAGGTAGCGTCTCGCGACCAGAACAGACTCTCTACCGTGCGCGTTATCGTAAAAACCTATCGCTCCGCAAGTCACGCGTCACTAATCACGTGAGCAAATTAATCCAAGATCGTCATTGTCGTGCAGGTGTGCGGTTATCCGTAGACGTAGGTCGGCGTTGACCGATCGACCGATTGGCGAAGACGGAGGCCCAGCCAGAACGCGGGTACTGCAGGGAACCAGGACGTGTCCCTCGGGATCCCACCCTTCGGAGAAGCTGGACCCAGACCGAGCATCAAAATTGGTCCAATATTTTCCCACGTAATAACATGAATATCACGAATATACCAAGCAACTGGAGACCCTCCTATCCAATACGCGGCCGCACCCGCCGTCTCGAGGGCCCACGCATCCCACGTCCTCGACGGCTGTCAGTCGCGCGCGTGACCCCCGTAGAACCTCCCTCGTTAATATTGCAGCACCTCGGCCTCGAGCCTTCTTTGACTCGCCTCGCCCCGCTCTTCCCGGATTCCCCCTAACTCGCCCCTCAAGTATCGGCTACAAACGCGTCTGACCTTGGCCCGGCCTCTACGCCGCACTTCCGCGGGGCCAACATCGTCGCTCTGCGCCAAACGCGCCCGCAGCATGTAACGTATACAAGTAAATACGTCGGATATAGTACAACGTTGGTAGATACTATACTTCAATGCGCACGCATCCGCCTATCCATACGACAGGGTGCAGCAGCTTTCCCAATCCCCGCGCACTCTGTCACCTTGTCTACCCCCCACCTATTTCTCTTTCTCTCTCTATCTCTCTCATTGATCTAACTTTGCGACTCGTCTCGTCGGTCCGCCGCGTCGCGCGGTGCGACTCGCCTCGCTTCGCCTCGGCTTGGTTCTCACCAAAGAGTTTGGCCCGCGGCCTTCGCGGCGATAGAGTGTGGTGCGGAGCAAGGTCACGTTTCCGTCGATACACGGTTATTACCACATCATTATATCGGGGTTTCGCGGTACGGTGCGGGGCAAACAGCGGGTCATATGTATGTACATACATACATTTTCCTAGAACCGCGTCGTTATCGTTATAGCACCCTCGAGACGTCTCTGCTGCCACGTGCTACCCACGCGCCTTTCCTATTATACGTCTCACTTCAGCAATTAATACCTTCCTTTATATGTTACATACCTCTACATGTAGTACACTTTCTATATTCCTTAATAAGAAAATTTGTGTATTCGTATGCAATACGTCTGGCTGCAGTGTAACGCAAAGTAACCCGCCTCGCATCGCTGCTACTGCTGCTTCTGATGCTGATGCTACGAGCTACTAACACCATTACAACATCAAAAACCACATGTCAGTACACTTGTGAATGATCAATCGCGATGTACTATTCAATATTCATCGAGGACGACCGCTACTCGCAGATCCATATGCAGACAAGGTGACGCGGAACCACTGCCACTTGACCTTACCTTTGCTGCAATTTGCTCAGTCTTTCACTTCACCGTTAAACATCCGAGGCGCAACGCTGTGCGGACCTCATCAAGCGTGCAATTATAAAGGAGAATTCACGGTTGGTGATTTGAGAAGAAGAGGAGATGTCTATTTGCAATAGATACTCGCTGGAGGACGTGGACCAAAAGCACAACTGCAAAGACCTGAGGGTCGAAGAGATTCAAGAGGAAATATGGGGCCTCGGGGACAAGAGTGAAATGAATCACTTGGGACTTGAGTAAAGTGGTAGACGACCACGAAGAGCGAAGGGGATGGCGTCAAAACGTGACACGGCACTTGTTGCCGGCTCAACATCGTCGGTAAGATCAACGACTTTGCCGTAGTGAACCGCAATCCACGATCTGAAGTAGTTTTATAGTTTAGAATCACCGTTAGACTTGTAGAGGTTAGAATACTTGTCGAAAAGCGTGATTCCCTGCAACAAGCAGATACGTTAAGTATTTTATCAAATTTTTCATTCAATTACATTTCAATTTTCATTGACGAGCATGTACCCATGAGAGTAATTAAACGCATGTTGAAGCGGAAGCCCGTAGTGGACTGGATTTCAGCCATCACAGGATTGACTACGCTACTTTTCTATAACATTTGAAAACCGTGCTACACATAAAGAATTTGAAAAACAAAAGAAAACTCTCTGTGTGTCTGATACTTGGAAGGAATCGCGCTACATGACTCCAGCCGTGCGGTATTTTCAAGACATTTTATACAGTGCACTTGACCTCGTTGAAGGTCTAATTGCTACTCGGTTGAACTCTAACTCGGTCTTGCACCTTGGAAGAAGCTGCCGGAAATGTAACACGAGGCAACGTTGAACGTTGAACGTTGAACGATCAGTTATAGTGGATTTGATCGATGCCCTCTATACCTACATTCATATAATATACGACGAGTCAAGTATTATTAGAACATGGTCTAGCACCGGCTTGAAATACCCGCACAGCTTTGTGGGTTTATTTAGTTTTTCTTGCAACATTCATTCGCGAGAATGAGTTAACCATTCGCCCCGGCTTAGCTCGGTGGTGATATTCGCGCCTCAAGATTACACACCACCTCCGTTTTAACCGCACGATAAATTGCGACTTTACTGGAGCAGTAAACAACGTGTATATGTATATTCCTACATAAATGTGTGTGCATATCGTGACCTATTCCCATAACTATTCATCAACTAAGACGAGGGATACGCGAGGGCAGGTAAGTAAGTTGAGTGATGTAAGAAACGTTGATGGGTCAACATAGAACGACCTACGGTGGGCTCAACCTTGTCGAAGCCTCGCGGACGTATAAGCACCCGGGAGCCAATACACAGTGAAAATACTTATAATACAACGGTTTCGCTTTGGCGTGAGCAAACTTGCGTGCCTAACAGTATAATCTAACTTTCCATCGCTTTTATCGGGCGACAGATACATGCGTGTATACCTGTATAATGTGTATATGATATATATACCGTAACACCTAATATATGTACAACATTCCATTTGTTTTTCCTAATCCATTCATTCGACTTGGCGACGTTGACGCGCTAGGATAGGCGGGTAGATACGATATCTACTTCCGAAAACAGGATTTACTCCGGGTATGAATAACCCTGGGATAATACCTGACTCCAATCGACAGTGAAAGGTTCAAACCATGTGAGTACAGGGTACATAACACCTATGTCCTACGAGTATTTGCATTTACAATCACAATATTTCGAACAATATTTCCTATAACAATATACGATACGAAAAATGATTAACTTTGCATGAACTGGGGTTAAGTTGTTGATAATTTCAAGATAGAAAGGTTAATGTTTGGTAGCCCGTCTTACCTTTGGCACGTCATCGTTGGCCGATCGTCATCCCGTTGATTCTTTGACTGTTCTTCACCGACCCGACTCGGCCGATAACTTCTTACTGTTACTAATTCTGTGCATAGGAGGGTATGGCCGTTGTGCACGTGCAGTGGCATCGTAGAGCTAGGCAGTAACCAGCTAGCTACACTTCGTATTATAATTGTCGCGTGTTGTGACTTGTATCTGACCCACCCGGCCGTGATCTCTGCTGTGGCTGTTAGCCGGCGAATGAGGTAGAACACGGCCAACATTCCTGCAGCATCACCTCAGCCTCTACTCTCAGACTCTCAGACTCTCTACTACACAGTCCACAGTCCACAGTCTCCGCCGTGCACGCACGACTCTACCCTCAATCATGAATCTTATGTTCCGGAAGAACTTTGCGGCGGACAAGGGAGCCGGTGGTGTCGAACGCGGGAATAGTGGTGTCGGTGGGGTGGTCAGCGGCTGTGGAGGAGCTACCGGTTATCGACCCTCAGGGATGCGAGGTCGTACTGGCGTTGGTCGTGATGCCGTCCGGAGGAGTCGGGAGTTCGGATATTACCCGATGGATGAGCACCCTGCACACTCTTACAGGACCCATTTGTTTTTCTCCCCACCCGCCGTAGGCACTACCGGCGCAGATGACAGCGGCCCGCAGCTGGGTCCGACGACTCGTCGCAACTCCGGACCTATCATCAAGTGGGGAGCAGGCGGCGTGGGGGGTGGTGGCGGTGGGGGAGGAGGAGGAAGCGGTGGAGGTGGAATCGCGAAGCGGAAGCAGAACAGCAACCAACCGCGAGATTCTGCAGAGCCATCGACACCCTCGGCCTCCAGGCAGGTTAGATAAGATTTTTTTTTCCTTTTTTTATGTAGACGGAAGAATCGTCGCTCACCGCTAACCCTGCCGCTGCACCTGTCTGTAACACTTTTTACACATACCTATAAGAGTGAAAATGGAAAGATCCGCAATAAAATTTAATTTTTAATCAGCACCCAGTTCTTTAGCCCTTATAGTAGATGACTCAGGCCTGCACCCTGCACGCGATACGACCGCAAGGGATGCAGGAAAATCAATTCAAAGCTCAACGATGGCTCGGCGAGATTGGCCAATCCGAGCAATACTACCGTCACCAGTTTTTGACCGCTTTTTGCACCCCGGACACTGCTCTTACTGACATTCTCTTTGTCGTCCGTTCAGGTATCATTTAGCGCCGGAAGTCCGGCAAGTGCTGTGGGCACTTACACCCCACTCGTGGTGTCCGGAAACGCTCCGTTATCTGCTGGGGAGCCAAGGACCCTCGCCACTTTGGACAGAGACTGTTTCATCATCCCTCTAGCGTCCCTGGATCATTTTCTTCCAGCAGGAGTACCGGTAAGTCATTCGCTACTCAGTAAGCCTTGTCGCGCAATTTCACGGACTAAAATGCATAGAGAGCTAACTTTATCTCGCACTCGTTCGTGTAATCAAAAGCTGAATAATCGAAGGTCTGCCTTATTCAAGCTAGCACCGATCGTTGATCGAAAAAAAACTGGCAGCCCTTTGTCCGTGCTCGAAGTTGAAGACCCGAAACAGTGCGTCCTTGCGCATCTCATGTCGCCTCTTGAGCCCCTCGATCCTCTAATGGAATCACCCCTCGCCTGCCCTCTCGTACTTCAGCGAGATACCGCTGCAGAACTAGTCGCCGAACTTGCGCCAACTGCTGCTCAAAGCATACTGCTTGTTAACATGGAGCGAAACGGTACGTAGCTGGACTAAAGTACTTAGTGGCTGGGATTAAATCCCTGAGTCGGTACTTGCATCGTGAACAGTTTTGAGGTCGCGTTTAGTCTGAAATGTATATGGGACATTCCATACCATTCCGACCTGGATCTGAACCTTGACCTCTTGGATCGGGCCCGCGATTTATTAAATGATTGTTCCCACTTAGAAAGGCACTCATTATTTTATTTCAATTTTTTCAAATCGATTTGAATTTTCTACAATTTTTGAAAACGACCATATTGATCGACACAATTTAAAAATCTGAAAAAATTCCAAACAATCGTGTGTCATGTATCAAAATTTTTAAGCTTAGAGCTGGAGTAGATCCACTAGCCATCGTTACAGACCAAACGTTAGTCGAAAACTCATTGTAAGACCGCGTAATCACATAACATATTGCATATCATTGCAGCCGAGTTTCCCTTCATCTCCTATTACTTCATAAACAAACTGACGAGGGACCCAGCTGAATTTCACCATGAAGCACAGTGCCGAGCGCTCCAGAAGTTCGACCCACGTGAGCTCAAATACGCGGCTAGTCACACACTCGATGTTTTTAACGAAGTCGCGACGATCGCACGGCCACCACTTGAGCCACCTGGAGGTCGGCCACCACTCGCTACGACTGGCTACATCGTCTCCGTCTTCAAGGTGTTTGAAGGTGACGACGGACTCAAGTTCGAACGTAATTGGCTCTATTGGACGGGTAAGATTGATAACATAAAATTATATGCACAAGCTGATCATCTGCGGTTTTCGATTATCAGGAACGATGGTTGATGGTTGTGTTAAATTACAGGAGCGCGAATGATATACCGGTATCTGCCGAAGTCCGTTGGACTGCGACGCATCACGCTCCATAAATCGGTCTCCCACGGAGACAAGATGTATCTTTTGATCTGTGAATGTGCCCAGCTGCAGGATAATCTGTCCGCCGCAGCAATCTTGCTACCAGCACTGCGCGCCCGTCTATGTGGTTACACTGGATTGTACAGGCCCTCCGTGTGCTTCTAATTGTAAAATCGTAAGAAACTTTCTTCGATTGAAATTCGACATTAGTCATCGGGCATTGGATGTACCGTAATTGTTTTGCAACTAGGTTTTCATTACGATGACGACCAATTATTTACCTTTTCGAATAATCCATTAGTATATGTATATGGAAACGTTCAGTGCGATTGATCGAAACAGATGATCAATCCAATTTAGAATTTCGGATATTCGGATGTTCGATTGACCAATCAATCCGAAAAGTCTTACCGCTTTTTAAAATCTGAAATACACCGGTATAAGTATGTACTCATGAAATTGTAGCCGAATTTATGGAGCTCGTTAAATCCTACAGAGACAGTCACGAAATCTTATTCGTGATATTCCGAAGAAATCCATGGAATCTCATTTAAATTGGAGTGATAGATGTGAAACGTTAATGAAATCTTGGAGAAATCCATCCCATTAATGAGAAATCCATCCCATTAATGAGAAATTCATCTCATATCAGTAAAATCCTTGAAATCCCAGATGAATTACGCTTTAATCCATAAGAGTCGGTTAAGTCAGGTAATATACTTCAAATCCGTGATAACCTCGAGAGTTTATTTTCTAAAATTCTCATGAAATTTGGGACTGCGCGTGTGAAATCTCGTCACATATATCAAATATTTGTTTAATTCTTGTATTATTTTTGTAAGATCTCTGAAATTTTGACATCCGCGAGGTACAGGCTTTGAGAGAGTGGTTAACTCTTCTGACAAATTGTAGCTTTTCTTGAATCACATTTCGAGGTAGTGATCAGTCGACATTTTGAATCGATTAAAAACGATGACTATAGCGTATGCAGTCCGATCGATCATGGTACGTAGGTACGTCCTGTAGCTACTTGAAACCTCAAGTTGAATAATTTATAGTTTTAATGCACAAAATCTCGTTAATCAAAACTGTATATTGATCATAAACTGTAATTAGTACACTGTGTTGATTTGTGGTTGAAGTAGCTATGGTCGTATAAACGATCAGATGAACGATACAAAAAATAGATAGTATTAAATATTAAAATTTTTAAAAATTAGCGAACAAATAATAAGTATATTCTTCTAGTTCGGTCAGCTAACATTATAACAGTCCGCGTAACACCTATATATATATATATATATATATATACTTATAGTGATATGAATCTGTGACATCTGTCCAGAAAAAAAAATTAAGCAATAATAATGGTCAGCGCGCCGAATATGACCACGTCCTAATCAAACGCGGGCAGATATGTACGTGGTCTACGTTGCTGACAAAATTTTTCGACCAATAATTATATCTATTAGGCAATGCTTTTTCTACGCAACGCGATAAAACCTTTTTAAAGACTTTTTCCTAGGAGCTAGAGCTCGCGTACCTGCAGTATACCTAGACTATAAAAAAAAAAAAAAATGAAGGAACAAAATACAAAGTTTATCAACGATTGATAATCTTTGTATGTACTATAACGTATTTCTCAGACAAGTTATATATTATACATTTGAGATTAAACGATTCGTATTAAAGTATTATACGATTATTTATTAATCTGATAAAAAAAAAAAATTATCGACTATAGACATCGACTAGACGAAAACGCTTAATAGAAAAATTAACGAACATCTAATATTCGAATTTTCTCGTTAATAATCGATCAGTAGTCATGGAATAGATAGATTTAATGCAGACGGACAGTCTGCAGTTGTTTAAACATCTCGTTTGAGTACCGATATTAAAAATCGTCGGTCCTTGCTAAACGATTATCGAAAATTTATCATTCGAAATACAGGGCGTCTAGAAATCTATAAATCATAATATACGCTACTACTTATACGTATTCGTAGTAAAAACATATCTTACGATTAATAAGGCTGTGATATTTAAAGAGCGTATCACATTTGTTCGTTTGTTCGTTATCAGTTATTAGAAGAAAAAAAAAAAATTAAAAATTAAAAATTATTCGTACGATAGCTTTATAAGTATTTTGGATGCCTTTGCCGTTCGTGCGAACGACTAATTAGTAATTATAGTTATTGCATGACTCGCCTTTTAACACCGCAAGCCTCGATACGGGACAATAAGCTGCAACGCGTATCATTCGCAAACAGCAGCTCTAAACCATATCCCATATACTGATTACTATATGAATAATAATTATGACAGAACTATAGGTCCTCTCTTTAAAAGTAATTGATTATTATTATTAGTATTATTATCATATCTTATACCAAGGATAGTCTATCTAGACTTTAATTAATAACAATTTTAACGGATATTCTCTATTTCTCTCCTTCTTATAATCAAGATAAATATATACATATTATATAAATAGTTACAGTGATTATAAATCACTAATTATTAAATAGATCAGTTTCTAATGAGGCCAAGGTATTCGCGACGAGGACGATGCTCAGGTGCCACACAATTTCAAAAATTAACAATACAAAAATGAAAAATTATAGACAAAAGTACAAATACAGTCTATGTGATCGATCAACCAACGGTAAATCAAACTCTTATATAGACTGGTTTCCTGAAATATATCAAATGGCAGAAAGATGGAAGTATACCTCGATGCAAAACTTATTTAAGTAAGATATGAGATTTATCAATCATGGAATATTAATTATTCGAAAAAGATTTGATCGCAGAAAAGAGATACGGATTAAAACGAACAATTCCGAAACTATGATAGTATCTGTGGTATAAATTATTTTGTATATACTGTCTTCAAAATTGAAAACAAGAAAGCCACCGATTGCAGGTTTCTTTAGAACCGAAAACCTGATGAATCGAATAGAGGGCAGCGCATCTATAAAACATTCGTTTTTTTCGAATCAACTTAAAGAATATTTGCATCTATTATACTCGTCTCAAGTTCTCATCGCGGATTATGTCAGCCTATATATAGGCTCGCGATATTCTCTAATTACGTACTCGGTGCAATTTAATTATCGACTATAGTCAATTTTTGCGGAAATTATATCATAAATTCAAATGTTATACATATTATAGGTATAGGTATAAACTGAAAAATCTTTGCCTGATACTTTATAGAGCCGTTGAATTATAGCGGTATACGATACTACTATATGATAAGTTAGTATAATAATAATAGATAATAACTAATACGATATAAATAATTAAATAATAGAACGATATATTGATGCATATCTGAGAAAATCGGTAATCTAGCAATTTTTTATTTTTTTTTTTATTACGTTTTATTACTCGCCGAATTTTCGCGAACGAGATATATTTTTTTGTTGTTATTTTTTTTTTTTTATTTAATGATTTCTCGCACTCTGAAATAAGTTGTTATATTATGATCGTTTTTATACCTATAATACTCGAGTCTATGAATTATTATATTTTCACGCTGGAAGAAGAGAAAAAAAAAACACAAAAAATAAACCAAAAAATAATAATAATAATTTACGATTTAAATGTGTAAGTATATGTATGTATAAGGAGTTATCGTGCAGTGCGCGAATAAGAGAAACAAATACCAACTGGCCTTCTGCTGTTCGTTTATAAATTATAATGTATAAATATTGATCGATTGTATCGATTACAAACGTTTTTACAAGTGGGTATAAGTAAACGTAATTGTTCAAGATATTATTGTTCTTCACACCGTTCTCGAAGGTGGATCAAAAAACCAGAAATCAAAAAAAAAAAAAAAGAAAATTCTTTGAGGATACTTTTCTTGACGTCTTTTTTTTGTCTTTTTTTTTTTTGATTTCGTTTCGTTCATTCAGATATAAAAATAAGAGTCTGTCAGTGGGGCGTCCGCGTGTACAACCGTTCCGAAAACAGCCCAAGCCAAAAAAGTCGTTGAAAGATAGAACCGAAAAACCAGATACGTATGTTTGCTAGAAAAATTGTGGCACGGGCTGAAAATGCCTACACGATTTTGTTCGCGAGGCGTCTTAATTCACTCAAATAAATTATATACAATTTATAATAAATTTTATTCAGGGGAAAGTCTGACTATAATATATATACGTATGCTGTACAACATAAAAGAAAATCAAAAATTCCGTGCATCGTTATAATATGTATACTATTTTAAAACACTATATCAATGCTCAACAAAAACCGTCGCACAACGCGTCGATATCTGACGTATCGACGAATATCAGCTTTAATTATAACTAATTCTGTATGGATACCTCTTACTCGAGTAAAGTCGGCGGTTATTTTAAATCTTTTAATTTCCCGCTTGGGCCGTCGTGCCTTTCACGTACAAACACAATTCAGCACAAAGGTTATTTAACTCAATACCTTCTTTACCGACACAATTTTTGAAATTGACTCGCTTAATCTATTTTTTGATTCTTTTTTTTTATTAATATCTTTTCAATTTATCAAATGGTTCTGTTTCTCTCTCACTTTCGAACTTGTATATTGATCTGCTGTATTAACAACGTAGCAATACAGTAAATAAAATAACATTAGCACGTTATGTATTTAATGTTCCACGAATTGAATATATTTATAGTTAGTTACACTAACAAAAAGTTTTCAGTAAAAAAAAAAAGAAAAAAAAACTACAGTAGCATAAATAATTTTAAACCGCAAACAAAAAATCAAAAATGAACTATTATGTAGGTAATAGCTGTAACACATGATTTATTCCGCTGGGCGGACTTGTACAATATTTAATATATTTTTAATTTATTCGCATAATATTATTACAATGATATTATATTATACGATAATAAAGTTTGGCTACATATTTTCCTCGAATTTAAATCAGTTTTTATCATCACCTTTCTCCTTGTGTTAATGTATTGTACAATAATTGACTATTGCTACTCATTTATTTACAATTGGATATACTTAATAAGATTTTATTAATACATTTCGATAAATTAAAGCAGTATAATCCCTGCAAGATATTTTCACAGCTAATCATTCAAATAACAATAACAAATCACGGATGGTGAAGCTTGACTTCAAACAGTCGAAAATTGAAATACATTAAAGCATTGAAAAAAATATATGTATGCTAGTATCCTTTAGGTCCTCGGAATCGTCTTCTACCATCCAGCTGCATGAAAAGATTGACCAAATGTTAGAATTTTTCGAAACAAATACTCTATTAACAATAGAACTGTAGCCGTATTCCAATTGGTAAAAAAGTGGGTCCATATGAAGCCATAAGTATCATTTGAATCCATGTACAATACCATGCTGTATACATATTTATAATATTGTTCTAGTACATCTTTATACAGTTGCTTTCACCCTTTACAAATTGAAAAACGACATGTTAGTACAATTATGGATGAATTGAATGTCAATTACTCACAAGCGAGTGTTTACATTCGAAGAAAGTTACTCTGAGAGCTTGGCATTCAGTTGGTACAGTTCCATCTGTTGAATTCAGGCATTCCCTTGGCGTGCGTTTATGCTGAACAAATGAAACCTCAGCAATTAATAGGTCTCCTTATCAATGCTGCAATTTTATTTTATACTTTTCACACCGGTGCGAAGAGTAAGAAATCTTATTCATTCATTCATACACCAGTTTAAAACATGTGAAAAAGTATAGCAGTAGTATTATAGACCTGATAAAAGGATACAAAATTGCCATAAAACTAAAGACATCCCTTTATTTCTCACGACAGCATCACAATGTTTATTAATATTGATTTTAATACAGTGATCGAAGAGCACTCACTGCAATGAGTGTATAATCATATTTTCTTACATTCAAACTGAAGTAAATACATTCAGAGTATCTAAATCTAAGTGGCAATTGAAATTTGCAACATTCAAGAAACTTGAACTTCTCTTTGATATTATTTGGCTGGAATAAATTGGGACCTCAATTCGTACGACGGAAAGATAGAATTGTGAAACGAGCAGATCCAAGCCCTAGGAAAATATAACCTCAAAATTATAGTCAACGCTATAGCAACTCACGTACGATTTTACAGCAGTCACTTTCGAGGAGGCACATTTTAAGATCGGCTCGGACTCCAGCGCATCTTGACTTGTCTTTTAATCTTTCGTTCTCCTCTTCGTAACGAATCATTGTTATTAAATGGTCAGTATAAAGTCGACGATGAGTAGGTTAGGTTGGTTAAATTCGGATCATGTTTGTGTATGTAGTCTGAACCTTATTTCTAAAAGCTTTCGACATTCGACACCGCTATAACATGGCCCTATTGTCGCTACGATCTACGTTACCGACTTACGTGAAAACACTTGCCGATATGATCTATATTGGCAATACCTACATACAATTATGATCCCGGACATAGGTATGAAACTTTTCATAGATAGCAGCACTCAGTGCCATACATGCCGGATCTTCATACATATTTATGAGCTCGTGAGCTCGAGTGTTAGTTCGAGCGTTTCTGCTACAACGCGGCTTGATTTCAAGTGACAAACATTGAAAATGGCATCAGCAGTAGAATCGATGATAGTTGACGAAAAACAAATATCCGACAAACCGGTCGACAGAGAAAAGGTATCGTAATTATAAAACGGCGCCTATTTTATATTATTTTTATCTGGATAAAACCGCTTGTTTAATTCAGTACACTGAACTAAATAGAATCTTCAAAATCCTAACCTAAGTACAATATCATGAGCGTTTAATTCGTCATAGACATGCCCGCTGCTGCTAAGAGTCTTCTGCAACATCGGTCGTCATCACAATATCGTTGAATACAGCAGAGGCAATGTCCCTTCTAACGAATTACAAATTTACACATGGTAAGTCTGACCATTTATCCATCTGAATAATCACGAACACGGAGGTGATAACAAACATGCATTGCACCCAAATAGTAATAATAATATAATTTTTGTTTATTTACACTTAAATTCAGGATGGATGCAACACTGCGGGAAATAACAGCGCTAGTGAAAGAAGTAAACCCCGACGCTCGGAAAAAAGGAACATATTTTGATTTCTCTTTAGTTACACCTGAGATGCGTAACTCTGGTTACCGAATGCGTGAAATTGGTGTAACATGTTCTGGTCAAAGAGGAGCTGATGATAACAAGACCCTTGCACAGGCTAGGTATGTTTGATTATTGGCTTGAATATCAGTTTGTATTTTGGATGCTAGTAGTTTGTTTAACGATTTTTGGTCCATATAGAATTTCGTTCTTTTGAGGTAAATATTGGATTTTTTGGACAGGTTTACCATAGGAGATTACTTGGATATATCTATCACACCGCCAAACAGAATGACTCAGCCGATGATGCGGCGGGGAGGATTACGCCAGTACTGACTGTTTTCTGATTTTATTTACCGTGTAAATTCCAACGTACGTTTAAACCGTTTTCTTGTAGGTTTAATGCTTATGTATATTCGTCCGTTTTATATATTGAATAATGATGATAAATAATAATGAAAAATAATGTACTGGTTAAGCTTATGAATTAAGATTTATGTGTGAAACTACAGTTATTTTGTATAATTGTAACGCAAATTGCATCTAAATACAACGTTTTTCAAATCATGAAATTCTTGTTGCTTTCTGAAAAGGATATAGTGTTTGCGAAACTTGACCTCACATTTAGAAAAAATTCCTCATCTGATTGTATGATGAGGGGTCAATCACTTGTGAATTCTGGTATACAACCCCTGTTCATTTGCGAAAACGTCGAAATTAAATTTCAAGAGTCTATACTTAACTATAATTACTCACAATACAAACAACAATTACTGATACCCTGTTCTAATTTAATCACACTAAACAATAAAATAGATGAACATCTTGGAAAATAAAAACTCAGAATGTGGCTGAAGAAAATACAACTTCAAGTATCATGTTATAGTTGAATGACATAATTGAGTTATACAAAGCAGTCCGACTGCTTAACGATGCCAGTGAACAACGAAATTCCAGTTTGATGATGGTAAATCATAAAATAAAATGGTTGATTAGCTGAGAAGTCTGGAGTGATGGTAACATCTTCTCCTGCTGCTCTCCATGCTAAACAAAATAATGAAATCATTAGAAATATTATTTATAATATTATGTCATGGATGGATAAAAATTGTTATATACCGAAAGTTGATGAAATATTTATACTGAGTAGAGTTGATTCTGTCCCAGTCAAAACCACAGGCCATGTTAGGACTGGGAGAGGATCAAATTAATGAAGTCTGCAAGATGTATTACACATCTGGACCTTCTGACCTTCATCATTCACTGAATTTCTAACACCTACCTCGTCCTAAAGTCTCGAGACAATACTTTACTGTATAAAATTTAACCTTACTAGAGCATAGCATGTGTATGAGATAATTTACACTCACATAAGGGAACTTCCTGCTGGAGTTCCAGTTTCGGTTACTTCAATAATTGCCGTTTGAACCACCTGAGTGACATTGAGTGGACCGTCAGCTATTCCAGAAAAGTCGGCTACAGCTCGAAACATGTTGGTCATTCCCAACTATAATGTAGTATCATGTATAACATGAAACCTTACGCTAAGAATTAATTCTTAAAATTTTGTTTATAAAATTGTTAGTTTCATTGGAGCAACCAACGAGTCTTACCAAGGGATACCACTTCCGAATCACCAATTTTCGAAACCGCAAATTAGCTCATTTTTAAATTTCGTATTTACTTCTAAAGACTATGATGGTATGAATTGGTTTTAGATTTGTGTACATTATCGTTTCTAGAATCGGTGTCAGGTTCACAGAACTTTCAATCTTGAATTTTGGTAAATGTAATACAATGAATCTGGAAATTACTTCCCGCAAACTTTGTCTCAGATTTAGTTGATGCAGATTATCTTGAACCTTTTTCAATCCCATAATACTATTTGGTAGCAGCAGAGCTACTGTTGGCTAGCACCTGAATTTTCAAAGTTATACATTTAAGAAACAGATATGTAGTTAGAATAAATGAATAATGTGTTTAATCAAAAATCATGGTTGTTTCTCGAAAGTTTATTGCCTATTGAGACAGTAGAGGATTAAATTTTATACTTCTCAATGTCAAGATGGATAAATTGTAATGATTCATTATTTAATTATCTAGTAATACTTCCTTTGAACAAATTGTAAGAAAATCTTTCGGAACCTTTGATAATGGCCTGAAGTCCGTTCTTCTCAAGACTAATGTTACCGTGATTCATGAATGTTGCATCAGAAGATGATTAGTCTGAAAGAAAAGATAATTAACAAATCAAATATTTACGCTGAATAAATTCTTTGATAATAAATTTCCTTTTTTTGGAAAGGCAATAGCTCAATAAAAAATTTACCATAAAAAAGAACATCAAAGGATGGAAAAATTCTCAAATAAGTGTCAATATAGTGTTTATTATCCCGCTCATGGGCATGGCAATTGTTCCCAATTCTATTAGCAGCCATGAGCCCATCATGAGCTATTAGTTCTAACTATTTCTGCTTCTAATTTCTATAGCAAGGGAATGAGTATGTACAACTTTAGCTTCTTCGATGCATATTGTAATGGAGGTGGCTAATCGTCCATGATACCTACGATACCTACGATACCCACTCACGAAAGTTCGAAAATGCGTCAAAAATGGCAAAAAATCAACAAATATGTTCCGTTCAAGGAGTTGTTTATATAACTTGCTGTATTATTTTTTAAATAAATTTTATATATATGTCAAGGTGAATACTTGAACTTCAATTAGATACAAAACGATAGCTGAAATAAAAATTTTTAATTTTCACGATTGTCGTGGGTGAAAAAGGGCCGATCTTTACCCAACTCCTAGTTTTTCTTATTAAATTTATCTAAGCCCTTGAAAATATTTGGAAATTCTTCTCTGTATAAAGCTTACTCTTTATTTTCTTTAGGTAATTAACTGCTGCTGATTTTGTTTGTACCGAAACTTTGTACCCTGTATCACACAAAAACTGTTCTATTACATCTCTGCACAAAAAATTCAACAATAATGTTTTTCCTATTTCTATTAATTTTACTCAACAGTCTTTTTTGATCTACTTGATCTGGAATAAATGTAAATATAGGTATACAATCCCGTATTTGCAATTAGTATAAAATCTACTGCTCCATCAAATTCTGTTATTTTTACACTGAGATGAAATAGCATGAGCTCAATGTAAGATTGCCTCTGATTGCTCTCCCATTGTGTAGCATAGTAAATCCGTCTTTTCCTTACTGGTTTTCCAAGATAGATTTGCAACGGAGATGAATCTTAGAAATCTTTTCTCTCATGTCGGCCATGTTTTCGGCTTCGTGAAGCCAAACGCTTCTGGCTGCCTTATATTCACTTGGTTTCGATTCGCCGGTGGAGTTCCTTGCGGTTAAATGTTCGGCATGATTTATCTGTCTTCTTCTTTTGAAATTTTTCTATCTCCGACCTATTTTTGTTCGGATCTTGTGAAATAATGTCGGAAACAAAGACTGCCGTTTCCACGTAGTTCAAGTTCTTGATGTAACCATTGTTCGTGGGACTAGGGCAGAATCGCGATCTGGGGACTCCCCGTTTAATATGCGGACATGAATAGGGTCGAATATCAGATCGGCGAACTTCGATAACTGTGGTTTCAGTAAGCGCTGCTATCTGGCAGGTAGTGCGTTTTACTGCCGCTGCAGACGCACTTTCACAGACAGTTTTTCGCTGCCGTTCTTTGGATGTTTCCGGATGTAAAATAGTCGGTGTATTCTATTTCCGGTTCTTGTCAATTCAGAAAGTTTCGGGTTATTCCCGATCAAGCTACCTCGTCTATTTCAGTGAATTGACGAACACGCGCAGCGACGATGTGTTCTTGCCTTTCGTTCGAACTTTAAAAGCGTTTGAGAAGACCATTAAAAAAAAATACTCAATTCTTCTATCACCGGGTTTAATCGTTGCGATTAATGCTCGGTAACTCATCCCAGACGATAAATTTATTGTTATTTATTAAATTTTCGCTGTTCTCTATCGCTTGTCGAGAAAGGTAATTATACACTCTAGCATAATATGTATATATAATATACATATTGTTTACGAAAGCCTGCATCCCTTCCCTCTGAAAATTATCTAACTTTGTATTTTATTCATATCCTGGACTATCGTAATCACACGTATGCATTTATATTATTTTTAGATAGTCAGATGGCAATCTGTATCCTGAAGCGTAGATTTTCTTATCATATTCTAGAAGTGATTTTTAATTACTAAATACAATAATCACCCGAAAAAAGTGAAATTTAATCATGTATGAGGGGGCGGCGTGAGTATAATCGGACATTGTATGTTTCTTTACATTTACCACAAATGAGATTTAGTAAATGTAAACAACTCGTGTATATCAGACCTCACTTAACTCTTACATGTATAGGTATGTTATATTTACTAAACACCAATAACTCGCTGTTGCGAATGAAGAACAATAATCGATTTCCGATCATACCTGCAGTCCATTTCTGCTGCACTTTTCTCTATGTATTATTAAACCGAATCAAAAATTTACATCGTAAGCTGTGATGATTTCTTATTTTTTCGAAGCTTATTTCATCAGAACAAACTTTATTTATTCAACTATTTTGTGGAAAGTGAACTCATCTTTCGAAAAATCGTTTCACTGTCGTTATTTATCACTCTCATCTCCTTCATTCTGAATACTTTCCGTTTTAACATTATCATATTAATTTGTTAGCGCTAACTGCAATATGAAAGACGAAGCTGGACTTCAGGCCGTAGCAGCGGGTATCAACAAGTTCTCCGATCGCTATTTCAAGGTAAATAATTGCTACCCACGTACAAGTAATAGCAAGATTTCAATATCAATATTCAATATACGAGAATTATGTTATACTCTGCTTTCTATCAGCAGGTAGCATCTTCCAAAGAAGGGCAATGTGTGTCTGCAGACATCCAACTATGCCTTGTCTACTACTACTTAAATGTATTAATCCAAACTATACTCAATTTTTATCTATTATACGACATTGGAATTTCAGGCACTGACAAAAATTAATCCTGGAAACTTGATCACTTCTCCATTGAGTACTCAAGTAGTAGTGGCAATGGCTGCCTACGGAGCTGCTGGCAAGACTGCTATTCAAATGCGATCAGCTCTCAAACTTCCAAGAGACAATGAACTTTGTCAATCAGGCTATAAGTCTCTCATTAAAATCTTGAACGTAAGCTACAGAGATAATTTACATTGTTAATATTTATCGAAATCCCTGATTGATGCTTTTGTCTGTAGTTATGACCGGTTAATCGAATTTGGCCAATCACAACTCTACTTCGGATATATACTTGCGGTGTATTCAGCTATTTTACAGAAATCAATACAATCATTGATAATTAGTAAAGTTTTCTTTGCTTCGCTAGAATGAAGAAGATGTCGAACTTCGCCTCGCCAATAAGATATACACGTCGTCTTCTTTCAAGGTAAAATCTACTTACAAAGATATCACAATTGATAGTTTCCTATCGCCGAGTCAGGAATTGGACTTTAATAATCCGGTAGCTGCTGCTGAAGCTATGAACAATTGGTGTGCAGAACAAACCAACAATCGAATAACAGACGTTGTTTCACCAGGTGATTTGTTCAGCACTGTGTTTGATTTGCCGTAGGTTTAAAAATATAGCTACATCGCATTATTACGAAGAACTTTATATTGTAATATGGAAAATCTTGCAGCATCCCTCCCTAGAGATACCTTGTTGATACTGGTCAACGCAGTGTACTTTAAGGGTCAATGGAAGAAAAAATTTGATCCATTACTTACCAAGAACAGATTATTCCACATTGATGAAAACACCACCAAACGTGTGTCCACCATGTTTATAGAAAAGCAATTTGTATTCGGAGAACTTCCCATTATGGATGCAAGGTTCATCGAAATACCCTACCAAGTAAAAAAAATTTGGATTTATACCTGCATTTTACAGAATTACAGCTCATAGATTTCTTGTCAGGATTACCAAGATCGCAGTCATCTGTTTCCCGAAAATTTATTCCGTTTTCAACGAATAGTTAGCATAGTTTAAGCTAATTATTTCTATTAATTTCTAGGGTGATAGCCTTAGCATGATCATCATTCTACCAAATCTCATTAATGGACTAGAAAAAGTAGTGCAAAATCTGCATAAAGTAAATCTAAAGCATACAGTGGAAAGGATATGGCCCGAGCACATTGAATTATATTTACCAAAATTTAAGATTGAGAATGATTTGGAACTCACCCCAATCCTGAAGAAGGTAACTCACTTTTCTAACGTTTGTATTGCAATTTTCTATAAGTATAATAAGTTTTTATTTTAATAAACTGATAATTTCATTTAATAATTACAAAGATCTCTGTTGAATGTTGAGATTTGTTCCAACAATGTATATAAACTCCATTGTTACAATTTCACGAATCATCTTCATGAAATACGATACTATGAACATTTTTTTGTATTCTAAATGATATATAATTTCATTACAGTTGGGAATGACTACCATGTTTCGAGCACATCGGGCAAATTTTTCTGGTATAGCTGACGTCCCCCTCAACATCCTTGATGTAATACAAACTGCATTAATCGAAGTTAACGAAGAAGGAAGTGAGGCCTTCGCCTACACGAGTGAGTAAAAATTTCCATTTTCACTGTCACTGAAGTTTATGTTATCTGTTTTCTATCAATATAACAAATATACTGTTCATCCGATGCATTTCCGTACTAAACTAACTGTGGATATAAATAACCTTCTGAACGAAATTTTATCACTTTGATACTTCTTTACCTAATTTTCATTCGTTGAAAAAACTGGTCTTAAGATGAGTTCACTTTCTTTCAGGGCAAAGGGGCGGAGGACCTCCATGTACTCCACCGCCACCACCGCTACCATTCAAAGTCGATCGGCCTTTTTATTTCGCGATATATCATCGCCATACTGCAATATCCTTGTTCACTGGGATTGTTCAGCAACCAAGCACCAAATAGCTTGTTGATGATCCCTAATTAAGTCGCGATATAAAATTAAAGATAATATCGTTTTCAGCTTTGATAGCTAACCATTTACAAGTATAATCCCATCATGCATGTTTTCATATACCAATAAATATGTTTGTGATCGAAGTATACGTATTTGGAAAATTTTTATTGTCATTTCGATTTAAATACATATTTCTATATAATTTTTATTTCCGTTATTCAATGCCATACTCAGTTTCCGTGCATTAGAAATCTGTGCATTTGATAATGAAACGTTCTAATAAATATGACTGCTTAAACTCGAGAGAGAAGGCCTCGACTCGCACGTAGTTTGAAACTATATATTTAAAACTTGCAAAACCGATTAGATATGTTACTATAATAATGCAAAAACTCGTAAATTCAACTTATTGTAGAATTATTCAGAAAATAGGAACATCATATTAGACATAAATTGTAAATCATAATAAGTTACAACGATATATGGTCAATTAAAAACATTGATTGATCGATCAAGTATAGACGTAGATTCTCTTCCAGATATTATGAAATGTCATTTTTATACAGCTTGTATCTACCTATATTCATTAAGAAATCGTCAAATGAGGATGATTGATTTTATACATGCTACTCCAACATTTGCCTGTAGTTGATCACGTTGAAAAATATTCTGACAAATCATATTATAGGGCGAATATTTTACAACATAATTACAATAGATTGAATTTTTTTTTACAATTACATAATATCCTATGAAATGACGATTCTGATATATGCTTCAGATACGTTTGCATGATATGCATATAATACAGGTGAGCTTTTATCGCTGTGGAATAGACTGCAGCCGTATATTCCGTTCAAGTTTAGATAGTGATAATTAATTATGCAATAAGTTCGCAAAATAAAGAGGGACTCGATATAGTATAACGACGCGGTACGTGACCTTTGAAATACTCGTCAACAACAGTGCCGCATTTGTATTTTATGTTACGTTCGACAGCGGAAACCGCTAAAAGTGTTTTCCCATCCATATGGTGTGGTGAAATATTGACGGGGGGCAGGACTATTAAACGACTAAAATCCAAAGGTCCTGCATAGCGCGCAGTTGAAATCCATCCATGTGAACTAATCATCTGAGAGTAAAATGCTATTGGATAGGTAATTTTTTCACCTAATTCTATAGAGTAGAACTTGAATTGGTAATTTGAGTAAAAATTATAAAAATTGCGCATAAATCGAATTTTTTTTTTATCACTGTCACAACACAAAATCAACTACATAATAATTTCTAAAAATATTTTACAATCATCGAATGTTGATGTAGATATTTCACAGGGAAAATAATTTTACTTTTTTGTGACAGATTTAACATCGGAATGACACGCAAGAGATATCGTAGTAACTTGTCGATACTGTAACACATTAATTGAATAAGACGCTTCCGCGCACATAACGAAATCTGAATGAAAACTATTTATAATACTGTTATCTAATTGTGGGTTGACTTCTGTAATACGTCAATATCAGAGGTCATGCTGATTTTACCCGTTTCCTAAACCTTACAACGTTATAATTATCATATAGTAAAAAGAGACGAGAGTTCGTGGATAGGCCCGTTACATACATGACTACCTATACCATATCGAATGGGATCCATGAATCGTTGCTCAAGTGTCTCATAATTAATTTTTTGCAGGTATTAATTAATTAATTAAAAGTTTGAAAAACTCCGTGAATAAGAAATGACGGCGAATAAATTCGAAATTGGAGTCGTGCTGGTATTTGCGATTGCTTCTTCCAGGTAAGATCAATATAATTACTAAATCGTTGTATTGATAGAAATGATACGGACACCGGTTTTAGGAGTAGGTACCATTTTTCGTGCCTGAAAACCGGACCTAAAGTGACTGTTTTCAAACCAGCTGGAAACAGAAGTTGGGAGGGGGCGCAAAAAGTCGTAAGCGGGCGCAAAAGATTGAGATCGGACGAATAAAGTCAAGAATGGGCGCAAAAAGTCCGCAGTGAGCGTAAAAGTGACTTTTATGCCCGCTCTCGACATTTTGAGCCCGTCACTCCAAAATCGTTTAAAAGTGATTTTATAGCGTTTTAGGCGTAAAAAAACGTACACGAAAATCAAAACCGGTTTCACAAAAAATATGATGTGCACCAAGGGCTTGTGCATTTTTTGATCTCGTGTGTTTTTAGTACTCGTCTCCGTTATCCGTGCAGAAAAAATAATTCCGATTACAAGATTATGAAGAATAAGCTGACATTCATTCGAAAAAAAAAAATCGTGCACTACATGTTGATGAAAAAAAACTTTACATCAATTGTTATAATTGCCACTCTTATCCGATGAACTTGGAGTGCAGATTTCATGATCGAGTTTTCAATTCAATCATGAAAAAGCACGTTAGTGTAACTTAACAATACGCCGTTAGCTTTCGTCAATTTTTTAGTTAATTATAATTGCAAATATCAAATTAGTAATGCACCGAAATATTCTTTCACACCTCAATTTAAGTTTGCTTTCCCAACGTAGTAATTCCAGTTGCACGAACCTGTCAAATATAACTCAGGTAGGAAAGTTGCTGATCGACACGGATATTGGTGGCGACGATGCAGTCGCTCTCCTCATGGCCTTAGGAGCCGAAAAATTCAACGATAATGGCCTGAAGATAATTGGCATCACATGCGTCAATGGAAACACTGTCGTCGATCAAGTAGCCTTGAACGCCTTGAAGACCTTGAAGGTCGCCGACAGGCTCGACGTGGGTCAAACTTTAAATTTAAACTTCAAATCCTTCACCCTTCAAGATAATAATACCCGAGACGAATGAGTCTGTTATATTTTATTTTAAATTTGATCATTTTTAGCGATATGTAAAATTCAAGGAAACTCAAACAATCACGTGTGTTGGGTGAACTTTCGGAATCGTTCAGAAAATTATTTTTATTTCTTAAATGAGTGCCGGTTTGAATGTGTATTTTTTCCTCAATTTTATTTCGCAGATCCCTGTCTACTTAGGTGCCTCCCATCCTTTGTTATTACCCAGTAAAAGCGATAACTATTGGGGTCAAGATGGGTTTGGAGACTTTTACTATCTTGACCCTCCGTCAGCGGACTTGATCCAATCGAAACATGCTGTGAACGCCATGATTGATCTTGTCAAGGCACATCCAGGTCAGTCTGAGTAGATAATAAAAAGTACTGAACCGTTGTGTATTGAAGTAAAGCCATCAGGCCATATCTTTTGCATTCTGATAATGTGACAACTAGAAGTTGAAACAGTTACGACAATTACATATTCTTTGGAATCAACCTACGTATGTTCAGATAAAAATAATTGTGAATCGTATAAATTGCCCGTTCGCTAGGTGAAGTGACACTCTTAGCTTTGGGACCGTTGACGAACGTTGCCTTAGCGATAAGAATGTATCCTCCATTCCTCGATCAGCTTCAGCAGCTTATTGTTATGGGTGGAAATGCCGAGGGTCGTGGAATCTCGCCCTCTGGTATAGAATTCAACTTTTCTATCGACCCTATCGCCAACTACATTGTCTTTAACTCATCAACATCGAAGCCCGTGATATTGATGCCTTTCGAAACAAACCGAAGAACTCTCGTGACTATGGTATAACTCAGTGATAAACTAGCCAATCATAACAAAAGTTTTCACTAATTCATCATTTCTCAGGAATTCAGGAGGTCGTTAAGCAAATCAAACAATAAAAAAGTTTGGTTAATCGATTCTGCTGCTGGAACCCGTTCTTTGAATCCGAGATCACAGTACTGGACTTGTGCAGATGGGTTAACTGCAGCCGTTGCGTTGACTTCTGGGTCCATCGTGACCAAGGCGGGAACCTACTACTCTGAGGCTATTTATGACGGATCGAAAACTGCCGGTATGATCATAGTCGACTACACGAATGTCACTGGTAAAGCCGCCAACACAAATCTCATTCAGGGAATTGATGCGGAAGTTTGGAAGCAGCTACTTTTAAGATATTTTAGTAGCTGACACTATTTTCAACTTCATTTTACCTCCTATCTACTAGGTGCCCATGACTTATTTGAATTTATGTAGGTAACTAAGCCATAAGGGGCTGTCGAAAAGAGAAGCTTATACAGAATACAATTTTAATTTGGACAATAAAATCAAATGGGGCGTATTCCCAAATACCGAAATGACGTGTTTTGCTTTTAGTCAGATGCTAAAAAAAAAGATTAAAAAATGGTCAGTATGCCCTTTTGATTTAAGTTACGCGATATGTAGTTCTCAGTGCGGAGCACTTTTATTGAGGTTCTTGCAGACTCTTTCGAACACACAACGATATGAAAATGAAAATTATTGACTGTTATCTTAAGTTTGTCCATACTCTGATGCGTTTGAATTAAAGGTCATAATGTCATATATATATATGGATCTTATCTGCTTTTCAACTAGGCTATAAGACGTTATATATATAAAAATGTACATACATAAGAATTAAGAAACCATAAGTACGAGAATTACATCTGTGATGTATGCTTATTGCATATCGAGTGGAATTCTTGATTCGTTGTTTGAGTGAGTCTTTTATAACTGAATTTTAAGCAGGTGTTAATTAATCAATTAACAGCTGTTGAGAATCGTCGCGAATACCATGACTGCAAATAAATTCAGAATCGGCATCGTGCTGTTGTTTACGGCTGCTTTTTCAAGGTAACAATATCGACAATTATAATTACGTTCAGGAATCGGGGAACAGCTGTAATAAAACTGTTCTAGGTTTTGAATCCATATCTTTAAAGTTCTGACAAAAAGGATTTGCCATATTTCACAAAAAAATCAGATTCAAAAATCAGAAATCAAAAAAACCATGATTTTTGACGATTAGAAAATATAATTCTATCTACAAATATAAGTACTTTAGTGTAACGGAAATATACGCCATTAGATTTCGTCAATTTTTTTAGTCTCTGATTACGAATAGCAATTGGCAATGCGCCGAATTATTCTTTCACATCTCGATTCAAGTTTGCTTTTCCAACGTTGTAATTCCAGTTGCACGAATCTGGCAAATATAACTCAGGTAGGAAAGCTACTGATCGACACGGATATCGGTGGCGACGATGCAGTCGGTCTCATCATGGCCTTAGGAGCCGAAAAATTCGACGATAATGGCCTGAAGATAATTGGCATCACGTGTGTCAATGGAAACCCCGTCGTCGATCAAGTTGCCTTGAACGCCTTGAAGACGTTGAAGGTCGCCAACAGGCTCGACGTGGGTCAAACTTTGAATTTAAACTTCAAATCCTTCACCCTTCAAGATAATAATACCCGAGACAAATAAGTCCGTTATATTTTATTTTAAATTTGATAATTCTTAGCGAAAGGTAAAATTCAAGGAAACTCAAACAATCACGTGTGTTGGGTAAACTTTCGCAATTGTTCATAAATTTATTTTAATTTGTTAGATGAGTGCAGATTTAAGTGTGTACTTTTGCCCCAATTTTATTTGTTAGATCCCTGTCTACTTAGGTGCCTCCCATCCTTTGCTGTTACCCAATAAAAGAGATTACTATTGGGGTCAAGATGGGTTTGGAGACTTTTACTATCCTGACCCTCCGTCAGCGGACTTGATTCAACCGAAACATGCTGTGAATGCCATGATTGATCTGGTCAAGGCACATCCAGGTCAGTCTGAGTAGATAATAAAAAGTAATGAACCATTGTGTATGGAAGTAAAGCCATCAGGTCATATCTTCCGCATTCTGATAATGCGACAACTAGAAGTTGAAACAGTTACGACAATTACATATTCTTTGGAATCAACCGTCGACGTATGTTCAGATAAGAATAATTGTGAATCGTATAAATTGCCCGTTCGCTAGGTGAAGTGACACTCTTAGCTTTGGGACCCTTTGATTTTTGAAAAGTTACTGATCCTCCGCCCTTTACGATACATCTCCGATATACACTTTTCTCAGGAATTCAGAAGGTCGCTTCTTAATGAATCAAACAATAACCAAGTTTGGTTACTCGATTCCGCGGAGGACCTTGATATTCACCCGGAAGATAAGTACTGGAGTTGCCCGGATGCGGTAGCTGCAGCCGTTGCGGTGACTTCTGGGTCCATCGTAACCAAGGCAGGAACCTACTACTTGGAGACTGTTTATGACGGATGGAAAACTTCGGGTATGATAATAGTCGACTACACAAATATCACCGGTAAAACCGCCAACACAAACCTTATTCAGGGTATTGATCTGGAAGTTTGGAAGCAACTACTCTTTAAATATTTACAGTAGCTGATAGTGAATGTAGCTGTATTTTACCTTTAGTATACATTAGGGTGGGAATATTTTTTCGACTCTTTGTATTTTAAAGCTCGCATAAAAATTTGTTAGTTTTATGCATTTTCAGATCAATTAAAATTTATTTAAAAATTAAGAAAGATCTGAAAAAATTCCAGGATGTTTGGGTACTTGAAAAACTTTTTTGTGAATATTTTCAGATTTTTTTTCGGCGGCTGGGTACGGAAATGTTGATTTTTTAAAATTAGGTAACTGTTTTTTACTTTATTTAGTACTTAAAGAATCATTTTAATAATGTTTTCATATTTTCATACATAAAATTTGTCTTTTTTTTTATCAAAGAGACAAATCTTTCATCAATGAGTGGACATTTTTTTTACATTATCATCAATAGCTCAGCCATCTTTAAGGCTATCAAAGTCAGATTTTGCATGCTGGAAAAACACGGATAAACCTTTAGACGTCTTAGACTCAATTTGCTACTATTTGACCGGTTTTATGCGACAGGGAGTGTTTTTTTTTTTATTTTTTTAGAATTTAAAATCTTAATTCGTCACCAAAATTTAGCGATTTCATGAGGAACATTTGGATGCAAACAAACAAAAGTCATATGCTCGTAATAGTTTGCTTGTTCTGCTAAGCTTGTTCGTCTAAGACATCTCGTTTTAAAGGTTTTTTCATATTCTTTCGAGGGTGCCAAACGTGAATTTGAAAGCTCTAAAGACGGCTGAGCTAGTGACGATGTCAAAAAATATTCACTCATTGATGAACAAGTCAAACTTTTCAAAACATCATAACTCCTTCAATTGTTTATTATATAATTTTTTTTTTTGTATTGGGGCGAAATTGCTCTGAAAATATTTGTTTTGAGTCATATTTTTGTGGGACAAAAATCAGTGATACGATCCTGAGCATCGACGGAAGTACTCAGAAATCTATGACGAAAAAAATTAAAAATCTATGACAAAAAACGTAGTATGTAATTATTATTTATAAATTCTCAATTAGGTTCTAAAATAAATTTTCGCTTGACCAACATAGCGACAATTTGCACGAAACGACATGCAATTACTTAGGGTATCCTGTCCAATCTTTATACCATCTCCCAATATCCTCAAAGTTTCAAAATAATTCAGAGTTAACTTATACTGACAGAAAATAGGAAAATGATGGAACTGTGGAAGGTTGTAAAATGCTGTAAGTAAAAAACGATCAAGTGATGATTTTACCATTTGAAAGAAAATTCAATGGATTTATTTTATTCGGGTTGGTTGCCGTAATATATCATCCAGAACGAATAATATCGAAACTGAAATCGTCAATATCGTCAATAACCCAGGCCTCAGCCTTGACCCCGCTTAATTATTTACATTGTGATTTCTCCCTAAGGGTCTGGTCATGCACAAGTTAGTTTAACAATATGCAGAAATGTCTTTAGACTTAATCGACACGGGCATACGGCTATTGTAAAAATAATTGCCGATAAAAACGTGTACGTGAATATCAAGCTGGCTGTAAAATTTCACTGAATTTTGTTGAACGCATGATGCATGTATCGGATATATTGAGCAGCGTCGTAAAAAGAGAGAAAAAGAGAAAGAGAGAGAGAAAAAAAATACAAATAATTGATAATTAATGAATGATAAAACGAACTAGGAATAATCTAGATCGCGAAATACATTTTTAATAAATAATAAAACAAGCACAGCGGTGAATGAATGACACCGGCGAATTTTGATATGCGAATTAAATTATATTCTAGTTATAAAGACAGTATTCGATGGAAACAGAATCGTCTCCGATAATCGCGTCTGCTGAGATAGGGCGCCAATATTTGTCCTTGGAAATGGCACCAGGTACGTGTGTTCAGAGGGTGGATAGCCCATGGTTTCCATTCTGCTCAGAAAATTCTGTTTAACAAAAAAAATCAATAAATAAATAAATAAAATAAATTATAGAAAATAGTGAACACGATAAAACCTCAATTGATCGATATCGTGTTTCTTAATCATGCTATCAACATGGTCCAAGGTTTGCTGTAAACAATTAGATTTAAAGTTCGGAGTTGAGCCATCGGGTCTCAAGAACTTTTGATGCAAGGACTTTTATCAACAGTTTGTTTAATTTTAGTTACGAAATTAGGTCACTAAATGTTCAGAAATAGAACCTCCAGTCCATGATCATGAATCTGTTTTATGCATTCATTTTTGTTCGAAAATATTGAAAAACGCGAAAATTTGCCAACCCAGAATTTATTACTCGAATCACGTTTTTTGCTGTATCAAAAAATTATCTGTTCATCAGTCAAGCATTTTTTTTTCTTTTCTTCTTGAACAATTTTGAGACCATACCCGAAATTTGTGAGATAGCTCATATGTACTTCTTCAATTAGCTTACTTTTATTGTGTCGCTCGCACCCATTGTTATAGCTTCTTTGCCTCCGTTTGGTAAGCGCAAGCATAGACGTAAGGACGGCTCGTCATCTGTTTGGGAACAACAGATAAATTACCATGAGAATGATTATCGCAATAAAATGAGATATACTAATCATCAAAAGTTAATTCCCACATATTATACTGAAACTGACTTTGCAGCTAGATCAGAATCGCAAGAATACGGGAACTAACGTTCAAAGGCACGAAGTCATACTCACTTGAATTTACGACAGTAGAGTTTGGCTGAGAATTGCTCGGCTCTCCGTTCTGAAATAATATCTAATTTAATTTCTGAATATTAAAGGGTAACGTTTTGAAGAACCAATAGATAAACATTAAAAGGAACGTCTGAAGACAGTTTGAATTACATTATTTAAAATTCTTTTTTTTCTTTTTATAATGATGCTGTATTGTTATTTTCATTATGTCATAGTTTAAAAAAGATTAACCTTTTTTTGTAAAAGCGAATGTAAAATTTCGTGCTTTTTCGTCTTAGACAATTCCTCTGTTCGCGATCTTTTCCCAAGTATACTAACGCCGCTACGAGGAAGGGCTGCGGTACTGACGCTAGGTCCAGCGTCTACACGTTCATTGCTTGCTGGAAGACGGCAATACGGTTTGTTACGATGTGATAACAAACTAGACCGTTGTTTCCACGTTGTTGACAAATTATTACCTGATTCAACAGCTGCGTCTTGCATCCCTCTTGCTATTTTGCTCTCCGCGTTTGTTTCCTAAGATAAAAATTAATCCATCAAATACATAAAATAATCGATTTACTTTTCTCCACCTACTGCAACATCTATATTTATTTCATTATCTATCGCTTCAAACAATATTAAGCTCTGTCATAATAAAATTAATCAATTTATTCAAACCGTCTCCTGAAGCACGAAAAAATTTAAAATTCATTAAGGGGGTTTTTAATGTGACGCTCTAAAACATGGGTGATTCTTGTGAATATTTTTAGCACAAACTATGATTTCAAATTTACTTGGGATATTAATGCACGTTTTGCGAGTATTCATGATTTTTTTCAAATCAAAGATTCGTACTTGCATCGGGTTTGCATAAAACTGTATTATCTTCGCTACTCACACTCGCCGAGGACTCGGAAGGCACGTCACACCGCCGTACAGCTGAACCTGCAGAACAAGCAAGCCAGTCGTCTGTAGCAGTAGAAGGAACCTGTGGTGCTGTTTCCGGAGAAAGATGGGTGCTCAGCATATCACTCAGTCCAGAAACGAGATTTTCTACAGTAATGCGATCATAAGTTCTCACACACTCGCCTGTTCTCGGATCCAGAACAGCTAGATAGGGGTAATCAGTGACGTTGTAAAAGTCGATAAAACGCTGACCGTCAGCTGTGTTGGATATGACCTAGAGAGGGGATTGGACGAATATAAACAGACTGAAAAGATCGTCATCGGATTTTATCCAGGTTTTATCGTTATTTATTTGTCCCATCAACTGACGTGATAATCTATTGGATTTGGAAAATATTGTTGTCTGTGTCTTTGTTCCAGCTGCTTAACTAGTCGCTCAAAACAGCGGCGAAGCTTGAACTTCCAATGTTCCAGAAATTTCAGAGAAATTATCTTTCTGGTTTTTGTCTGAGACTGAAAACATTTTTAAGACTATTACCTGCCACAGTACGAAATGGTCTCGTACCATATCCCTTATTTGCTCATTGGGCCACAGATCTCTATTTAGAATTTGGCAGGAAAATTCCAGTGGATTTTGTACGTTTACTAGCAGCCATCGGTTCATGAGTTTGGCATGTTCTCTCGCCTCGATGAAGGAGCCAAGAAACATGATGTCATATGGTGGCCGGAAGAGGTCTTCCAGCCGCTTGGACTTTCTTGGTGACATTTTCTTCACCCCTGTTACCCTACGCGCCATTTCCTCCTCCTGGCGCTCTGAAATAGTCAATTTTTTGCCATTTCAAAGTCTGATAATCTACAGCAAAGCAACTTTTAACCATCTAACATTTTATTTAGGCATTGCTCCGCAGATTTATCCTGAGAACATCGAACTCTGATACGGGTTTTCCACCGAGGATACCCTAAATCGTTTACCACACATGTATCTTGTGAAAATTTACTAATATGATGAAATAAGATGAACCGGTGTACAATCATAACAAGAGAAAACGTCCTGTTGTTAAGAACCTCTTGTTTCTTACGTGTTTCTACCGCAAAGTCCCTAAATCTATCAAACACACTGTTCGAGGCTCTGGGGAACGCACAGACGGGCTGCGTCGGTACCAGCACTTCCTGGGTCGGTAGAATCGGAGCTCTCACATCTGGTTCTGGGAGTTCTGCTTGCCCGTCAACCTCAGCACCAACACCGGCACCCCCTCCTTCAAACATCAGGCTGATCGCAGTCTCAACATTGCCATCAGCTACCAGGAGGTATTGCCTAGCTACAGCCTCGCTGGACCCTAAAATATAAAATAGAAATAGTCTACATCAACTTGAGTCAGCTTAGATTACCCTAAGCTAAATTAGAGGTCAGTGATAACAGTTTTGCGCAAAGTTGTTGTTTACTGCCGCATAACTTTTCCGAATTCTCCACATGAGAATCAAGAGTTTAAAATTTTATTTGTGCAAATAAATTCTAGATTTATAATCAGATTTCCTAAATTTTTAAAGTTTTCTTACTGTGTAAGAAGCCTGTACTTTCTCCTGTTCAAATGTAATGTGTATTTTCTGCTGCTGCTAAGACTTTCGCCAATTTTAACAACAGGACAGACTATGTTAGATAATTTAACAGTAATAATGACAAAGGTGTGAATTTAGAGTTTGATAGTCTCAGACATTACACAGGTTTTTTCACTGTTATTTACTTTTTTAACTTTCCGTTTTTAACAAAAGGGAAGTTATCATGATCACCCCGAAAATGAAAAGTTGAGTTTTTAGTAGATCTCCATGTTTCAAGGTCAAGAGATTCACCTGTGACCAATCTCAGATAGACATCTGGGAGGGTGTATGTATGTATGTATATATGTATGTGATCAATTTTTTTGACCGACGATATGGTAAAAACGAATTATTGGATTTTTATGAATTTGTTCTCAATCCAAGCGGCTTCTCGAATCTTAGAATTAATTAGATTTTGGATTTGATCTATCCAGTAGTTTCTTTTCGATATTAAAAGAACAGAATTAAAAAAAAAAATAAACTTCAATTGACAATATCTCGAGAAAGACTTGACTAAATTTGACTAAAAATTGGTATCTGAAGAATATTTTTTTGTTGATCGTTGATCACGAATACAAGTTCAGATTTTGTTCACCCCCATCATCTGAAAATTGCGTACCAATAGTTTAAGAAAATCTTTATACATGTGGGTTTATTTTTTTATTTTTCAACTTGAAAAATGCAGGCGGGAAGTTTTAGGTCTGGTCCATTGTCGTTACCCGATTTACCTGATTGTTTATACTAGTTTGGAAATGGACTGATCTTATGTCAGTCTCAGAGAGTGAATAATAAGATGCCATGTCTCAATTAGCACGAAGTAGACATTCTATGCACACTTACCCTTGAACAACATACACAGGACATTACAACTCTCATGTAAATGTACGGGCAACGGTAAATGTATGTACAAGGATATAAGTATAGCTATACCTACTACATTCTGTACAGCAACTAACAAGAGAAAGTGCATGCATAAAAATAGCAGACGGCTTGTCATCGCGAATTATAAAATTAAAGCTTGTATCGAACCAGACAGAAGTATATCGTAGTTTTGATAAATTAGAACAGAATAGGTTAGGTTAGGGTGAGACATTGAATTGAGACAAGTTAGGTCGTAAGATTGGACGAAGTGAGTGAGAAAGTAGATTAAAGTCAGCTTATGGTTGAAATGATAAAATAAACAAGGCGAAACCAGCATGAGGTTTATTATTGTTGAATAGCAACAGTGAAACGGGCCCTGGTATTGTTTGTTTACCGAATCGACTGGTTGGGTTACTTAGATTATAAAAATGAATAAATAATCATGGAAATTGGTGTAATAAATGAAATAAAACCGCGATGATATGCTAGTGTTATTATTATTTCTAGTTTAAATCTAACCTGTGACCTCGATGAATTTTTCAATCAGTTCGCGATCCATCCTACTGCATGCATTTATCGTTGTTCAGTTGTTTTTTTTCCGTTAATTGTTTGATATTTTTTTTTTGTTACAAATATACCGGAAAATAGGATTTAATTTTGGGAAGATATTATCCCCCGGTAAATTGACGCGGTTTTTTGATTATACTTTGTTTAGAAATAATTATCGGATGGAAATAATCGACGAATTATTATATTCGATTGAATTAATGCGGCGGCTGTCGGCCGGCATCACTTTTCAGTTTTCAGTTGCCAGAGATCTTCAACTTTATTCATCATAGACTACAAACCTGCATCAGAGATGGTGTCGCGCTGTCGAACCCCGGTACTGGGGTTATGCAGTTAGACGCTCTCACCCGGGGATTCCCCACTTTACCATTTATTTTCAAACTTTGAGAAGGGCGAAAACATTTTTGTTCTGTTTCTTACCCAGAATCTAATTTTTGGTAAACTTCTAGCCGAATCTAACACATTTAGAATAATCTAAAAGTCGCTTAGGTTTACAAAATTTCCCATATGCCCACATTTTGCAATTTTCCTTTTTTTAATTGAACACTGGCCTGTATTCAGCAGTCGCCTCCAACTAAAGGTCACTATTAACCATAAGGTTCGGAGGCGCCTAGAACTGTGTTAAATCTTACGGCTAAAGTAACCTTCAGTTAAAGGCGCCAGCTGAATCCTGGCCACTAACTCCAATTTGAAGTCTTTATTTCAGTTCTACATATGAATAGAATTTATAAAGGCAGAGGCAGTTCTATATCAAAGATTCTGCCTTATAACCCTAGCAAGCCATACCGCGGTCTGGTGGACCGACGTTAGATTTTTGTGTTCCGCGTAAATCGCATGGAGAGAAAACCACGTCCATATGATATCCATACGATCATGACATATCTTATGGTTGCCTACAACATATCATGTGCCCATTGGGCTACTTCTTTCGTCAATACAGTAGATCACTTATCAACATTTCTTGTGCATGAAAAACCAGGTGTGGCGAAGTAAGTAACCATCGGTTCATCCTATTTGAGCGACAACAAATATTATCAGGATTCCAGTAAAGGACGAGGAAATATAAGAAGCATGTTTATTTTATTTCGTTCATTCTACACATAGACTATTCCTATTTTCTATTTTCGGATAACCTCTTTGCTTTTTGGAGTATTTCTATCGATCTAAAGAGTGGGGGAAACGGGCTTTAAGAGTATATTAGCTGCCAGTCGTTCATCAGCGTTGCAGCGTGCAGCACCACATCTGACGCCAGAGAATTATAACCATTGAATGGCGGGGTCAGGAACTAAGAGAAACAGAATATGTCTTTTTTAAAGTCCAGTTACACAGCTAAACCCATACGAAAATTTTTACGAAAACTCACAGGTGTATTCGTGGGGATGTAAGGAACTCGTGAAAAAATCGGCAGAAAACACATATTCTTTAGCATATCTTCATATATTCTTGGTATAATTTGACTGGACTAACATACCTATCACATTCTGTTCCAACGAAGATATGTAAGTCACTGCGGGCGAACAACAAGAAATATAAATAAGTTGAGGGATTGGTTCTTGACTCAAATAGGAAGGAACACGTCCGATCATGATGATATATGGCACTCAGCTTCATTGAGTATCGCATACTTTCTGATTAGAATGTCAGGCTACAGTGGGCAGTCGTATGCCGAAAGAGATTATTTACCGTGGGTTACTCGAGTGGATAACCCCCATGACATTGACAAATAAATAAAACTCACGTACAAAGTTCGTAACCCACTCGTCGTACGAATCAACGTACCTACCGAATCGCACGAGTTTGTCCCCTAGCTGCGATTGGAAGAGGCCAATCATCGTGAGCAGCAGCTTTAATTGTGAAGTGTGACTGTGTGTGTGCAAGTGTATGAAAATGTCGGCAGCGCCAAATATGAAACACTTCAGGCAGCTTAAGTATTTGTACCTAATATCAGCATCTTTAGTGTCTCCTGATCAGTACTACAAGAAACCACAAGCTGCTCACACACTTGCGTACAATCTCTGGACCCGTTCCGCTCAGCTGATAACAAATTCGACTATCAAAGGTCTGAGAACAAATGCTGGGCATGTAGTTTATCGCCGTCCATAGTATGAAGAAGGTCGATCCCCTCAATACTTTTCGCACAGATTTCTATACATAAGCCTAGATAACTAACAGCGATCAGAAAAATGTGTCCGAGAGTGTTTCCGGTTGCGTCTATATTCCCTCTCATTCAATTGCGAGTTATACGTAATACATATACTATTTCTGTTGGCAAATTCAGACACTGTTCATATCCCCAATAGAAATACCTGTTCGAATCCAGCGGGTTTTATCTCCCATTCAATGGTGGTCCAGACCATTCAATGGGAAATCTGAAATCCGGCGTGGCCTCACTCGACTCCTATCTCTCAAGCCTACTGTTAGCCATTTAGCTTTATAATATAAAATCTGTGACTTTTCGCCACTTCAATTCATGTACTTGGAGGGCAGTTAGTTTGTGTGTGTGGTAGCAGCCTATTGTGAGTGAGATTGTGAAACTCTCTGATCCTTTGGAATCTGCTACGCGGTGCAGATGACTTGTCTACGATTCACATATTGTAATGGGGTGTACGATACCTGGAGCCTGAAGATGGTAACAAGAATCAGTGACAAATATCGCAATGCATACGTCGATACAAGTCGTGCAATTCCCATGGATGTTCGGAAGTGTATAAGTCGTGTAATTCTGTGTGGAAATATATCGAGGTGGGCTCCGAACGAGATCATGGAGCATAGGTTTTGAATGAGATGTGACTCAGACATGACCGGATAATGTTCAATCACCAAACGTGTGTCAACGTTCCCCATACACTTTTTCGAAACATATCAAGAAGAAATTAAATAATGGTTGGAAGAGAAGTGCAGCTTTGTCGACGAACGCCATACCTTCGGAACACTCGTTTCTTGGATTTTGGAGTACAGTAGTCCTATTACAGGTAGGTTGGAGAAATTTTCAGGATTCTGTTCCATGAAGTGTATTTGAAACGAAAAGATTCGCGTTACTCGGAGTTCTGTTTCGAAAAGTACATTTAAAGATAGAAGATTCGAGTAACTCGACCATTAACATTCGATTTGGCAGTCGGTAATTATAGCCTATTGAAAATCTACTGATCATGGGAAATCGTAGATATTAAAAGACTTAAACCGCGGTAAACATTTCTGAAACGAATTGATCCCTTTTATCTAATGAAATGAGAAGGTTCACAAGTCCGTCGGGTTAGACTGGAATTCCTCATACCTATACCTATAAATTAATTCATTGATACGCCCCCTTCTTCCTCCTTTGGAATTTTCAGTAATTATTTCAAAACATTCGCAATTTTTTGCAATTCAAATTCCACCTATGGCGTTGACCACATTCTGACGTTGGCTTGCTTTTTATTGCCTTGAAAGAGGGTCTTGCACTTGGCTAACTGTTTTTTTCTTCACAGGAAACAGATAAAATTGCGGCTTGATAATAAATCTAAAAATTGAACAAGGCCACTTTATATATCGTGTCTTTTTTTTTTAAGCATACGAAGAAATCAAAAAATTAGAGCGTTCGAAGATGATTTGGGGATTTTATCTTTTGCTGGTATTTCATCGGTTTTATAAGGCAAAACGTGTTTGATTTTTTTTGTTTTTTAAATAATGAATATCTCAAAAACCTCATTTTTCAAAAATCTGAAATTTTCAGCAAAAATCACCGATAAAATGAGGAATATTTTGGCATAATTTAGAGTCATTTCTTCGCATTAGTTCGTTCGTTTTAATTCATCCATGAAGAAATCAAAATCCAAAATATTTACCATCCCTAAACGAGCCGGAAATGCAATGACTCGTAAATTTCTCGATTACCAACTTACGAAAGACCGCTGAAAAATGTATATTCTTCGTATAATTAACTGAATAATAGAATGACTATTTTTAGCAATCAAATCGACCCAATTCCAAGTATCTAATTCATCTCATCTCGTATTTTCTGGAAATATCAAACTGAGGAGTGATTTCGGTTGAAACACCCACTAGACCTTCCCATCATTCAATATTCAATGAAAAATTCACTAATTACCGAGACCTTTACGTAATTAGTAGCAATTTTCTCATGAAATTTTTTTGTTTTTTAGTTTAATGAATTTAAATCGAGCAAACTGCTGCGAAGAAATCATATTATCAATCATATTACAATCGATTTTAAATCATACCAAAATATTCCTCATTTTAACGATGATTTTTACTGAAAGTTTCAGATTTTTAAAAAATGAGAATTTTTCGATATGTATATTCATTATAATAATAAAAAAAAAAAAAACACGTTTTGCCTCATGAAACCGCTGAAACAGCAGCAAATGAAGCCTATGAGGTCTCATTTTCAAGATTTTTTAATGCTCTTTCAGTGTGTAAAACGGCAATTCGATAACTGCAAACCTCGCTCAAATATTGTTGATAATGAAATTTTTTTTCTTGCACAATGAAAAAAGTCGTAATTTTGAAAAAATCATAACTCCCTCAATTATTATTATTATTATTATTATTATTATTATTATTATTTACTTTCTATTTTTGAAGTTCTGGATCTTACGTATACCATACGAGTAAAAAATGACAAAAATTACAAAAATGGAATTATCATGCAGTGGTCTCCTCGTCATGAAGCATAGTTACAGTTCGGACTGGATTGATAACATATATGGATTGCACATAATTCATCTGAATGAATGAATCTTGTATTGCAATAAGCCTGAAAAAGTTCATTTCAAATCCGTAGAACGGTTGTCCCGTCGCAGTTTATAATAAGGTACAGATTTGACTAATTATCCTGTTTTGAGAACGAGTCAAAAAAATGAGTAGTAGTTTAATTAAATTCGTATTTTTTCGAGAAAAGGATGTGGTACGACAGCCACATTCAGCTTACCCCCCGTAATATAACCTCCGGTTTTTACGAGTCGTGACGACAATTGGTGGTTTTCCTGTTATTTGTTCTAGTGGTAAGAATGATAATATCGTCCAAGGTCTGATGATTATTTTTAGATCACTTACTTGCCTCAAATTGCGTATATTATAGACACGGTGCTATCAGAGTGATTAGAAATATGGATCCATTCATAGCATTTTAAAAGATTTCATATGATTCCATAGATAAGCTTGAGTTCGAGTTCCGTATGAATTTATTGGCTCTGAAAATAAGAATTACAGAGCTATCATGGGGCTAATAAAAGCACGATAGTTAAGGAGTACAAATAAGATGGGTAAGGAAAATATAGTTTTTGAAAAAACTGTGTTCAGTGCAGAATGAGCTTTTCTTGCCACAGAACCAGATGCAAAACAATAAAAAAAATAATTTCGATTTAGTTGAAAATGAATTTCAAAAATTCCTTAGCACGTCAGTTTGACATAATAAACAATTGCTGATGAATTTGATGCCGTTTCTTATGTTCCGGCTGAGTTCGTGTCCGTGTGCTTAATCTGAGGAAACAGATGAATTTCTTTTATTTCTCTGAACAGTACGATCGGAGAATTTCACATTCAGAGGGTTAAAGGTTTCACAATCAGTATCAAATAAATAGACCAGAGAAAATCCAATTTGTTTATGAGTGGAATAATCAGTGCTGCAAAGCATCTAGCAAAGCAAAGCAGAAAATAAGTAGATTTAGGAGGATTCAGCAGACTATATGTTTTATAGGAAATTTCACGGGTTACAAAAAAAGTCTCGTGTCATTTTTCTGTAAACCTCGTCGTTCAAAATATATCCTGCAAATAATCTATAAATCCGTTTTGCACTTTGAACATGTCTACAAATTTCATATGGATTATTTTGTAAATATCTTTGAAATGGATGGGTTTAGAGCAAAAAACCAGGAGATCTTTTTTACGAACCTTAAAATTTACGACAAAAAATGTCTGGTAATATTTTTCTCTAAACAGCTCCGTTTGGAAGATATTTGCCTAATAATCTACGAATGGATTTGGAAGTCTGCATAACTTGAAAAATAACTGCTGTTCTTTCCTTCTGTTTGATGTTTTCCTCCTGATATATTTGATCAATAAAAAACCTTAAATTCACAAGTAATTATTGTCCTTTTATTTTTTTTATTTCCTTAAAATTTTTCCAACTGATTAAATATTCTGAAGGTCAACAAAATCCAGTCTCCCCAGAATTCAGTTTAGAGATAGAAAAAATTATTTCAGGGAATGAGAGACAAAAATTCGTTAGTTGAACGTCATATCCCGTAATATTTGCATTATTATTCAGTTATAATGACTCGAAATATTCAAAGGAAATAATGTATTTGGAGTCTTTGCAGGAAATAACGTTAAAAAATGAACAAACAAATTTTCAATAACGTTGGATATGGAAAGATCAAATTCTATCTATTTCTAGCTGTATTCGCGCCTTTTGCAGATGTTGCGCCCTCTATAATTGAGTCAAAAATACATATTTTCCATCTCTAAACATTATTGAATCAATTACAAAAAAAATTAGACACTAGTACGCGATTGGTCGATCGTTTTCTGAGCGCATTTTTGGGGATGCCCCGCAGCGCTTTTTCTTCCGATCGTCAATGATCGATACCACTTTCTCAATCGTTCCAACGTATATATGATATCAATTTCTATGTGCGATCTCACTTCATCCCTAATCGCGAAAATATTTGCCAATTTCTTGAACGTTGACCAACGATGTGGATTGTCAGCTATTATGTGCTGTATCGCAGCACTCTGATTGGACTAGCTTGAATTTCGTACACTGATCATGCGCAACCGCACTCGAAGCACATATCACAGCTTTAAAAACTCTTACGGAGCACTTTTTCAGACAATTTAGCGGCGGCAGCCTGCTTTGAAGTTTTCAACCAACAGCTTAGAAATTGCCAATTGATATTCCACGAGTACAGAAGTTGACACTGCCTGTACATAAGAGCTAAGACAGACGATTGCACGATTGCTATTGCACAAATCCAAACGGCCTGAATGATGAAGATATTGGTGCAGTTCGCGTGTTTCGTCATTATCTACGCCAATCTGGATAACTTTCGTAAGTCATGAACCATTTGAGAAACGCTGCATGTTTCTTTGTCTCATTTTTGCCCAATCCGAGCCGTGATAATGTAACACATCAGCAGTTCATTTCAAATCGGATCAAATTCATTTCAAAACAAATTTCAGTGGCATTTTTTCTCTTGTCTTGCGATTGTTTACGATAATACAGATTCTGTTACTCTGGTGAATCATTCCGATAACGGGATAGGGAATTGCTGATGGGACTCTGGATAATTGTGAAAAAACTATACATTTAGCTATGATTGTCTCTTGTTTTGATGAAAATGCCATCGGCAGTTAGCGTGATGGTGTATAAGGTGAAATCCGACGATGATCTTAACATACGTGTGACCTCGTGTATAGGAGTTACGGCACGGAAACCGAAGATGACCCCGGCTGTGGAAAAGCTCCTCATTCAGGAAGGGGATGCGCTGAGACTTTCATGTCAGGGTGAAGGCAGGCTCCAGTTTTCAGCACCGAGTTATAAACATTGGGCATGTATTATACTCTGGACTTATCCTTCATCTTCGTAATCCACCGAAATTCACTGCATAATGATCCATAGATAGTTTTGGATAATCGTTGACTCTGATAACTTACAGCAAATGGCACAATCGAGCTCTACTGGTTCGTTCAACGAGGGTTCCAAAATGTACACTTTCATTCTTCCGAAGACGGTAAGCGAGGACACCGGATGGTACGCTTGTGCGGAGGAGAATGTTCCGATCTTCAATTACGCGCTAACCACCGATCATACGGAAGAAGAAATCAGCTGGATCTACGTCTATGTGAATTGTGAGTTCCGATACAAATATGTGATGTTCAGGATCTCGTATTTCGACTAGGTCATTTGAATATTTTGAAAACCAAATCCATTTCCAATAAAATTTTCCAGACAAAAATTATAGGATTTCAAAAGAGACATTTCTTGATGATAGAGGCTTTAAATTTTTATGGGGTTCGATGATGTTTTAACCGCATAAAAATTAAAAACCCATAAAATTATGAGATGTCATTCCTAAAATCTTATTACTTTTGTCGGAAAGATTTTTTTGGGAATCACTTCGTTTTCAAGATATTTAACTAAACACGTTCAAATGGGATACCAGCTGTATATTAACATTTCCTTTTGCCGGGTTGTGTTTAAAGTCAATCTTCGTACGCATTGAGCATTTATTCTCACGTGTGATATTCCACTGTCTCGTAACAAGCCAATTCAGTATTGTATCCGATTTCGAAAAGAAACAATGTGTTCTATTTGTTCAGCTTCGAGACATTTCCTGGCTGAGAAGATTGAAATTTATGCCTTTTATGGAGACCCCATAATCATACCATGTCGAACAACGTCACCCAACCTGCCAGTGATACTTTTTCGCGACTACAAGGTGAGTTCATGAGTATAATATACGTCACATTCAGATAAAACTGTACTTCGCTAGTCTGGTGGATATCAAGTCGTTAGAATTTACAATCGCTTGCTACCAACAGGCATTTGAAGCTGAACGTATTCGTTGACTGCATAAATTGTTTACCGCAGGGTATCTGGCAGCTGGAAAAAGCATATTATGACCCAAAAATTGGATTCATCACAAACCGCTTCCGTAATGGTGAATCGTATTTGTATCGATGTCGAATTGATACAGCTGATGGAGAGGATTGGCCCCAGCAGATAGACTATATCGTATACTTCAGAGAAAGAAGTAATAACTTTAGTAATTCCAAACCAACATTTGGAAATCTTTTACGTCTATAATCTTGATACACATCTAACCGTAAATTTTCCGTGTCATGAAAGTTGAAGCTCAGAATCATTCAATCTGAACCTTAGAATTGCAAGTCACATTTTCGTGTTACATTCTTTTAACTCTTGGTATCCCTGATTACATTGTTGAAATTATATCTTCGACTAGAAGTACACCAAAAATTATAAGAGTTAATGACGTCTGTTTTTTCCGTACAGTCCTGCATGATCCTATAATCTTGAAAGATCCAATTGGCCGTGTGCTTAAGGGAAAGGATGTAACTTTAGATTGTAAAGTGGAAGTGCCTAGGGGAACGGAGATTCATATGAATTGGACAGTGCCGAATTCAGTCACAGTAAGTTTCACCAATACCAGTAGAGCGGAGCCTACGTTATTTGTCGTGAAAAGAGCTTACGCCCATTAGTTACTTTATTACACATCATTATTCGTTCCCAGCTTGACCGTCTCTACTTGGACCTCTTCGTTGATGCAAAATATAATACGATTTTATATGCTATTTGCGGAAGCGAAACTTGGATGTATGAATATTGAAACTCAAGTCAATGTTAATCTGAGTTTTCTGCTCACACGACACAGTGTGTGAACCTGAAGTACCTGAAACCTTGATTAAACGCATCAATGAGCATGTAACACGATCTTTCAGATATGAATATTGCAATTGCAAGAATTTGTTTGAATATATCGAATTAGCAAGAGATATTTCGACACCCTAAAAACATATTACAGTTGGTTGAACAATCAATCTATATTTCTATGGCTTGTTGGTAATTCCAATCGATAAAAATTGGGACTCAGTCCGATATATTCCTCAAATCTACGCACACACCATACAGCTAGCTACGCAGTGCAGTTTAGCATTCCGGAAACATTGATTATCTTATTTTGTCCAAGTCTTAATTATCCGTAATGAATGTATAAAATTGTATGATCTTCAATTTCAAGTCTGTAATCAAAAAGAATGCGATTGACAAACTAATTTCAGCGGGATAGATTGCACCACTCTGAGCCTTCAGGTCGACGGTATAGTCAACTGTTTGACACTTGGAACACTACGTTAACAATCAAGAATGTTTCGAAAACAGATAGCGGTGAATATGCTTGCGTTGCGTTGAATGGAAATGGTAATAGAACCATATCATCTGCAGAAATTACAATTTGGGGTAAGCATTAGCAATATCATTCTTATTGGAACAAGTGCACGTCATTTTGCTATTCAAGCTCATCGTCTGTTCAATTAGTCAGATGCTAAAATGGTATACATCGAATTCAAATTTATGGTTGAAGATAACGATAGTTCATATTAAGAAGCGTTTGATATTTTTTTCAGACCCCAGTTATGAGTTTATCAATGTGAGTGTGCACAGTAAGAGAGAAATTTCGAAATACGAGGCTGATTCTGCTCTCTGGAATATTACAATCGTCTCGCACCGTTACATAGAGGAACTGCACTGGTAAGCCCATCCTGAATTCAACATATCGTCATACCTTACCAACGAATGAATAATAATATCAGAAAGTGTCCGACGATATTAAAAATATCGCAATATTCTTAATATCGTCGTCTATCGTTTCAGGATTGCTATTTTGAATTTATGAATTTTTCTGACCTATCCGTAATTAATCAGAATATACCCTTGAAAATCCCGTTTCATCAAAATTATTACATTCGATCGTAAAGTTTCGAAAAATTCCTGTTTTGATAAATTGACATTTTCATCAAAGGACCACATAAAATCCATCGTCGTGAATTGAAAGTTAGTCGTCGTGTTACAAATTTCCGTTTTGTCGATGACACGAAGTCTAGAGAGTGTTCCTGTTTGCTATACGACCATTCAATTACCGTTTCGTTATTTAAAGTACACTGTCACTCGGAATTTTTATAGGTTCACCCCAAATGGAATTCGAATAAACTATACCGACGAATATTCGAGATACAATATTAATCGATATGGAAAATACTATATGTTCGATATAATAAATTTATCTATTGAGGATAGTGGTAATTACACGATTCAAGTTTCTACTTTACACAACGAAGCAATCATCATACTCCGACTGACTGTCCTAAGTAAAATATTTTTATCACTTGCAACTGGGTAATTCGATAATTCGTGTACTTGTAAGATTAATCTTGGATACTATATTTCCAAATGCTTTACAGGAAGCAGACCCGAAGTTTCTATCGGATATATTAGCTTTTACTTCGCTCCGCGCCAATCTGTCGAAGTTGAATGTTTTATATGGAGTCAATACATACCAAATGTAACATGGAGTTATAAGGAATATCCTGACTTCCCGTCTACGGATAATATTATCTACAAATCTCCTTTGGCAAGTTATACTGAAAGATATTACTGTTCAATTTCACAGTGAATACATAGTTATTATTTCACCTATACACGTTATAGACAACCGTTTCCTTGGAGCTAATTGCAGATGTCCTAATTTGACAATATTCGTACACAGAATATCCCCGGAGAACAAATGGACAAGGGCGGTGCATATCCATACAGATATCGATATATCTTAACCAGCCGTTTGAACATAACAATCAATATGACAGGTGATATCGTATGCGGCTCTTGTAATGCAAATGGTTGTACGGAAACTAGCCGCCGATTCCTCGTTTCTGGTAAGTTCCCTATACAACGACCCGTATTGTTTAAGATTGTCTCATTAGTTCCATCGAGCGATAAGCTGTCAATTATCAGCAAAGTAACGAACCGTTTTTCCTTAAATCGATGTTGATAGTTGTATCAATATTTCAATTAGATGTAGCTGATCATTTTGATATCGTGGGTCCGGAAATAGTTACGGAAGGTGATGATGTCAATCTTACATGTGGCGCTTCTGTTTATGACTTTACCGACAAAATTTGGTGGAGTCATGGAGCCGATCCTGTATTTATGGTGGGTGAGATTTTCAGACACTCTTTCATTATATCGTTATGTAAACGGTATTGCGGATAGTCTCACAATAGTACACAGACTTTCATAAGGTGCATTGAACGGGTTTTTTATGATTTGTGAAAATATCTTTCCATAGAAGAGTGAGATCAGAGGAAACAGTGTGACTAACAACACGAGATTTACCTATCAGATTGTGCTTCATTTACGCAATGTAAGAAAGTTACAGGACGAAATTTTCGAATGTAAGGCACTAAACAAGAATAACTACACCGAAACCGTGATACATGAACTTACAATAAAGGGTGGGTATATGGAAATATTTGCTCAACTGTTAAATATGGTTCGATATTTCACACGATTTCATAATAATCGTTCTTGTTTATTGGCTGTTGCAGAAGGGTTACGGCCACAGTTTACTGGTCTTAGTGGAAATAACTCAGGGATGATTATAGATCTGGAAACAGATGAAACCAAAACTGTGTTGTTAGAATGCTTGACTTCCGGGTGGCCAATACCCGAAATAACCTGGTGGAAGGTAAGCAGGGGTTGAACGCATGAAAAGAAGTCAAGATTTTGATATTCTAAATAACACGGTTTCATAACGCTGCTGAAAAAGTTTATTCGAAAAATCAATAAATGTTAAATTAGAATTCAACAGGTAATTTATTGCTAAATTTAGTTTGTGATTTGATGTGAAAATAACAAATGACATGATATGAATCAGTCCATGACATATCATTCCACCAATTTCGCCAATCACGTTAAGTAAACCAATTTATCAATTTTTCATTGCAAATTCAGGATTCGATATAGATTTTTATTCACCTTTGGATGAAAAAAATTGATTGATTCGTTAATTTTTATCAAACATGATCAATCATGCTATGATTTAGAAATGTGACTTGTTATATTAACATCGAAGCAAAAGCTAAATTCATCAATAAATATAAAACACAGAATTCGTTCTTAACATTTTGTGATTTATCAAATGACTTGTTTCAGTACCTAAGCACGAAAAACTTGAATCAACTGCGGATGTGAGATTAACAACATGTTTAATAATTTGTTGAAATATAGAACGACGAGATACTCATTGGAAGTGACCGGTACAAACTGTCACGAAACCATTCTGTACTTGAGATCAAAAACGTTTCGGAATCAGACGGTGGAAGGTACACCTGTTCCGTAACAAACCGTTTCGGAAATGTCCAGAAATACACTGATATAAAATTCGCTGGTAACTAACTTCGTTTACCTCATGCACTCGGTTCTCAGGCACCTCAATCATTGTGCACCTCTGACGCGAGTCATCTCTCAGCAATAAAAAGTGAATTCGCAATCTGCTACTTCGCTCAGCAATAGATTATCTTTATTATTTTTTATAGGAGCAAATACGCATATCGAAGTATTGCCGATCGTAAGCGTAGCTGTGGTTTCACTCCTCATCATGATTGTCTGGATGAGTATCCGAAAGCGGCGCGAAATGGTATGCAAAAATTCACTATTAGGCTTAACACCACTGTTAGAATTTCGATTCAGGGATATGAAGTAGACTCTTTTTCAGGCTTCACGGCGAAGGTTCATGGAAGCGACCTTCCAGCGTTTCAACGCCGGGGCTTTAGATTGTCTGGACCCGGAACTGAACATGGCTGAACAGGCCGAACGTTTGCCCTACAACAAGAAGTGGGAATTCCCACGGGAACTACTGAAATTTGGTATCAACCATAATACTGCCTGTGTCACGATTACTCGATAAAATTCCTTCGGTGACATGACACCACGTGACAGACAATTCTAATATACAATACCGGTCAATAGCTTTTGCCAACTTTAGGTCAAATCTACAAAAATTTCAAACTTTTATGACGTCGTTGCAAATGGTCTTACGGTCATATAATAATACATCATTTTAAAGAACAAATCAAGACCTTTCCGATGACATGAATAATGTTAGTGGCAAATTTTTTTTCTTCCTTCTTTTGTTCTGTTACTCGATAAAAAATGAAGAAAAAAAATGTTTTCTCACCAACATCGTCATCATGTCATCGGAAGGGCCTTGGTCTGCCTTTCAAAATGATATATTATTATATGACCCTGAAATTATTTGCACTAACGTTATAAAACTTTGAAGGTTCTCTAGATTTGATATAAGGTTGACAAAAGCTATTGACCGGTATGTATACCTAATTGTTGATCTCCCTGGTTAAAATTCGCACACCTCTGCCGGATTAATTTTTCCCACTTTCAAAAGTTCGCCGATAAATATTGAGAACCATTTCGTCATTCAAAGTTGTCTCTCATATACACGACGACTCTTTAATGGTGTTTAACGATTAACTGACAAGTATTGGAAATGGCCGCCTCATACGTGAGGAACGGGATTCATGTGTCATCAATGGAGGTCGGTTTCTAGATATTTTCACACCTTTTTGCAGGTAAGGTGCTAGGGAGCGGTGCCTTCGGTATCGTGAAAATGGCGCAGGCGAAATCAATTTGTCAATCCGAGGCTGTGACAACAGTGGCAGTGAAGGTGGTCCGATCGACAGCAAACTTGAACCACATGACGGCTCTTCAACGCGAGCTAAAGATTTTGGCCTACCTTGGCAAGCACCTCAACGTTGTCAACCTTCTAGGCGCTTGTACGAAACACGTATCTTTCGGTGAGTCTTGTTATGATTAATCATTGATATCAGACAACCGTGGTTCATGCAAAATTTTTCTGAATTTTACCCTGCCGGGTCTGAACAGGTCAACTCTTCGTCATCGTGGAGTTCTGCCGCTTCGGTAACCTACGCGACTATTTACTGCAACGCAGAACTGATTTCATCAGCCAAACTGCCAACTACATTGGAGATACCAATACAGATTCCTACAGCGACGCTGAGGATCGTCATACCGCGGATGATAATGAGTAAGTGATCATTACATAATGGCCAGTTAATCATCGATCTTCTCAATTTAAGCGCTTCGTTTTTGTTCATGAAACCCACCCAATGACTGCAAACATTGTGACTGTGTAGAAAAGTAATGAATATTATTATATCTAGAATGCTTGTCAATTTCTTACTTTGATCCGCAGCGTTGGCGGAGTGAGCTGCGATGTGAGTACTACGACTGAAGTCTTCTACCGTGGTACGAATTCTACGGATCAGAACATCGCAGTGGGCAACCGGGTTTCTGAACCACATCCACTGGAACAATCTCGACAAATCAATTACCAGGGAGATTATGAAGATGAGAACTTGGAGCCGATATCTACGCAAGACTTATTGTCTTGGGCTTGGCAGGTCGCGCGCGGCATGAAGTTCCTCGGCCTCAGAAGGGTGGGTGGCATTCTGTTACAATAACTTCCTGGTCACGACTAATCTTATTGTGAATCATCATCATGCATTCGATCGACTTCAAAGACTAACGTTCATTATTCACGCGCACCCTGACATTTACTTGAGTTGAAAGATCAAGGATTCGTTTTTAAAGTCCAACGATATAGTCAACCATGACTCGTGTTTCAGGTATTGCATGGTGACTTGGCGGCTAGGAACATCCTCCTCGCTGATCACAATGTCGTTAAAATATGCGACTTTGGGTTGGCGAAGACTCTCTTTACCGACGATAATTATCAACAGAAAGGGAACGGTCCTCTTCCTTATAAATGGATGGCGATCGAGTCTCTAAAAGATCGCGTTTTCTCGGTACACTCCGATGTCTGGTCCTACGGAGTAGTGTTGTGGGAACTCTATAGCCTCGCCAAGACTCCCTATTCTGGAATAAGACCCGAAACTCTTCATGAGAAACTTGCCGAGGGTTTCCGTATGGCGCGACCTAAGCACGCGACACCGGAAATGTGGGTATAATATCCATATAGGTATACATACACTAAGGTGGCCGTTATTCAGGTCATTTTTGTATTTCTGTCATATCACTCCAAAAATTAATCAAGATTCGTAAAAAAAATCTGCGTAAAGTTTTCGAACGTTTTAGGATAATATTAACAGCTCCTCTCATTCGCGGAGTTTCTCGTGACTCACCCTGTATATGTGAGAGAATTACGAATGTAATTCACATTTGAAATTTCAATCGCTCGCGGCACCCAAGAGCGCTCAAACTCCATTAAAATTATTTTTTTTTACACATCTTGATCATGTTTTTGGGGCGATATAAAAAAATTCAAAAATGACGTGAATAATGGCTACCTTAATACGTATACAGTGTCAATTTCACCCAGTTCACCCTGTCGATAATTATGACAATTGTTTCAGATACCAAATAATGTTGCATTGCTGGAATGCCGAACCGTTCCAGCGGCCATCCTTCGCCAAGTTAGTTGAGGACATTAGTCTCTTACTAGAGGACAGTGTCAAGACGGTAAGCCGCATCTTCGTGTGGCATATTTGCTACTTTCTGATTTATATGGAAGTATTAATCGTTTACCATTGAATCCCATCGAATCTATTGCATTTGAGATTCATAATCGTTTGCTATCGTACAATCGTGCAAATTACAGGTCAAATGTTCAAATAAATTCCACCGTGTTTCTCATGATACAATATATTTCAGGATTACTTCGATTTGGACACGTCGTATGTCCGAATGACGGCCGACACTTCGGTACAAGAAGAACCAGATTTTTTGACAATGAATACATCGGAAGTCATACTGAATACGAATGAACCAACCCAAGCATGATGACGATAATATTATGAGCGGAAACGTTGCCCACCTCGTCAATCGAAATTCTAGGAGTCGACAATTGCATGAAGCCTTCAAGTACAGTCAAGTTCCCTGTGTCACATAGGGTTTGAATTTGCAATTACAAATAATTAGCTCCACGTCCCCAGGTTCATTTCCATTTCAAGATTAATAATCTTGAACATACGTATTTCACATTTCCTCTGATGCATAAGGCTCAGGATTACTCTCCTTCCCAGTGTGACTAGTGGAGGGTGGAATCTTGATTATTAATTTTAGTACCAAAAATAATTTGTGTTACGTTCCGAAAATTGTAATGTTCTGTTACCAATATTAAAAAAGAAATATTTCAAGTACCTACCTCAAAGAATCGACGTTTTATTAGGATTCAAGTTTTCAAAAATGTCAAAATATGAAAACATCGAGATCATTAAAAAATGTGCATGCTCCGAAAATCGTAAGTCTTGAAGTATCATTATCGATTCGTCAAGATTTGGAAATAAAGGATCTCATACAAAAAAATTGAATGATTTCAAAAATTGCACTGATTCAAAAAAAAAATAAACTGTACATTTCGCGAAATTTCATTATTGCGACAATCCTAATAATTTCCGATATCACAGGGCCAATGGCATTCAGCGAGGAATTGTGATGAATCTGATAGGTATATGGATTTAGTAATTAGAAGAATTTCTATGAATCCGATGAAAATTATTACTAGTTGTTGAAGAACACGCACACGTGTATGTGCTATAAGAAATAATTAGGTTATGATTCATGTTAGTTGTCAAGGATTGTGGATCTTACATTGTACATGATAAATATTTACAAATAATTATAAAGGCTGAATTCCCATAAACAAAGCTCGATATTTGATATAAAGTTAATGATTGTTTGTAGTTAACACTTACCTGTATCTTTCCAACGGTAAAAATTCAGCATAGCACACTTCGACCGGCAACATTGTACGCGTACGTTATAAGTTAGGTAATAGACTCAGGTTAGGTTAAGGTTCATGTGCTGTCGGCACTTCTTTCAAACTTCTTAGCGAACATGTTTACCCGACCTCCAATATAAGACCTTTTTTAGAACTCTATAATTTCACTTCGAAGTTTTGACTTCTAAAAGAACTCTTTCGTCTTGTAAACTTATTAGCATTATATGCAAAATGCTTAAGATATTCTGAAAGAGAAATCATCAACTACTGAAATACAAAAATGGATGAGATTAAGGACTCAATACATCAGACTTTTGAATAAAATCTTGCTAAAATCGGCTTCAACGGTTGGGGAAAAACGAGAATTTTCACGTGCTTTCAAATTTTATTCCATCCGTCTTGAATCACAAACGCAGCATACGAATGCAACCATTTAAAAACACCACAGGTCAACGCGCCACAGAAGCAGCATGTCCTATATTAGTATATTACGCACCTAGGGAGGGAAAGTAGGCTATTCCAAACTGCGTGTGAGATTGACACCCGAGCCGAATGCGAGGGTGGCAAAAACGCAGTTTGGGATGGCCTTTTTCCCTCCCGTGTGGCGTATACTATTTTTCACCACCCCCTGCATCGGAAAGTATGACTTCCCGTTCACGCGAGGGGACGAAAGTCTGTACTTTCCATGCAAGTGTGGTGACAACTATATTTGATGACGTTATAAGCGAGAAATTTTCGTCGACAATTTCGTCGAATATTTTTCATATTGAAGTTTGAATTAAACTGTGAGACGCTTGCCCTGTCATTTCCAACTAAAATTGCCCAATATAATGTTTATTACGAATAATGAAAATCGCATCTTGTTGTCCCCCGCTGCGGACAATTTCCATCATGGCAACTTTATAAGAACTGATTTCTTGAATTTTCGCCGATTCTACGATATGAGAACGTCTTTCACTCGAATTAGGGGGCCAGCGCCTTGTAGAAACGCACACTTGTTTAAAAAAAACTTATTTCACCCATCTACGTTCCGCAAATGAAGCCCAATTTGTCTATATGTATACATATATCTATCAAAAATAACGCTACAGCCACTTCTTAACATTTAAACACTTCAAACTAAAGTACGGGTCGGAAAAATCCGCATTTATGACATCCACGTATTCAGCGAGAATCATTTTGACCACGTGCATGCCATAAAAAAAAAAAAAATCACTTTCAAAAGTTGTAGGTTTTTTTTAAACTCAGAAAATCCCTGTCAAATTCAGTTATTGAAGGATTGTTCCGCAAAAATTCGATAACAGTAATATATGTAGAGATTTATATCGATTTCCGAAGTAACTCGTTACAATTACCTTATGTGTAGGTATGTAGTATTGGTTTCAAATAACATTATAACTAATAAAAAATGGTTAAAAGTATTTATTCAAAGGTTTTGATATGCAGATTGGTTGACTAAAGTTTACTTGAAATATATAATAGTAAAAGGAAGACATATGATACGTGCGTATTAGACCGTTTCAAAAAAATCGATTATTTTTCATTTTCAAAGAGTTAGTCAAAAATATTGTTCCAAATGATGAAAAAAAATGTTGTCAAAGTTTGAGCTCTTAATAATAATATTAAGAGGTGCCTCATCGCGATTTTCTATTTCCCATTTAAATAACATGGGAAGTGGTCTTGTGGAACTCTTCGATTTTTATATCTTGAAAATTAATCTACTTAGAAAGATTCTGCATGAATGCTGTTGTTCAAAATTGTACGCTCTACAAAAAAGGTCTCTTGGTCTTTTTCGATGAATCCAACTGTTTCCAAGTTAGTCATGATTAATTACCATTAATAACCAATACACCAACTTGGAAATAGCTAGATTTATCGAAAAAGAACAAGAGACCTTTTTTTTAGAGCGTTCAATTCACTACAAAAATATGTTCTGATCTTATCAGTACACTAATGCGTTGACGAGTTATAGAATTCCAAAGTTTAAAAAAGAATTTCCCCATGTTATTTAGATTGGAAATAGAAAATCGCGATGAGGCACCTCTTAATATTAATATTAAGAGTTCAAACTTTGACAGCATTTTTTTTTTTCGTCATTTGGAACAATATTTTTGAGTTACTCTTTGAAAATGAAAAATAGTCGATTTTTTTAAAACGGTCTAGTGCGTATATACATAAATGAAGTATTGCGTAAAACAAATTTGAAATCGCAATATTTAGTTACTGTATAAGAAAAAATCAAAGTAATATAGCACCGATATATTTGGTCCAATACTTCACGACTTATTATAGAAATTTACGTAGAACATCATGATAATTATGAATCCTAGATTATACCTGAACTAAATACGTATATGCTATGATGATGCTGAAGCACTGACAGAGATAAAAATTACTGAAAAACATGTTTGGATCTTACCTATTGAAAAAAAAAAAAACTGATAAATCGCGGATCTGACAAAATTGCGATTTGTTAAAGCTCTGTAATCCTTACTTGACTTCGAATTCCTTACACTTACTATTAGAGAGATAGTCGGTTATAAGTTTAGAAATTTTAACGAGGAGGGGAGTTGCGCATTTCGTTGATGGCATGATTATTTTTCCGCTGATAGTTTTATACGAAATTATTTGATCTCCTTGGACAGTAATTTTATGCAGCGGGGAGTCACGGTTAGTCAAGCCGTGTTCAAGAACTTTACTAAGAGCAATGCTTACGCTCATATTTGATTTGCTTGTTTTACAAAAACAAAAGAAATGGATAAATCATTGAGAAAATAATAGAAGAAGAATTTAGAAATTCAAGTTATTTGTCATTGATCAGTGAATCGGTTTGGTTTTGCATCCTCGGTTGATTACAGTGATTGTTAATTAGCTATTATTAGCAATTTCAGCTTAAAGGTAGGATAATGGGATGAGACAAATTATTATTTGTCTCATCCCACGACGGACAATAATAGCTATTAAGTATAAATACAAAACAGTTTATTTTCACGCTTAGTTGGCAAAAGGTTCGAACCACGTGGTGAACAGACAAGCCCAAGGATTAGCAGGGATTCACCACCAGCCAATGTGTTCGTAAAAGCATCGATGCGAAATTGTAGGTAGATGTCGAGGTGGTTGTAGTATCGATGGTTGTAGATATCGATGTATAAAATACCGACACGCACGATCGATATTTAAACTTCAAACTGCTGTAATCATTTCTTGAAGTACCAATGCTGTATTCCTCAACCGTGCTCAGCCGGTCCAGAGGTAAGTGATTGTAATTTTAAATATATTATTAATAATTATCAACAACTTTTTCGTATGTACGAAAATTTTCAACTGGATTACACGAGACTACAATAAAGTTATAGTGCTATGCAGCCCAGTCAATTGGTGATCAGGGGTGTAAAAAATAAGGAACATGGAATAATTTTAGGACTAGTAGGGGAATAAATCTAGATTGGCCATCTCTTATCGTTATCAGGGTCACCGCCATCTCGGACAACGCGTTTCATTCTATATCTCGTGAACTGTCCAGTTGATGACAAAATGTGTTGAGACCTTTTTTTTACACATTATTAAATTTCTCATCTTTTTCATGTATAACTTTTCTTTGTAACATTAATATTTTCCAAGTTATGACATTTGCAAAACTATTTCTTCGAATATCTCCCTAACCGTTTATTATTTCGCGGAAATACTTATCATAAAACTTGTAGGGCATTAAATTCTCTACATTTTTTAATTTAAACTTTTTTCCTCGTTTAGGGAGATATTCGAAGAAATAGTTTTGTAAATGTTATAACTTAGAAACTAATAATGTTAGAGTATAAGTCCCTAAAGATAACACCCCCAAATTCAAAAAATAAGTTTTTTATTTTACAGGAATTAATTGCTCTCCAATCACTCATTAGTTTCTCTATACACGATTAGTATAAAAAACAATGTCGTATTAAAAAAGAAAAATGAATTTCATTCTCAGGCAGCTTACAGCATGAGCAGCCAGTTACTTTGGCAGCAAAAATTGCTCACTGCACAGGCTTCGTATACGTGTTTTCTTAATTTCGATTCTAATTCCTGTCGACAGATGGTGGTACCACGACGGACTGTAAAGTAGAAATATTCATCGGACATTTTTTCACCTCCCCAGCACTTTTCTTTGCTCTATCCATCGCAGCACCTCGTGACATAGGAGTTACTTCAAGCTTGTTTTCCATCTGGCGTCGTTTGTACACAAGTACTCCAGCAGCAGCACCGAGTCCAAGACCCAGAAAGAGCATGATCCATTTTATGCACCTAAACAGTGTATGAATGTTACGAATCAGCTTCATGTAATGAACTTAAGTCCTGAAGATTAAAGACATCTAGCATCTATATACCTAACAACAGTAATCATTGTGAAAGCACTCTTCAACTTGTTTATTATAAAATCAGGCAACTCAATGCCTTCTTCGACCCAGAAGAGTGGCAAAAGCGAATTAGGAAACGTCTTCATTAGTTTAAACTTCTCGACAGGAAATACAAACATATTGAACTGGAGGCGCTGTCGAGCTTTTAAGGGCGTTCCAGTCATCGGCTCAAAGTCCACGACTATTTCGTGGTCTTCCTAAAACATACAAGCCAACCAGCAGAATAAAACAACACGTTTTGTTGAAATCAAGTCTGCTATTCACGTAGCTCGTTGATGAGATAAACAGCAAATAATAGATCAAACCTGAACAGGGTTTAGACCGGAAACAGTTTCCAAATAGGAAGAGTCTGCCAAATAGAAATGAGGCAGAGTCGCAATGACGGGCATCCCAACGCACTTTTTCAGGTCCATTGCGCCTTTCTTCAAACAAGTTTCTGGCGTCGGACAGAAGCACTTTTCTTCCGGAATGCTACTCTGATCCCCCAAATTGGCTGTGTAACGGTTGGTACGAATTCCTAGTAGCAACAATCGTACGTAAAATGCAGGTAAGATGATGATGGTAAAAAGCACATTACTACTATTGATAGTTCTTAAGGTAAGTTAAACTAATGGGCTCCGTGCCCCGGAACTATAGGTATGGGTGTCCCATTCAAAGCTGGACATTCGAATATCTTGAAAACGAAGTAATTAAGTAAGTTGCGAAGTAGTTCGAGGTAATTAAAGTAAAAAGATCTTTTATGTTTATTGATTAATCACGGCAAGTCATTTTTAAAATCCATTATTTGATCACTTTAAGATTGTTATTACGTTATTAGGTTTGTAACGTTATCTTCAACTCCATTATTTCATGATAGATTATAAATCCGCACTGAAAAGTAGAGGTCTGTATATAAAAAAGAAGAGTTACTTCATAAAACCCCCATAAAACCCTATAAAAATTAAAAATCCATAGTATTATCAAATGTCCCCCTCAAAATCCTACAACTTTAGTCTGAAACATTTTCTTGGCAATTACTTCGTTTTCAAGATATTCGAATGTCCAACTTTAAATGGGACACCCTGTATATTCAACACCGTTTATTCAGAATACCTTGTGTCTCGCTTGGGCCCTCATAATGAGCACTTAAACTCCGGCACATGTCAGGCGAAAAGGAGACAACATCTTCGTTTTGGTATAAAAAAGGGTGAAATATTGTGCCATCCGTTCCATTATAAGTATTGCAGTGATCTTCCGACCAAAATGTAAGTGCCGATTGATTGTTCCATGCCACAACACGGCCGACGTCCAATGGGTTATTTATTCCTCTAAGGACCCGAGTTTTATCTGAACTCACGGTGCCATTTCTCTATAAATAATTCGAACCGTCAATCTTTGAGATCGTTCTAAAATATAAATTAGTACACGACTGAAACCGCCATGCGCTTACGTGTCCAAAAAGAGAAAATTTGTATAAGTCATCTCCAACGACAACCAAATTTTTTGCCTCCGTTTTTAACACCGAGCAAACTGCTGAACCAGCAAAATCTTTGACTGTACAATCGATTGGTAAACCATCAAACATTATTTCCCTGGCTGTCGCCTTGATGAAGATCGATTCTGGCTTTTTATAAATACTTTCGATAGCCTTACCTGAAATCAATATTCAATCATTAGATCGCGGAGACGACAACAGGGGCTTGATAAATATGATGTACTATAAGGAAAGATGTGTCAGTTTTTTTACTGGCGAGTGCGACCAGCCCAGGTTTGTCTGCCACTGTCACCATTATCATCGATAAGATCCCAAGGTGAGGATAGACAAGTTCCTCATCGCCTGTAAGACCATTGCTTTTGGTGGGATTGAAATGCCAAGTGACTCTCTGGTTGTATTCTACCGTGTCATCCTCTTCGTTGTCTACTAGGTTTATCTTCTCCTTCCACTCACTGCAAGGTCGAAAAAGTTAAAGTGCTTCAAGTCTGAAACACACTTGTGTAGATTTTGTACACATTCAATTGGAAACCAGGTGAGAAATTAAAATTCAATTATCTATTGCGGCTTACTCGTAAAAATATGGGCCTATTTCGTGGACTATGGGCTTTTCCCCATTCTGAATTCCTACTGGATTCGTTATGTTGAATAGGTATACTTGGAATTCCAGTGGAAACGGAAGTTTGGACCATAAGTCGCGCATTTCTCCACCCTTTGTCAATGCTACTTGCTGAAGTTGAAATTCAAATAAATTCAATAGTATTATTTCATTGCACATTATCATCAGAGTGCCGATTTTTTTTTTTTTTCACGGCATGTGTCACCGTTTTCATTTCATAAAAAACATGTATGATTCAGGATATCGCATACAAATAGAGGAATTTGAACTCTCCTACTAATTTGCAAGTGCAAGTCATTAATGACATAATCTTTAGCTACATATATCTTACGATGTTTGCGTCTGTTACGTAAAACATACACAAGAAGTATTACGCGTTGTCTTGAGTACAACTTGTAGACGTTCTGAATTATAAATAGTGATAGCTTATTAACTTGTCAATGGATACTTTTAAATCTGCAAATTATGCTGATTAAATTCTTATAAAGCGCAATTTCATTCACATCTGTTTGAATATTCGAAGTGTAAACGTTCCAAATTTTGAGATACTAGAGCACCTAAATGTCAAATATTGCCTATAGTGTAGTTTCGTCTTTGCCGCTAGGAGCAAGACTCTCTCATAAGAGAGAGCGCACTCTCATTGTCAGTAAAATTCGTTTATACTGCGGAACTACGTAAAGCAATTATTCTATTAATTAGTTGAACTTGTTCCTGGTAGTTTACTTTGATATAAGTTGAAAAATAATTCATTTGGCTTTTGTATATGAGCTATGTACGAATAGTTGCGTGTTTAGCGTACAAAAGTTACTCCGATTTTGAAATTGATTTTTCTTGGTTGTTTCACACTATACGTAAGTGTTTTTGCGGCCTTGTTATGATTTACAGATTTCCTTTCTAGGAAAATGACCATTTGGAAAAGTATGTAGTATACCGATAATACGTTATTAACAAACCTCTAGTTAAGTCATCATCATATATAGACACTGGTCATTATACTTTGACATCGTAAACTGCAAAGTTCAAGGCGTTATAAATGCAACGTTTACTTATTCTCTAATTATGAAGCATTGCCATGTCTCTGTAAATCTTATATAACAGACATTTAATAATAAATCTGGTCAAAGGATACCCCATTAGGGTGCATTATTAAAACTGTTTGGTCTTAGCCATATATCGATGATAAAAGAGTAAATATAAATCAGTAAAATTTCAAATCTAAATTTAAGTGCCAAAGATTTAGCAGAGTGAAATTAAAAATTGATAGTATGGTTCTGCCTTGCAGTGATTATCAGCTATAGTTATATGAGTTCTCAAAATTTGATGAAATTTATCCTAACAATTTAATTCTGCAGCACGAGAGCACATAGCAAAAGATCTAGAAAAATTGTAGCAATTATGAGTTACGAACCGCTAATATCCCTCTGAAAAATTCAAGAGACTCTAGTTCGCATATGTAGACGGGTAGTCGTGTGTGAAAGTTTGAAAATTGTTTTAAATTATACCCCCAGTTCTTACTACCGGAAGTATGCTGGCTGTCGTCGTAGCTATAACCCAGCATTGATATTTTCCTCGATATCAAGATTCACATATGGAGAAACGACTCTACTGCTACAGGTATGTTGGACAACAGTAATTACGTATAGATATGTAGGGTATAGTTCTTCAGACTGAAATTCTTTTCAACTTCCCGCAATGAAAATTGAAAATTTTCATAAAATAAAGGGAAGTTATTGGTTTTGGTCCGATTTTCGAAAATCGAGTTTTCATCAGGTCTCGACGTTTTGGGGTCTTAGGAAGCTATTCTGACTATTTTTGGATGGACGTCCGTGTGGGTGTATGTGTGGGTGTGTGTAAACAAATTTATGTCGTACGATATCTTTAGAACAAATCGACCGATTGGAATGATTCTTATGGCGATCGAAAGGGTTTATCAAGACTTAGATCTGATTAGATTTTGGAGTGAATCAGTCGAATAGTTTCAAAGTTATTTGAGAAATAAAAATTAAAAAACAACTTTTTTCATGTTTTTAACGCATAACTCCTAAACCGTTCGTGCGATTAGTCTCAAAACTTGATCAGACTTAGCTCTTGGATAGCCTTTTCGATTGCCGCAAGATACATCAAAATCGAACGATTGGTTTAAAAGATATTGCACGAGAAAAATTTCTCTTTTTGTCGTACGATACCTTCGGAACGAATTAACCGATTTGAATGATTGTTGCGGCGATCGAAAGGGTTCATCAAGACTTAGATCTGATTAGATTTTGGAATCGATCGGTCGAGTAGTTTCAAAGATATTCGAAGAATAGAAATTGAAGAAAAAAAGATTCGTATAGGGAAAACTAATTCTACTTATAACCTTCTTTAATTTATTACAAACACAATAGTATCAATTAATTGTAACGTATTTAACACAGCGGGAAGTTTTCGGGTTGGCCCACAGGTTAACCGGTTTCCTGATTTTTTTTTATGGCAGTTAAAATTTAAATAATTTTTAAACAGTAATTATCGATATTTTAAAATACAAATACGGCCTTGAACAAAAGCGTTATACTACTTACTCCATTTATCTGGGACTTGAGTAACATGGGGAATCCTATCCATCCGATCAGTATTGCTAAGAAACACGTGATTCCTCCACCAATTAACAATTTCTTTGATAACTTCATGCTGGATTTACTACAAACGAAAATAATAGAATTTTTATTGTACGTGTATGCTAATTTTTTTAATCACCAACTTCCAACTTCATGGATTTCGTTATCATACGTGTCAGCATGTAAATAATTAGAAAACACAAAAAATCTTGATTACCTTAGAATTAAGCAAAAAAGAGGAATTTTACATGTCATCAACATCTTATTTACGAAATTTACAGAATATAATATTCATATAGTTCCGGTAGTGAATACAGAGTGATTGGTTTTAATCTTCTCAAGCCAATATTTCCCAAACTAAGAAAGATATCAGAAAATATTTTAGACAAAAGTTGCAGGATTTAGAGGAAGAAAGAAGTTAGCGTTATTGGATTTTTCAATGGACACGCTGCTGAGGTCAGGGGATGGTCAACTTTGTTTTTTTAAACGTAAACTCATATTTTTCATTATGTACTTTTGTTTTACTTGAAAAATCAAACGACCTTTCTATAAAACATTTTTTTATGAGATAAATTTTTTTTTATGATATTCAGTTGAACAACTAGAAATTTTTTAACTATTGTCAACATTTCACCTCTAAACTATCAAGTTTGGAGAAAAATTGCAAGAGACAAAAAGTATGTACGTAATTTCATATGAAAATTCTTGAAGAATAATTTCAGAATTTTTTCCAATAACTTTTTATTGCAGCTTCTTCAATTGCGTGAATAAAATGAAAAATTGTTTGAAAAAAATCTGCAATTATTCTCCAAGGATCTTTGTATGAAAGTACGCACTTTTCATCTCTTGTAATATTCTCTAAACCTGATAATTTAGAGGTGAAATGTTCTCAAAAGTTCAAAAATCTTTAATCGTTCAGCTGAATATCATAAAAAAATGATGTCTCACAAAAAAATGTTTCATACAAAAGTCGTTTGATTTTTCAAGTAGATTAAAAATACATAATAAAAAATATGAGTTTCCATTTAGAATAACAAAGTTGACCATTCCCTGACCTCAGCAGTACCCTTATTGAAAAATCCAATAACGCCAACTTCCTTCCTTCTCTAAACCCTGTAACTTTTGTCTAAAATATTTTCTCATATCTCTCTTGGTTTGGGAATTATCGGCCTGGGGAGATTAAAACCAAACACTCTGTATAATTAAATTTTGTAAGCCTTGGCTGTAAATTTATTTAACGTTTAATCTCCATCAACAAAAATTGAAAACGATCAGCGTTTCGCATCTAGAATTAAATAGTTTTATTAACTATTTGAAAATTTTTCTGACCAATAATTTCTATAGTAAAAATTTTCTCATTACTGATATGCGAAATTAAATAAAAGCCTGTAGATGAGTAGGCTTTACCTTTATTGATCATTCTGTTTATAGAACACTATAATATGCTTATCTTTTTTTCCCCTTTATTAATTCCGCAGTAATGTAAAGCTGTGGATATATTATAGACGTTAGATTTACAAATTGAATTAATTCTCAAATTCTTTATCGTGTATTATCATTCAGTGTAAATAATTTCCGTTTTTTTTTTCCTATACCAACATCCTACACTAAAGAATATTGTAGAGAACAGATATGATAATGATAGTAAAAAAAAATAATATTAGATTTACATTAAAAAGTGATTAATTTCATTGATTTATCTTAAGATCTAATATAAATCATGTTTCAAACAATTGAAGAAAATCACTGTTTCATCGTTCGACTAATCGGTTATAATTAGTTTATACAATTCTGTAAAATTACTTTTCCAGTTTGAAATAATTTTTCTCCATATCCTAGACAATACGTCCTATTGCACAAGATAACTTAGCGTTTTTTTTTTTCAAATATTACTGCACAATCGCACTAGGATGACTCTATTTTTTTCAGACATTACACTATTGCACTAAAATTTTGTCTCATAGTTTACCTTTATGTTAGTTAATCTCGCGTTTTCCACAAAATAGTTATCTTGATTTTTTTTTCTTTTAATGGCGTTATTATAAGTGGTCATAAAATCCTGCCTTCTTTTATTCTTTTGGAATTATATTGACTAATTTTATACTGCATGTAAAAATAAGAAAATTTTGAAATGAGAGTGCGATATATTTATACCATTATCATTTGTTTCGATATTTTATATACCTGCCACTCATTCCGTTGAATATATCTTCACGCGATAATGTCCGATAGTTGATACATGTCTAGTAAAATGCGCACACCGGGCCAAGAAGTGCAGCAGCCTAGTTATATAAAGGGGAATCCCATCTTCCCTCTCCTCAAAGTACGTATCCCCACTCCATTCCTTCCTTGGGTTACCCGCGAATTATTCAACAGTCTGTTCATTGCTGTTATTCTTTTCTACAATTTTCTCATATGTATCTCTCTATATGATTTGTACGTTTCTTTACTACATCGTATAAAACATACAGAAAAATACGCAAGTGAGTGTTTCAGTTGATATTTGCACTGCGCGGCTGAGATACACCTGTTTGGAAAGTTTGTGTGTTATTTTTTCATCTGGGTGGTCCTTATTTAGGGCTAAGACGAATTATTCAGCAGATGCCCCCCAGATCGGCTCCAAATAATTCAAAAATAATTCCCTAATTTTTTTCAGATTTTTATCTCAACTCTGACCCCTCCCCTCACTATATATTTTATTGTAAGAGTATTTATTGTCAAAAAAATCTGTAACTACGAGATTTTAGTGGGCATTGATCCTACTATCTGACAAAAAATTCGCATCGTCATGCTAGACAATCTAGACGAATTGCACACCCTCTTAATCGGACTTTTTTTTTTACAATTTAGTCAGATTTAAAGGGTATGCAATTTGACTAGATCGTCTGGTATGATGATGTGAATTTTTTGTCAGATAGTAGGATCAATGTCCACTAAAATCTCGCAGTTACAGATTTTTTGGACATTTATTACCCTTACAATAAAATATATACTGAGAAAATAACCGAAACACGTGTATTTTAAATGAGGAAATCCACTCGGTGGGAGGAGTTAGAGTTGAGATAAAAATCTGAAATAATTAAGTAATTGTTTTTGAATTATTTGGAGCAGATTTGGGGGGTGCCTGCAAAGACATTCGTCCGAGCCCCAAATAAGGACCACCCTAAATTAGTATACTTACATTGGCGATTCATCCTGAATTTCATTTCGAAGCGTTGAATTTAGCACAAGTCACTGAGCTTTGAATGGTGGAAAGAAAAGCAATCATTGTGTACAAAACTCTCAGCTAAATTGTTAGCTGTGAATTATTCATTTAACTTGCTGCCGTTTGGATCGTGATTCGGATATGCTATACATGGAAGACTTAATTGATGAAATTGTGATAACTCGTGAAAATATCTTAATATTGTTTTTGCTCGCCGATTGTTTAGCGATTTTTTAAAAGATTTGAGTTAAGAGTTATTTCAAAAGAAATTAAACATTCTATTGCGTGCTTTTTTCATTCCATTTAGGAGGTTTTGCAAACTAAACTAATCCATCGGTTCTCGGATATTTTTAAAATTTTGTGGGTTCAGAGTCTTCAGGGGGAGTTGGATTTTTTCGCCAGATAATTTTTGTAAATTCACTAAGACATCTTTTTGCGACATATTTTGAAACATTATTAGACAATTAATTTTTCAAAGATTTTTGAAATATTTATACCAACACTCGAAATTTTGAACAAACGATACTACACACACTCTTCAAGGTATATCGTACAGCCTATATGTATATGAATTAATTTGAGGGATGTATATTTTACCTCATTTTCAAAATAAATATTCTTACAGTTAAAAATTCGGTAGTAAACTAGTGTTGCTTTAATTATCGATGATAAGTTTCTCAGCTTGTTAGTCAAAAATGTAAAGTCAAATTTCTTGTCTATAGTAGACACAAATGTCTGAATTGAACGAGTTATGGCAACTTTTCATACCTATAATCTGACTATATAACATCCTGTATATTTCAGATTCCGTCGTCTCGTTGTTTCTGCTAGATCATTCGGTGAAATTAGTAATAGTCATTTTTTTTACTAAAATCAATTCTTATTTTATATCACCAAGGTGAGGAATAGTACTTTTCGGTACTAGTGCGAGAATGTTGATTCTCGAACAAGCGTGAAGTTTTTCGCCCGAGCAAAGCGAGGGTGAGAATAACACGAGTCGAGAATCATCTTTCGCACGTATATCGGACTTTGTTTTTCAATACAACGTGCGTAAAGTTAAATTTTGTGCACGGGGTGTTGAAAAAGTATAATTATATTATACTTTACTAGTTTACGATATCAATGTAAAATTACTTTGCTTTACACCCCGATACTTCGAGATTGACATTCTGGTGAATACGCTTATATCAACTACGATTCCATGTATACCACATAGCTGTAGTAAAGCAATATAGTAGAGCAATAATTACAGTTCTTACTTCTAATACAGGGTCGCGGTCGCTTTGACCATCTCACGCTAAATATTTATCCTCACAGTAATCTCCTGTCCTGACAGTATGATTAAGTAGTATGAGAAGGTACAAACTCTCCAGAATATTGATTTTAAATTAATCTTCTAAAAATATAATGCAATAATGATATACGTACCGGTATGTCTAGATCGGCTATAGACTCGTATTGCTACCTTGGCTGTTCATATTTAATTATACTTGCACTCCACCAATATTTACTCGCGATGCTAAGCTAATAATAAACATTTAGAAATGAAGGTATAGGTAGAGACATTGGCAATAGAGTATCGAAGTAGCTCAGTCGACAGCTACAGAAAATATCTTCAGCAGATCTCGTATATATGTCGAATTCTCTGTAAAATTAGCATACATTTTTTTTTCTTATATTCCCAATTATCTCGAGGACCTACACTAATACTTTAAGAGGGGGGGAAGGGGGGCTGGTTTAGAGGGCAAAAAAAAAATCGATTTTCTAAAAATAGTCTTAATTAGCATCATCTGAAACAAAATATAAACAATTTCATGCTTTATTCTATGACATATATTTCTGTTTCTATAATTCAATCAATAATTGGGAATTAGTTATCGATAACTGCGATGTTTTACCCAAAGGTTTAAAATACCTCTGATAATAATAAACCCTATATATTCTTTTAAATTATAAATCAATTTTCCATCTAAGAATAAGAGTCTTCTGGTCAATGTATTGGAATTGATCCATAAATAAGAATAAGAATTATGCATGATTTTAATGAGATACATTCAAATTTTTACAATCTTAAAATTTGAAATTTTTTATTTGCTTGTGTACTAAAACGAGTTTAGATATAATTTAGTTTGAGATAACGTTAATTAATAAATCATCGTTACTTACTTACTATACATAATCTTGACAAATGAGTGCTCCTCGTTTTGAATAAAAATAATAAGTATCATATTATACATACACTGTAATAAGTGGATAATTATATCATAGTATACCTATATACCTATTTAAGATACAAGTTATTTTTTTAATCTTAATTTACAGTTCTTTTAATCACAAATTAAATTAAAAATTCATCACAAATCCTAGTTTCGAACAAAAGTGAGAAAGTGCTTACAACTTTATTCAAGAACTATTTCAATTAATCTTATTTAAATATGCTGTGTGATACGTACGACAAAAAAATTATTTACAATCTAGAGATATAAAAAATACCAAAATGTTGAAAAAAAAAACGTTTCACGTTCAGTAATGGATCCACCCATGATTTTTGCAGCAAATTCACTACTTCGTCCTGCTGTTTTTTTTTTTCCCTTTAATTTGCACTCTAATTTTTATCGACGGATGGTGGCACCACGACAGGCTCTAAAGTCGAAATATTTATCGGCCATTTTTGCCCCTCTCCTGGACTGTTCTTTGAATTATCCATCGCAGGTGCTGGTACCACAGGAGTTACTTCAAGCTTTCTTTCTAACTGCCGTCTTTTGTACTCAAGTACTCCAGCAGCACCGGAGAGCCCAATACCCACAACAACCATGATCCACTTTATCCACCTAAATAATTTATGAATATTACCAATCAGAGCTTCAGACAATGAATTAAAGCCCTATAATTATTAAAGATATTATGCATTTACTTCACAGCAGCGATCAATCGAAAGGCACTCTTCAATTCGTTTAGAACTTCATCAGGTAAGTCAGCGCCTTCATCGAACCAGAAGAGTGGCAAAAGCGCTTTAGGAAAATTCTGCATTAATTTAAACTTTTCGACAGGAAATATGAACGCGTTGAATTGAAGATTTATCCGAAATTGTAACGGCGATCCAGTTGTAGGCTCGAGATCCAAGTACATCTCATGGTCTCTCTTCAAGACAAAGCGATCAATTAGTTAGTGTGCTTTTTTCATAACAAACCCTTGCGAAAAGCATTGTTAATAATTTGATCTGTCCATGGGAAATTTTATCACAAGAGAATAGTGCAATTATTCAAAAAAGAAGATAATTAAAATAACTAGTTGTTCATCGATCTCAACTATCTTGAAGTTCGACTACAGGTAGTATTAAAAATGTAACTATAATTTAAAAAATTTCTTCAATATTCGAATAGCATTGCAGCAGGAAGCTTCCAGTGTGCAGTGCAGTGTGCAGTGTGTCAAACGTATCTCGATTTAATTACGTCCCAATAGTATAGACTACAGCGTCATGGCTACACCCTATATGGATGAGCAGCTAGTTGTCTTAAAATTGTCTCTTTTTGATCCACCTTAAGGTATACAGGCTAACATTAGGTGTTTCAACAATTATGAGCAATAAATTCCACAGTGACGAAAAGTCAAACCTGATTAGGATGCAGACCGGACACACTTTCCAAGTAAGATGAATCTGCCAAGTAGTGATGGGGCAGCGTCGCAACGATAGGTGACTCCATGCACTTGGTCAAGTCCATCGCGCCTTTCTTTAAGCAAGTTTCTGGGGTCGGACAGAAGCATTTTTCCTTGGGATTGTTGCTCTGATCTCCTAAATCAACTGTGTAGTGATTGAGTCGAATTCCTGGCAACAATAACCGCATGATGATAAAAAGTTAATGCAAGAGCTATTTCTCTGATTATTATAATCAACTATATTATACTCTTCGACCATTCAACGCGGTGTATTCAGAATGTCTACCGTATGCTTTGGTTGGGTTGTTATAACGGAGACTCAAACTTCGACAAATATCTGGAGCAAAGGTAACAACATCCTCATCTTTGTACAAAAAAGGGTGCAAGATTGTGCCCTCTGTTCCATTGTAAGCATTGCAATGATCTTCAGGCCAAACTGTAAGCGCTGATTGATTGTTCCATTCCAAAACCTTCCCGAGATCATTTGGATTCTTTATTCCACGATAGACTTTCGTTCTTGCGGAACTTACTGTGCCATTTCTCTAAAAAAATGACTTTCCATCTTAATTATATCCAACATAATTATAAACTTGCCGCTAAATTTGGCAGGATATTCATAAAGACTTACGTGTCCAAATAAAGAAAATTTGTATAAGTTTTCTCCAACGCTAACCAGACTTGGTGCCAATTTCATCTGCGAGCAAACAGCTGCACCAGCAAAATCTTTGACAGTGCAATCGATGGGAAGGCCATCAAACAATAGTTGCTTAGCTGTTGCCTTTATGAAAATTGAAGTTGGCTTTTTATAAATACTATTAACGGCCTTGGCTGAAATTAATAACCAATTAATAAAGCTTTTAAAATATATTGCGGATACCGTCACATATAAGCTACTCTAAAATAAATGTGATCATTTTTTTTTACTGGCGACACCCATCATAGTGGGCTTATTCGCTGCTACAATTAATATTGTTGATAACATCGCCATGTGGGGAAAGATCAATTCTTCATCGCCTGTAAGACCGTTACTTTTGGAGGGATTGAACAAGTAAGTATTCCTATTGTTGAATTCAACGGTGTCATCCTCTTCGTTGTCCACTAGATCAATCTTCTCCTTCCACTCACTGTAGCATTGAAATAATATTAAGAGAAACTCAAATTTGAATTACATTTAATAAGTTGTATGAAAAAACCTGTAATTTTAAGTCTGATGATTGAATAAATTAAAATTCAATCTTCCAAGACTTACTCATAGTAATATGGACCTATTTCATGCACGATGGGCTTCTCCCCATTTTCTATTCCCACTGGATTCGTTATGTTAAATAGGTAGATCCTGAACTTCCAAGGAAATGAATAGTTCGACCACATAGCACGCATTTCTCCGTCTTTGGTCAAAAGTGTTTTCTAAATTTTTAAAAGAAACGTATTTAATAATATCGTACTGGGTTGATATCCTGCCACGCTGTAGTGACGTCTGACTACTCTACACTGTTAGAAATATTGCCAAATCTACATCACTATGATCAACTCATAATTATTGTATATGAAATTTGTAGATCATTCTATTAGTTGAATGCTGATATACCTGTATATTTCTAGTGTCAATTACAAAGACCCATTTGCAAACAGGAAGTAGTGCTTACCACAAATGTCATTGGTAAATACATATACCTATAGGCACTACGTACATACACAAATATTGATAGAACAATTTGTTTTTCCCCCTCGACAACTCTGCAATACATGCAGTCAATATACCTTTTCCCATTCTACCATTGATTTTCTTGTCTGTATGTACATACGTACATACATATACACATATACACGTTATTGTCGTCATAATTTCATGACTGACACTTCTGTTTGCGACCTTGCCAATGGGCATGATATTATTTTAAGCACAGTCATCATTTTGCAAATAATATAGCTATATGATATCGATGAGATATTATTAACGAATCTCTAATTAATACGTCTTTGACGTCACGAACACAACTCAAGATGTTTTAAACTCGATGTTTATTTATGCTCTTACTTGAAACTTGTGTAATAGTCGTTCTCATGACTATGTGACAAATTCAGAAAAAAATGTACAACAGTAAATTATCGTTAGCTCAGCATTTATTGTCAATCAGTAAACTCCAGTCAATGAACGTTCTACGCAATGAATTTTTAAATTGCTAAAAAATTGGTAAAATCGTGAGATAAATTTTAAAGAATTTAAACATTATGCAACTGGATAGTCGAAATTCATATCCATTACTCGTAGTGCTCTATCATTCTATTTCATAAATTTGTTAATGTCGTTTGAAATTTCTGAATCATAAAATTGCAGTGTAGTTATAAAATATCTGACAAGTGTAGGTATACTTGTCAGTCACAGAGTGTTAGTATCCCTCTGAAAGATTCAGGAGATTCTATAGCTCGTGGGTGTATATGAAGATGACCATGTGTGCGAAAGTTTGAAAATTGTTTTAAATTATACCTTAAGTTCTTACTATCTCGAGGTGTGTGGCGTAGCTACTGTTAATATTTTCCTCAATATCAAGCTTTACCTCTGTGGGAGGTGACCTTCTTTGACAATATTAATTAGAACTTGAATTTATAACGATATTGAGACAATGATGAAGTCTGTACGTGACTTATACCTATTATACACTTGAAGACTACCTTATCGATTTCTTTTTCTAACAATGGTGTGAATTCAAGATATGTCTTGTAAAATTTTTAGATTACAAGGTCATGTAGGGGAGGATGGGGTAAAATGGGGCCCCTAAAATTTTCAGAACTTAAAAATAAGTTGGCGCAAAATGGGCCCTATCAATTTTTTTATTATAGTATGAACAAAAGGCTGTACAGGTATCACATTTAAACGAAGTGGTGACAAGTGCAGGCTTAAAATAATTAGTGGAATCATTAACAAAAACAAAAAAAACAACTCGTGAAATTGGCCTTTTTTCTTAAGAGGCCCATTTTTCTCCACCCTTCCCTATTTGAAGTAGTTTTGCTAATTCATCATCTGAACACCTTGAAATGGCGTAAATTTAACAACATTTCTCACATTGTGGACAATTATGATGTGCTCGCTTCTGCAGTGTACGTCACCGTGAAAAAGTTTTTTAATACTCACCCCATGGACCTGGGACTTGAGCATAATGGGAAATATCACCCATCCAATCATTATTCCCATGATAAACATGACTCCTCCACCAATTCCTAGTTTCTTTGGTAATTCCATACTGGATCTTACTGTAATAAATAAAATATGAATAAAGCACAGCGAGTGTTATCAACACCACGTTTTACAAAATCTTTCTATATTATTCATATACCTATAATATGTAATTCTTATTCGTCAGCTTGCAACTATTCACTTTAACGCAGTTTAACACAGCTTGTTGAGTCTACGAATAAACCCACCAGATTTCAAATTGTAGAATCATAAATTTTGTAGTATGACGATGGAAATTCTGTAGATCAAACAGGAGCAGAATATATAATAATATGGAGAACTAATATTCCGATCGGGTTTAAATTCGGAGAGATATCGGATGGACCTATTTTCGTGCAGATTTTTGTCAATTGACCTTTTTTTGTGTGCTCCAAAAGACAAAAAAAAAAAATTCATCAACGATGCTTTTATGGAAACCGAGTTATAACTGCAGCCAAAATTTTTGAATTTAATTTTTGATAAAGGTCCATCCCCTGGAGAAAGCTGTCCTTCATAACATATATATTTTTTTGTGGTTGATTCAGACAGAGTGGCGAGTAATCATCGTGCCCACCAGGTCGGTGCAACTTTTCGACCACGGTACAAGTTTCTTCTCATAAGTCGACGAATAAACTTTTTTTTATCAATGAAGAAATTCATGGATATAATTGGAAACTAATCTATTTTAAGTGAACCCTGCGAGTTTGAACAGGGCACGGTCAAAAACTTTATGGATAAAAAGAAATATCCGAACGCAACCCAGTTTAGGACACGACTGATGGGGTTCCCCTTTAAACTTTAAACGCGCTTATTCTCAGGGAGGGTCAAATATCTCCAGATCTATTGTTTCGATTGGCTTAAATTTTGTCCTGTATATGTATAAGCAAAGTAAACATTCCTATATAAAATAAACGGCGGAAATTACCATGCGTTCTATACATTTTTATATAATCTGAAAAAAAAAAATAAATAAATAATTTTGACGTAAAGTAGACACGTTGACTTTCAGACGTTGCAATGTTTTGAATTTTCATTTTTTTCGTGGTACTGTAGCTCGTATACGAGCTATTTTCGACAATTTTTCGAGAAATTTTCGACTAATTTTTCTCTAACATCAATGGTTAATATCCAAGGAAATGAGGCAAAGTCCACCTCAGTCTAATTTTTTTTTAGTGTAATTTTTTATATTTCACATTCTTTACGTTTTTTCACGTTCATAAAACGAATTTTTCAATACATTTTTTGACGGAAATTTTCCGCTCTTTCTATTGAAAATATATTCACGTGCTTCAGACAATTGGAAATCCAAAATACATATGGTGGAACTTTTTTCTGCAACCCCAAATTCGATTTTTTTTTCTTTTTACTTCATTTCTTAGCCTGAAGTATTCTCCTTGAAGTGTGAAATTAGTTACACTGGGTAACCATATACTGTATAGGACAAAAAATCGAAATTTTATTCATCTTGGACGGCGTGAAATTTAAATACTTCAAGCTAATAAATAAAGCAAAAATAAAAAATCGAATTTGGAATTGCGAAAGAAAATTCAACCATATGTATTTTGGACTTCCGATTGTCCGAGGCACGTGATTATATTTTCAATTGAAAAAGGGAAAAATTTCCGTGGAAAAATGTAATGGAAATTTTTTTTGTCAGACTTACAAATCGTTTGGGATCATCAAAAAACATGAAAATCGTAAAGTATAAGAAATGGCATATAATTTCACTAAATAAAAAATTATACTGAGATGGATTTGGCTCATTGTCATGGATATTAACCGTTAATATGATAGAATAAAATGGTCGAAAATTTTTAGGTACAAAACCACACAAATAATATTCAAATAATATTCTGTTTCATTTATTTATTTATTTTTGTTTCAGATGACCTGGAGTGCAATCGATCACCCCAACGGGCGGGCCCACGATTTTTTATATGATTGTTCTGACTTTAAAAGGTACTAAGTTTTTTTTTTTTCTTAGATTTTTTCAAATTGATTTTAATTTTCTACAATTTTTGAAAATGATCATATTGATCGACACAATTTAAAAATCTGAACAATTTTGTAAATCGTGTATCAGATATCAAAATTTTTAGGCTTGAGCCGGAGTGGGAAGATTTTTCCTTCTTACTGTTTTCAAGCTTTTTTCGGAAAAAAAAAAACGTTAAAAAAATTATAAACGGGAGTTGTTTTACTACGAATGGTTGCTGAAACAATTTCATATGTCACACCGGATTTTATCATTTGCAATTTTTTTTTATTTTTCTTATTTTTATTTGTCCCAAACATTCCAAAAAATCTGAAAAAATGTTCAAAAATCTGGACCCAGGTCGAAGTTGTATGCAATGCCCCATACAGATACATTAAAAAAAAATCCTATAACAAATTTAAACATGTAAATGAAACTATCTGTATAATTTTAAATTTATGTAGATTGAAATCAAACACAAAATGAAAAACGAAAAATACCATAAATCACGTATCATTTAGCGCTACGTGAATAAAAAGCTTGTTTCATTGAATATGATACAAGAATATGCTCAAATTAATACAAAATTCGTTCGATCAATAGATCCAATTTTTAGACACGACGTAAAAAATTTGTCAATCTCAAAAAAGATTTGCGAGTATTTTCCAAGCGACTCATGTTTTTTTCTGATTCATCATTGGGTGGTCTTGCTGCATGGTAAAAAGTGAAGCTTTTTGACTAAACTAGACTAGCTATAAAAGTTTCATTTATAATGAGTATGATACTCGTCAAGATATGAAGTAGATTTTCTGAGCAAAGATCGCGTGGATCAGTAATTTCATTTTATATATTTAAACCATACTTGAAATAAAAATCAGCTATTTCGTATATGGTGAAGGAGGGTCGTGTACCCCCTTCAAAAATTAAATGTATAAATTTTCGTTACATCAATGCAAAAAGCAACGAATTATGATCCAATCCCAAAATGGAATTGGACACCAGTGGATTGGGCGACGTTTAGATACTAAAATAAAAAAATAAACTAACACTTCAAATCTTAGATTTGACAGCTGGTGATCACGATCAGCCTTTCGATAGACGAAGAAATGAACTAACATTGACGCCGAACGTAACGTAAATGTTTTTACACCTATTCTACGGAAATGCATAAATTGTTATAGAGTATCAGTCCACGCACGCGCCGATTTAAAAATTGAATAAAAAGGCGCAATGTCTTAAGCCGTTCCCACTAATAATCGTAAGTGTTAAGACTTATAATTACTGTAGTTATACATATAACGGTCATTTCCTAACAGCGGTGTTAATATGTATTTGAAATAGAATACATTATTTTTGATTCTTTAATATCGTATAATTAGAACTGCAATATTTTGACTACTTATACTTATGCTGAACTGTGACAGCTAAGACTTTTTTTTTTCCTATGTGACTAACTCCACTCGTCATAATATTCATAGATCAATTTATTGAAGCAGGGATATCTCAGGTGTCAAGTTTGTTCTGCGGATATCGAACATGAAGATGCAGAGGATTTAATGAAATATGAAAACTTTTCTATACTTAGAATAGTTCCATGAAATTGCTGCGGTTGGTTTGTATATAACGCTGTACATAGTACGATATCGCATGCCTCGTACAAAATTCATAGAAGTCCGCAATTTTTTCTCGAATAAATGGACGATACTGCAAAGTCTAACTTTAAGAGAAAAATACGAATTGAAAATCGAATTATTGAAACGAATTAAATCAACAGAATTCGAGAGGATCGATATTGTCGCCAATAATGAATTCTTTCCAATTTGTTTTAATACGAAATCGTTAAAATATTGAATTGACTAATAGACACTGCTCATTAACTGGATTTAGGTACCTGCTTGAAGTGCTCATGCAACTAAAATTTAATTTTTATCAATCAAATTACTCAATTTTGACACATCGTTTTACTAGTTTTTTATATTTTAGCTATAAAGTAAACGATAAGAATCCTCTTTATATAAGGAAAAACGGTAATAGAGTCTATTGAACAAAATGAAAAATTGCAGTTGAAGTTTAACCGTTTTCTATTTAATACACGAAATTAATTGTATAAATTAAGGAATTTTAAAACCTAAAATGAATTCCACTGAATTCCAATCATATTTGATTCAATTTTATCGTGAATCTCCATGGAAGTATTCAATAACCGTTTTATATTGGCCACGCAATCTAAGGTGTGGAGTTTCCCAGGCTTACTCGCATGTCCTTGGACTTATTTTACGACACCCTTGCAACGCTGAAACTGTCACATTAGAAATTTATGTGAGATATCTCAGCCTACTGCCTTACACCTTACCCCTTATGGTCAATATAGGTATAGTTCGGTATTACTTGAGATAGTTGTTATGCAGAAAAAACTATAGTTATATGCGCAATGTCATGGAAAATTTATTGATTCTTAAGAAACACATCGAGAACTTTATACATGAAAAAAAGTATCCTAAGGCTATCGTGTAAAAACATGAGGAAACGGATAGAAAAAGAAACTGTAAAGATTAAATTTATATACGATATTTTAAAAACATGCCTATTGCTTGACCCACCAGTTCGGTGCAACGATTATTTATACAAGAACGTATGTTAGGAAAAACTATAGTTTGAGTATTGATGTATAATTTCTAAGCTTAGTATGAATTTAGAGTCCTGATAATAGTAAATATGAAGCAACACTTCAGTAGCGATCAACAGATCATTTCTTAAAGCTAAAAAAAACAACGTGCAGAACTTGAAGATCATGATATAGTTTCTGGCGCCTTATGAGGATTTATGAAAATCTAAAGACAGTTGATTTGAGATAAGTTTGGAAATTTCAACGAGAAGCGGAACGGCTGACTCTGCATCACCTTCTGCACCTACAAATAACAAATGCATTTACTTTAGAATTGACACTATAGGGCTGAAGAAATTTTATGGCTACTAAATTATATTCATATAGTTACCATGAAAGTTGATTTCATGCAGCCTTGAGTCTTGGTGAGTCACACTATGCTCAAGGATTTTTGATAGAGCAAGAGTCACTGTTCTGCGGTCATCATGGTTAAAGGATTTATGCTCCTTGCAAAACCCATCAGATATTACAAAGGCAAGAGCACATTGCTCGTTGGGTCCTTTTGCAGTAGATAGAAAATTAAAAACAGCTTCAAAATCCGTGTTGATTAAATGCGCATAGACCATCAAGAGCTTTTGCACGCAAGACTTCACCGAGACACGTTGTATCCTACTAAATACAGTGCTGAGCAGCTGATCTACATTCTCACTTAATGCATTGCCGGTTTTTCTTATCAGTAATATCACAATTTCGCAAGCATCCTCAGCTAGGAGATTGCCAGCCTGAAACAAGAGATGAATAGAATCACGAAAAGTGTATTACACACAAATTTCCCAAGCTCTGACAAGTTAATAAACTATGCAGCAAAAATCAGACGCAGAAAACTGTTTCAGTATAATTTACATACTTGGACATTGAGAAGATGAGTAGCTACTCGTAAAATATATTGTGGTCCAGTATTTCCATCGTTATCCCTGTATCTGATCACTTGCTCAGCAGCCACTGATAGGTAAGTGCGTATGACTTTCCCTGCTTTTAGCAGATTGCTGTATTTATCGGACCTAAGAATAAACCGGCAGGTAGCAGGAAACGCACTTTCAATCAAAAAGTTGCTCAGTGGTTGAGGTGAGTGTTGTACTAAGAGTATTAGAACCTCAAGAGTATCGATTTGAGCTTCCTCTGAACAAAAATTTGAAGAATTGGCTGAGTGAATAGTCCTAAAAATTAACTGCGATCTACTGAGATGTAGCCTGACTACAAAGTGATGTTTCAATATCGTTAAGTGATAAAACGGTAATTACCATCCTCAGATTCCTCCGATGGATGAATAGCCAGCTTACCAACAAGGGTTGGTACTAGATGTGTTTGTAACAGATCTACACATTCTGGATTCAATGTTAATTCCTTGAATATTTTCTGGCATATGCCAAGGATTGAGCAATTTCTGTGGAAATTAACAAACGCTGCGATAGCCAATGTGGAGATTTTGCTTTCCACTGACGCTGTGAATGCTTTGTCAAGCTGTGAATAAATAAGCCGACGTTAACATAGCATTGTACAATTCTGAAGATGTCAAACTTGACTCATTTTCTTGAGTTGCAAAAATTATATCCATTCAAAGTACTAACCAAAGCCAAAGTCGCAAAGTTTTCTAAAACAATTGTAAGGACCTCAACTGACATGAATTGGTTGCCTAGATTGAATAATTCTTGTAATAAAGCTGGGAGATGAGGTCTTAGTATGTTAATGTCAGAATTATTCCCATTATCGAAAGCGGCACGCAGCCAGCAGTTTATGGCTTTTGCGGCACAGATTCCAGTGCAGGCTGGTCGATTTTTCAAACTGCTAATTGTAGACTCGAGAAAACGAGACCTCATCTCAAGCGGCATCTGTTCAGCATATAGGCCGCCGATGTAGACACAGCGGCCGAGCAAGAGCGGATGATTTTCTATAAAAAGTTGTTTCAGCAATGCTATGAGATTTATTTACAGGAAATTCTAAATGTCCATCTAAGGTGACATATTATACTTGTAGCTGATTCTTGTTATTTTGTTCATCTTTCAGACTACACTTATTTACCAGAATTATTCAAATTCACAAGGACAACTTTTTCCAGGAAAGCTGCGACGTCAAAGCTCAGTGTTCCCGCTTGCTGCTTCTCAGAAAGAATCTCCTTAACCAGACCAAACACTTGGATTGAAGCTTCGTGTAACTTCCACCAGTTTTGATTTACTTCTGAGTTCGTGCCAATTTGCATTGCATTGCCAGTTTGTATTTGGTTTAGAATCACATCACACAAGGCATTTGCAGCGGCTCTTTCCGGTCGATGGACGATTTTCTGTTATTATAACAGAACATTTAGATATTAGTCCGGGAGGTAAAAAAAACGTGACCCAACAAATTTCAACTATTTGAGTCTCTATAGCGAAAGTTCAAAAAACCATGTTCAAATTTGCTTGCAGTAAATAATGTTATTTCATTGATGATTCTTAGTTCCCAAAAACAGGTACAGAGACAAGGTTAATGTGATTGAAAAACAATCCCCACAATAAAATGGCTATTCAAGTATTTGATTCATGAAGCAATCTTTGAACGTAAGCAATGTGCATAGACATACTCACCATAAGAAGCTTTTGGGCTTTACTACGTGTGCTATGAGGATACGATGAGTCTTCCGTCAGGTTTTCCTCAATAATGAACTGGTTAGGGTTATCAGTCCACTGTTTTATTTGTTCGTCAGTAATTTGAACGAAATTAATCAAGTGTTGGAGTACTTCTGGTGGTAAACTGTCTTGCAGATAAAACCAATGATAATCCATAAGATTGTATTCAGGAAGAACCAGTGTATGCTCGTTGGACCCACTCATCAAAATACTAATAAACTCGAATATAGTCATTGCTAATTTGACAAATTCGGTGGCTTCTTCTACTGCAATAAATGAAAACATTTTTTGAATAATATAGTGCTTCCCCATAGAATCATAAGTAAATAAACTAAAGATTTAGCTCATGATCTTTTTAATTTCATACCAACTGTATCTTCATCATCAACAGTTCGAGTCAAATTGACAGTACGTTCTTGATAAACTTTAGCGCTGACTATCAAAGCTTTCCAAATCAGTGGCAACAGTTTAGGCAAAAAGTCTAAGATACATTTTGGTAACGTTTTAATCAGTTCTTGAACTGCCTTGATAATCTCACATCCCAATCGCGTGTCGCTCTTCAAATCATATTGTACGAATTGTTCGCAAAAGATTGTGATTGAGGACTGCAGATATTGTTGTATTAAGTCTGGTTGTTTATACTTTGATACAGTAGTAATCATCTCTGCAAATTTCGAAACAGCCCAAGCTCGGATACAGATCGAATAGTTCTGAAATAAATTGTTTTTTCAACAAGTGCGAGTTTTATGTGTTCAATTTAGAGACAAGATTGTAAATGATAAAATTATGTCGTTCAATTATGAGTTCAAACACCCAACTCACATTGTCCGTAAATATTCTGTACATCTCTTTCAGAATGATTGGACTATCATTCGGCAACTGGGTATAAGTTAGATCTTTAATGAATGTATTCAAGACCAGCATCGTTCCAAGGATAACATGCTCATCTTGCAGTTCATTCAAGTTCCTAATCAATGTATCAAGAAGTCCAGGCCAATTTTCATCCCAGTTCGAACAAGCTATGACAGAAATTGAATCGGCAACTGCTTCTCTTGCCTAAGGTAAAAATAAATTTCTAAAAAATTAAGACAATACCTCTTTGGTAAAAGAAGTGATTTAACAATCATGAATAATTTAATTGAGTAACAAATCAAAGAGACATCTTATACTGAAAGTATTTGAAAATTAAGAGACTATTAACCCCTAAGTCTTCACCTTTTCAACATCACTCCATAATCCGAGGGGCAATAATTCCTTGATTTTTACTTTACTTTCGCACCCAATTACAGGATGTTGAAATCTTTCAGAATCTGTATTCCAGTGGGTTTCAATGTACTGCTTTAAAATCTCAGCAGCTACTTCGCAAAGTGCTGCTGGATCGTCGAAATTACCAACGTAGTGAGCCAAGTGTATACCAAACTCGTCTGTTGCTTGGATTTCTAGTGCTCGGATTTTTTTCTCAGCCGCTTGTTTTGTTTCTTGATCAGGTGATAAAACCTCATGCAATATCTCGAGGAACACCTCTGATGAGAATTGAATCTCACTCAGGCTGCTAGCCATACTTGAACTTTGTCTGACTATTTATGACAGTGGATGATGGAGTTTAATTATACAGACTGAAAACGGTTATTTTACCCTGAGTACATTTTTCAAGAAATAATTATCCAACAATAGACACAGTCATGGGTTAGCAACCATAGTTTATATGGTTCATAATAAATTTTTATAATAATTATTATACATGTCTGTTAATTAAGTTTGAAGTTCGAATGAAAGTGAGAGAAATTGATGGATATATAAAAGCTGAGAATCTCATGTCTTGGATAATCGGACAATTTCGCTGTTGTTGCTGGAGTTCTAACGATAGCAATATGAATAATGAATCAAACAATTGTTTTATCATACAACTACAATTAAGTTGTTCCGATATACCTAATGATACGCATATGTATATTGTACACATTACCTTAAATATTGTTGTTCTATCGACGATGATCATTGACAGCTGCACTTATAATATTACGGATCTTACTATTTACCAATTATCTGGATCTCAAAATCTCAACTTAATACGTTTATACATACGCGTGATTATTTCGTATTGAATGAAAGCTGAGTAAGGAGTAAACGAAAAGACTTGGTATGATGTTTCGTAAATGTACGAATAAATTACCTTTCCAAGTTCACAACATCTGTACTTCCCAATTTTTTTTGCTGAAGTAGCTGTGCAATCTTTCTCGATAAACTCTCGATTCTCGAAATAAAGGCCCACTACAATGAGATACGTTGTCCTATACTTTGTCGTTAGCTTAACACATTCACACAACTCATGTTTAATGTTGTGTGTTGCGTATAAAGTTACGGCACTGCGAACGACAGCATACCCCATTGTAAATCAGCCTTTAACACCATGAGCACACGTGTGTTCCTGAACCTGAACTGCTGGTGCTGCTCACTGAAATGGCACCTTAACTCTTGAGACCGCGCAATTAATTTTCAGAGTATTTGAATTCACCCAATAGTCGGAGAGTCAAATTGGGCGGTACAGAAGAACCGAAATAGTTAGCAAATAGCCCCCTGTATAGTCGAAAAGTTAAATTTCATTAATTACGGAAATGACATAATGACATAATGAGAAATAATGTAGGACATGGTAGTCCTGTGACGCCTCAAATTACTTGAGAGTAATTCAAAGTCGATCATGTATCACGAATTCTGACATGAGTAGAATTTTTATTTTTATTATTCAAAAGAATAAATCAGGATAATAAATTAGTCAGCATTTAATATATCATTATCTTTTTATTCAGATTCATGAAAAAGAATACACAAGTCATCAAGCAAGTAGTTCACCTTATACTCATGTAGTGAATTGCGCAGTGCATCTTCGCTCCGAAATGATCACTAATTTCTAGCACTGAAAGGGAACGATGAGTCCAAATGTTGAGTAGGAAATGGTATATGTAAAATTGAGTCAGATTCAAGTCATGAAATATTTCTTTTATCGATTACTACTCTTCTTAGATTTCCTGATCCTTGTTGAGTTCCTAACAGTTCAAAAAATGAAAGATCATCATACCAACAAATGAACATTATTTCTAAGTTCACAAGCTGTTCCAGCAAACTCATTTTTATCATACTTACTTCAACCTCCCTAGACAACTGTGTCCTGATGAGTTTACAAATTTCAACGAGAAGCGGAGTGGTCGTCCCACTTTCCTCTATTCCTTAAACGATCAACAAATACATCAAAATTTACACTAAATTATAGAATCTATACATCGACGTAAAATCAAGTAGTCTTATTAGATATATTCATTTTATTCCCGCTGTTAGATTTACTGGAAGACATATTAAGTCACCTTTGACAGCGATATGATGTAGCCGAGACATCTGGTGCGTCATACCATATTCAAGAATTTTGTAAAAAGCCAGAGTCACTGTTTTACGTTCATCATTCTCTAAGATTGTATACTCTTCACAAAACCCATGAAAGATTACATCGACGAGAGCATCTTTCTCTGCTATACCACGCCGCCACTGCCGTGCACTACCATCTGTGATGGATAAAAAGTTTAAGACAAGGTCTATCTGGGCGTTGATAAGATGCGCCCAAACTAGCAAATTCCTGCGATGTAGAACGGCCTCATCTTTCGTGGTTTTCATTTTGCTGAGCATAGCTGCGAGCAATCGGTGCATATCTGATACATCCGCTTTCAGCATATTACCAGCCTTTTTTGTCAACAAAGTCACAATTTCATAGGCGGCCAAGACTTCTGAACCACGAAACTGAAAGACAAGGGGGAAAAGATGTAAAGTGAATGTTAAATATGCGTTCCATCAGGATGACTTGACTTCCGTCATAAAAATTTCAGAAAAGCAAGCTAGTTAGTCCACTTCCTGATTTTTCAGGGTATATTATTGTATAATTGCTAGAAAACGTATAGTATTCTGCCATTTTCCTTTGATAGGACAGCTTAACTTCCGCTTGAAAAGCCTGCAGCAATGAAAATTCCTGCGATAAAACACGTGTGTGAATTTAGTATATCAAATGCGAGCATCTAAAATTAAAAACTGCAGTTACTGTGGCATCCCGAATTGTTCTACAATTCTCGATAAGTTTAAACGATAGTTTCATGAACTTTTGGAAGAAACAGCTTTTTGAAAAAAGCAAATGCTAACTTTACATACCACCTCACAGTACCTCATCAGAATTTGATAAAACGACCTGCAAATTATCAAAATCAAAAGAATTCCACCGTTCCGGACCAATTTTACGAAACTGGTTCGTTTTTGCGGACTAAAGTGTTTCAAAAATATTAGTTGCTAACTTCTCATGCCGTCTCGTAGCATCTCAGCAGATTATGTTATTTCGACCATTGCATGACATAAATCTAGAAGGTTCTAAAGCCAGAAGGCATTGTATCAATAATTCTGCAGGCCAAAGGGTTGAAGACGAATATTGGTCCGAATTGAACCAGAATTATTATATAAAAGGCCGTCAGAACTAGAGACAGCATCTAGCACATCGAAACGGTAACATCTCTTTTAATTTGTAGGTCCCCGGGTGTGAGAAGCTATCTTTCAGGCGTGAGATGCGAGCGTTTCGATGTTATTTCTAATTCTGACGGCCTTTCAGATAATAGTTCTAGTTCAATTCGGACTTATGTTCGTCTTCAACCCTTTGGTCTTTAGAATTACTGACACAACTTCAAAAGTTTCCAAAGGGCATAGCATTGAGCCGCTTATTCGGCTATGCCCTTTATGTCATGCAATGGTCGAAATAACATAATCCGCTGAGATACTACGAAACGGTATCAGAAGTAACCATCTCATGTTTTTTGAACCTTTTCCTCAAATCTTCAAATCCTCAAATCTTCAAAAACGAACAAAACTTTCGGAAAATTGGTCTGCAACTGTAGGACTCTTTTCGATAATTTGCAGGTCGTTTGGTCAAATTCTGGTGAGATGCTGTGAGACGATACGCGAAATTAGGATCTCATTTTTTCAAAAAGCAGTTTTTCAGAAATTCAACGAAACTATTGTTTAAACTTATTTAGGGGTATAGAACTATTCAGGATACTACTGGAACTACGGTTTTATTTTTAGATGCTCACCTTTAATATGAAATGCTGTATGCAAAGTTAGTATCTCATTTTTTCAAGAAACTGTTTTTTATTAAAATTCGATAGAACTATTATTTAAGCTTATTGAGAACTATAGAACTATTCGGTATACTACAGGAACTGCAATACTTTTTAGATGCTCACCTTAGATATGCGAACTTCAAACTCGTCCATCGAACACACTGGATGCACTGTCATGACATCCAAGAGTTTAGCAGCTACTTGTAAAATATACTGCTGTCCAGTTTTTCCATGTTCATCCCTGTAACCGATCACTTGCTGGTCAGCCACCAAAAGATAAGTGCATATCACATTTGCGTAGGCTGTCAGATCCCAATCATCTTCACCAGCTGAGAGAACATATTGACAAATAGCCGGAAACAAAGTTTCAATCAAAAGGTTACTCAGCGGTCGAGGCGAATGTCGCACCAAAATATCCGTGAGATCAATCTCAGAACCCCCTAAATGGAGGAAAAAAAGTTAGTGACCAGATTGACTGAGAAGCTGTTAAAGTAAGGTGTAGAAACGTTTGTAGCTGATTCTACTCTAGTGCGGCTCTGAGACTACAAAGTTGAGAGGAAACTATAATAAAGTTATGGCATCAACATACCAATAAGTCTTGGTACCAAAATCGTCTGCAATGGTCCGACGTATTTTGGATTCTGTGTGAATTCCTTAAAGAACAGTTTGCACAAACGGCGGGTCTTACTACCATAGTCTGACTGATGATATACAGCATTGGTCAGGTTATAGATCTCGCTTAATACAGAAGTTGTGAAAACTCTGTGAAACTGCAAATAAATAAAATAACGATAGGAACATGTATCCACTTTGCTCCTGTTTTATACCCTGTAAAAATGCGTAATTTCCCGATTACTAACCAAAGCCAAATAATACATGTTTTCCATAACAAGTTCATTAATATTCTCCGATTTTGATTGGCTACCAAGATCAAATATTCCTTGGAATAGAGCTGGGACGTTAGGTTCCAGTATTTTTCTATAGCCTTCATTTTTGTTTACAGAAGCGACACGAAACCAGCACCTAGCAGCAAATGCTGCGCAGATTTTCGTACAGACGAATTGATTCTGCAGACCATTCACGGTGGCTGTAAGAAATCGTGACGCTATTTCCAGTGGCATTTGCTCGACGTATAGTCCTCCAAGGCGCAGACAACGAGCTATGAGGAGTGGATGAGACTCTGTGAATAATTATTAAGCCAACGCTTTGAAATGATTCGGAGTAAAATAGTGCAAGGTTATATAACGGAATGATGTGTTTTTACCGTTATCGTCCAAATCTGGAAGGATGACATTCTCCAAGAGCGCTACAATGTCGAAATGAAGTATTCCCTCGTTATGTTTTTCGACAATAACATCTTTCACGAGACAAAACGCTAAAAGGAAAGCTTCATGCAATTTCCACCAGTTTTGATTTACTGGAGAAATGCTACTGGCCCGCCTCGTGATTTCTGCTTCCATCTGTTTCAGTATCGCGATGACCAAGGCATTCGCAGTTACTTCTGATTGAAGTCTACAGATCCTTTCAAACTTATTGACAGGATAAGATAAGGGAAATAACTCGATAAAACATTTCAGTGGTATTAATTAAGTCTTTGCAAATGTAACTTTAATAATATGTGTCTTGTGAGATTTTTTACAAGATATACAGGGTGTCCTAGAATTTGCGAAAAGTAAGCACGTGGCAAATAAGGATAGGGAAGTACAGATCGAAATTTTTTAGGATGCACAGGTAGGAAGCTGTGTAGGCTCGCAAAGCGCAGCCAATGAGACACCCTGTAGAATAATTTAAGACAAGCAATAGTCAGAACAATATGAATACTCGGGCTAAAATTACAAAGAAAACAGCAGAATTATGAGATGTTTGAATCATATTAAAATGTGCGTTTGGTTCAACTTCATATTAGTTTATAAACAGCGATGTATCACTTACAATTACCAGTATAACTTCCTCGCGAAGGTCGTCAGCATAATCCAGCTGTTCTTCCCATGCACAAAACTTGTTGGGATCATTACTCCACAGTTGAATCATATCGTCGGTGATTCCCATGAAAATGATCAAATGGTAGAAATACTCTGCTGACAAATTGTCCCGCAGGTATGAATAGTGGTCATCCACTAAAGAATGATCGAAGTACAGTATTTTCACGACTAATTTCCCAGTGTTATTGATCACATCTTCTGCAAGATAGAAAAACAGTTGTGAAAAAAACCTTATTCTCTCCTGCAGCAATATAAAAAATGAATAAAAGCATGGAAGTCGAAAAGAATTTTACCCATGCATTATTCCTACCATCCTTAGATGGAGTCACTACTTTATTCGTGATATTTTTGCTTCCATTGATAATATCTCCTTGATAGACTTTCGCAATTTCTATTAAAGTTTTCCAAATCAGAGACAACATTTGCGAAAATAAGTTTGACATGCATTTTAGTAAACGCAACTTCAGCGCGTCAATTGCCTTGATAATTTCGATTTTCAAGCCGCAATTTTCAATAGACAAATCGTTGTCACTCAAACATTGTATGAATTTTCTACAAAACATTGGTATTGCTTGCTGTAAACATTCATCAACAAAAGAAGCTTCACACTCATACACAATTTGAGTGAAAACTTCTACAGCCCGACCTCGAATTCCCACGGAGTATTGCTGAAAGAAATAATTTCTTCACTTTTCATGCAAAGGTTTTAGCCAAACTACAATTGCAATCCCAAATAATAAACTGCACATTTCAGATGAAGCATCATTATCGATAAATTGGTTGTACCCTTCACCAGTTCAAGAAAATAACTCACATTTTGATCCTCAAATATTCGGTACATCTCTTGTAGAATTACTGCGTTAACGACTGATGATTTATCGGCATTTAAAACCTGAAGTGCTCCATCTACAGCAAACTCATTTTCTCCATTCAAGTAGTTGAGTAATGTATCAAAAAGACCAGGCCAACTTCTTGGCCAGTACTGGTCAAGAAGTTGGCCTGGTCTTTTGTCCCAGCTAGCTATGATAGAGACTACATAGGCAACCACTTTTCGTATCTGAAAAAAATAACAATTTATAACTATGAATGTACAATGCGAAGTATTCACTGAAAGAAAATAACATCATTCAAGAACCATGTATATTATTTATTGATTGCCAATAATAAAATTGTTTGTCTTATCGAGTTACGGGGCAGGATCGCCATTCACATTCCTCAATATTGCCTCAAAGTATTAATTTCATTGTCAGTAGAAAATAAAGATGAAAAGATCATTCATATTTTATTCACCTTGCTATCAGGCTCTCGCAATCCAACGAGCAATAGTTTCTGCAATTTTTTTTTTATTTTCAATGGTAACTTATACGAAGGCTGTAAGCTTCTTATACCCCATGAGTGCAAGTGAGTTTCGGCGTACGTCTTTAAATGTGCACAAGCTAGTTGTCTAACGGCTAATTGGCCGTCAGAGTCGATGATAATTTGCATCAAATTCAGAACAAATTTATATTCTGTTTTCAGCACTCTTAATTTGTGTTCAGCCGCTTCTCGCGTTTGTTGGTCAGGAGACAAGATCTCACTCAACAATATCTTGAGCATCTTTTTTGAGAAATCTGGCTTGATGTTTCTCTCAATAACTGATAAAAAAAATTTTAATATATCAACTTGGTATATACATTTATTTCAGGTAACTAACAACTCGTTGTCGTACTAAGCAAATTGAATACTGATCATTAAGATCATAATTGGAGGCTCAAGTCTAAGAATCCGCTGCTACATTAATGTGCAATTGAAACTGTGAGATGGCTGATTGCAGTGAGTCATCCCTGGGTACATCTGGCTTGACGTTTAAGTCTGAATCTAAACATCATAACTGCTTTTTTGGTGGAATTGCTGAAACAACTCGACCACTGCAAACTCATACACATAATTTACAGAGTTAATTCTTATCGTCCAAACACTTGGAGTAGAGTGGGATCAATCATTTGAAAATTGAAAAAAATAGTATCAAAATAAAGCAGTCAGATGAAATGGTGTAAAATATTCGTCACTAATTGTGTATCATCCTGTATAGTAATCAGCAGGTATACGTCAAATCATCTGACGTAACTATTAGTTGGAGGAGTAGAGAATTAGAAGTAGAAATTGTTTGTCTTTGTACTTGCCTCGAAATTAATATCCAATGAGGATGAGACCGTCGGATTTGTAAAATTTATGTTATGATCCTTAAGATACATCCATGTATACACAGGCTTGAATGCTCATATGCAAAGAGTTAATACAAATGGGGGACTTTGACATCTTATTTCTACTTGTTTCTAACTCCTATAAGCACTATAATATTTTTATTAGCTTCACAATAATGGGAGGTAGACAAACACATATCTCAATATAATATATTATTAACAAGTAATCTCAATCCCCTCCACTTCATGTGTGGTTGGAGGTGATTGGTGGGGGTTTCCAGTTCCGCAAGAGGCTATTTTGGGAATCCCCTTATCTCGTTAGAGCAAAACAAGAAACAAGTGAGTAGGACAGTCAGATATCTGAATATTTATATTATACAAGACCTTGAGCATCTCTTTTGAATAGACTGGCTTAACAATTTTGTACTACTCTGTACAGTAATTAGTAGGTATGTATAGGTATATCAAATCATCTGACGAAACTATTACTTGCAAAAGGATGCATACAAAATGCCGAAATTGTTTTGGTACTTGCCTTGAAGGTAATGTTCAATGAGGATGTATATAATCACTTCAGGAGTCAGAGAACATCGGAATTGTAAAGGTTATGTTATGATTTTTAAGACACATCCATGAATGTATAAGCTACAATACTTTCATGCAAACAGTTAAGACGAATGGAGACTTTGAATACTTCTTATTTCTACTTGTTACGCTTAATACCTATCTCTGATTCAACTTGTAGGCATCTAATATCTATGTTAACTTCACAATAATGAGAGTTAGACCCATTGACACATGTTAACATAATATATTATCAACAAGTAATCTCATTCCCCTTCTCTTGATGTACGGTTGAAGGTCACTGGTGGAGGTTTTTACTTCAGTGGCAGGCTATTTTGGAGATCCCTTTATCTCTTTAGAGCAAATCAAGAAATAAGTGAGCAGGGCAGTCAATATCTAAAAATTTAGACATCTGAGTATTATTGTACCACTGTACAACTGAACGGTTTTATACAACCCGTTTTCTATTCAATAATAATAGAATCGATGAGCACTGAGACATCTGAGGATGGAAGCCTGTAAATTGCCACATTGAATCAAATTTATCATTGATGCAGCAGCCCCACAGCTCTTTTTTTTTTACTGAAAAGGTACATAATGAAATCGTTACATATCGTTATAAATTTTTCTTTCAACCACCTCAGTGATCATTTTTATTTTTTATAAAAGATTTATTATAAACTATATCAAGTAGCTCAGTCTCGTTTGCATCCTTTAGTTGCTGCATATAGCGGGGTCACAAAGATACATAAGAATGTTCAGACAATATAAGTAAATAAAAAAAGAGATCAAGTTTGAGCAGGAATTAGTATCCAAACTCCGTACAGTTCAAAACTCAGGTCGTAAAAGGATTCCTGTTGAATTCCTTATCCTTTGGGGATTCCTCCTCATCAGATTTCTGAGTATAAACAAAAAATAACATTTAAAGAAAACATACATTAGGAAATTAACAATATTTACAAGATTATAAACGCCAATATTGTTCGTCTTCAAACACTTACTTTGGATTTCTAAGACAATTCGTTCGAAACAACTTGGCAAATTTCGATGAGAAAAGGAATGTTTGTTCTTGTTTCATCTCCTGTCCCTGTAAATAACAAATAAAGCTGAGATTTGGGGTTCAAAGCCGGGATTTTCACGTTTTTGGAGTTTGCAATTGATTGAATGCTGTATTTAAAATTCTGAACACAATCATCTAGTACCACGATAAATCTCATTCCTTTGTCGGTTATATACAAATATATTTAGTAACCTTGGGCAGCAGTGTCTCGATGTACATTAGATTCGTTTTGCCTCACACCATGCTCGAGGATTTTGCTGAGAACAAGATTCACAATCTTGCGATCATCACTGTCGAAGAATTTATGCTCCTTACAGAAACCATCAGAAACAAGAACGTTAAGAGTGTTGTCTCCCACAGGCCCGGATACGGACGATAAAAAATTGTGGACAATGTTGAATTGCGTATTGATAAGGTGTGCAAAAACCATCAAAAGCCTTCTGGCAAAGACCCTTTCTATGCAATCCATTTTGCGGAGCACAGCTATGAGTAGCTGTTGCATATTGGTATCCTCTTCAAATGTGATTGCAGCTGTTTTTATTAACAATCTGATCAGTTCATAAGCATCTTCGATTCGGAAATTACTGGACTAAAACACAAAGAGGAACAATTTCTCGTCTATTTTGATTGCAAGATCCTACTCTAGTGTCAATTCAAAGGATTAAACTCCGGATCGAATACTAATGATTCCTGATTTGATTTTACGGTTCATTTACGATAATATACAGTTTTCTTTATTGTGCATTTTTGTGTAAAAAATATTCAATCCACTGAGGGCAATTGTTCTACCAAAACATACTTGAGGTTCAAGAAGTTTTCCAACTACTTTCAAGATATACTGAGATCCGGTCTTATTGTCGTTATCCTTGTAGCTAATCACTTGCTGTGAAGCCACTGAGAAGTATGTGCAAACAACTTTCCCTCCACTTTGCAAAGTCGCCTGATCGCCAGAGTTGAGAATACAATTACATGAAGCAGGAAACGCAGTTTCTATCAAAAGGCTACTCAGCGGCCCAGGAGAATGTTCCACCAATACATGTAGCATATCAAGTGCAACTTTTCCTTAGAGAAGAAAGAAATTAGTGAGCAGATTGTAAGATTTTATCAATATTATAAATTGATGGATTGGAAAATACCATTATCAGGTTTATCTGATGGATTTACACTCATCATATCAACAAGCTTTGGTACTAGACACGCTTGTAAAGATTCTCTACATTCTGGGTTCAACGAAAACTCCCTGAAAATTTCTTCACAAACCCGTAGTATTGAGAAATCATTGTGGAAATCTATAAACGCTGTAATAGTTAGTGTGCAGATCTTTTTTTTCACGCAAGCTGCGAATTTTTTGTGAAGCTGTAAATGAATAAGATGATGTCAACCATTTTTTCATCTATAAACTAGGATAAGTCCGTTTTAAACATAATTAATACTCATTTTTCAAATACTAACCGATGCTAAGACAGCAAAACTTTTTAAAATAAGTTCAAGACCCTCTGCGCTCATCAATTGACTACCCAGATTAAACAATCCTTCAAACATAGCTGGCAGGTGAGGTCTCAATATGATTTCATTGTCATTGTCTCCTTTAAGGGAAATAGTGCGTAACCAGCTATTAGCAGCTGTGGCTGCACAGATTTTAACGCAGGCTGATCGATTTTTGAAACCGTTAGTTGTGGCCTTGAGGAAACTCGACATCATTTCCGGCGGAATTTGGTCGGCATAAATTCCACCAAGGTACAAGCAACGGCCCACCAGCAATGGATGAGATTCTGAAATCAAATTGGTCAATAAATACTTCAGATTACAGCTATGCAAAATTTGCTCGATCGATTAATTCTCTAATTAGAATAAGTAATTTACCAGAACTAGTAGCATCCGCAAGCACGACATTCTCGAGAAAATCTGCGACGTCAAAATCTAATGTTTTCGCTTTTTGCTTATTAACAATAATGGTTTTTACAATACAGAATGCTAGAAGAGAAGTTTCGTGGGATTTCCACGAGCTGACCCCGGAACTTATTCGCATAGCATTTTCTGCTTGTATTTGTTTCAGAATAATAACAAGCAGGATATTACCAGCGGTTCTTATTGGGTGATCAACCATTTTCTACAATTGAATAAAACTTTTCAGATTTTTTTTCGCAGTCACAATTTTACTAAGATGCATTTCTCTCAAAAGCTGTACCACATATATGAATAAAATTGAAACAGCACGCAAACGAAGTAGGTATTTCAATGATATCAAAATTGAGGCTTAAAATCATCCTGTAACCAGAATCAGGAATTCATGTGTATATACGTACAATCAGAAGATTTCGGACTAGACCACGAATACTATTAGAATTAACATCAATTTCTCCCTCAATGAGAAACTGACTGTGATTATTAGTCCACTGATCGATTTGTTTGTCAGTAAATTCCATGAATATCATCAAATGTTCGATTGTCTCTGGCGGTAAGTTGCTCTGCAGGTAAAACCACTGGTAATTAGAAAGATTGAACTCTGAGAGATTCAAAATATATTCATCTGGCCCTCGTATCAAAATACTAATAAATTCTAATATGACCGTCACTAAAGCATCACGATTATTCAATATATCCCCTGCAAAGAAACACAGAAAGAATAATGGTCGAAAAATAGTATGAAATTCTCCCATAATACAAAGAAATTGATAAAATAATTGAAATTCAATGGGTTGCATACCATTGTAATCGATATCTTCATCATCAATATCTTCTTCGTCGTTAACATTATGTTCTCGATATACTTCAGCGCTGTCTGCTAAAGTTTCCAAAATCAAAGGCATCATTTGCGGCAATAAGTCCGAAATACACTTCGGTATTGTTGCAGTTAGCATGTTAATTGCCTTGACAACGGCAGTTTTCAATCTATTGTTGCTTGTTATTTCATTTTTCTCTCTTAAAATTATCATGAACTTTTCACAAAACATCGGAAGCACGGGTTGTATGGACTGTAGAACAAAATCCGTTTTACAATAATCAGGAATGATAAGAAAACCAATAATCGTTGTGAAAATCTCAACAGCCTGACTCCTGATCAGCACCGAATATTTCTGAAAGAATCAGTTTAGCTACAAATGTTTCTTCATTGATTCTAAATAAGTAATTCACACTGGCTCTGGTCCTGTAGTCAATAGAATGATTATAAAACTCTAGAAAATGACTCACATTTTCACCTTGAAATATTTGGTACATGGCTTGCAAAATGACTGAGCCAGCATTTGACAACTCAGCGACACCAATGTGGCGAATACATGTGTATAAAACCAGCATGGCCTCATGTACAGCAAAATCGCTTTCTTGACTCAAGCAGTCAAGTAATACATCATAAAGTCCAGGCCAATTCTCTGACCAATCCCAGTAAGCTACGGCACAAATTGTTTGGGCAACCACTGTTCTTATCTAACAGAAAAATACAGAATTCATATGGAAATGCAGGAGTCATTCGGCCAGGCTATTGATCGTAATCAGAATTTTGTAATAGCTAATGTTCATTAAATCGTGAAAGCTCAAGGTACAGTCCATTACTTTAGTATCCAAATCCACGATTTGAAATAATCTGCTGTAAAGCCTGTAGGGTGAGTATAAATAACGGCAATAACTAATCAGTGTTTGAAAATCTTCAAATAAAATCAAACTTAAGGCTGTAGAGCAAATAGTTTAGAATCGCAGAATCGAATCTTTGGTATTCTGAAGTTGTTCAACTATATGGGGCATTCCAAGTCAAATTACAGGGTCATCGGCCAAACCTCCTTCGATTTTCACCATGAATTTTTTTTGAGTCCTTTCGGGCACAAAATGGAACTTCAATTTTTTTCTTTATTTTTTTACAGTCCCGCAGCCTCTAATATTGTTATAATAAGTGGAAAAAGGTAAAATGACTATTTTTAAATTTATGAAATTTTTTCCAAAAAATAGACGACTGAAAACATGTATTTTCATTATATTCAGAGCGTAGGCCGAGACCAAGTAGCATTTTGTTCCAAATTTTTATTTTTTTCTAAAATAAACGAAATTGAAATAAAAATGAATTATACCTTGACAAAATTCGATTTTCTCCTTAGTTTGGAAGTAAAATTTTTGAAATTTGACTCTTAAACTAAGGAGAAAATCGAATTTTATCGAGCTACATTTTTTTTTTCTTTCTTACAAGAAAACATTATTGTATATTTAATTTGTTTCTCAATTTTGTTCTTTTGGAAAAAAAAATAGTAGCTGATCCTGACCCACTCTTGGAATCTGATGAAAATCCTTGTTGTTAAGGAAACGATTCAACAAATATTCATGATCAAGATCGAAGAGGGTCCGGCCAACGACCCTATGATTTGACTTGGATGTCCCATATACATCTGTTTGGACAACTCAAATCCATAGAGATTTCAACCAATAGATTAAAAAAGGATGACTTATTTAAGATTTCATCTAGATAAATTTGAAAACATTCTGATTTTGGGTTGTCTCTTATACATGGTAAATATTACCGGAAATATATTCCCAACACTTAAACTGATAGACAGAAAATAAAATCTTACCACGATAAAAGGAATATGACCCGATCATCAAGTTTTAATAGATAACTCTCAAATTTTGTCAAACAGGCTTAAATTATTTCCGAAAAGAGGATGTGATTGATACAATTAGCATTATTTTTTATTTGTTTACCTCTTTAGTCGACTCTCGCAATCCCAGAGGTAATAGTTGTTTCATTTTTTCCTTGTATTCCAGCTTTATCTCAGGAAATTCGAATTCTTCATTAAACAAATTTCGCCAGTGAGATTCGACGTACAGCAGTAACGTTTTAGAGGCCAATTGCCTAACTGCTAATTCATTTTCAGAGTTGATGAGAATTTCAGTCAAATTTACACCAAAGTCTTCAGTTTGTTCAAGCGAATTGATTCCTTGCTCTGCGAAGTCTCTCGTCTCTTGATCAGGGGACTGACTCTCAATCAACAACTTATTAAGGGTCTCTTTGGTGGAGTCTGGATCGTCGCTTTGGCTGGTGCAGCTCATATTTATAGCCGATATATCTGTTCATAACAAAGTAAATTAATAGGATAAACAAAATAGCTTTGCTTCTTAGGAATAGGTGAAATTGATGCGATAAACAGCTCGCCAAGTCCCATCAAATTCACGGAAGCAACAAAATTCATACTTGTATAAAATGATAATAAAGGATGACATACCTACCAAATGAAATTAGAAAAATTGATCAAAAACAGTACATATTGTGTATTATCATTAGGTTTTCATAATTTTTATAAATAATACGTATGTATTTTACACACTAATACAATACACATAACTATGCCTAAATATGTTTGCACCAAGCCTATACTCTATTTCATGTTACGTTATGTCATATATTGCATTCAGACACGCTTATCGCAATGCAAATCCTTAATTCATTATTAAATATCACGATAAGTATCATACTAACGAACTAGCGCCGAACTTCTTGTCGTATCGTGTTATTGTGGTTTTATCTGTAGTTCAATTCCGGTACCACTTCTGTATTCTTCTGGCTTTTGGGCGTGGTTAACGTTACTGTGGGGGGTTCCCCTTCTAACCAGGCTAGCTTCTTGTGAAGTCCCTGTGACCCTTTCCTTTCCTCTCTATCTCTCTCTTTCTCCCTGCATCTCTTCCTAGTAGATTCGGAATCCCCTTTTCACGGAGGCCGGGTAGGGACCGTAGGGACACCAGTCCAACAGTTGTATACATGCGTTAGTGTTCCCAAACGCATTTTATGTCGACGCATTGTGTTGGTGTGATGTCACTTCTCCGCAAATTTCAAATCACCTCAAGGCAATTCTGTAAAACATTTACCGATATTAGAATTTATCCACTGCTTGAACTGAGAACAACAATAACGATAAATGTAAGAGATTTTAAAACGATACAATGAAATTTGCAGGGAAGTGATGTCACCTTGAAACAGTACGCCGATATGAAGTAAGTTTGAGAACACTGACATACGCTGTTGGTAGGGTACTCGGACTGGGCGCAAGAGGCGCTAAAGCTCGCTCAAAAACCCTTAACGTGAAAAGGAAAGTCCCCACGAGACACACACCAGCAACGTAACCAGAATCCACTAGCTGCATTTGATTCAATCTACCCGGTTACAGATTTTCCGTCCGTACCATGTCCGTACCTTGATTTTTGTATTACTTTGTAATCAGTTTGTAGAATACATTGAAAAAAAGTAGAAATATTTCATTAACATTCGTTATAAAAGACATGAGCGACACAGTTAAAATCCGGCCGACTCGTTAACCTAACTTGACTTGACATAACCTATAAATTTCGTGTTCACAATCGATGCTCGAAGCGCGCAGGGTTTAAAAAACATAACACAAGTCGGCTCCCAACGAATGGGAAATCATATGACGTAAAATTTCAAAAAAGACCATTTGATCAATTTATTTCTCGTCACTATAAATATCATTCTGTCGGTTTTTTATTCCGTCGGTATTAAAGATATCTACAATAACATTAACTCCTCATTTTCACAGCCAGGCAATGAGTTTTAGCAGATCAAAAGAGCTCGTTGAGGAGGGAGATGTTGTTATTCTTTATATCGGTGCAGCAAATATGCACTCTTTAGAAGTAACGCCAAAAACTATGAACAAACGAGGAGTTATGGTAGATAATGTTTTTCAAACCACCTACGGTGCTCTCAAAGTCTCTTCTTTAGTCGGAACAAAGTACGGTTCAAAAGTAGACCTCTCAAGAGGATGGGCGTACGTTCTTCAGCCAACTTCCGACTTGTGGACACTGACTCTACCCCATAGGACACAAATCATTTACACACCAGACATCAGCACTATAGTTTATCTTATGGAACTCGAGCCTGGAAGTACTGTCATAGAAACAGGTAGTTTCCAGTTCCCAACAATACACAGAAGCAAATACATTAGACGATTAAAAGAACAAAGAAAAATACAGATTTAATTGAACATTAATAAAGGTGATTTAAAAAATAGTGTTATTTTTGCTTTTATGAAACAGGAACAGGAAGTGGTTCCTTATCACATGCTTTAATTAGCGCCATAAAACCGCACGGACATTTGTACACCTTTGACTTCCATGAGCAGCGAGTCTCTTTAGCTAGAGTTGAGTTTGAGAAACATGGATTAACGCCCTATGTTACTGTTGAGCAAAGAGACGTCTGTCAGACAGGGTTTGGAGATGATTTAAACGACAAAGCAGATGCTATATTTCTGGACTTGCCACATCCGTGGTTGACAATTGAACACGCATCAAAATGTTTGCGAAAATCGGGTATGCAGCATGAGTAATAAACTAGCTCTGAAAGTTCCTGAAATGGTAGAAAAGAATTTAATTCTGGATGTGAGAATCCTGGAAAAGTTGTATGACAAATCCCAGCTTGTGTAGACACCCTTTTACAGTATAATCAGGTTTTTGTAATTACAGGTGGTAAACTCTGCTCATTTTCACCATGTATAGAACAGGTTCAAAGAACTTGTGATAAACTAACATCTCTTAGTTTTATTGAGGTAAAAACCTTTGAGTGCCTACAAAGGGAATTGACTGTACAGTATAAGAATGTGCCAGTATTAAAACTGGAATGTTTAAAAAACAAGGTAGAGGATGATTTAATTATTCTGTACATGAACATAGATACATCAATTGATGATTATCATTATTATAACAACTAATTTTATTAAACGGTAAATCATAGGTCGATCTACAAAATAAAAAATTAATTCTAGAACAAAAATGAGATTCTTAGTTGAATCTGATTCTTAATATGGGGTCACTCAGTGTACATAACAATCTCTTTTTATTTTTTTTGCCACAGCAAACCGACGACAAGAACGAGAAGAATGGCAAAGAGGTGGGAGGACAGGAGAGACTAATTACAGTATCACACGCACACTCGTTGCCTGGTCATACCGGATACATAACAATCGCTACACTGCCGCCGTCCGGAACAATGGCTTGTTGATTATTTGAAAATAAATGTTCTTTGATACTATGCCTGATAGTGTTTTCAGTTAGGATGATGAACTAACTATTTTCATAATATTTTAATAGCGTAAAATGAAAAAAGATGAAAATAGTGATTCTGAATCAAAATTGCCGATTAATACGTTGTAGAACTAAAATTTAAGCGATCGTTATTAGGTTCGTCGAAGGTTTGTTGCAAGCAAAACTCAATGGCAACAATTTATGCTTATTACTACCGACGCTACGGTTATTTTCTAAAGGCACATATTGTAAATTGAAATTTCCAAGTTTTATAACTTGGTGTATACCCTAAAATTTCAAATTTACAACACCGTCAATCATTGAACGAAAGCTTTTAGCTTATTTGCCAAGCATTCAAGCATTTAGGGCCGTTCCAAAGCCGACCTTCACGTACATACACATAGAAGCTTAAAGGTGTTATTCTCAACTCACAGTCTAATAATATTGTGTTTAAACTATTGCCATACACGTTATGCATTCAGTAGAGTCTAAAACCGAATCAAAATCTGGAATGCAGTAACACAAACGTTCGAAATTCGAATCAGTAAGAAAAGAAAAAGAAATGGATATACACAGCATGATTGTGATTATACAATTTTTCGGTTTTATCTTATGTGATTTGTTACCGAAAGTCAAAGGAACTTCAATTATAGTCTTTTGATATGAATAAGAGGACTGTGATTCAGGAAGAACGACTATTTCTTTACTTAGACTATGTAACCGTGCTGTCTTAACACAGGAATTCAATTCTCGGTCAAGCCGGTTCTGTTGCAGCCTTAATAGCGCGAAAGCATGGGTTAGGCGGTCGGCAGATACCCCGCAACGACGGCAAAATAGCGTCTCCTAAGCGAAGGTCAATTGATTTTACATTTATTCACTCTTCACGGGGCTCCATGTGAGGTAATCCGGTCTTGTAGCAGCTTGGTACTCCTTCACAAGGTCTTCCACTACTTGTCGCGAATGATCAAGCTCGTCGAGATTATCCTCGAACATTTTCTCCTTCCTAAACTGTTCCAAAAATGCTTCTCGTTTACGGAGTTTATCGTATTGTTGGAGGGCGCGATCGAACAGCTTTGAAATAACAAAATAAACCGTCATTATTAAATACATACAAAGTACTTGCGGATATATTTACATATTGTTGAAAATGTTTCAAATGAAAAGCCGATTGGAAATTAAAAAAACTTTGTGCAGGGCTAAAATCGAAAATAAAAACAAAGAAAAGCAGATTTACCGATGATATGTTAGTATGATTCGCTAGCATAAGTCCAGAGACTCTGTGGGTGCTTTGAATGTACGGCGACTTCCTTGAGAGGGCAACCTGAATACTAGCTGGCCCCCAGGGTATAAATTGGGCGAGTTTTCTTTCCCTGATTCGTTGGAGAGATTTGTGAACCTGCGTCGGGTCTACTTCTCCCTACAAAAGCGAATTGCTGATTGAATTATTGAATTAGGAAAGCTATAAGAAGTAAAATCGACAAAACCTCCTGGTCATCTTCACCTGGATTATGTTTAATATGGATATGTAACAATGCGCAGCATTTCGATCCAAGGCAGTAGAAACCATCATGTTCTTCGGCTGCAATAATCGTCGCATGACATCTAGTACAGATGTTTTTCGTACAGAAGCTCCCTGTTTCAGAATGAAAAAAACGTTTAGCAGCGACATTTGTACCTCAAGTTCCAGATTTTTTATCAAATTTAATTGGAATTGGTTGAAATAATCTAAATATTCAAAAGATTTACTATTTTTATGAAATAAGTGTATAAGAATAAATGTGGATGAAATATAGAATTAAAACTGCACAAGTTTTAAAGCTCACTTCAAGAACATAAAACAGACCTCTTGATCAGTTGTGAGCGGAGTGTATCCCGTCATCAGAAAGTGTAGCCTTGGTGTTGGTATCAAAGGTGCGATTAAGCCCACCAAATCGTTGTTCATATATGATGGATACCTAAATGGTGATAGTTTTGAATTTAATGATAAGTAAAGATTGATTGAATGATGTTTTCAACTTGGAGGCGTGTTTAATTATACCGTGTGCTCCATTTTAATTTCCCCACGCCAATATCTCAAGAACTAAGCAAGATGGTGAAAAATATTTCAGATAACAGTTTCAAGGTTTTGATGGGGTAAATAATGGTAACCTTGACCTATGGTATAGCTACTCTGACTTTAAGAAAATTGTATTCATTCTACAGTTATAATTTATTGACGAGAACCCATCGCTCAGCTAGCAGCTGGTTCTAGCATTGCAAACTTACCTGAGGGTAGTTGTGCTGACAGACATGATAGTCGAAACGAGTTTATTGATTTGTGTGAAGCTTGGGTTCTGTATGTGGAGACGATCTGATGCGATTCTGTTCAATGCTGTGTTGTCCAATACAACAACGCAGTCTGCACATTGGGTCAACCTTTTTAATGTCAAGAGAGAGTTGTACGGTTGTACAACAACATCGCTGGGAAACAATTGAAGAAAAATATTTTTAAAAGTTTTAACGAAAGTAAATAAAACGAGACTATTTTCTATGTGATGCTCTTGATTTCATTCCTTGAAAATAGTCACCTTATTTCATCCTGGTTAGGAAATACGCTGTAGGTTTCTATCAATTTCTTTGGAAACCTGTCCGCCAAGCTTTCCAGCATGAAAGATCCCATGCCTGAACCTGTTCCACCAGCTATTGAGTGACACAGGACAAATCCCTGAAATAATCATACTTACTGAATGGAATGTTGTTTCAAAATTTTCTTCTGTACAAAGGCGGTTTAATGTGAGAAGTTTTTTTACCTCTAAACTGTCGCTGCCATCCGCTTCTCTGTCAAGAATGTCAAATATTTCTTCCTGCAGTTTTTCACCCTGGTGATAACCTGACGCCCAATTATTACCAGCTCCACCTCCGTGTTTTGATAGATAAATATTCTCTGGATTATACAGCTGTAAATGTTAATGGTAACAATAACAGCAATGACAATGTTCTTTTGGGGGAAAGAAAAATGATTTATAACAGAAAGAAAAAGGATATGATAGACACCTAGTTTCTTTTTGTATTATAATTCAGTATACCTGATCACAGTTCATTGAGTTAGTAATGATGTGTTGTTGAATGATCCTTTATTACCCACTGTTTACAAATCTATATCAATATAAATTTTAAAGAAAATGATGAAAACTTTTGGATTCTTTAACACAACTTTGTTAAAAAAACATTGAAACCCCGAAAATTCAGATACTAATTAACATTTAATGGTTTGCAAAGAAATTCGATACAACATCCTGAATAAAATCAGTTGCATATTCACGAAATATAAAATTACTGATTGGGAAAACGGAAAAAAACACTTTGCCATAACAGTTCAACCATTATTTCAACATTTTTTGCAATGCAGCATTTCATATCCCGTGTTTCTAATCAAATTTCTTGATATTTTTCTGACTTGTTCCGTTTTATGGGGAACAGTTCAGCAACAACCGAAAATATTCAAACAGGACTTCAAAACTGTGTTCGATTACCGAAAAATGATCATTTTTTAAAGTTATTGTTGACGTTTCTTTTTATTATATACTGCTCTAAAGTTAGATTTGTCCAAATCATTGAACAGTTTCATTTGTGCTTCATGACATGATGAGAATTACAGAAGAGGGTCTATTTCTGTTCTAGGATCCAGTTCTTCCTCCAAATACCATTAATAAATGAAAATAAAAAGTCATCTTCTACTTATACATGAAAAAATTCAAAATGAAAACAACTTGAAAATACAATAAGCTAAAATGAATTTGACCAACCTTTGAGTAAGGAGAGTTCATGATTGTGTGTATAACTCGAGGTTCTAGATCTAAGAGTACTGCGCGTGGTATGTAATGTTCATCATCAGACTGGTAGAAGAATACATCTTTTCTGTCTGTTCCCTCAGTCGCATAATCTTCAAGTATTCCTTCCGGATTTATTCCATGTTCAGCACACAGTCTTTTCCAGAACTCGAAACCGACTTAACAAACATGTTTGTTAATTCAATAATGAATAATAATTGTTGAGAATAATGGCAAGGGAAAGAGAGAATGATGGTAATTAAACAGGCTTGAAGAAACTAGAAGCATTTGAAACCAAATGGCCATAACAAACAGACACGTAAGAATTCTAGTAATTGAGGATTCAGGAAGGAATGTGGATCTTTGGGAAAAGTGAAACTTGTTTATTGTAGATATTTTGGAGATATTTATTAAATCGTATAGCGATGAAATGCGCATATTTTAGGTCGGTAAAAGACCTCTAAGTTCATATGAATCAGACATAACCTAAAATAGAATAAAAACAAAGGACGTTTATCGAGGATCCTGAGATTAGAGTATCACTCACTCTGGTTGCCGCACTGGCCTAGCTGTAGCGTGATCATTTCACACGGCATGTTGAAGCCTTATTTTAAAAAGCTATGTACTTGATCGAAGAAATTAAAGAAACTGTCAGCATTAGGTTTATCGCGTCCTGCGTTGACGCTGACCAGATTCAACTTTTGACAGTTGAATTCAATTTTATAGAGATTAAAACGCGCGCGATGATCGAAGCGCCACTCCGTAAGCGCTGGACACTTCCGGTTGGCTCCAAAAATTTCAATTGGTATGGACAAGGATTGTATATGTGAGCGACACCGAAATATGACAGACGACAGAACTCCATCATTGGCTGCAGGTAAACGCTCCCCGCATTATATTTATGATGTAGAGCCAATGACGAGGCTTGATTATGGTCGTCTGGCGACCATATCGCTTGTTACAATGGAAGTCGAATAAAGGAAAATGGCGGGAGATTGGAGAACTCATTAAATATGCCGGATTGTAAATAAATATTTGAATATCATGTTTTAATTCGAAATAATTTCACCAATCCTCTTTATTCCGTTACGTATACGAGATTGTAATTTGATAATACAATAAGAAAACTATTATCGGCACGCGTTAATCAGAGGTTGAGGTTATGTTAATCCCATATTTACCAATGTGTTGAAAAGTTGAGGTTATAATTAACCTCAAAAATAAACATATATCGTTGAATTTTGACTCTGAGAGAAAACATATTTGCCATTATGAGCATCTCACCAATGGGAAATCTGCCGTAAGTTATAATGACTCTAATTTCTTTCAATTTTACTTAATATTACGATGATCTATTATGATATACATCTCCATTTCTAGGTTAAAATTCCTTCTTCCTCTGACTCCTTTCAGCCGGATTAATGTTAATCGAAAACTGACAATCATACGTCGTTTGATCCAACAATTTAATTCATTCTCAATTACATCCTTCGAATAAATTTTAAATATCGACAAATTATCGAAAGTAACTTTAATTAACTTTCGAAACTGCGACAAAATTTGAAATAAATTAATTTTCTTTTATGTTTTGATATAAATTTTTTCCCGCTTTTTCGTTAAAATTTTTTTAGTCTAATTACGCTTGTTAAAAAAAATTATTCATCATTTTCCTTATTTTTATGTTTTTTTTTTCTCCTTACATAAAGATACTGCAAGGGGTTGTGGTCTGTGATATCAGGAACAACTTGCCGTTGCGACAAGGATCTGGTTAAAGATGAGATACAATGCGCAACCCCACTGCTAAGAGATGGTTTAGAATTTTTTAAACCATACTCAAAAGCTTCTTTGCAAAAACTTCATAGTACAAATCCACTGACTAAAATGTACGATGTTATTTGCAAACTATCGCCAATGTTGGTTAGTATATTATGTAGTACCAAGAAAGAATTAATTTGGAAATCAAATAAATCAAAGTATTCTGATATTTGAAGGAATGAATAAATAGTCGAATTGATTGCATTGCGAGCTTTGAAATTGAAATTAAACTGATTATACGTTTTAATCGAATATTTTGGCTATTTTATTTGCCTCAAGTTGAAGTTAAAGTCATATTCTCTGCTTAGCTCGATTTCATTATTTTTTGGGTCGATTAAACAGAAAATCAAAATTTCGGCCAAATTTATGTCAAATTGTCTTTTGATTTTGTTTCCAATTTATAAGTACCTATTTGAAAAAAAGTCCGTTTCCACATGTAGTTATGACCTCAACTTTCATAATCTTAATGAACTAATGCACAAACTATTTCAAATCAATTTTCAACAGAATTTGGATGCAACGATAGCATGGGATCTGGTATGCAATTTCATGTTATACGAGTATAGAAACTGCCCCGAAACGTTTGCTTCTCAGCTAACAGACGCTACCTCGACAAAAGCCTTGATTGAAGATATCTGGAATTTTTATTATTCAGAACGTGTGACATTGATCAAGTGTCTTAAGCTTATGGTCGAATACAGAGACAACAAGAGACACCCGCATAGAAAAGAGTTTACAGAATTCTTTGACCAAGTTTTACTAGGAAATTTATTAAAGTCTATTCAGAGGCAGATAGAAGCTCTTAAATTCATAAACGCACCTACAGGATCTCAACTTTTCACTGACGAACATCTTCACAAGCTCTACAACAATTGTTTGATAGAAATGCGCGAGTTACTTCACATTTTCACAATTATTTTACACGACGTTCATGTGGCAGACACAGAATTCAACAAAATCTATGGAAGCATCAGCGTAAGATCTATTTATCATTAAAACACTAACTCACAAAGCCATCTCTGAATCTAGAGGCTTATAACAATAACGATGTTTTACAGGGAGAACCAAGGCGATTAATCAGCTCTAAAAGTCACGAGGATAAAGCAGCGGTTTCCAAAAAACTGAGACAGATACAGTACAGTCAAACAGCGTTGCTTATTGTCGGATTAGATGTAATGAAACAGTAAGTGTTTTGCTTTGATCTTGTAAAGAAATTACGGATTTAATACCCAAACATGTCTTCTTAAAAATTATAGCAGTGGAATTGAGGAATGGATACGAGGAGTGCGAAGCAACATGCAAGATACTTTCGAGCATAAATGTTTACGTGACAGTACGCCGCAAGACGGTCCTTTGCTTTTGGCATGGATGCTAGCAAACTATGCAGTAGAATCTGACAATCCAGACACGTTGATCAATTTCCGTCCTTTCGGTATCAGGGCTATTCAGTTGAACGTGTTTTATTATCTCAAGGATTTACTAGATAGTGAAATGATCCAGGAAGACACTCAATACTCAGTCATAGTTAGAAGTAGCGTATACAATTTACTCACACTGCTTTGCTCCTTCATCGAAGAAGACAGAATCAGCCAACTACCAGGAGTCTTCAATGCAACGGCCTCCGTACTAAGATACCCAGAAACTGCGGCAAGGTTTTGGAACGAACGTGACGATGGTCTGTGGGTGTTCTACAAACTCGCCGTCGAGTCTTTTCCCTATAAATTTGAACCTCTCACAGCCATCGCGACCGGATTGGCAAAGGCGGGAACAAAAAGTGCAGAAAAGGTGAGTTTTCTGATTAAATAATCCCTCGGATGGATCAAAAAGAGTTTTTCTTTTACAGTTGATGTCCGAGCTGGATAATCTCGCCTCGCTAACGCTAGAGATACCTCGATTTCAAGATACAAATACTTCGTTTATTCCCTATGAACGAGAGTGCATAATACACCAAAACTCATTCCTTATTCCGGCTGAATCTAGGAACGAAACTATCGAAATAGGGAACGAAAAGAAGGTTGTTATTTGGCACACAAAGGCGAATTACTGGGATGCATTTCACCACAAAATAGAACAACTGTTCTCAGAAGCTGGGGGGGGAATAGTGAACATTAGCGACAAGACGACGATACTGCCTGATCAGGTTTTGCAGGGTTTTAAACTGCTCCAATCTCTGCTGACAGCGAACGTTGAGATTGTTCAAAGCATGGTAATACCAACGGAATTAAGCTTCGAGGTGATAAACAGATTCTCCTATGCTACTCTACCGATAAATATATACAAAATAGTTGCCGAATGCATCAACATATCTTCAAAACTTGTGCTCAAATATCCTGAAGACATTCTATCACGTATGAGCGCCGGCGTTTACCCAAAATTTAATAATTGGTATCAAAAAACTGCCGAATTTGCTCAGGCTATTTCATTTGACGGAGGATTAGTCGCCTCATGGTTATCAGGGACTGAAACCATTGAACATAGGTACCCGATTCTTGGAGCGTACCTTGATATCCTATCAAATTACCTCGTCATAAAGCACAACAAGGAAGCGATGTACGCGGTGGAAATTCCAGGAATGGTTTTCCTGCTCCAAGGTGTTTTGCCTAAACTAGATTCATGGTATTTCGCATTGGACTCCGAGCGGGTAGATCTTTGGTTAAAAAGCATGTTCTGCTTGCACCATGCTCTCGATTCAAATCTCCCAAAATCGGATATTAGAAACGAACTTCAGCTAGTCGTTGCCTACAGTTTATTATACCTCGAGCCTCGTCATGCTCTCCTAAAGTTGGTCAGAACCGGCGAACGGATTCTACAAAGTAGAATGGTGACTGAGACTGATTGGATCAGCGGTCGAGGATACAAGATAATAAAAAGCGTTCAGCTAGCTTTATCCGTTGTTAATCGACTTCTGATGTTCAGGAAAAGCCTTGGGTTGGGCCTGGAAGAGAGATCCCCTCTTGAAGTTGCTTTATATACATCTCCCTGCTTGCCTAACGGACTTTTAATAGTCCCAACGATTGTAAATTATCTTTATGTTTGGTTCAGTCCTTCCCTTCAAGCAATGGCTGTGAGATTGCTTAAAAAATTCGCAGAGGGTTTTTCCATGTCTTTATTAGTCTGCATGGGAATGGACGGGACAACAATTAGAGAGACGTTTGCCTCTAGGCTGATGTCACCGACTTGTGCGGCGGAGGTGAAAGTAGCGATTTTAGAACTGGTAGCTATTTGTTTGGAAAGACAACCTGGTTTGACCGAGGCACTCTTCAATATAATGCACCGCGCAGAAAGGAACAGAATATTTCCTCGACCAGCTGACGAATTTTTGACCCAAGGATGCAGCCAGTTTCTCGACTTGTATCTCAAGAGGATACACGAAGAGGAGGACATTATCTACGACAGATTATACTATAGCACAATGGTTCTACTCCATGCGATGTGGTATCATAGGAACGAGATTCTGGTCAACTATTTCCGTAAACGTTCTAACTTTTGGACGCATCTTTTTGCACCGTTATTTAGAGACTTGGTTCCCGGTACAAAAGGGTATTCTCAGTTGGTGGATATAGTGACTTTAGAATTGTTCAAGAGTCCTCTATTAGAAAATGACTTTTTGATAAATTTAAAGAAACTTCTTGACAAAAATCAGAAGTACTTGGAAAAAATTGCCGGTTATGTACTGAGCGGAATCCCTGACCATAATCCCAACGAACATCTGGACAATTCTCTGGATAAAATTAAAATAAAGCCTCCACTTTACCAGGCGAATTTAGAGTCGTGGTACCACTTTGTTGTCAGACTTACAGACGATAAAATCAGCAAAAATTATTCCATTACAACTTCTCAGGCTCAGATAATCACCAAACTTGCTCTTGATGGCCTCTCGGCTCACATAAAACAGCCTTACAGTTCAAAGCTTTTGATTCTACTAGCTTCTCTCTGTCTGAGGTGTGTTTCTGCTTGGAAACAGACCTGCGTTGGAGATTCTCAAGTATTTAAATTGAAATTGATTGAATTGATCCAAGACACTGTGCAGTCTTATCAAGCCTACAACAAGACATTGCGACACACTTTGCTCTCTTTAATGGTGGGCTGTATAAGAGTGATAAAAAGCACTTTGGCAAAGGATGCAGCAACTTTGGAATTTCTCTTATCAAATGCCAGCATTTTAGCGACCCTTGAGATCGAGGAGTTGGCAGAAGCTGCCAAAGATCAGTCCAGAGTTCGCGGTGAAATTGCTGAAAAGGAATTGGACAATGGTGCAGAGGCTTTAAAGGGTGTTAGAGAATGCATTCCGGCAACATTGACTGTCTGCATGGTGACTCAGCTGCTGCAATTGTACATTGAGCATGTAAAAAATCAACGCTCCACTTGCACTCAGTTACAGAGAATGATTCAGGAGCTGACTGCTTGCGTTGGTATCACTCTGCATAGACGACCGTATTTCAGATTTGGTAGAGCCGCCCTTGCAGCTCTTGGGGTCGTCGCTAGATCCTTGTATAGTACTCAACTTATAGATGAAAGCCTCATCGCTCAATTATGGCTCAGTTTACTGCCGCCTAATGATCTTAGGAACAGTATTTTGGACTGCTTGTACGAAGTGAGTTAACAAAAGCAAAACAAAAACATTTTGATGTTCTGTGACTATTCCTTTGAATATTGATCGTTAGGGGGGTACATATACCTTGAAAAGTTTTTATTCCAGAAGTTCGCTTATCTTTTGAAGCATAATAAAATAAAAGTTATGAGTTGTAGGTCATTGAAACTCAAAGTTAGTACTTTTACTCGATTATATTTCAAAAGATTAGTGAACCAAAGACACATGTCAGTCCTTCAGAAATACCGCTATTCATGGTGTATTTACCACCTTAAGACCAAATTTTCCTTCAATTCTTGATCTCTTGTTGTTATTTTATAGGATTTTACAGGAAGTCATTGGCGCTGCCAGGACTGGTGGCCATTATACACTCTTGGTTTAGAGTTATTGACGGGTCTTGTTACTCGTGAGAATAGCATGATCTATACTTCAATGATCGTTATGTTTCTGGGATCGCATGAACACCAGCTAGTCGAAGTTTCTATGCTGCTAAGGCACACTGCGGATCCCCTGGCTGCCGATGTTGTTCAGTCTCTAGTTGCCTTGACTTCCAGCATGGCCGTACGCCCAATTATCTGGAACGCCGTACAACAGAGTATCAGAGAATCCTTGTTTGTAAGTATTCTTAAATTTATCTTCAAGCGAACACTGAAATTACGTTCTTGATCGAGTTTGCTAGGCGCCAAAAATCATACGCAAAATTTTTCGCCAAATTATTATAATTCCTTTATAAATTTACTTTCAGAAATGCATGTACCTGGCTTACGACAGCACTGTAAACCTGCTGCTACGTCCTCGTATATTAAAATTCATCATAGATGGTATAAGCGTCGAAAGTGCAGAAGAGCTACAATCATGTGACGAGAAGTTGCCCAGTGGTGAACTGACGTTGTTGGTGAACAAGTTGATAATAATAAACGCTACCTGTGCTCAAAGCTTCATTCGTTTATCCCCAAAGATCAATACCCTTATAGACACGGTTTATTTGCAAGATTTTTGGTATACGCCAATGGCAGAGACAAACTTTGGACCGCCTCAAATGAGCATGAGCTCAGGACCGCAACTTACTTATGGAACAATAATAAGCTCGACACAATTATTCACTCAGGCTTTACACTCCCGATTGCCTGTTACTTCACCACGCAAGTCTCTGAGTCGAGAGGACAGCGTAGACTCTGCAAAACGTGAATGGGAACGTGCGACACCTGAGAATCTACGCCGAATTCAAATGCGGGATTTAAAGAAAATCCTGAACCCCAATATGACATCGAGTAACTCAGAGTTCACCAGCTATATATCTGGTCTAGACGTTACAGTGCCTCTTCTAAGCAGTCCAAGACTAATACGAAGGCCTTATGATCCCCTGATTTGTGAGAATACAATTTTGTCAAGAGCTACAGCACTCGTGCCTGGAAAACATATACCTAGAGGTGGAAGTCCAGTTAATTCTCAGAATACTCGCTCCACAAATCCGTGGTATGCTTGTATGGAGATAAACAACACAAGGCTTGCTTTAGAAGTTAATTTAACATTGCTATTGTGTCAAGCTTTGGAAGGCATCAAAAGTCCTCGATTAATTCCAAGGGACCAGCAGCTCATAGCCAGAGAAACAACGACTGAAATGGGAGTATTTTTCGACTTTATTAGACACAGAGGAACCTCAGACAGTTGGCAAGTTGAAGCATCTTTAGTGGATGCTGAAAGAACCATTCCTATATCGAGTCCTGAGGAAGATTTACCTTTGCCAGCGAGATTGATAGATCAAAGTACTGTATGTAAAATACCACAAAGAGTTTCTTCTTTTAACGATGAAAGTGAGAATGATGAGGAGGAAGACGAGCTTGAGGAAGAAGAAGAACGGTCGGCTGATGACGTGGTAACAACAGGGAGTTTTCAAGGCAGCACAAATACTTCACAATTTTTACCATTGCTTGGTAAACTATTGAAGTCTGTTGTTGAGTCACAGGACTCTGCGCAGTATGGATAGCATAATCAGCCTTATTACATCTCGGAATAATCAATTCGTTTTTTTTTTGTATTGTTTTTCTTAGAGAAATTGATTGCTGCAACCTGTTTTGTAATTATTTTTGATCAAGTAGGCAAGTACGAAATGAGCAACCAATGTTTACCTTTAATTTTAAATAAACATCTTTTACGCCATATATAATTTCTTTCACTTTCACTTTTGGTTCTTGTATGTTAAGGGTATCCGAGGGATTAGAAAATAAGTGCAATTTATTTTAGTGCTTTTACGTCTATCTCGGTAATGGTGAACTTTATCGGGATTAGGGTGGTAAGATAAATGAATGATAACAAAATTGTGCACAAAAAAAGCAATAATACTCCAATCCCAATAAAGTTGACCATTACTGAGATGTACATGAAAAACTGAAAAATTGCATGTATTTTCCAAGATGACGGCGCTAGATGTACGAGTTCAATGGCGGGTTTTTTTTAGTTGAATATAAGCCAAATGGAAAATGTACACCAATTTTTCAAACTTTAGGTCTGATGTCTGCTATTCGTCAAATTTGGTGCTAAGGTGACTGGGCTATTAAGGTAATGCGATACTCCTCCTTGATCAACCAAGTTAGCAACGTTATAGTATTTCTTGTGTTCGTAAAACGTAATGACGGAATGAATCGTGATCACACAATGTGTTCTGCACTGCGCATTCAATGTTCCAATATTCTCGCCTTGTTAGGATCATGTTAAATAATAGGAACTCTGTCGTTGATATTCTATTAATGTATTTACATCTGTAAGTACACTTTTAAAGATCATATACTTGTAGTAATATTCACAATTTAATTCAAATAGGTCATTGTCTACGTATTTTTTCTATTTGTTTTTTTTTTTTTTTTTTTTTTTTTGTGTCCTGTTTTTCGTAAACATACCTATAGCACAGACGCGGCTAGAATTATACACTTAAACCTGCGATACTTGATAATGATTTTACAATACAGTACATATAATATGTATAAATAATAGTCGGCGATATTAAAAAATAAAAAATAGATAGTTAATTATCATAAAAGAGCACCAGAAATTCTTAAGGTACCGCAGAACTGAACTGGGGTTTTCTATATACATATATTACTCTATGAGGTCAAAAATGATTAAATATCGACAAAAGTTTGAACCCAAATGAGGGCACGAATTTCACTGGAATTATTTCACTTTTTTTTTATCGATGTATTTATCAAAGTTTAAATAAAACCATTAGGAGCATGCTATGTCAGTTTCTTCCTAAATAAATCATAATTACTGTCTTCAGGAATCGTGAAAAATGCTGTCTTCTGTATATTCTCAAATTTTCACAGATATTTGAAACTCAAATTTTTTTACTCACATTAGGGAGCACGCGCCCTTTGCAAACAGGCATGCGTTTTGAGAAAACTTATTCCCAGATTAAATTCTACCTACTTGACGACATGGTGTAACATATATCTATCGAAAACTTATAAACCATCGTCAGTTCGGCAACACCTTTTTAAATACTCCGTTAAACTCTTACAAAGATGTGTCAATGTATGTACAAAATTTATCAAACTCAGATTACAACTGTTCTCGCTTTCTAATTATGATAACATCAAACAGAAATTTATATCAAACATCTTGTATACTATATAACAATTATAGGAACGTGTAAATATCTTCCTAAAAAAAACAAAAGAAAAAAAAAACAATAAAGTACAAATTCAATATAGCAAATTCTTTCAGCGTCTGACCTATAGATTATATCTTCTAATAAGTCAGTGAGATATATGCTCTTCTTGTTTAGTCGAAACGTATTCTTTACATATACATATAATATGTATACTGTGTATATTAGGGTGGACCAAATGAACCAGAAAAGCCTCTCAAAAACTTGTTCTCTATGATCAAATAACGAGCCTTGAAAAAAACTGAGATCTTAATATTAATATTTAGACGTCACTCATCGCGATTTTCTATTTCCCATTTAAATAACACGGGAAATATTCTTGTGGCACTTTCGGATTTTTTATATCTCAAGAACTAATCGACTGAGAAAGATTTTGCATCGCTACTTTTATTGAAAATTAAACGCTCTACAAACAAGGTTTGTTGTTCTTCTTCGCTAAATCTAACTGTTTCCAAGTTATTATGTCTTATTATATGGTTATTAACCATGAATAATTTAGAAGCCGTTAGATTAATCGAAAAAACCTAGCGAACTTTTTTGTACAGCATTAAATTTTGATCAAAAGTAACTATGCAGTATCTTTCTAAGTAGATCAGTTCTTGAGATATAAAAAATCGACAAGTATCACAAGACGAATTTCTATGTTATTTAAATGGGAAATAGAAAATAGCGATAAGTGACCCATAAATATTGATACTAAGAGCTCAGTTTTTTTTTGAGATTCGTTGATTGATCATAAAGAACAAGTTTTCCCGAAAGCTTTTGAAAAAAAAAAGAATAAAAAATCATCGGTTTTTTTTGCCCACCCTAGTGTATATATACATATACAACCCTAAGAATATTTGAAAGTTGTTGATTTTTTTTTTTTTCTTTTTTTTTATAATTAATAATTATTATGCGGTAGAAAAATATAATAATATTATTCGCATTCAGTTATTTAACGAATATTATGCGTTTACGACAATATTATTGGTAATGTTATTATTAATATTTGACTGAGAAGTATCTCATTATTCTCTTTGTTTAATAATTTGAAATAAACCCCATAGATCGGCATACGCTAAGGCGGCAGATGGGGTAAAATATTTTCTGGCGAAGACGGCTCGTTACTTTCCATCGTAGTACCTTCCTGATTTCTCACTTCGTGATTATTTGAATGTTGACGAGATGCCCACAACGAAGTACCACCCTCCGCTGCTCCGTCGTGAATAACATGACTGTTATACTCGATGTGACGAGGGGCTCCTGAACTAGTAGTCAATGAATTAACGGCCCCAGGTTGCGACGAGGGATTGTTAAGATCTGCCAGCGGATCAACAGCTCCGACGTTTGACCAGGAATCTATTTGCTTCGTATCAGTTTCATTTATTGCTGTGCTAAGACTCGATCTTTGACGTTTACTATCCATGTTATGCAAACAATGATTGTTTGGGGAACTGCTACGGTCTCGAACACCCTCTTGCTCCTCCAGAAAACGGTCCATATAGTCCCTGCTTACATTACATATTACGTCACTCTACAAGTTTTGATATTCGATAAAATTTATCGCTAATTATCTCAAAGGGAGTCTGTACAGAGTTTGAAAAGAAAAATCCGTATTTGAGTATCGGTATCTCAATAAAATTAATAACAAGTATTACATGAAGGAATAAAACAGAAAAATACATCAATCAAACTGCATGTCTGTAGTCTTAAAACGATGTTATGAGATTAAAGATTTTCTATAAGATTTTACAAAGTTTTTGGAATGTTTTCCAGTAATGTACGCCAGGCTTTTACCTAATCATGTGATAATTCGTTTGTTTCAAAAGATTAGATGATAAAATTTTAAGTAATATATAGATTAGGAAATAAACGAACGAATTGAGGATAATGTTGCTAAAGATACAACTGAAGTGAAATATCGAACATAATATCCCTTTGTTTTTTTTTTTAAGAAATAAAAATACAGTGGTTTATTAATAACGAAAGAAGGAGAATTGACGTTGATGTTGAGAGATCTGAAGATGTTGATACTGTTGAATTTGATATAGTTACGGTTCGTGTTTTGCTCATTTTTGTTTTATAACATTCTATACAAAATTATGGCATGAGGAAAGTTTTTTTTTTTTTTAACGGGAGTAAAAACTCACGTGATGCCAGGATGGAGAGAATATTTCTTCTTATCGATGCGTGCCTTGTAAGTGAAAATGTCATGCCTTTCTGTCTTTTTCCATAGATAATAAAATTGCACCAGTTCTCCCACGGATCTCGTTCTCACCTGAAGCCAACACCTGTTCGTTATCTTCCTCGCTCTCTCTGGCAACCTGCATATAAGCACGGAAGATTCTACAGGACTAGAAACTGGGGGAAAACTCAAAGAACCGCTAGCAAAAAAAAAAAAAAAAAAAAATAACAAAAGAAACAAAATCAAGAAAAAAAATGGAAAATGAAAAGAATGAAAACAGAGGAAGCCCTATCCCTGTAAAAGCTGTTTCAAATACAGAAAATAAAACCTGATCAAATTTTCTATTTCTCAACTAAAAACTCGGGTAACTTTTCTTATTTTTTTCTGTTTTTTCCTTTTTTAAACTCAACGAAAAAATATACATTCAGTCCTGTAAAATCCATCAAAACGTCCGTCGACGCGTACCTTGTACTTTTGTATGCGGTGAAAGTCTTTTCCATGTGTACGAAGTCCGGTTTCAAAATTATGGCATTCTTCTTCTGACCAAAGGCTTACCGCGTCGGTAGAAGGTACAACGTTCATTCTACGCCTGCGCAGAGCCTCTTCTAAGTTGTATCCGCACTGCAGTAATAAATACAAGGCTTGTTCGTCGTCCCTAACATGAGATCCGGCCGGTATAGAACTTCCCTTGACCGCTGATAGTTGAGCTCGTTCTAAAAACTCCTCAGTTTCTTCCTCAGGTATGTGGCTAGGATCCCACAACATTTTATCCTCATTTTCGTACGGCAAAGCATCGTCGTAGCGGCATAATCCCTCAGGAATTGCAGCCTGGTAGTCACTGCCTACCATTATTGTCTTTTTCCATTCATCTTCGTCGGGGCTGTAGTCACAATCGTCTTCTTCTTCTTCACTCTGGGGACGAGATACGCTGCGCAAAAGTCTAGACGAACCTCCGCTGCCACTGCCGCCTATACCTTCTCTGTCCATATTACCAGCCTCTTCTGCTTTAACCATTTCTGTGTAAAACTGTTTGAGATCTGGCTCGTTGCTCGTCGGATCAGCATCCTCCTCGTCGTCGTCTGCATCACCATCACCGTCACCGTCACCGTCTCCATCACCGTCTGCATCTCCTTTGTCTGATGATTGGGCATCTATATCATCGTCGCAACCAGCATTGGTCATTATCATGCGATCTGAACTGTTTGAATTCTCTGTAGAAGGATCCCCGTAGCCGTACATTGCAAGTAAATCTTTCAACGGCATATCTCCTTCCTGAAATCAATTTTATTTTAATTTAGAGCCGAGTAAGATGTAAAGCAAATTTTAATAGAGTAGAAAGTACATTACAAGCGATATTTATCTAGTGTGCGACACAGGAAGATGAGGAATTTAACCTGAGAAAAGTGAAAATTGTCTTTAAATAATGATATTCTGTATTTAATGGAAAAAGTAGATCGTTACCAGGTATTTTTTATCTTTACGGTAGATGGATTTTGTTAAATGGTGAAGAAAAATGTGATTAAAAGTTTTGTGAAAACTTGTACAAACTCTTGTATATTAGTACAGCAAAGTGGTTAGTGTCTCCTTCTTGAAAAATAAAATTTGTTTTGTATGAAATATTTCGATTTAATCCGAGAATTAAAAAGTACAATTTTCAAATATTTATATTACTTAATTTACGCTAGAATTTTTGTGCAGTGTGTCAAACCCCAAGTGCACTCTAAGGGTCAAACCACAAGATATCACTCAGCAAATCGATCCGAATCAATTGAAATTATTTATGCATTAATATAGTGCGAGTGAATAGTCTTTCTTAGTTACACCCGCATGAACTTGTCGCGTGCCAGATATTAAAATTCTTTATATCGATGCAGTATAACTGGAAAAAACCGTAATGCGGCCCGATTCTGCTATGCAGACAGATTAAGTTTGTCTAAATAATTAGGTAAAAGTTTTTTTAAGTTTTTTTTCTCTTTTCTTGTTCTATATCAGGAGTAATAGGACGAGCAGCATTTGTTTATAGAATACTCCACCTTTTGTAAATTTGATAATTCATTATGAGAGTCTTCGCTCCCTTCTAATGCCTCTTCTTCGTCTAGTGTTCTTTCGTCGTCAAAATCATTTACCATCATCTCCGTGGCAGGGCCCATGTCGTAGTCTTGGTCGGCCCTGAAGCGTTTAGATATAATAAAGCAATATAATATAGTCAGAAGTTATTCACGATAAGAAATATGCAGACAACAAAGTTCGTAAACATATATTTTCTCTATTACTTACATAACAATTAGCTTCCCTTTATAATAAATGAACGGAGAACCATACCACGAAGATGTCGTTTACCTCCTCCAAAAAATCGTGGCTTGCATTGGAGGATATGCTTGTTGTTGCAGGAGGAGGTTTAAGTGTTTCTTTGGATTATCACATAACAAGTTTTTTCGTGTTCAAATTTTATGATCAGTGATATCAGCGGAGATTCTTTGATGCCGTGAGCGAGACGAGTCGTTTTTGTTTTATCTGAGGCTCTTTTTATACGATAGAAATATGAGTAAATGATAAAGACGCGGTTGACGGATCTAACCTAAAAAAAATGACAAGGGAATAGTTTTCACTGTTTGTTTAGATGTTGTTTTATTTTTGAATCAGATTAGGGGGCTCGGTGGATAAGGAGGACACGATTATACTCGGGGGGCTTGTGGAGAATGAAATTTTTGTCAACAATTATTTGTTTTTCTTTAGTTTTCTAGACAATAACGAAACAATCTTTTGATTGTCTGTCGCACTTAAATCCCACTCGTCGTAATTTATTAAACCCGATTGCAGCGCCGTGAGTCATGGATGTTGTCGGAGATAGACGAACTACTCGAACCTACGTCTGTAGCAAGCTGTATGACGTCGTGTCAAGAAATTGTAAACGACTGTCAATGGAGACCCGAATTTAAACGGGATAATTTTTTATCTCAAAGTTTGCATGAAACTGTATCGTGATTGTTTAGTCATCATCAATGAAGATCTGTGTTGTTCATTATCAAAAAATATCGATGACATTCCTACTTGTATTCGCTATACTTCCTGACCTGCCGGACTTAGTAATTCGCTACGGACCATGAACCTACGGACAGTATGCAACATGGCGGCGTTAAATTTCCTACATTATCGGCTTCTTATATTTTTATGTCAATGACAATTTTAACGGTTGGTAAAAAAGCTTGACATACTTTGTCGTTAATGACTCACATAGATACAACGCATATTTAATGGTGGCTTATCTGTTACGTCAATTTCTCGGCACAGATCAATACAAAGCTGTGTTATTGGTCAATTCTGTTGATATCAACTCAAAACTTCTGAATTCCGAGGATTGCGTTCAACCATACTTTATTCGAGTTAATATAAAATAACAATAGTACTCCTATATTGCTAATCCTTATAAATGGCGAGGTCAGGAACTAAGAGAAACATAATATACCTCTTAAAGTTGAGTTGACATGTTCTGCGCAGCTATGATAGTAATGGCGGATTGGCGGGTTTTAAAAGTATCTAACCTTAAAATTGAAATATTGTTATGGATACTATTATAGGTGTGAGGCCATGTTCCTGTTTTTACTGCCAGTACTGCAAGCTTGTGTCAGAAAGAGATAGCTGTATTCACGAACTCAGGTGCGAGAAAGAAGCAAGGAAAACTCGCAGTACTGCCAGTAGTAATATCGTTGAGTGTAGAAGGCTTCCACACTCAACGGTAATATTACATGGTCAGCCAAGGCCCCCATCGGCCGCGGCAATCAGCCTACAGCCAATCATCAACCTTCAAATTCTACAATAGTTAGCTCGAGCAGGGTATGGTTGAATGTAATCCCTAGAATTGAGAAGTTTTGAATTGGTATCCCTAGCGTTTACCATCCTGGAAAAGTTAAGTTGACACAGATAGACACTGACGGATACAACTGGTCACTTCCGTTGGAACCGGCCAATGCCATTGTTTTGTGTCTATCTGTGCCTCTTGTTGGAAAGCACCCGGTATGTGTCACATAAAAGGAAACCGACCAAAATGTTGTGTGTTGTGTCTTGCCCCGTCTATACGCTGTTGTTCAAGTGGGTTTACAGAAGATATAGGTATATGTAATACTCATATATTGCCAGTCCCCGTAAGTGGAAACTTCACGATAAAGGCGAGACAGACAATGGGAGCTTTCCAACTAGCGCACAGATAGGCACACTGCGATACTGTGCCGGGTAGCAAGTGTTTCAACACTACTTTGTGCCGCACTATTCAGCACAGAAAAAAGCTATGCTCGAGCCTGATGAGCGCGGCAGTGCTGCCAACTATTTTGTTCTAACAGCGGTAGGCATGTACTGTTTTCGCTCGTTGATTTCTTTATTTCAAACACCGCGCAAGTAATAAATGATTTGAAGAAGGTGGAATACGATATGTAACAGTTACTAGACTCACAATAAACGTTCATTAAATAATAAAACAAATATTTAATAACCATAATCAATCATTTCGTTCTTAGATATCTATTTCTGCAAGCATTGTGATGATGCTATTAATCCATTCGATTTAAGCTCTATGAACATCCTTTTAATTTCAATACTTTTGTGAAACGCCTCATGTCGCACAAATATCGAACAGTATTTTTTATAACAAATGCATGAAAAAGTCGCTTGCTGTAGCTCTGGGGTGGGCGGATTTTGGTATTTCAAGTTTGACAACAAAATCAGCCGACTCACGTGCACTGCGAAGAGTGAAGCGTGCGACTCGTACTAAAAATATCGCGTCAACACAGGCGATACTGAAATGTGCACGACAATAGGTATAAGTGGGTATAATCGTGGTATAGCATGGACTTTATTGCACGTCGTGCGTAACAAGAACCAGTATTGCACGCTAAATGTGCGCAGAACGTTGTGCGCAACTATGTTGACAAGTAACTATAAGAACGGCGGAAAAATGTCAAAATACGCCGCCTCTAGAGCTACAAAGCCGTACAAACTAGCAGCTATTTCATGCATGCATTATAAAAAGGCCTTACCTTGACTACACATATATAACTAGTCAGAAGCCTTAGATAATATACATAAAGTTGAGTTGTTCTGAAAATGTGCCTTGTGTGTTATTATCGTCTTCCGACGACTAATTGCATCGGGATTTATTTCATTCGAATTAAACGTACATTTGAAGATTTAAATCACACGGCATAAATCATTGTTTCTTTGAATTGATAAAAAGTCCGCGGAACAACCATTCGATATCTTTCTCGTTAATTTGAGTTGTGTTAAATCAACAATCCATTTGAGTTCTGTTGAATGAGAAGTTTATTGAAAAATGAATTAATAATTAGACCAACAAGAAGAATCGGTGTTCGATCTCATCAACCGCCTGGACCTCCGTCTTATATTTCATGATCCAATAAAGAAAATCTGGTGTATGAGATATTACATACGTGTGAGATAATTTTGAGTGGCTTTAGAATGAAGGGCAATATAAAAATTTACGAAAAATACGTACAGTCAGGGAAATGGTATCTGTCGCCTGCGCCGCCTAACTAGATGCAACTGAACATACGAGTGGTTTTAAATTCCTTAAAGTTGGCATGAAACAAAAGCATCCTTTGCTCCTCTGTTCAATCAGTGTGCTGTTTTTTATTTCGCGACAACTTGAAGGAAATTAAAACCACTCGCATGTTCAGTTGCATCAAGTTAGGCGGCGACAGATACCATTTCCCCATACATGAACTATAAGTGTATGATCAGTAATGATGTTGCAATTAATACAGTAGTTAGATAAAACATGTAATTACGTGATCAACGACTGAACTATAGGTATTCTTTGATTATGTATTCACCATTAAACAATGTTCCAAATGTACCTACTCGAAAGTTAAAGCAGAAAAGGGATGCTGGTGGATATCAAACATTCATACCGTAGGTATAAATAAAAATTTTATGTTACATATTCAATTGTGTTGTATGTATGTACAACACACCCATACAATAGTTGATTCTGCGGCACCCGAAATAGGCAACCGAGGGTACATCTTGTTTACATTATGTATATAATATTAGTGTCCAGGAAATTTTCCCAAATATTTTCTCCGATAAGTTATCAAGTGTATAGAATCAAGTGTCGTTTGCCGTGCTAGCGGATCGCATGAACTGGATTATAATAACAAGGTAGGTTACAGTAGCTCCAAAAATCTGTAACATAATAATCGATAATTAAAAAAAAAGCTTTATTTTGTAATATCTTCAAGCACGGACACGGACCATGAACGTTAAAAATTGTATCGTTGTAAACAATTGAGAGGATAGGTGGACACTTATGTAATGTATCAAGCTAGTTCCGAGGCTAGGCGGCGCGCGCACCCAGCTAGAGAGGTAGGGAGGGCAACGCGTAACGTCATTTGAGATATAAATTCGACGACACGGCGCTGCTCAGCAGCATTTTTTACCTGTCGGAGAAATGACTCACTAATCTCATAAAAATTTACCAATTCCGCATGTCGGGGAATTAGTAACTGCCAAACGTGGCGAAACAAACATTAAGTATTGCCTATCGGGATTCAAAAACATAGAACAGAAAAAATGCGAGAGTTCTAAAAAACACAGCAAACCGTTAATTTAATTGAATTAAAAATGTTTAAATAAAAGATTATTTGTATCAGTTTATTTTTCACTAAAGAATTTTTGGGTGTTCGGAAAACCCATCAAACTAGTTTCTTAGAGTTTTATCTGACAACTTGATCTATCAATTCACTTCCTTTAAAGTCAAGGAAAAACCAGACAAGTTTGCACTTCAACACTGACTGTTCGCGGTCCGTGTCTGCAGTTGTAAGAACGTCTCAAGTTTAGAAGACAGGCTTGATTCTAGGAATCCAGCTTTGTTAATCGCAGGAGATCGGCTTGGTTCGCAAGAATCCGGCTCTATAAAAAAATTAGGGAAGTAGACTTGATTTAGAAAGATTTAACTCTACTACTTAGGGTGTAAGCTTGATTATTTATTATTTCAGCTCTGTAAAACAGCTCTGATTTACCAAAATCCGAGTCTACAGTTACGTTTACCCAGTCAGGACCTTTTAGACTTAAACGAAGCCTGAACAAATTTTAATGCAACAACTACGACCTGAACTTAATTTTCAAATAATTTATAATTAATTAAAAAACCCACAAAATTGCAATACCTATAAAATTTGGCTGCATCTATAGAACATCTAATAGAAAAATCTATTTGACATGGATCTTTCAATAAAAGCACCTCACAGAGATTTTCACCAGAAGAATACAGTCCTATTTTTATTGAATCGTTGAAATTTAAGATACTATTGCAAAGGCATAAAGATTAAAAGAATGTAGGAACAAGCATCAGAATGCTTATTTGTACAGCTAGGAAGTTCCCACGTTTTAACATGTTCACAAAAAATCACAAAAAATTGACTTTACTTTACACTTAATGTGATGTGCACTGAATTGGGTGACATTTTTGCAAAAGATTTCTTCGATATCAATTCACAGCCCACAGCATTCTAGTACTTGTACTAATTCTAGCCTTGAACTTGCAGCATTCTAGTACTTCTGGCGTGATGGATTTCGTTACATGATGGGCATGATTCAAAATATCACTGTTAATGTTATATTTACCGATTGTATAAGCGTAAAGTCTAATGAAAAAAATCCGTATGCCGTAAAGGTGACATTTTCATGTAGCAGCTCATAGGAAAACTGTTCAAGCTGTAAGAACAATGAAGTCCACTGTAGTCAAAATTTCTAAAAAATAAATTAGGTTCCACATTTTGGATAGAGCAGCTCAGCTCAGCTCACCTCTATTTCTATTTCTGTTTTTTTCGTTCCAGCAAATAATTTGTGAACTATTAGCCCAGTTAGTTCAGCCTGCAATGAATATTGATAACTGTTTATTAAAAAAGTTAATTAATCGTCGTATACGGAATACAGAAAATAGTAATAGTATGAAATTTTACGATACCTCTTTTGAAATTTCTGCAACATTGGCAGCAAGTAAGATGAGTGGAAAAATACTGATGCCAATCCACACTATAGTGTTCACATTATCGGTTATCGTGAGAGCAAGCACACCAATTGGTATAACGATGGGAGTAATAAGATAATAAATGTTATAAATGAGTGTGAGAAAGAAACAGGCAATACAGGGTAGTATCGGAAATGAAAAGAATTCTGCTATGTCTAAAGACACTTCGTAAAGCGAGGTTCGAATATTGTGGAGTACTTGTAAAGCGGATAGATGATTCTGAGTTGGTAAACTCTGCAAGATGGCTAAATAGTCGTTCAGTAATGGTGTGGGAAACGGAGAGTTGCGAAACTCCTTTAAGTTGAATAAATTTTTGTTTAAACTTTCAAGATTTCTGGCCACGACTCCGAGAAGAATAGAATACTCTACAACATACCAGTTGATTACAAATAACGGTACATTGGCAACAAACCAATCGGGAAATGAGTCGAACGAAGCTTCGTAAGTTGCCCAAAAAGTGATCCATAAAATAGCGTTGAAAATAACGTAGATTAAAAAAAATATTAACGATGTACTTCTGCTGGATGGACGTTTTTTCATACCGGAAAGTAGACAATTAATATCCAGAAGTCTGTTCATGACAGAGGCACCAATTTCTTGCCTCAGAGCCCAAGAAATAATGACAACGCAGCTTGTCGAAGTCCGGAGAATACCGTGCATCACATCGATGGTCTGGGTGATGAACGATTTGTTTGGATACCGCATTAAAACCAACTGTGGAATTGCAAGTACACCCATGATCAGAACGATGATTAAAAGCAAGATGTTATAGACCAGTCCAATTTTTGAGAACAGAAAAGTATCGACGCAACGAGTCTTGCGGAGATTTCTAACCGGTGCATCAGTTCGCTGAAAAGAAAAAGGAGCTAGTCCAATGATCTTGAATCCAAAAACGGCGATTTCAGTAATCCGAGAGAGTTTTTCGTCGGATGAAATTGGAAGGACTTTCATGACTGCTGCGATGATTCCAGAAGCAAATCATTGATTATTACTGTTATCGACTTGCGATATTTACGGTTATCAATAGTCACATCATTCTGTAAACCGCGTTACTCACGTACGAGAGGTTTTGTTGGACTGAACTGATTTATTGCACACAGCTGGTACTCGATGCATGAATATTCATAGTAACTAGTCGATGTAATCGATTTACAGAGTGAAACCTTTCACATAGGGTGAAAATTATACCGCTCTACAATTTAGCTTGATGGAAAAATATATTTATATATATATAGCTAACGACAATTGTCATCGATTGTACTCGAGGACGTCGACAATTTCTTTTGATTTCTTTCTACTTTTTACAATTTATTACTCGCTGTTCGCTCCTGGATTAGAAAATGTAGGGTGTTTCACTTCAAAGCTACATCTGCCTGTGGCGATTGGTCCCACCGTCGTATATTTTTTATACTGAACTTTCAAAGTTGAAAAAGATGCAGATTTTAAAAGTTTTTCATTAAATCTGCACTAAGAAGATTCGAATTTGAACTTATGCAATTTTCGAGGTAGGAGAAGGTGGGGCAAAACCGGCCTGTGGGACAAGACCGGCCACCCAAAAATAAATGAGAAAATAATATTTTCGTGCCGATGCTGGTCACACAAGAGGATATGCAAAGTGATGCTGCTGAAAACGATGAAAATTTGGGAGAGTGGGGCAAAACCGGCCACTGAAAAAAAATTGCTAAATCATGTTTTTGCGTCGAGGCTAGTAAGAAAAAATTGTTTTTAACGTACCTCTGCTACAGTTGATACAAATGCTACAAATAATACAAATTTTAATTCGTATAATTCTCTTGTTTATGGCCGGTTTTGCCCCATCGTCCTGGTATTTTATCATTTTTGGCAAAGATACGTTAGGTGCAGTTTCTTCTTACTCGCCTCAACGGGAAAATACGATTTGGCCATTTTTTTTTTAGGTGGCCGGTTTTGCCACATCCTCCAAAACTTTTATCGTTTTCACCGGAATCACTTTGCATACCGTCTTGTGCTACCAGCATCGACACAAGAATGCTATTTTCTCATTTTTTGTTTTTTTGTGTGGTCGGTTTTGCCCCACAGGCTGGCTTTGCCCCACCTTCCTCTATATGTCAGATTCCGTCGATATCATCACTTTCCTACAATTATACTAGAAATAACGAGCATAAGTTACACCCGTATGTAATAAAAAATTAAAGATTATGTTTGCTGAACAGTTGCAACTGTTGAATATCTCTAGAAAACCTATTTATTAATATTACTCTTCATTCTCGAAGTAAACATATATCTGTAAATGGATCTACAGACTTTTTTCGTTTGACATGCAATGGCCGATGTGCTCAGACCATTACTTATAGTTTTTTCCTTAAGCGTTGGTAATGAAATATTATGCGATCAATATATTCTTCTAGCATCAGCCGTTCCTCGGATAAAAAAGACTTAAGGTACGAAGAGCTAGACCTTAGTAAATATGCTATATCGACATATAATGATGGGATCTACTTAGGCTAGACTGGGATAATACACCCTACATTAAAAGAAAAGAAAAAAAAAAAAAAAACTACTTAAACTAATCGAAAGTCACGAAGATTTATTTTCACACATATCGTGGTATGAAATCAATGCATATCAGCATTTATTTACGTTCAATTCTGATGCTAGCACTCAGATGCCCCGTACAACGCCACTTCAGTAATGGCATTCGATAAAGTAGATTAATGATGGCACGGTGCTGAGACCGGAAAGCGAATGCAGGGTTGGTAGATTTACAGGGTGTCCCAGAACTAAATGCAAAAATCCAAAGGTGTAATGGAGGGGGTCGAGCTGAGTAAATTGTCTTGTGGAATATGTGGTCTCCAAAACAGCATTTGCGAGATACGTCCGGTTAAAAAATCGTGCTAGGCTCCAGCATGTAGGCAACCGACTACACGGCAGGCATCAATCATTTACGGTAATCAGACTGCTGACCGATGCCTGTTTTGTAGTCGGTTGCTTACATGCCGGAGCCTGTCATGACTTTGTAACCGGTCGTATCTCGCGAACGCTGCGTCAGAGACCACATATTCCACAAGTCAATTTACTCAGCTCGACCCTCTCTATTACTCCTTAGATTTTTGCATTTAATTCTGGGACACCCTGTAGAATATCGACCGATTGACTATCACGATAATTGGTAGCTGGCATTAATTATTAATAGAACAATAAATATTATTGTCTGAGAGTGATAATTTTACCGCAGCTCATTTGCATTAGCTGTTTAATTATTTGACTGTGAGGAGTTTAGCACGGCATAATTAGTGTATTATGTCTTGTAGATGTATTACAATCGGCAGCTTGTCTATTCAGTTTAGTCACTCGGCAAAAGTTGGAACTATCTTAAATTTACGGTTTCAAATCCTGTTCAAAAAACATTATGCTGATCAATCGGGTTCAATTGTTTGTTGGCTACTGTTTCGTTGGGCATAAACACACAAATGGACGCATGAATGCGGGTTAAGAATTTATTTTGCAATTTATACATTATTTACGATTAGCTGATGTGTATCGAAATTACATTATCGTTACATTAGTACAATGCAATTTTCTTGAATAGGTATTTATTCTTACATTGGTATCATGTATTCATTGGAGTGTAGGCTGTAGACTGCATGAATTGAACTATAATCACAAGATAGGTCGCCGTAAATGCGAAGATCTGTAACAAAGTTATGATACTATTGATGAACCAAAATGTTATTTTCTTTCAATGTAATCGTGAGAATAGGAAATTCTGTGTGCGTTCAGAATATGAAATGTCGAGATTTACCGAATATTTGTATAGTAGTTTATTTCTATTGTAAATATATTCTAACTATAATTTAGAGGTTTCAATCAGAATTGAAATTTATAAATTGAAGCTGGTCAAATTATGTGAAATGCTTCTGCGTCAAACTTAAAAATACGAAATTCCATTAACGCAATTTTTTTGTACTCTGCATGGGACATCTCACGAAAAGATTCAGTTGGGGAAACCTGTATATTTTATTATGTAATTTTGTTCTACCTGAAAAATCGACCGACTTCGTATTTTTTGTGAGACACCAATTTTTTATGATATTCAGTTGAACATCTAAAGATTTTTAAACTTTTCAGAATTCATTTCGCTTCTGAACTATTAAGTTTGGAGAAAAATTGCAAACTACAAAAAGTGCGTAATTTTATGCAAAGAATCTTGACGACTCACAAAAAAATGTTTCATGCGAAAGTCGTCTGATTTTTTAGGCAGAACAAAATTACATAATAAAAAATATAGATTTCAATTTAAAAAAAAATCAAAGCTGATCTTCCCCCGGCCTTGACGTCTCCACCTACTGAAAATGATGCTGCATGTTCTTTGCTCTTCAATACCTTTCAATCTCCCGCAAGCCAAATTCGAAAATTTTTTCTGGTTCTCGAGATATTACTGCAATTGTTTTATTAAAATTTCATCATCATTAGGAGGTAATCAAGTATCTCATCGATTCATCGACCAAATCTGTATTCAACAACCATTTTGTAACAAGAAAATATACTAAAAATGCTGATGAAATTACATCTTTCATGCAAGCCCGTCAAGGGGGGGGGAAGCAGAAGACGATTTTCACCGACATAAACTTCGAGTTCTGCCCCCCACCCCATAAAATCGTTTAGAATTATCAATTTATCTTTTATTTTTCGACTGTTGTTAACTCTTGAATGATATACTTACGGATTGTATCAGCGTGAAGTCTAAAGCAAAAAATCCGAAAGCCGTAAAGCTGAATTTTTCATGCATCAGCTGAAGGGAGAACTGTTCCAGCTGAAAATCAATCACAAAGTGAAAGTTTTGCATCTCAGATTCAACATTAGTGGATAGAAACGAACAACTCACTTCTGTTTGAATTTCTTGTCTCTTTATTTTCATAGCCAGTAATTTGTGAATTACTAGTCCAGTAAGCTGAGCCTGCATCAGAATCATCCATTACAGCAGTACATAAAAAAAACTAATCAATGATTCACAGTTGAATCTCGTTGAAATCATAAACAATTACGCTTGTATAAAATAGTATATTACGCACCTAGGGAGGGAAAGTAGGTTATTCCAAACTGCGTGTGAGATTGACGCCCGAGCCGAAGGCGAGAGTGGCAAAAACGCAGTTTGGGATGGCCTTTTTCCCTCCCGTGTGGCGTATACTATTTTTCACCGACCCCTGCATCGGAAAGTACGACTTCCCGTTCACGCGAGGGGACGAAAGTTTGTACTTTCCATGCAGGTGTGGTGAAAAAGTTTATTTTCACACAAGTGAGTGTCGTGATAATTAGTCATTATTCAGTTACAATAAATGACAAGAATTAAAACGGTTAATTATTTGTAAATTAAATTTTTTTTCAACAACGTATCAATCTTTTTCTGTTTAGGATTTTAGCGATGATTTATTAATAAGCAAAAAAAAAAATTGGTAGGAGAAAATGTTTCATACCTCTTTTAAAGTTTCTACAACGTTTAATGATAATAAGATCAATGGATACATGGATACCAATATCCACGTTGCGGAATTAATGTGAGTAGATATTGAAAGGTCACTTTTTGGGATAATGATAGGAATAATGAGATACCACAAGTTTGAAACCAAAGTAAGTGAGAAACAAGCCACCGCTGGTAATGTCGAGAACGAATAGAAGTTCGCTATGTCTTGAGATAATTCCGAAAGTGTGGTACGAATGTTGTGAAATAATTCCAAGGTAACTAACTGACTGCAGTACGTTGTTGAACTCAAGATTGGTAGAGTATAGCTGGTCAATACTGGAGCGCGAAATAAATTGTTCGGAAATTCTTGGAAGCTCAATAAATTGTTATTCAAACTTTCAAATTCCATGGCTACAATTCCGAGCATAATCGCATATCCAATAACATACCAGTGGATTATAAAAATGGGTACATTAAAAATGAACCAATGCAGAAAACAGTGAACAAATACACCTTCTGTGACCCAGAAGATAACCCATATAATAGCGTTCACAATCATTTGTACCGTGACCAATATGAGCAATGTCTTCTTACGAGGCGGATAATTTTTCATACTAGAAAGTAGAATATCTACTTTCAAAAGTCTAGTCATGATTGAGATGGTCTTTTTCTGCTTGAAAGCCCCGAACACGATGATAATACAAACTGTCGAAGTGCGGATAATGGCTTGTGTTACATCCACGGCTTGGTTTATAAGAGATTTGTTCGGATAATTCATAGTGGACAATTCTGGAAGTGAAAATGCACCTACGATTGCAACCAGAAGTGAAAGCATGATATTGTAAGTCAATCCTATTTTCGAGAGTAGAAAAACACTTGTGCAGCGACTGTTCCAAGAGTTTCTCGTCGAATTATTTATGTGATGAAGAGAAAATGGAGCTAGTCCAATAATCTTTAGAAACCAAACGATAATTCTGAGGATCAGTGAAAGTTGTCCACCAGAATGGGTTGGAAGGACTTTCATAATTGTTGTGACGATTGGTAAATTGATTAAATATAATAAATTAATTGAATTAAAATGACTAATTGTTGTTATAGTTTTATTTCAATGATTAAAGCAATCAACTATCACAAAATTTGTAAAGAGCTTTAATGACGTGCGAGAACTTCCGTTGAACTGAACTATGAAGGTTCGCTTTACAGACTACTTGCAGAGCCAGACACTTTACCCCGTTGAATATCTAGTTCACACAATTGATCCATTAAGTTAAGTAATTACAATAACTGTATAATTATGATAAATTGATGGTCGACTATATCTTCGAGGATCACAAATTCATCAGTAAATATAAATATTCCGCGAAAGCTTATCAAACTTTCTTCGTTCCATTAAAATAATTGAATTCCTGATGAAAAGAACTATTAAATATATTAGAATCAATTATTTGTAAAACTTTTGCGAGGCTTCCCCGTTCTTTATGCAAAATTTAACTTCTGATCTCGAAGATAATATCCAACAAAAACAAAAATAAAAAGTTTTATTCATCATAATAATCTTCCATAAATCTACCTTGTTTTCTTCGCAGCCGCACTGCTGCTCACTTTCTGGTTTCGTATGCTGCTTTTTCATATCAGAAAGCGAACGATCGACTTCGAAAAGTCTATTCATGATGGAGATGGCCTTTTTTTGCTTAAGAGTACCGACAACAATGATAACACAACTTTTCAAAGTGCGGATTAATACCCTACGTTACATCGATAACTTCGGTTATGGGAGATTTGTTCGGATAATTCATGGAGGACAGCTCTGGAAGTTCAAGTGTGCCTACGATTGCAATCAGAAGTGAAATCGGAATATTGTAAACCAATCCCATTCCCGAGAATAAAAAGACACTGGTGCAGCAACTGCCCCGAGAGTTTTGTGCCGAATTATTTTTGTGCTGAACAGTAAATGGAGCTTTCAGAGCTTTCGTTGAACTAAACTGAAAACGCTTGCTTCGCAGACCACTTGTGGAGCTCGACACTTTAATAACTTACCCCGTTGCATATCTATAGTTGAAGCTTTTATGTAAGCAGGACTGTGAATATAACTTTAATTTACCAATTCTGAGGACAGTAAAAATGTTGAAAACTGTAGGCCACCTTCATCATCAAAACGCAATACCCAAGTTAATCGAGAACATTATCATTGAAAAGGTGGTAGCTGTTACCACGTTGTTATTTCACAGCGAGACAGTTTTTGCAGTAATAGATCGGCGGATGATGATAGTCTTTGCGTGGCTTGTTTCTGCTGTCGATTTATAAAATAGTTAATGTTAGTATTAACAGTTAATGAAGTATATTTCAATCGATACATCCACCTATAATGCCATCGATACTCAGTTAAAAAAGAATTTGCATTGAGAGTTGAAAATTTGTGGTAAGTATGAAGCTTCGACACAAAAGCGGAACCCACTTAGGGTAAAACACTTTAATATGCCCTATGTTAAAAATAAGCCACTTTCACTAATCAAAAGCTTGGAATATCTATTTTCATTTTTCACACACATCGTAGCGCGAAATCAATATGGGCCGGTCGGGTAGGCCGTCCGGTCGACGGGCAGAGTATAACGAAGCCTCGTTGAATTCTAGGATCTGGAGGTCTAAACTAGGATTTCTGGAGTCTAGTTTGCACCTAAACTTGCTCAAAACGGTCATGACTTACACTTTTAGGTACAAATCAGAATTTTATTACAAGCACGTCCTATCCTCAAATTCCATTTTGCATTTTCAAGTCTCCGGTGAGAACTTTTAAAGTAGAATTAGGATTCATATTCCGACTGGTGATCAAACGAGTTACGACGAAAGGTTAAAAAAAAAATGTCAAAGTGACCAAGAACATTCGAAAATGTTACGGTTATCGGTTGATAACTTCGCCACTTTCGGTTGACTGTACCAGTTACCGGGATGACCACTTTGCCAATTATTATAATTTTCTTAACTTTGACCTTGAATATTTTTTACGCCGGTGCGACCTCGCTCCCGATTTTTAATATGTTATTCAAAACGTCAAAGCGAAGCGAAAGAAACAAAAAACTTATCTTCTTTTTTCTTTGAACAGAAAATCTGATCTTACCGGACTAATAATCTAATATGTTTTACTCACCGAGAGTAGAAATGGTGAGTCCAATGAAAAAAATCCATAGGCCTTGAAGTTGATATTTTCGTGAAGCAGCTGCTGGGAGAACGTATTGAACTACAAGATCAAAGGAGTTACACTCAATCAATCGGTAATGACTAAAGCAGCACATTTACCTTTCCTTTTACGTCTTCTCTTATCGCCACAGTCAATAATTTATGAACGATCTGTCCGGTTATTGTGGATTGATTTGGGTTGAAATTTTTTTTGGAATCCAGAACGGAGCAAGCGATTGCTGATAAACGATACGGTTTACGGTTAATTTCATTAACTATCATCGATCGAAGCTTGTGGGAAGAGACTGGTCGACTGACTATGACACTCGATAAATATAATACGATGAGAGCTTCCATTGATTTGAAAAACTAAAAAAATTTGAAATAACTAGGTGGAATAACTACCTAAAGTGACCGTTTTCAGACCAGTGGGCAAAAAAATAATTAAAAACGCCCGCTACGGCGAGCAGCGGGCATTTTTTAATTTTTTTTTGCCCGCTACTCGAGTAGCGGGCGTTTTCAAGTTTTTTGTTTTGCCCGCTTATACTCGAGCAGCGGGCGTTTTTCAATTTTTTTTTGAACGCTAAAATATTTTTCAATATTTTCAAGAAAATTATCAATAATTGAGATAAAATTTAATAAGTACGTAGTGGCCGTTTTAGAAAACGGTCATATCAGTTCCGCTTAATATCAAGAAATTGCAAAAATCCATACATGCGTTACAAAAAATATGGTGTGCACCGAGGGCTAAGCGGGCTTTTTAACCTCGTGTGGTTGCAGTACTCGTCTTCGGCTCGTGCTAGCTCGCCTCCGACTCGTGTTGCAAACTCCCACTCGGTCTAAAAAAAAGCCCACTTTACGCCCTTGGTACACAATATACTATAGACTACATTCTTGGTATCCGGAACTATTGATGGTTAACCTTTACTTGACACGTTTCTGCGGAGTGACGTACTTGACACACTGAGGTGCTTTGTACCCCTAGCGACAAAAATTGTTATAACAAACAAACAATTCAATATTTTAACTTATCAATTTTTTTTAGAACTTCTTAAGAGCCTACTTTTTGAAGTTACGTAGGTCATATAGCCAAAAATTAAAATTAAGTATGATAAATAAAATTAATATATTCAACAAAATTGAAAAAATAACAACTTTTACGAAAAGCCTGGGGCGGTTTGCACTCCAGTATATCGAATAAGGGGTATTCAGAAAATTACTCAGTCTTCGGCCTGAAATCAGTTGATAAAGCATATATTTTGAGTATTTATTTTGCAATTACTACATTAATCGCGATTAGTTGATTTGTAATAATATTAATTTAATGCAATTTTCCTGAATAATAATTCTGGAATTAGGATTGAGTCTTCTTTGAAGTGTGAAGCGTAGATTGCATAAACTGAATTACAATAACCAGGTAGGTTGCTGTAGTGCCAAAGATCTGTAACACAATAATCGGTAATCAAAAATCCTTTTTCTCAATATCATCAGGATGGTACATCTGCACTTGAGATGCTGAACATTTCAGTTCTTATATAGAAAATCTGATGTATGGACTCGATCTTATATACAAAAAAAAAAAATACTGTTCAATAATTCTATCGTTTTTATAATTTTATTTGAATCGATTTGACTAAGATTTCAGCGTCCTTGAAATTTGTTGATGATTTTCATAAATTAATTTCATTTTTATTGTCGATGTGTTTCCCGAATTTGTTTCCCCTTGAACGTGCTTCAAAATATTTTAAGTTACCGATTTACCGATTGTATCAGCGTGAAGTCCAAAGAAAAAAATCCGCAAGCTGTAAAGCTCAGGTCTTCATGCATAAGCTGAAGAGAGAACCGTTCGATCTGAAAGCAAATCCAAGAGTTAAAATTCTTCGACATTTTGATGAAAACTAAAAAAATCTTCAATCCAACGTATAGAAAAGAAATGGCGTATATAGTTTACCTCTTTTTGAATATCTGATTTCGTCATTCTAGAAAATACTTTGTGAAGTATGACTCCAGTTAGTTTAGCCTGAATCGAGAACATCGGTATTTACAATTTACAAAAAATCTTTCGACAATTATCATCAAAAACTCTAAAAATCTTTTGTTACCTTTTTCAAAGTCTCTGTAACGTTAAAAGTCAGCAAGATGAGTGGATAAGTGGATACCAAAATCCACGTTATAGCGTTGATGTAAGTGGACAAATTAAAATCGTTAGCTGATATGACGATAGGAATAACGAGATAATAAATGTTATAAATAAGCGCGACTGAGAAACAAGCGACGCTGAGTAAAGTCTGTAATGAAAATAGGTCCGCTATGTCTTCACACACTTCAAAAATCATTATACAAATATAGTGAAGTAATTCTAGGACAGCTAGCTGATTGGAGTGAGTTGGTAAACTCATTGGTGGATGATAGTCGTTCAATAGCGGAGTGCGAAGTAAACGTTTCGGATACTCTTCAAAGTTGGATAAAGTCTTGTTCAAGCTGTTGAGTTCCCTGATTATGAACGCGAGTACAATCGAATATTCCACAACAAACCAGTGTATTACGAATATCGGTACATTCACAATGAACCCATGCAGAAACGACTTGATGTACGACTCTTGCGTTGCCCAAAAAGTGCCCCATAAAAGAGCGCTGAATATCATCTGCACAGTGATAAGTATCATCAATATTTTTTGGCTACGTGGATGTTCTTTCATTCCAGAAAGGAGGCCATCGATTTTCACGAGTCTGTTCATGATTGAGATTGATTTTTCTTGCCTCAGACCCAAGGAGGCAATGATAACGCAGCTTGTCGATGTGCGGAGAATTCCTTGCGTTACATCGATCGCTTGGGTTATGGGAGACTTATTTGTATAAATCATAGAGGATAATTGTGGAATTGCAAATCCACCTATGACTAGAACTAGGATTAATAGTACGATATTATAAGCTAGTCCCATTTTTGAGAACACAAACTCATTGGTGTATAAACTGTCGTGAGAATTTCTTGTCGAACATCTAGTTCGTTGGATAGAAAATGGAGCTAATCCAATAATCTTGAACCCACAAACGAAAATTTTGACAATCCGAGGAAACTGTTCGTCACATTTGGTCGGAAGAACTTTCATGATCGGTATGACGATTAATGTATTGATCGAATACACAATTAATTAAAATTAGGTTCCTAATTGCGATTTTGTAGTTTCACTTTGGATAATTGAAACAGGTATTCAACTTTCACACGATACGTAAAGAGTGTTGATCACGGTTGAGAGCCTGTGTGAAACTGAACTTGGCAATTTGTTTTTCCTTACACTGTTTTGTGGAGTCGGACATTTTACCGAGTTGAATATCTAGTCGATACAATTGATCGTTATCGTTATATCATCATAAAAGTATGCATGTATACATATAGGTATGCATAGGTATGTACCTAGACCATAACTTTAAAAAACTCATTAGTAGATGTGAATCGTTTTTTCTTTTGCACTTTGTCAAACAATTTTTTCCACCTAAATCCGATAAATAAATAACCGAGTATGAAAAACTTGGTACCTAAATGATGGATTACAAGATCTACTGGATCTCTTAGTCAATTGAACAAAATTTAAGCCAAAATGAATTTGGAAATTGAATTTAATTAATTAATGAATGGGAAAAGATTAAAATGTATTATCTGATCCTTCATCCAAAGAACGGACTGAATCTTTACCCAGAATCTGTTGACACACTGAAACACCTTCCGTCATTATTGAGTCTTATTTATCATCAATAATGTTGTTACGGAATTAGGTCTAAAGGATTCTGTAGAAATTAAGTGGGTTTCTTAGTTTAATTAAGTGAATCAAGTGACACTTGAAAGAATCCGCGTGTGTTGAAATGGCCCACACCCACAAAGTAATTATACAGCTATTCCAATATTCATACTTAACTTCATAGATCAGTTCACAAATTTGTGAGCAAAATAGGTGCATTCATTTTTGTTCTACGTTCAAACAGCCGTTAAAGGTATCGGTGGAGATATTTGTAAAAAAAGTACTTCCGTAATTATGTTTTTCATTTTATTATTGTCAAACAGTCAGTGAGGACGTAGATAAAAAGAAATTTTTACATATCTGAATGGGGACTTTGTGACAGTGGACATTATTCACAGATTATATATAAACACAAGATTTTTTCCTTCATTAAATATCTCATAGTTGTTCAACAGGCACAAATTCACAGTAAAATTATTTAGTGTTTAAATATTCATGTCAAAATTAAGATTAAATATTGTTCGGATTGTCAGCAGCAGATTGTATGAACTGAATTATGATAACTAGATATGTGACTGTAGTTCCTAAGATCTGTAACATAATAATTGAAAATAAGAGGTAATTAGTTTATATATTATTAAGGAGACATCCGGAATGTACTTCAGTACTTCTAGAAAAGGTCATGCATGGACCCAATTATCCTACATCTACCGAATTTCATTAATTCGAATCAGCAATCGTGCTTCATCGAACCATATGTGATCAAAAATTCGATGTAAAATAATCGAGAACAATTATTCATTATTTAATAACATTTATTACTCACAAGGGTGAGCAGGATGTGAAATATTGACACTTATCAAAGCATTGGACGATATATCCTTCAGTCTATTGCGAATATCATGTCTCAGATTTATAAGTATGGGTATTGTGATTACCGAATGTATTAACGTGAAGTCCAATGAAAAAAATCCGTAGGCCGTGAAACTGAGGTTTTCATGCGTCAACTGAAGAGAGAATCGTTCAAGCTGAAAACCAATCCTGGAGTTAAAATTATCCATGTCTTTATGAAAATGGAAAATAATTGCAATTCAATTTATAGAATAGAAAGTCGTGACTTACTTCTTTTTCAATTTCTGGACTTGTCGTTTTAGCCAATGCTTTGTGGATTATCGGTCCAGTTAGTTTAGCCTATATCGCAATCATCAATAATTGAAGTTTATCAAAACATCTAAATAAATGTATGAAAGGATTCTGATACAACAGGATTTTTCCTCACCTCTTTTAAAGTTTTTGTAACGTTGAAAGATAGTAAGATGAGTGGATAAAGGCAAAGGATAATCCACGCCACAGTGTTAATATCAGCAGATACATCAGAATCAGTAGATGAACAAACGATGGGAATAACGAGGTAGTAAATACTAAGAATAAGCGCTAACGAGAGAAAGGCAACGCTGGGCAATGTCGGGATTGAAAAGAAATCCCCTACATCTTCAGATACCTCCGACAGCGTGATACGAATATTGCGGAGTACTTTTAGAATAGCCAACTGACTGCTATGAGTTGATGAGCTCAAGATTGATAAAACACAGTTGTGCCGTACGGGAGGGCGTAATAAATAGTTTGAAAACTCTTCAAAGTTCAATAAATTCTTGTTCAAACTTTCAAGTTCGCTGGTTAACAATGCGAGTACTATCGAGTATTGCATAAAAAAATTGAAAATTACTAATAACGGTACATTAATAATGATTATATTCAATAACGACTTGATGAACACTCTTTCCGAGATCCCAAAAGTAACCCCTAAGAGAGCGTTAAAAAGCATCTGTACTACGAGAAATATAAACGATTTTTTTCTGCTATGTGGGTGTTTAGTTGTATTAGAAAGCAAGCAATCAACTTCCAAAAGTCTATTCATGATGGAAATTGCCTTATTCTGCATGAAACTGGCGGAAACAATGATAAAGCAGCTTGCGAAAATACAGAAAATGTGCAACGTTATATGAATGGCCTGGGTTATAGGAGATTGCTTGGGATACTGCATAGAGAATATAAGTGGGATTGCAAATGCACCAATGACTAGAACTAGAATGAAAAGTGAGATATTATAAGCCAGCCCGATTTTTGAGAAGAGAAATTTACTGGGAAACCAACCACCACGAGAGTTTCTTGACGAACTTCTAGTTCGCTGGAAAGAAAATGGAGCTAGCCCAATAATCTTGAAACCATAAACGATAATTCTAACGATCCGAAGAAGCTGTTCGTTAGATTGGGTCGGAAGAACAATCATAATTGATGCATCAACTGATGGGTGTATTGATAGAATATACAATTATTTAAAAATAGTCTACTAATTGTGTTATAATTGTGGTTCAACATGTGGTTGGTAATCAACTTTCACCGGATTCGTATAGAGCGTTAATTACGTTCGAGAACTCTTGTTGAACTGAACTACGGAGTTTGTTCCGCACTACGCTTGTCGATGTGGAAGTTATTTTCTGTTGAATGTCTAATCGATACCAATGATCGTTATCATATCATTACATTAACGTGGTATTATTGTGCTACCACTCCAGGTTATTAGTAAAGTATTAACCATCATGGTCACAACCTCATTATAGTATATGACAAATATTTGAATAAAACTTCATCAAACGTTCTTTTCGCTCGTATAGAATAATTGATTAAGTGAAAATATATAAAGTAATGAATTCCTTTCGACCTCGTAGTAATACGAGGTGGAAATTCTTGGCGTATTTTATCGGTCATTAAGAAAAAGCATCGCATCATATGATTATGCTTTGACACGCCTCGGTTTTCAGTTTCAAATTGACGGCTTTACATGCAGATTTTAGACCTTTCAATAGGGTCAGCTTTCTCTCCCATCGTAGTTTATCTCACGTCGGAGTTGGTTGATTTAGTTTCAGAAATTTTTAACTTACGTTGACAGTTCACTGTAAAGTTACAGTCCTCGGATTTTTTAATCAGATTTCCAGACGTCAACCATATCAATGATCTTGATACATTGATCACTCATCAGTTTCAAAACTACTTCATCTCGCAGATTCGTTCATTACGAATTTCACGATACGCGATCCCACAAAGACTACAATCCTAAGCTTAGTTGACCCAGGGTTACTACTTTGTAGCTAAAAGTTCAACGAATTCATGTTTTGATAGAGAATGGTTATTCAATGTGCTTGATCCAGTCTACTGTCGACGAGACACTCCTTTGATTGAAATGTAAGACCGATCAACTGCGAGTTTTCGAAGCAGCTTCATAGAACCTTTCACAGTCTTATCTTTGCTTGTAAAAACAAAACGAACTATTCAAATTCTGATGCTAGCATTACATTGCCCTTGTAACGCCACTGCTATGATGACGTTCGATCCAGTGTATTCTTGATGTGTGCATAGAGATGTGGTAGCGGCTGCAGGGCTGCCAGATCTATAATTTATCCCTCAACGGATATTTGGTGATTGTGTTGCAAGTAGCTGGCATAAATGAATAGTAAAACAATGTCTGAATATTAATTTCAGAATTAGAATTCAGCATCCTTTGGAGTATCAGCAGCAGATTGCATGAACTGAATCATGATGACTAGATATGTGGCTGTAGTTCCTAAGATCTGTAACACAATAATTGACAATGTGAGATAATTTTTTATCAAAACTTTGAGACATAGGACTTTTTCTTGGATAACTTTGATGAAATATTAAAAGATGTGTTTTTCGAGTATGTATACCTCATACATTTCTATGGTGATTATAATACTTCAGAATATTAAACAGGTATATTGTAATTACCGATTGTATAAGCGTGAAGTCTAATGAAAAGAATCCGTGGGCGGTAAAGCTGAGATTTTCATCCGTCAGCTGAAGAGCGAATCGTTTAAGCTGGAAACAAATCATGGAGTAAAAATTGTTCATATTTTTATGGAATCAGAAAAAATAGGAAGACATGACTTACTTCTTTTTCAATATCCGGATATTTCGTTCTAGCTAATGCTTTGTGAATTATCGGTCTAGTTCGTTTAGCCTGTATTGTGAGCATCAATAGTTAAAGTTTATCAAAACATATAAAAAATTACTCAACATTAAATACACAAAAGTATTTTGGAAACATCAGCATTAATCGTTACCTCTTTTAAAGTTTGAGTAACGTTGAAAGACAGTAAGATGAGTGGATAAAAGCAGATCAAAATCCACATTACGGTGTTAATTATTTCAGAAAGCGAACTTGAATAACCATATGGGAAAATGCAATTTGTAATGAGGTAATAAGTGTTATAAACAAGCACGATCGAGACATGGCCAATGCTGAATAATATCGAGATTGAAAAGTAATCCGTAACGTCTTCAGACACCTCCGAAAGTGTAATACGAATGTTTCGAAGTACTTTGAGAGTAGCTAACTGACTTCTATGAGTTTGTAAACTCAAGTCTGACAGACCATTCAAGTCGTTCTGTATCGGAACGCGAAAAATATTGTTTGAGAACTCTTGAAAGTTTGCTAAATTTGTATTCAAGCTTTCGAACTCGCTAGTTAGCAATGCAAGTACTATAGAATATTCCACGAAAAAATAGAAAATTACAAATAACGGTGCATTATAAATAGAGCCAACCAGAAACACGATGGGAAACGTCTGTTCCGTGGCCCAAAAAGTAACCCATAGAAGAAGATTAAAAATTGTTTGTACAGTGAGAAATATCAACGATATCCTTTTGCTGCGTGGGTATTTTCTTATATCAGAAAGCAGACAATCAACTTCTAAAAGTCTGTTCATGATGGAGATTGCCTTTTTTTGTTTGAGACCAACGGAAACTATGATCACGCAGCTTACCGAAATGCCGAGAATGGCCTCCGACACATCGATCTCCTGTGTCATGGAAAATTTCTCGCCATAATTTATAGAGGATACATATGGAATTCCCAATGCGCTCATAACTATAAATAGAATTGCAAGTGAAACATTATAAGCCAGCCCTATTTTTGAGAAGATAAACACATTGCAGAACCAACTGTCGCGAGTGTTTCGGGACAAATTTTTAGTTTGCTGAATGGAAAATGGAGCTAGCCCAATAATCTTGAGCCCAAAAATGATAATTCTGACGATCTGAAGAAGTCGTTCGTCAGATTTGGTCGGAAGGACTATCATGATTGAGCGCCGACTGATATGTTAATAAAATCGATAATTTATTACAAGTAGATCACTTATTACACGACAATAGTGGTTTAACTTCGAAGAATCATAATAGGTCATCAACTATCACCAGATTCGTAAAGAGCGTTGATTACATTCGAGAACTTTCGTTGAACTGAACTACGGAATTTGTTCCACACCACGAGTCGGTGTCGGACGATATTTTTTGTTGGATGTCCAATCGATACCACTGATCGTTATCATATTTTTGTATTATCAAGAGACCCGGTAGAGTCTCGCGCCAAGTAAATTAAACAAAAAAATTAATCAATGAAAACAAAATATAATAAAATAATTATCATCATGACTCTGTCACTCTCTTTTACCGGAACGGGAATGGGAGCGCGGCGAGGGAGTGGGGGTAACCATATTATTTCATTACAGCGTACAAGCAATATCTCAGAGCTCGCCGATTTAATACAGGAATAAGATGCGAAAGAGCTTTCATTTGAGTCTAATATCAATGCAATCAGTACACGGATAGCTGAGATATGATTATTTCTAAAATCGGTAGGGTCAGTTTCATCTCAGTAATTTCAACGTCGTCATCTGACCAGATTTTCACTCTGCGCAAACAAACCATGCGGTTATAGACACATAGAGAGCACCCTGACGCGACGTAAGTTACAACTGATCTCCTATACCACGGTGGAAGAGAGACAAGTGGTCCAAATTCATCTCTGCTTCTGCTGCCTCTCGTGGACCATAGAGAGCGTTATTGCATGATGGACTGACGATCTTGTTCGGATTTTATGACTATCTATTAGTATAGAGATCAATGATAACTTTCGTCTCGTCGGAGTACTCTCTCTCTCTCTATGTGTTTATATCAGATAAAATTTACAAAAATCAAATCTTGTATGGATCACTGATGTTTTGATACAGAATGGTTATTCGATGTGCTTGATCCAGTCCGCTATCATAAGGAGAGACTCCTCAAATTATCATTTGAAGATCAATCCATTGGACCAATGTATTACATGTATGTATAGATACATGGGTAAATGCGATTCAAGTATTTATTTTGTAATTATTACATAGCTTGAGATTAGCTTATTTGTAACGCAATGTTATAATGATACAATTTTCCCAAATATTCGTACCGGATTTAGGAGTAAGTATCATCAGAAGTGTCAGCTACAGATCGCATGAACTGAATTATAATAACTAGATAGGTTGCCGCAGTTGCGAAGATCTGTAACATAATAATTGATAATCAAATAAAGTTTTCTTTTTTAATGTTATTGGGGGGGGGGGGGGGGGGGGGGGGGCTTGCACCACTTTGAATGTGTTAGAATCGGAATATTATATAAGTATTATACTCGCCGATTGTATTAGTGTGAAGTCCAATGAAAAAAATCCGTAGGCCGTAATGCTGAGGTTTTCAGCCATCAGCTGAAAAGAGAATCGTTCAAGCTGAAAACAAATCATGGTGTCAAAATTGTGCATGTCTTTATCGAAACATGAATGAAGTTCGGTTCAACTAATCGAATAGAAGAGCGTGACTCACTTCTTTTACAATTTCTGGTCTTGTCATTGTAGCCAATGCCTTGTGAATTATCGGTCCAGTTAGTTTAGCCTATATCGCAATTATCAGTAATTGAAGTTTATCAAAACATGTAAATAAATGTATGAAAGCATTCTGATACAACATGATTTTTCCTCACCTCTCTTAAAGTTTTTGTAACGTTGAAAGATAGTAATATAAGTGGATAAAAGCAGACCAAAATTCGCATTGCCGTGTTGATTTCAATATACAAATTATAAACACTAACTGGTGCAACGATAGGAATAACGAGATAATAAATTTCAGAAACAAACACAACTGCGAGATAGCCTATACCGGATAATATCGGGAGTGAAAAGAAATCCGCTACGTCTGCAGATACCTCCGAAAGTGTAATACGAATGTTGCGGAGTACCTTCAATGTAGCCAGCTGACTACTGTAAGTTGGTAAGCTCAAGACTGGTAGATTACTGTTATGCAGTACTGGAGTACGGAATAAATAGTTTGGAAACTCTTGAAAGTTCGATAAATTCTTGTTCAAGCTATCAAGTTCATTGGTTACCAATGCGAGTACTATCGAGTATTCCATAAAAAAAAAGTGAATTACAAATAACGGTGCATCGAAAACGAACTTATCCAGAATCGACTTAGCAGACGCCTCTTCTGTAACCCAAAAAGTAACCCATATAAGAACACTTAAAACGCTTTGCACGACGAGAAATACATACGATGTCTTTTCACTATGTCCAGGATGTTTGGTTATACCGGAAAGCAAACGATCAACTTCTAAAAGTCTATTCATGATGGAGATTGCCTTTTTTTGTCTAACAGCAACGGAGATAATGATAACGCAACTTGCTACATTGCCGAGAATAATCTCCGCTACATCGATGACCTGGGTTATAGGAGATTTATTCGGATAGCTCAGAGAGGACAGAAGAGGAATTGCTGATACACACATGACTAGGATTAGGATTGAAAGTAATATATTATAAGCCAGTCCCATTTTGGAAAAGAGAAACTCACTGGTGGACCAAGCCTCGCGACCGTTTCGGTTCGAATTTTTAATTCGTCGAAAAGAAAATGGAGCTAACCCACTAATCTTGAGCCAACAAACGATGATTCTGACGATCAGAGGAAGAGGTTCGTCAGATTGGGTCGGAAAAATTATCATAATTGATGCCCCGATTGATTTATTGATCGAATACACAATTTATTAGAAGTAAATGACTAACTGCGCTACAATAAGTTTTGCTTTGGATAATTGTATTAGGTGATCAACCACCACCGTTAGAAAACCCTCGTTAAACTGAACTACAGAATTTAATTCAGACCACAGCTGCAGAGTTAGACGTTAGTTTCTGTTAAATATACATATAATCGATACCATTGATTGTTATCACAATACACCTAATTTCATCATTACATTACTGCATAGTCATTACTATACATAATAGTATAAGACCATCGCTCATAGGATCGCGAATCCATTAGTAAATAACAATTATCAAACTTTTTCCCCCGACTTCAAAATAATTAATTGAATGAGCCTCATGTATCAGATTCTCTTCAAACTCGTATAGTCATGTGAAGTGTAAATTCTTGGGAAGTCAGTCAGTTAAAAAAAGAATCGCCTGATACGGCTTTGTGGCACAATTTTCAGTTTACTTTCAAATGTACGGTTTATATGAGCAGTTTATATCAACTGATATGTCAATCGAATATGCAATTGATTAGAAGTAGATTACTAATTGCGCTGTAACAGTGGTTTAGTTTTAAACAATTATAATAGATCATCAACTATCAATGAATTCGTACGGAAGGTTGACCACGTTTGAGAACTCTTATTGTACTCAACTGCGGACTTCGTTCCACACCATTCTTGTCGAGTCGGACGTTATTTTCCGCTGAATATCTAATTGATTTTATTGATCGTTATCATACAATTATATTATCATACTATTGTTGTACAGCGACCATCGGCCAACACTGTTAGGACCAAAAATTTATTAGCAAATAGTAAATATTTGAATAACTTTACCAAATTTCTTTCTACCCGTATAAAATAATTAAGTAGCTAAATGAAAATAAAGTGCTGGATTCTCTTCGACGTCGTGGTAATATAAAACGAAAATTCTTGACGAATTTATCAGTGAGTAAAAGAATCGCATTTTATGGTTCTTCACTGATGTCACAATAGGTATTCAGAATCAAAGGAACGGTTTATCGGCAGATCTTCAACCTGCCAATGAGATCACCTTCCTTTCCGATATATCAGCAGATCTAGTCATGACTGATTTGGAGTCACATTGCTTGAACGTCTCAAACTATTCATCAATAGTTTATATGAGATATGTAGACGATATTTTGTCCAATGGATGATCAGAATCAATTGAATTCATCTTAGAACTTTGCAAATCACATCAGGAACGTTGGGAATTATTAACAATGAAATTACAGTCTTCCGATTCTTATATTAACGTTATCAATGATCGTGGTTCATAAATCATTAATCGGTCTTGAAAGTCATACTTGATCACGCAGATCCATTCATTACACATATCACTACCCGAGATCCCAAATGATTGGTACAATTCTAAGCTCAGTTAACAGAGGCGTCTTACTTTCTAACGAAAATTCCTAAAACCCAAATCTTGAATTGATCAAGAGGCTATCCACTCCTATTGTTGATGGACGAATGATTTTAATTGGAATCCATATCTTAGAATTTGATGAATGATTTCGGAAGGATTTCAATGACTTCAATCATCGAATGATTTCATGTAATTTCAAATGATTGCATTGATTTCATTCATTATTTTATACAAAATGGCCAAATGATTTCCAGAGTGAATAGCTCCTTCGCTACCTTCCGACAGGAGTTAAGCCTTTGGATCAATAATAATAATAGTAAATAGCTCCTCGTCCGCAGGATCTAATGCTTCCACCAACTTAATCCCAATACCTCCAACCGAGCCTTCACTTTATCTTCGGATCGACACTATAATTATTGACCATTTCGTGAAGTTTCGAAGAAGCCATTAATTAGATGAAGGGAACTCAGCAGTCAAATCTCGAAGACGTTCGAAGACGTATTTGTCATTAGAACCACTTGGTGGGGGCTGGGGGTCATCCCATGTTATTTGTGGCGAATACAATGTCTTCGGACGTTTTCGGGATTTGACTGTTGAGTTCCCTGCATTCATTGACCTAAGAATAATACGGACGGAGCGTAAGCTAAGTATATGGTCGGCGGGGAGGAGGGTAGTGTATTCCGACATAAGGGGGATGCATGGGTATTCCGCCATTCGCAGGATCTCAAGCGCAGTGCTCTTAGGTAGTGCTACACTACGATTGAGATCCCCAACATGGCGCAACCAATCAGAACTATAGAGACTTAAAAGATAGACTGAGTGCTCTTATGGGCCGCTTGAAACCAACATTTAAAGGACAGAAATATGTCGGGGGTTCTCCGCTCTCTGTCTGACGATATTTGTTACTGTTTCAATCCGCCATTACTATCGCAGCTGCGCAGAACATGTTAACTGGACTTTCAAGAAGTGAGTTAGAGGCAGATTCTGTTTCTCTTAGTTCCTGACCCCACCACTTAAAGGGATTAGCAATATAGGAGTATTACATATATGGCTGTCACTCTCGAAAAAAGATACGATTGCATCAGCTTGTTAACCTGTCACGGCCGGCGGCGGGTTCGGGTAAGGGGTCGAGCGCGGAAGCATGCCAGCGCCGCGCAGTGCGAACTAAATACGGCGTTCATAACGAGACAGGTTCTCTATAGGAATTCATATGGAGTGCTAGGGGGCTGCCCACGAACCAAGAATATATTCCTACTTCGCGATACAGTCCGACCTCCAAATAAGAAACCGAAAGGCCCCAATGGGAAGAGTTTTTCCTAGAATTCGGATACCCCCACCAGGCGCGCGCGCTGCACGCCGCTACCTCCGTCTGTCTCTCTCACTCTCGAGCTTGGAGCTCGAGTCGTAGTGGGGGAAGTGCTTGAGCGAGAAACTGGAGGTTTCGTACTGAAGGGTTTCTTATTTGGAGGTCGGACTGTATTACCTAACGAGGCTACATGCGCGACCACGTATCGGTAACAGGTTTTGAAAGATCTTGAAATTCAAGAGGACTCTACATAAGCCACAATCGATATGAAAGACTGCATCGTATCTCACGATAATAAGCCAGAGAGCAAACCTACATGATCCAATTGGTTAACACGATCTCACCATTACTAAGTTAAATCATGATCATATACGCATCATATACCACATATGGGACATTCTCAAAAAATCTAGAATTCAAGGTCAAACCAAGGTCAACTTCAGATTTTTAAATGGCACCCTAAATTTTTTCTTGGAGATTCGTGTTCTTCGTAAAAAATAAGAAACTCTTGTTTGAAACATTATTTTTTTTAATATCAATTTTTTATCATACTTTTTTGTTTTAAAATTAAAATTAAAATTCAAAATTTAATTCAATTAATTTAATACTATTTTCACTATAAAAGTTCAAATATCTGTAGTTTAAATTCCATTTTATTCAACGTTGTGTCCCTAAAAGGGCGTATCTTGACGCAACAACATACCTAGAAGTAAAAAAATATGCATAGACGCGTCTCAAAGTAATAATATCCCGATCACATAAGTTAGCCAATGATTTTGCGGACGGTAGCGACACCTAGCGACAGTAAGATCATTCATTTTTTTTTTTATCCAACGAATATCACATATGCGTTATATTTGCTCGAAAGTTTGGAAGGCAAACTATGAAATTTATTAGTCGATCGATTGTCTAGAAAATATCGAGCTAATCATATCAAAGAATCCTATCTTTTCCTTTAAGCTTTTCGGCAAATAAAACGTAATCGTTCCGAACAATATCATACAAAATGTTCCGAACGCTGGATCCTTTCTCTACTCTTCACGGTTCCCAGCTCGCGGACGATACACAAACCACTCATACATATAGCAGGCGTAAACACATCCACACACAACATATGTAGGCTTTGTGTACGTATATAGTCGCATACCTACATAACACGTTGATTACAAGAAGCCAGCTAGTCAGTCGCTAGCGAGTCAGTCAGCCAACCAACGGCGACACAATGATCGAATTGTCATTAGATTAGATAGTCATGTTGGCAAAGTGCTAATAAATCGGTGTGGTTTACTATAAAACGCCGCTAAATATTTTATACATATTTATATTAACCGATGTTAAACGGATTCTGGTGACACTAGCGCAACATGGAGGGTCTTCAGGTGAGTTGAAAATAATAATATAAAAAACAAGAAATAAAAAAATAAAACAAACAAATAACTAACAAAACAAATGAAAAACAAAGGAAGATACACTTAACAACTCATTTCGTTGTCATATGATGATTAACACCGGATTAAGCATAACTACCATGACTCACTGGTCATAACTTTCATCACACAATGATTTTATTTTACTTTATTTTATAATCAACGAAAGTTATACTTTCGTTTATTTTTTATTTAACAACAAGAAACAAAGTTATCCCATTTGTTTCGATTTGTTTCTTTCTTCTTATTCTAGTTTCTAGCTACTCACTTCTTTTTTCTTAATTATTCATGGTTACAGGTACAAGCCCTGTATGACTTTACTGGAGAACCAGGGACAGCTGAATTATCTATAAATGCTGGTGAAATATTAACTGTCATGAGAGATAACGTCGGCGATGGATGGTGTGAAGGCGTTAATCAAAATGGAAAGTCTGGACTTTTTCCAGCGGCTTATGTACAACTTGCTGATAACAATGCACCCCCTGTAACAGGGACAGGTAATTATAGTGTTTAAAATTCTATGATTTAAAATAACATTATTTACTTGTTAGTGATAAGAATTATGCAAGTTTCTTGATTCAAAAGGTACTTAACGCTTAGAAATAAGATCTTTTTAACTGAATAAACCTCCTAAACTTTCTCAAATTGAAAAATTTATTAATAATCTAGTAAATTATGTTGAAATTTTCTCTAAATTGAATGAAATGTTGAAATTTTTAATATAAACTTGAGCAAATGGAATTTGGTGTCAAAGTGCTCATATCAGTGATGAGAACTGTACAAGTTAGTCAATTAACAATTAAATGTTCAAAAGTAACAAAATTCCTTGAAAAATCGTCAAAATTTGTGAAATTTGTGTATCTACCATTTCAAATGAGTGCATTTTTTAAGGACTGAGATGTGTCCAAAATATATTTTAGTAAACCAGTTTTATTACAATAGTTTGCTGATCTTTCGAACAAAAATCACCCAGAAGTTGGAAGTTGTGAGTCATCGGGTATAAGAATGTTTCTATTTTTGATATTTGGGTCTCTAATTGTTCAGAAAAGAAAGCCCTGTCTGATGAACAGATAATTTTTTGAGTTTACAAACTGTTTTTATTGACCGTTTTTCAATTTTCTAGAATTTAGATCAAGAAATCAAAAAGTTATCTCTTCATCGGACAGAGTTTTTTTTCTGAACGAATAGAGACCCAAATATCTGAAATCAAAGCGGCGGTTGATCCAATTCCTTGTAATAAGTGCTTTGACTTAAATCTGAAATCTCATGATTCACAACTCCTAACTTTTACTTGATTATGATTCAGATGACTAGCAATTTTGTGTAATGAGACCGGTTGTAGAAAGTGAATTTTATACACTTGCGATATTCTATCTATCTAAAAGAAAAAAAAAATACGGTTTTAGGTGATGGATTGAGGAAAATAGTTGATTCCTGAAACAATGAATTTTTCCTGCCAGTCTGTAGATAATCTTCTGCAGAATGAGAGTCACACTGTTTTCTCTCTTACTTGAATTGTTTATCTCAGGAAACAGAGGAAAAATTTACTTCCCATCGATAATTTTTTTCATACTGTTTTAAACTATAAATTCTTGTTTGGACACAATATCTATCTGTAAATAAATCACGTATCAAAACATGCTAATTGATTAAATCTAAGCAACTGAAAGATTTCATTTGACAAATATAAAGATATTTCCATATTTAACGGTGATATGAATTGAAATATTTCCTCATGTAAATGTGGCATAAGCTCTATCGTCGTCAGTTTCGTTTGTAACTCGATATCTGTTATCACAATTTCAAGCAAAGTAATCAAAGTAATTACACAATATCTCTATCTCTAAAAAATACGTAAACTTTACAGCTTTTTAAATAGAGCACAACTCTTTTCTTCAATTTGTTGATACATTGTTAATTAAAAAAAAAAACACTTTTACTACAAGTTATAACAAACTTAAACTCGAACAGAATCATCAAAACACGAAAACAGCACTTTTATACGAAATAATGAATCGAATGTGAAGTTTTGACTTAACTAAATTCAAAAACGTTATTTTAATCGCTTTAGCTTTATTCTTAAAGACCAACTACATTGATGATAATTTTCTACACGTAAGACAAGATTTCAGAAACTAAACGATTGAATATGTAAAAGAAATCGAATCTTGGAATTCATATGTATTAAATCTATAGAAGATTCTATTAAAGAATCGTAAAAATTACATATCGCACTCTGATTCTATATAATCAAAAATTGCAGGCAACACAACTGCTGCTCAACAGAGTACAGGGGACTATTGGGATGACGATTGGGATGATGATTCCGAGGCTGGTCACGATAGTCCAGGTTTTGCGCCGCCTTTCAACCAGCAGCAGCAACATGCAGGTCAACCAGCAGCGCAACCTGCGTATCAGGATTACGCAGACTCAGTATCTACACATACAGTTCATTCGGTGATATCAGAAAGGCCAATCGCTAACGTCCCAAAGAAAAACACTAAATTTTCGACGCTTATAAAATCTGGAGAAGACAGTTTTTTGATGGGAACTAAAATGGTCGTTGTACCAGACAATGAGAGAGTTTTTATAGAGGAAACTGAGGATGGACGATGCATATGGGTTCCGACAATCGACAGCTATAACTGCGTGATTACATCACCTAAAAAAGAATCCAAACTCAAAGGACTCAAAAGCTTCATTGTTTACCAATTAACGCCCACGGTAAGGATTAAACTCCAGGAATTAAACAATTCCAGAAACTTTTATCGTTTGATAATATGAAATTTCTCCAGGATTTTGCTCGGATTTTACAAATTTAAAAAAAAAATTGCACAGATTTTGTCAGATTAATCTATGATTTCATGAATATCAAAGGTTTTACAAAAATCCCTTTATGATTTTACCGAGATATCATCAATTTCTTTAAGATTATACTAAAATAACATAAAATTCCTCTGAGATTTTATAGAAATTCTATCAAATTCTCTGGAATTTCAAGGATTTTAAAGAAATCTTACAAATTTTTATCAGATTTCAGTAAAATCTCATCATTTGATAATTTCCAAACTAAATTCTCAGACTTTTATAGATTTTTTTATTATATTTCGTTAGAATTTGATCAATTGGACTACGATTTCATAAGAAATTTACAAATTTTCTGATTAATCCTTCAAGATTTAATTAAAATTGTATCAATTTGCTCACCATTTAACTACAATTTCAAAAGATTTACCCAGATTTTATGGTATATTTCTGATATTTCGTAAATTTCTCTCAAATTTTCACTAGGATTCAAAAATTTTCAGGCATATTAAATAAATCCATCTCCAACATCCAGTTGAATTACCTAAATTCCCCAAAGTTCTTTGCTTAATTCACTTCAACTTGGATCGCGTAAGCAAACAGCATCAATGTCTATTGATTGCCTCGAACAACTCTTTCCTAATAATAATAATCTATTACTGATTTTTGCATCTAATCAAACCCATTTTTTTCTTTATTCTATCCAGTTTAACAATATCCAAGTTTCGAGAAGATACAAGCACTTTGATTGGCTCCACGAAAGATTAGAAGAAAAGTTTTGCTTTATTCCAATACCGCCGTTACCGGACAAGCAAATATCAGGTCGTTACGAAGAGCAATTTATAGAACATCGGCGTACTCAGCTACAAGAATTCGTAGATTATGTATGTAGACATCCGGTATTATCCCGTAGCCGTGTATGGGAACATTTTATGACTTGTACAGACGAAAAACGATGGAAGGCCGGTAAACGACAAGCGGAAAAGGACGAATTGGTCGGAGTTAATTATTTTAATGTTCTTCAATGTCCAGAAACTCCTTTAGACGCTGTTAAAGTTGATATAGAAAACGACGCATTTGCTAAATTTATAAACGGTCTGGATCCAGTAGTTAAAAATTTCATGGCAATGGCCGTTGATCAAGCCAAGAAGCACCAAGTACTTTACAAAAGAGAATTTCAAAAAATTGGCCAGTCATTTACCTCACTTGGAATTGCACTCGAAGCTGACGACAACAGTAGAGGAATATTAAACTCAGCTTTAAGATCAACCGGAGAAGCTTATAACGATATTGGAAAACTTTACGAAGATCAACCGAAATTTGACTGGGAAATGTTGGCGGACAAATTTCATATTTATAGAGGAATAATCAGCAGCTTTCCCGATGTTATTAGCATACACAAGGTACTTTAAGTTTGTTACAAGGATAATTATTTCACATAATCATTATGCGAGGATACTTTTATTCACATTGTTTCCGTTATTCTTACGTTACAGAGTGCTGTACAAAAGCGAAAAGATTCCGAAAGGCTAGTCAGTGAACATAAAATGGAACCTCAACAATTGCGAGAACTTTCACATAGAACGGACGTAATAGCCCGAGCTTTGATGGCCGAAGAAACTCATTTTCAAAGAGAACGCGAAGTCCACATTAAACAAGCTATCAAAACTCATCTTGCTGAGCAAATAGCTTTCTATCAAAAAATCGTCAATAAATTACAAGAAGCATTGACCGCTTATGAAGATTGATAAGCTTGATGATTAAGGCTTATACTGTAATTATCAATTAATTAATAACATCGCTAATCAAGACCGAATATCTAAAACGAGTATTATATTAACTTAACAGTTATATTTCGTTGCAGAACTGCCATTTATTATTTGTATTCTATGAACTAAGAAACGAACCTCGGTGTTACATATATTTATCGAAAACTTATGAGGGTCTACCCATAGCTTTAACTTCCATTTTCAGAATCCTTATTTATTTAAGTACATGATTTTACGGACAAAATCTTAATTAAGTACATACTTCATATTGAAAATTACACTCACCTTTACTAAATAAGGATTTTGGAAATTCCAGTTAACAGTATAGGTGTCCTTTTGAATTGAGGATAGTTCTGCAGTACCGTGATTGTTAATATTGAAAAATCTGATGTTTTCATTTGCATTAGTTTATTGATGAATCTTGAAAACTTCTGGCTGTGTTTTTCATTGTATCTGAAAATCGAAAATTCAGAAAAAGGTAAGATAAAAAACAAAAAATTTCCAACTTTGATATAAATCGTTAATATATTCCCTTGACTAACGATGATTAGTTCTTTACCTTCTCCTAATATCACAGTCAATTTCTATTAACTTTTTATTTCTATTTCTGGGTAATTATAGTTATCTCTGTTACCGGAGTTAGTTACGACTCTCTGTGTCAAAGGCTGCTCTGTAATTTGTAAATATACTTAGCTGAATCTGTCCTAATGCCTGTAATAGAAAACCGAATGAAAAAAAAAAAAATTATGATAATAACAAACAATATATATTACATTAATATATAGGTATATATATACACAAAAACTTATTAATTGTCAATGATTAAATAATTAGCTAAATCGCGTGACACTCCGCAGCGTTTTTATACTAAACTGGTTCAATTAGCTGGGGCCAAGAGGAAAAAAACCAGGAAAAAAAAAATTAACATATTATTAATTTAATGATATTAATAGCTGATAGTAGAATAATCAATGAATTGGAATTCATTCATCACATTTATATGAAAATTACTTGTATAATTTTCGGAATCAATTATTGCATTATATGTAACTATAATCGATGAACATTAGGTATTTAATGGGTGCTGCTTTTCCCCTCAATTGTGTAAGATTTATATGCAACGTTAAATGATGATCGTCTATTGATTTGTTTTAAATCTCGTAATTATCATGTTATATTTTTACACGCTTGTAAAATTCTACATGTGTACATACAGATATTAGGGTGGTTTAAAGAAAGAAAAAAAAAAATAAAGTCGATATTTTTTTGATTTTTGACTACGTAAAAAATGTTTTTTTTTTTTAAAACATTTTCAATAAAAAGAATCATTGTATAACGTGTGTTAGAAAAAATATTTATTTTAAAAATAATAGATGAATTCTTTTCTATTCTTTTCTTATACAATAAATATTTTTTTTAATACACGTTTTACAATGATTCTTTTTATTGAAAATGTGAAAAATCATATTATAATAAGCCAAAACTAGAAATCGCTTGAGTTACTTTCAAAATTAATTTATAAAGTTAATATTTCGGGAATTCTTTTTTATTTGATTTTATTTTTTCATTCAACCATGTACTTAACATTTTTCACGTGATGAAGAAAAAAACAAGAAAAATATTTGCTTTTTTTTTTAACCACCCTGATACATGATATACAAGTCTATATGATTTTACTAATTAATTTTCAAATATACACTCATACACATAATATGTATATTTATATTTATAACTATGTGCGAATTTCTTTTGACTTCTTTTTTTTTTTTTTTTTTCATTGATTGGAAAATACTTAATTTTTCAATAAGACTCCCTTGCTAATTATTGCGGTAAAAACAGGGGTCTTACTTTTTAGAGCAAATTAAGCTTTCTGCTACGCCACAAACCGAATTATTTAATTAATCATATCTATTGAAATCTGCCTTATTTTTCACTTGTATTTATAAAAAATAAAAAAAATAAAAAAATGAAAAAAAAAAATAAAAAAAAACGCAAAACTGTTAACTTTTGTAAATTGTATTATCTGATATCAAAGATTTGTTTCGCGAGCGAAACAATATCTGAATAAACATGTATTATAATGCCTCTTTAGCTTCGATGAATTATACCTGCTTATCACCAATCTCCCCCCCCGGCCCGTTTCATTATTACTGTTTTTTTCTCTTTATAATTTCGTCATTTTTATTTCTTTTCAAAATCAAACAAATAAATTATGAAATAATTCAATTGTCGAAGATATTGAATTTTTTCTTCTATTTTTTTTTTTTTTTTTGTTTTTGCCGGAAGAAAAGACTCGCGATTGTTTTTCTCCCTTGAAAAAATACCAAACAAAAAAAAATAAATAAATAAAAAGTTATGAAATCAATGCAGTTTTAGAAAACAATTTTATTCTCTTTCATTACGACGCGTTTACTTTCAATAAAATATAAATTTTCACTAAAAAGTTGGCCTTTCGAGACTTACAGTTCAAATGACAGCTGATGTGTGGGCACTTTTAAAGTAGACTTTATCCCCTACAAAATGAGCCCAATAATAAAAAATCATTGAATGGAGCTGAATGGGATATTTTTTTTTTTTTTTCAAAAAAAAAGAAAACAACAAAGCTCATGTTCCCATGTTAAATCCATAAGAAAACTTCTAATTCGATTCGTGTCCTTTAAAAATTAAAATTAAAAGCTGAAATTTTGAGAGAAATTTTCGTTCGACAAATACAAGAAGATTTTTGAATGGGTGAACAAAAAAAATAAAAAAATATATATTTCAAACGAAACACCCTAATATACAATTTACATAATGAATCACGAGATAATATTGTAAATTATAATTTATTTCAATAAATCATTTCAACGGATAATTAATAATATACCATAATAATTTTCTTGTTTTTGGAAATAAAATAAATAAATAAAGAAAAAAAAAAAAACTTTAACAAACAAACAACTAAATATAAGTACTTCACTTATATTATTGTTATTATTATTATTATTATTATTTAATTACTGGCTATAAGTTAATCATCTAAAACAAGTAAAAAAAAAAACTAAAAATATACACATATATAGAAAAGCAAATAAAAAGGTGTACATAGCTAACCAAAAATCATTTTTGTAATTTATTTATTTTTTTTATTTTATTATTATTATTATTATTACTTGTTTTTATGTAATCATTCATTTATTTATCTATTTATTTATTTATTTTTTTAACTGATCTAATCGATGTTTCCGAGATTTATAGAAAGCTAAAGAACGATTTTGGACTACAAGATATCCAAAGATTTACACTATCTGTCTTCCTTTCTTCTCTTCTTTCTTTTTTGCTTTTTTCGCATTCTATAGAAGTCCGATTAGATTTAGTATCGTTATACTATACATTGCATTATACATTTTACATTATGTTATTATGTATGTTTCGTTTAACAATGTATGTATATGTATATTGATGAAGAGATAATTGGTAGATTTTTTTTTTATTAATTTTTTCCTATCTTTCTCTTCTTTTTTTCGTTTTTGTTTTAAATTTTAATTTTTCAAAATTTTTTATTTTTTATTATATAACACCAAATAATAACCTTCCTTATACACAACAATCAGTCTGGAGTGTATTTTAAATATCCTTTTTTTTTTTCTTTGTCATTTTTTGTTCCTAGTATATAATTTGCATTGAACTATTTAACTTGTTTTTATTACTCTTTAGTCATTTTCTGTTCTTGTTCTTATCTTTTCATTTCGTTTCTTTTCTTTACTTCACTTTACTTTACCTTTTCTTTACTTTACAAATTTTCAAAATATTCAGATATGTTTAATTTACTTACATAGCGCGATCAATCGAGCTCTCAGCTCAGACGATAGATACTCTACTTAATGAGACTAAGAATAAAAACCAAAACAAAAAAATTTATATTTCATCTTATTGTTTTATTGAAATGACACTTCGCAGGTAGACTTAAACTTGATAAGATCTATTAATTTCATTCCAAATTTTTTCTAAACAGACTAACCATTTTCTCTTACTACTCATATTCTCTACAATCAAAGATGTGAATAAAATTAAACTGTATCGTTAACATTTTTTTTTTCTTTGTGCTTTTTTTTTTTTGTTTTTTGTTTTTGTATAGAGTGCAACTGGCACAGAAATATTTCATTCTTTTTTTTTTTGTTTTGCGAATAATTAACCTGTTTATTTAGAAGGCAAGCTTTAGTGTTGCAGATTTGTTTTTGTGTATTTTTTTTTTTCTAATAATTTTCAAGCTGATTATTATGTATTGATGTCGGCTTTAGAGTATACAATAGTGAAGAAAAAAATTTTTAAAATCTTTAAATATTTTGGCAACTTTGACTACAACAATTCGTAAAGCAGATTTAAAAAACAAATAACAAAAATAAAAAAATTAAAAACAAACAAAAAAAATAATTATCTTTTCCTATAAACCAATAATATTTATTTATTTTTATTTTTTATTTTAATAGTATTTCATAAAGAATATATGTATATATATATATGTATATATGTATGTTTGTATTTATGTTATTGTTAACTTTAAAATTATTTATATCATTAGAGTCAATAGTTTGTTGTAATTATTCTTAATTCTTAATTAATTAATTAAAATTTCTTTCTTTCATACAACGTTCTTAATAGTCTTTCTGATCTTTCTTTTTGTCTATTAAAAAAGATCTTTTATTTTCAGATAGAGATAGAGATAGAGATAGAGATAGAGATACGAGATAGAGAGTGAGAAATAGAGTGAAGTATTAGAGAGTAATCATCGTCATAACAATTTCTATGTAAAAATGATCTAGACTCTTATATATTCTTGATTTCAACAATTAGTTATCTAATCCTGCAAATAGAACTTAAATAGTATACATCAATTGCAGTTCAATCAGCTGTACAATTGCAAAATTTATTTTTTCGAATCAAAATATCATTTTTAATATTACTGTGTCTATTATATGTCTTAATAAAGTGCAAACGTGAAGTTTTTTCAACGACTGTATTATTCTTATCATCATTCGATCCTCTAACCTCACCTAGATAGATGCAAACACACTGGCCAAAAAAAACAAATAAAAATTGACTTTATCTATTTATGAAACGATACTGATTATGCACTTATTAGAAATTTTTTTTTCACATCAAAGACGAATCCCTTTGCCGAATTAGTCCGTAATCACATTAAGTTTTTGATAAAACATTAGTTTAATATCCTGAGAAATTAGAAAAACCCAAAACTAGAAACAAAAAAAAAAAAGTAAACAGAAGTACAAATTTCGGTTATCAAAAAAGAGACGCGGCTTATATGTACTCCGAAAAAATGAAATTCAAAAATAATTTTATATATATTATATGTGTGTGTAATATATTATTATCTTCAAAATCTATAACTTCATTTATCCTTTTCTTCTTTTCAAACAACCATATTTATCATTAATTTTTTTTGGTTTTTTGCCAACCATACGCGCATTGATTTATCAAATAAAAATTTATCATATTGATACAGTGGAACGTCGGTGCGTTGTTTGATTATTGATATACAGGCACCATGCGTAACAGTAATTAATAACAATCTCATTATTTTTTATATCTTTTTTTTTTTCTTCTTTTCAGCAGCAATTTTATACCAGCGCGATATCTCGTTTTAATAATAAAAATCAACTTTTTCAATATATGTATATGTATATAAGTTTTACTCAATCTCAATCATTTATTGAAAATGTTCATCGCTTCTTCATATACAACAAATAAATTTAATCGTATGTGGGGCATAGAGGCGAAAGAAAAAGAATAAGAAACAGGGGAGCATAATATGAAACAGCAAAAATATCCGAGATGTTATACCTAATTCATAATTGTATCGAAAAAGATAACAATGAAAAGGCTCAAGGTATAATTGAAATTGGGGAAGTTTGAAGAATTCTTTTGTAAATCTTTGTGATAGATGTTTTAAATACTCAACAATTAGGGAGAAAAACACATCATTGACTTGCTGAAACTTTAGTCGCTTTTTTTTTCAATTTTAGAAAGCTATAGAAAGTGATAAGTGTGTGTTAGTTTTGAAAGAGATTTTTGAGCATTCAAGGATCATTTCATGGATCTAAAAGCATAGAAATTTCTTTTTTTGTAATTTTTCATAGTTTTGAAGATACAAAATCGCTGTTAAGGGGATCACACTTTCAACTGTGATTTCCAAACTCCTGATTTAGAAAATTAGTCAATGTTTAATCTATAAAATCATATAATAAATATTAAAAATTTTACAAATCACTCAGTTTTTCAGCTAGATCTCGGATATCCTATTCTTTTCGCTTTGTGCAGGATTACACACGAACCGTTACACCTACAAGACTGTTATTTGGTATGCTTATTCAATGATTTTCTTCATAAAACGGACTAACAATATCCATACTTTGTCGATTTTTCAAGTTCATTTTTTCACTCATAAACAAACTGACAAAACGTAATAATGCCGTAATAATATTGAAAAATATGCCGTTGGGCAAATTTGAGCAAATATTATTAATGTGTACCATGTGCCCGTCTGTGAAGATGATTTTCACGAAAGATTATTAATTAATTTATTTTTGTTCAAATCATTGGGTTGGTCTACAATCCTGCACAATTTGTGAATAACAAGTTATCAAAGATCTGGCTAAAAATGGTTGGATTTATCAAATTGAAGATGTTGAATATGTGATTTTGTAGAGAAGTCTTGCTGATTCAAAGCATATTTTACATCAGCATTATTGGATAAATTCACTGTCTCATACTCGCTTCCTAAATAAGGACTTTGGAAGTTCGAGTCGAAGGTATACGAACGAAGTAAAATAGTGAAAAATGTTTCAGACAAAAGTTGTATAGTTCTGAGGGGGACATTTGATATTGCTATAGGTTTTGAATTTTTATAGGATTTTATGGTATTTTTATGAGGTAACTCTTGTTTTTTAAATAAGAACTCTAATTTTTTAGTTCAGATTCATAATCTACACAAAAAAAAATACATTAGTTTTGTGGGAGACGTTATTTTCTAGAAATTCAATTTCCCATCATGGAATAATGAAGTTAATTGTAATGTTACAAAGCTAATAATATAACAACATTCTTAAAGTGATTAATGAATTGTAAAAATTACTTGCCATGATTAATCAATAAAAATAAAAAACTTTTTACACTTGATATTTTTTTTCTTTGACCACATATTTTTAATGGAAATGTTTTTTTTTTTTTTATAGTAAAAAAAAAAAAGTTTTTTTTTTTTGTCTAGAATATAAATCTGACATAAAAAATAGGCGTATCTATTTAACAAATAAAACGTACCTGATGAAAACCCCTTGAGACCCTATAAAAATTCAAAACCCACAGGATTATCAAATTACCTCCTTGGAACCATACAACTTGTGTCTGAAGTATTTTCCTGTATTTTGCTTAGTTACGGGAATATTAGCCTGGCTCGTGGAAAATGGACCACCCTGTACACATATACCCTTCTTAAGTCTCCTGTCATTATTCTTTTTTTTTTATTTCACTTCTGAACTCGTAATTTTCGATATTCTCTTACCGCAATTCTCTCACATAGATGAATTTTGTTGCTCGGTAAATTTTATACGTAGGTGCACTTTCGAATCTGTGCGCCATGCCATTATTGAATAAGATAATATATTACTATTATACATTATACAGTTGTGGAGGCCTTGTCTTGTGACGTGTCGCAGAGTATGTTAATACTAAGCTAATTAATTAATTAATTACTTGTTTAAAATTTTACTTTAAGTAACGATAAGTATCATAAGCTAATGTGTGTAATAAAACCAACAAGGGAATAAACGTTTACCACAAAAAAAAAATTAAAAATTAAAAAAAATTTTTAGATCTTTAACGTCGTCGTTTTCATATTCTAAATAATATACATCCCTAAGAGCCCATCGTCAGTCAATCATATCTAAATTAAAACACTACGACTCTTTCCCACCGATTTATCATCCTTAGATTCCTCAAACTTTATATTCCAATATTTATAGCAAATAAAAAATCTTTAATAATTGTGCTTTTAGTGAATTTACACAAATTAAAATTATTATAAGCACTGTTTAGTTTGTTTGGATTAGTTATCCGATAATAATATAAGATAGTTTGAGAAAAGTTGATTCGAAAATTAACTAATTTGCAGCCGTTTATATTATTAATTAATTAGTGATGAAAAAAAAATATTAATCAAGAATTTGATCCAACGGTGAGAAAGTAAATTGGGCTGGGAATTGATTAAACGGACGCAATCCTTAGCAATAATTGAGCGTAAACTTTTTCCACGATAAAAGATAACAACAGATTTATCGCCCCCTTGGCCAAGGACACGTTATTAAATATATCGTTTAGTTATCTCCGCGCTAATGATAATCAGTGAGTTAAAAAGAGATCCTAGATTTAAATAAAATAAAAAAAAAACATAAAATATATTTATATATGTATATAACTTTGATCAATTTTTAACAGTTTTCTCAAACTAATTATTCATTGCACGACGTGGAAGATTTTTTATTTTTAATTATTTATTTATTTTTTTAACCGACTTATCTCCGACATTAAACTGCGACCAGAACTGCCGTCAGTTTCAAAGTATTCAATAGATACACATTAGGTGTCATTTCAGAATAATATTCGTTTTTTTGTTTATTTAATTCTACAAACAGATTCTGTACTTGCAATAAGATGAAATAAGAAGCTTAGTTAAAGTTTGGGTTCTTAATATTAATAATCAAAAGTCCCTCAACGCGATTAGGTATATATTTTCAATTTATATAACACGGGAAACATTTTTTTTTTTTTTCACTTTTGGAATTTTATAACTCAATAATGACACATCTCACAGATTAGTCTGTAATACATTTTAATAGATAATTGAACTCTCTAACAAAAAGGTATCGTGCACTTTTTTCATAAACGTAACCATTCAGTTGATATTCAGTTGATATTATAGACTAATAAGTGAGATATTTTATTGTAGAGTTATAAAATTGGAAAAGTAAAAAATATAATTTTATTCCCATGTTAGATAATTGGGAAATAGAAAATCGGGATGACGAACCTCTTAATATTAATATTAAGGGCTCAAATTTTGACAGGCTTCTTATTTCACCTTACTGCAAGTATAGAATCTGTCTGTAGATTGTTAAAATGAAAAATATTGCTATGAAATGACACACCGTAATATATACGGGTTTTAAACTAACAGCAGTTCTGTGGCGTCTTAATGACGTTATTTATATAATATATAATATATTAAGCTTGAAAGTAAATGAAAATTTGTATTTCTCTGATAATAATATTCCTTCAGATCTTGTAAAAAGCGTATAGGTATGTGTATCGGTAAACTTTTAAATTTAAAACTTACAATACCTAATTAATTACCGCCGATTTGTCTATACCGATTTGATTTTATTTTCCACGTTTAAAAATCGTCATCATAATCATCGTTAATCATCTAAATCGCTAGTTTCAACATCGCAATTATATTGAATTCGTACGAAAAGATATATTCGGAAACTGATAAGACAAACACTATTTTTCATCTTTGCAGTTTTAAAATTCAACTCTTTTTAGATTTTTTATGCTTTCTAAGGTGCGAAATGTTGACTGGTAACAATGTCGACAAAGCAATTCTCGTGCTGCACCATAAATATTTTAAGCGTTTACTACGACGGTAAATAGTTTGAGATTCGTTTAGAGATAACGGAGACACGGGACTTGCTATAGCTAACAAAGCCGGTACGATCGTTGATTGATCTAGCGTAGACTTTAGTTGTAATTTGTCGGTTGACCTAGATGAGTAGTTCTGTGCTGTTGATGACGGTTTATATTTGGGCTGACGGATGATTGGTCTTGGCGCTGCGTTGAGTTGCTTCCGGAAGAAGAGAGGCCGGTCGATCCTTGCACACCCTGCTGCTGCTGCTGTTGCTGCTGCTGCTGCAGCTGTTGCTGAAGGCCACTGTTTAGCGCTAGCCGTTGCATCTGACGTATGACCGTAGTCGCGTGATATGCTTGCTGCAACCATGAGACAACAGGGAGACATTCCTACCGCGCCTGGCGAGCAAACACATATCTATCAGAACTTTATCAATTTATTTTTTATTCTCACCTTCCACCTTGACTTGGCAAAGTTCTTTTTAAGTTGTTCCGATACAGTACCATGGATATTTTTATTGCTTGCAGCGTTTCCGGAAATCCTGTAAATGTTTTCAATATTCAGGAAACACAATTCCAACTTATGGCATAATTTATTCAGACATATCATACTACATTTCATCAGAGTTTCAGGCTATAAGTTAATTTTTTGATTCTGCAAGGACTAAAGAAGTCTGGAAAATAGTCACGATTTCACTAGAATTTCGTAAGATTCCTATGAGATATTCATAGAAATTTTATCCAAGTCTCTAGTTTATCACCGTAACTATGAAGAATTTATACAATTTTTGTAAAATTTCTCAAAAATTTCACTGCAATTGAAAATTTTTTAAAGAAACTTCGCTCTAATCTGTGGTAATTTTTTTCAAATTTCGATGAATCTTTTCGATGATTTTCAATGGGATTTCACGGATTTTAATGCAATTTTAAGGATTTCGTGAAAATTCTCTTCGACTATAGCAAAACATCAAATTTTCACGATTTCATAAATTCCAAAGGCAGTTCACCGATTTTCGAAGATTACTTCGATATTTTATTGAGATTTGTTCTTGAATTTGTTCAAGAAGGTCGTATGTTGAAGATATGTGTTAAAGATATCATTTTAATAACGAATATTGAAACTTATCGATATTTAATTGATTTTCAATGTTTTTTTCAGATTCCCAAGATTGAGTAAATTTACCATGGATCTTTAGAACAAAAAAAATTTATTTTGAGCCTTTTTGTTGACTTACCAAGGGTGTGCCAGGGCTTGTTTACAGGTGTATCGTTCGTCGACGTTAACGCACATGAGTTTCTTAATGAAATCCTTTGCCGAGTCGCTAATGTCGTCCCAGTACGGTGAATCGAACTCAAATTCACCTACAACAGTCTGGTTAGCTAGTTGCTATAAGCTAGTAATTACTAAGGGTGTATAATTTTGTAGTCAAAGAGAATAAGTAGATTTAAAGAAAAGTTCAAACTTCAAAAGAATATGTACATACATAACAATGTGAGATAATAATGAGAGAATAATTAATCATTGCCGTAAGAAAAAAAAAAAATTACATTAGTCAATAATACGATTTGAATTTGATGTTATCTTTTTCGAAAATTCATGTGTAGGGAAAAAAAATAAACGGATTGCACATATTAACTTGAAAGAAAACCTTTTTCTTTAGATAGAAAATTAAACACTTTACCAATCGCTGGAAACTGACAAATGTCCATTGAATACATTAACATTCATCTTTGCTTACGTTTAACAGTCACTGATCGCTATTAATGAAATCAAGTAATTAATGATACCAATAATGAAACAATATCGGAATTAAACGAATGTCTGTAATTAAATACGAGTTTTCCTGATCATTTATACAAATAAAGCAACTCCAAACTGTAGTGCTTAGGTATGTTACCTTTAAGAATCTGAGCAAACAGATTGGCGTCATTTTCGTCATAGAACGGTGGATATCCGCATAAAAGAATATAAGATATCACACCTATACTCCATACGTCAACCGCCTTGCCGTACGGTTTTTGAGCCAGTACTTCGGGCGCTGAAAATAAGTTGTGTTAATTTTTTAGCAAACCCAATAGCGATTGTTTATACAGAAAACCAAAAGCCATGGAAAATTTTGTCACTGCTTGATCAAAATTTAATTTCTTTCTAGATCCCGGCCACTTTTTTTCTTTGCCAAAAGAATTCTAATAATGAATTTGGCACTTCATTAGCGTACCGACATAGCCAGGTGTGCCACAGGCCGTCGCCATTATTCCAGAATCTTCCATCTTAGATAGGCCAAAGTCACTGATCATTATTTTACTGTCTTCGTCTGGACTGTAGTAGAGGAGATTCTCAGGCTTTAGATCTCTGTGGACTACTCCCTGCTCGTGCATGTAGTCAACAGCTTCAAGTACTTGTCTTATTAAACCTGATGCATCTTTTTCTGTGTAAGAACCCTTCTCTACTATTCTGTCAAAAAGTTCTCCACCCGTGACCCTAGGATATTTCATAAAACGGTAGGTAACGAGTGTTTTGTAGTCAACTTTTGTTTACCAGAGCCAATATCTTCCGCTAGAATTCAACTCGTTACAATTTACATGTACCCTATATTCGACAAAATGATAATCATTCTTTCTCGTGCTTCTTCTGCAGTCAATTCTCACTATAGAAATTTAGAAAACATTCCAGATATAAGTTTAAGCAATCATATTAACTGGCATACACCTCTGGGATCTAAAAACAGATTCCACTACTTAAAATCATTATTAAAGTAGCTTGAAGAGTAATTTCAAATTTATTTTTATCGCTATAGGTTTTAATAGAAGAGCTTTTCGAGTTGGCACAGATGTGTCTTTAAATCTGTGTATTCAGAGAAGAGAAAGTTATGAATTTTCAAAGTACCATTAAGTTGTTGATTGATAATTGTAATGTTTATTTCAATGGGCTACTTGCTAAGACACTCTCAATGGAAATGGGGGAGTGGGCTTAGTTTGCTTGGAGTTTTCTTCCCAATTTTCATCTCAATTTGTTGATAATTATGTTCAAGATGCTAATTTAAGTGCTTTTTTTCTCTCTCTTATACCCATTATAAAGCTGATGAAGAAATTAAGGCGTTACTGTCTGGCTGTTATTTTGTTTTATGATAAGAATGATTTAGCAAAAAGCGTTGAAAGATTAAAGGCTCTGGAATTGGGAACAAGGTTTGCAATAAACTTACAGCTCCATGATCAAGTACACCTTGTGTTTGTCTTCAAACGTTTCCAATAGCTGTACAATATTGGGGTGGGTCAGCCTGAAACAACAAAATTATTTCTGAACAGCTCCGGCCTTAATCAACATTGAAATATCCCTCATTTCATGCTACCACAGGAACATACGCCTCCATCTACATGCACCCCTGCTGCAACGATTTAAGAATATAACGGAGAATGAGTCCCGCTTTTAGTAAGCCATTTATCTTTTTATAGATCTAAAAACAAAGGTAGATGATCAACCAGTTTTGTTGCAAAATTATTATAAAATATTTTATGGTAAATATTCAATTTATGTATTGGGAAAGGCAGAATATACTTCCACCGATATACTCTTAGTCGTTCTGTGATAAGAATAGATGCAGAAAAACAATGTATTCATAATATTATGCCTGACTCCTTTGGTTAATATTTATACCGAATGCCCCGAAAGCTGTAGTTTGATCAATAGTATAATAATTAAATGCTAAATTATTGTTTGTAACACATTGTTTCATCTATGATGAATAAAAAAAAAAATAAATAAATAAAGGAACTAAGAGCTAAACATGTAAAAAAATTATAGAAATAGTACCAGTACAGGCATACAAATAACGAGTAAGCGATGCTTCACATAAATTACCTATAAATAAAAGCACAGAAATAATATCAACCCAAATAAATGTAATACAATTGAGTTGATAAATCCAAATGATTCAGTCGCTGCTTTGAATGTCTTGTACTTTTATTTTTATATGCGAATATCTAAAATAGAGTAAAAACAGAGGAAATGTTGGGGAGTACAAAGATAGCTAATAACAGTTCGTTTATTTACTATAGATTTTTAACTGCCGCATTTTTTTTCTGAACTTTCTCAATATTTAATAATCCATAAATTTAATTGCTAAACTAAAACTCCACGTGTTTATATTTTTAGCGCAGAGTAGACCCAAGAAATGGAATATATTATCTTGAGATTAGATAAAACTGCTAAATCTATGAGAATATATTGATTTCAGGACACATTCACACGCCGATTCATTTTACAACGGGTCCATCGATCATTTTCAAAGCAGACACATATAGAAGAAAAATGTATGGGTTTTAGGTGATACTCTTTTTTAGGGAAGGCAAGTAGTGTGGAGAACACCGTTTACTCTACAGCCACATTTTGCGGATCGTTCTCATCGAATGTTCAGTTTCAGTTTTGTAAAGCTTCGTACTTTCGTACCAAAAAAAGTTTAAAAGTACCTGTGTAACAAGTATTGTTCTGATTACCCAGCAATAAGTCATCACCTTTCAAAGTACTAAAACGATTATAAATTAACTCTGATATTTCAGAATTCAATTAATCATGACTGGCTTGTTGGAAGAATATTTTATCAGACATTATGAAATGCGTCTCAATATACTCTGCTAGATATTTTGAATTTGGTTTGATATATACTAAGAATGAGACACATGGAAAGAGGTAATATAAAGAAGCACTATACAAGCAGATAACTGAACTCCTAGCAGTATTTTACTTTTGAAGCCATGCAACTTTGAGCTGAACACTTTCCCTCCCTCTTCAACAACTTTCATTTAATTATATTTAATTTTACTCATTGAAATTGAATGCCCGGTATGTTATCAATTTTATTCATCATTTTTATTCGCATTTCTTTCCTAGTTCCAATCAACAGGCAGTTTCATTGTCCAGTTGTAATAAGCTTTGTAAATTTTCTAATACACTAAACTCAGACTGGCATTAAAGTGGTACTAAGTTCTTCATTTGCCGTAAATCGCATGCCGAGCTAAAGCAGAGTGCTCCAAGACAAGGATAGAATAATAGAAGCAGCTCACTAATCGTATAAGCAACTCTGTACGCAATATTTTATAGAAAGTAGAAATATGAAACTGAAAAAAAATGTATACGTATATGTGTTCCAAGGGAAAGAAGTTGTGTAGTTTATTGGAAAAATTTGGCATTTCTCACTATTTTTTCTTACTGCACTCAATGTTAAACAACATTTAGCTATACATCAGGCAATTCTATATTTTCGAACGTTAATGAGCTTCTAAAAGATTATTTTCCTCAAATGATTGACTTGAATAGAAACTTAGGTTCTAAAATTGTATTGAGTAGAAATATCATACTTTAGATCATAGGTGGCTTTGTTGGGTCGCAAAGTAACGCTTAATAACAATATAATAAATTTCTATCTCATTTTTAGCTATTTTCTAATCAATTGTTAATAATTCGATAATTCGATCATTTTTTTTATTAATTGTTTTAAACAATCTATCAAAAATATTTCCTTCCTTTCCCTGTAATAAGCATTTATATTTAGCTCCAAGATTAATCTTTGTTAAAATGTTATTTTATCTGTTTAGAAAACTTTCTATGATATAATATACATTCCTTAATAAGTTTTATCAACATGTAAACGATCAGAGTTTGAAAGCAGAGCAGTGCGTCGTCCTTTGTATTTGATATCGTAAGTAGAATACCAGAACAGCGTTGATATTTGTAGCTAAACTTGGCTCTACTTTTAATTTGATAGCTGAACTATGTTTGATAAATATCTCCACCCTTGTAATTGATAGATAAGTAAATGAAAATTCATTTTCCATCATTTATCGTGTAGAAAAAATGTCTAGATTGTTAAATGTGCGTCATGCAACTACAGTGTTTCTAAGATTTGTAAAGTTCAAAAATAAAATAAATTCATGTAGTTGTATTTGTAGTCGTGGACGAGGAGATATTCTATTGTATTACGTCATTAACAACAAAGCGCGAGAGAAGAAACCAAAATTTTTTTTTTATATGGTGTTTGTTTCACTTTATGAATCCAAATCTTTACAATTGTGAGTAACATGTCCTGTACAAGTCAGTATAAGGGTGGCTCAGTTTAATTTCCCCAAGTCAATATCTCGAGAACTAAACAAGATGGTGAAAAATATTTCAGACAAAAGTTGTATGGTTCCAAGGGGGTTTTATGGGGTTTTTATGAAGTAACTTTTAGTTTTTAAATGGGGAACCCCTATTTTTTAGTGCAGATTCATAACCTACGCAAAAAAAATATATTACTTTTGTCGGAAACTTTTGTTTATTGTGAAGTTCAATTTCACAACTTTTTTTTTGGTTGGAAGATGTTTTTGATTTTTTTGTACAATAAAAAAAAATTTTCCATTGAAAATATGAGGTCAAAGAAACAAATATCAAAAGTAAAAAATTTTTTTACTTTCCTGAGTAATCATGGCAAGTAATTTGTAAAATGCATTAATCACTTTAAGAATGTTATTACATTTTTAGTTTTGTATCATTACAATTAACTTTATCATTTTATGATGAGAAATTGAACTTTAAAAAAAAGAACAGTCTCCCACAAAAATAATATATTTTTCTGTGTAGATTATGAAACTGCACTAGAAAATAGGGGCTGCTATTTTAAAATGAAAAGTTACCTCATAAAAACCGAATATAACCATGTAAAAATTCGAAACCTATAGCATTATTAAATGCTCACCTTCGGAACCATACAACTTTTATCTGGAATATTTCTAACTGTCTTGCTTAGTTCTCGAGATATTTGCTGAGGGAAATTAAAATGGGCCACCCTGTATAATACATATGTGCATGTATTTAGTATTATTTCAGATATGTACAAGTGAATATATATATATATATAATTTAACTTAACAGAGATGGATTATCCCGCATGCTATTACTTTGAGAGACTGTTTTTTTTGTGCGTTAATTATTGTGATGACATTGTGAGAGTATTTAATCACGAAACCCTACATCATTTATTCAAGTAGATCCAAAGCAAATTATCAATAATAATCTCGTAAATTTTCTCCTCAAGTTTCTGTCTATGATTTTCCAGACTTCTCACAATTATATAACAATATCTATAACTAGTTAGATCTGGTTTACTGTTAATTAACATAGCCAGTTGTTTTTCTCGATGTAGACACACGCGCACATAACTTTGCTATTCTTTCCTTAATTAACATTTTATCGCGTACAGATCTTATTGACTTTAAAAGAAAACGTTACAAAAATTATTTACAATAAAACTCAACACCATTTTTGATAAAAAAAATAAAAAACAGAAGACAAAGATAGGTTGAAATAGTCGGAACGTTGAGAGAAAACATTGATTGTAAATACTCCGTACACTCAATACTCCGTACACTCAATACTCCGTTCACCAGTAAATTTGAGGAGAAAAATGACGAAACAATGAGATTTTTTGTACACGGATCATCATTAGATACAATTGTTTCTTGAATCTTTGTAAATTATTCTGCTATTGAAAGTACTTGAAAAATAATTGGGCATATATATGTATTGACTGCATCACATTAATCTAAGGAATGTGAGTGAAGATATGGGCGAAGCTCAATATCGTGAATGTATAGCGTGTTGACTTGATAATAATTCAAAATGATACAGATAATAGAGTAAGAGTATGCGCTGCAATATTCTGCAGCTTTGGTGCCCGTTTCAGAGGCGCACTTACCATCCCGTTTCGCCACTATTATCCGACTTGAACGGTCCACCACCACTCTGTGGTTTCACTGTTTCACTGAACCTACGAATTACAATAATACCATACACAATCACGAATTATACATTTAACGTTCAGAGCACTGAGCACGGAGCCCTTTGCTACTGATGGCTCCCCGGTATTCTATTATTTTCTAATTGGTGGGACCCGTTTAAGGCGCTCCTATGTAAAGAGCGTTTTCAAAATGAGTACGAAGTCAAAGATAATCGAATGAACAGACTCTATTCCATGCACAGTTTTTCGTATCTTATTAGATTGTACAACTGTGAATCGAACAAGATTTGGTCATTCAAAATCTTGGCTTCTCTTCATCTTTCAACATGAATTTACATGTTAAGATGAAGCACTCCTTTCAGAAACACCCTAGATTGTTAAATTTTTCATCTAAATATTCGATTTCTATTATCTTTTTAGTTTCGTTCTCAATTTGAGATTATAAAAAAAAATATTTTAACGAAGTATAGCAAAGCAAATAAAGATTTTATAACATTCAGTTGTATTAAGCTTTTAGAATTATCGAATTTTGATACATATTCTAGTTACAACAGCAAACAAGTTTCGAATAGTATTAGTAATCCTCGATGCCTAGAAGTCTGCTTGTTGTACTATTATCATTGACCACTCTTTCTTTGATTTCCACCCGAATAGTCATGTACTTTGTACCCAGAAAAGTATTGTCTTTACAGCTGAGAAGTCGAGGTGTTATAAAAGTCCAAATGTAGAATGGGAAATTTTTTGTAAGAGATAATTCTTGGCAAGTAAAATTTTCTATGATGATTTGAGAAGATTTTTATTGATGTCCTAATACTTCTTCCAAATTTATGTACAATTTTTTTCACATGGTAACTTTGGAATTCTTACATTAGCTACCCCAAAAAAAGATTATAATCAGCGACGATGCTATGATCCGTGATAAAGACATCAAGACTCCTTTCCTCCACAATTTGGATAAACTTTGGGACCATATTACAATCTTGCTAAGAATTGATGATCAAAATCAGTTTTCTGTACCTTGTCTTTGACAATGAAGAAGAAAAGTGACATCGAATTTCATTGGCAGCAGTATTTCTACAGATTTCGAACAACTTTATTGAAACCGTGAGATGTTAAAAATCGGAATAACAATATGGGAGATTTTTTAATGATTGAAAATGAAGTTTAATAAAAAAAAATAGTGGTCAGAAGGTCGAGAATACAACATTACACTGCGCATTGTCTCCTTAATCAAGCATTAAGATATTCTAGCTATTTATACCGAAGTAACATTACTATGTAAAGAAACGAATCAAAGTAACAGAAAAAAAAAATCAGTGATTATTTATCAAGCATAAGAGAGTAAGATCTGGCGGTTTAAACTATTTATTTCCTTGCCCCCTTTCCGCGCTGAGTCTGAGTCTTGTGCACAAAGCACATATTGTACAATGCGTAATATTAATTGTCGAGAAATGTGGTATGTAAAAGGCTACGATGAATCATCAGGTATCTAAATATACATACTGCAATAAATTTTGACTGTGTAACAAAGATACGAATCAGCACACCGAACAAATATATAAAAAAGTAGCGCCGACAGGACAGATGACAGCCATCAGAGTTTGCGTTACTGAATGCAGAGCAGCAGCAACACTTAGAGACTCAAATGTTTAAGTATAAATGACAATTATTGATACATTTCTGTACGTTGATAAATGAGGTATGATTCGTATACAAGATTCGCGCCGATAGAGTATAGAAAAGAAATATGTGGTATGACAACCCAGTTCGTTATAGAGAAAAAAAAAAAAAAAATCATTATCAACCGAGTAAAATCATTCAATAAAATACAGGCGCAAACTTATTTACAGAAGTAGCATACAGTTTATAATACTATATAGAGCAGAATGGAACATGCCAAGATTTCGCGTTAAAATATTATCCGTACTGGTCAGCCGACAGCTGCAACCGTGTTACTTCAACCGATTGGCATGGCGGGGCGTGCGGAAAAAAGAGTGATAAATTTTTTATGTTCCATTCTAATTTCTATTGCCGTCCACTTCTACAATGCCAACGAATGATCACAATAATGATAATGATAATAACAATAATGAAAATTTTTATGATAAGAAAAACAAAAATTAATAAATAAAATAAAACAGAATATCATCAAAGTATAGTATAGTAATTACAGTAATATAGTATAATAGTGTACAAGGCATACGCGCAGCAATACGCTTTCATAATAATATAATAAGCGCGCAAAGAAAACATGCATATAAATGTTGAAACTGTATAGTATAATAAGAAGATATATATATATATATATTTGTAATTCTGTATGATTTATATAAGGAAAATTTTCTTTACTTTTACTTTATTAGCCTTTGTTTTTTTTATTTTATTTTTTTTATAAACGGATAAATTATAATTGCAGACAGCCAGCTTCAATATAATAAGATATAATATCAGATCTTAATTTAAGGAACATGGATGTTATCTGCGAGACAAAAGCCTACCTTCGTAACACCTTTATTTCATTCTCCAACGAGTCTTCTTTACCCTTCAATGCCTTCTTGTCGATTATTTTCACAGCGAACATTTGACCAGGTTTGTCTTTACTCTCCGCCAATCTCACTTCGGAAAACGCACCCCTTAAAAGGACAGAAGATTAAAAAATAGTAACACTACAGGGTAATAACTCTTTAATCATATTTAATGCTCTGCTATACCGCAACATATTCAGCCCAACAATGTCGCAAGATTTAGTGTGTATAATAGATTAGTTCAGATCCGATCTGTTATTTAATTAAAATGGAGTAAACAGAATGCAAATTTATTGCAATTTCCAGAAAAAACAAGTTTTTTCACCAAAGAACAAAAACTATGAATTATTTAAACGGATCAATGGAATCAAGAGGCTGGACAATTCTTTAAATGGTTGATCAAGGATTTCTCTGATATAATGCATTTGAGATTTCATTGACATGAATAATTTGTTAGTGTTGTAGCAGCTAAAAAATGTATTCAAAGAATATCTGGAGGTTTTTAGTTCGAAAAACTGCTTCTTTTAAATTTTGATATCAATGTTGCAAATCTGAATATCATCATTGACTCATTTATAAAGTGGGCATTTGTTTGGAACACCGTAAAATGAAAACTGATTTACTGATGGCATTCAGAAATCCCAAAAATTCGTCCTCACAGTATTACCTTCTTGGAACGAACTACTGTAAAATTCAGTTTCTGTACTGTATCATGTTTTAGTTAATAAATTAAAGTTTGAATACTCGTTCACAGACAAACAGGCCTTTAACAATGACAATGTAAGAAGATCAAAAGTCTTACGTAACAGTTTGAATTTTAAAGCTGAATTCTAAGATTATAATTAAGACACAAGACATTCTCGATTCCTGAGATACATTTTGGCTCAACTAAATATGACATAATAATGAAGTGGCGAACCAAAACATGAGTAGTACAAAAATGAAAGATGTAGTAATAAATTAAGAATTTTGGCTTGATTATTTCCTCAGCTATTAGCTTATGATATTTAAAAAAATAGTTTGAATTAAAGAACAAAAAAAAAAAATAAATAATATCTCTGCTAAGAATTTATTGGACGAGTTCAGAGAGTTGTCAATGTATTTAATAATTTGGGACACATCTATTTATAATCATATAATATAACTAGGAACAATAATATAGCGAAGGATAATCCATGCGTCATTAAGAAGATAAGTGATGTTTTAGTACAGAGAAAAAAAGAAGAAGAAAAAAGAAAAAGATAAAGATGAAAGAAAAATATAAAGAAAATAAATGAAAACACTTCAAGACATCAAAGTGCTAGAAATCTGGAAATTAAGCATAGCAAGCAAACATGTGATAATCACAAGGATAAATGAATGTAAAGAACAACTTGTAGTATGTAAAGTTTTGTCCGACGCATTTTCATTCTGTGAATTTATAATGATGAAGATAATAATGACCGTGTAATATTAATGAAAATAAAAGAATAAATAAAAGAGTACGAATCATATTTCTGTGTTTTGTTTACTTATCAAATTTAAATAAGTTCGTTATTTATTTGAATAATTTAGAAAACTTGATACAACTATACATTCTAATTACAAATATTATTTAGACTCAAATAAATAATTGAATTACGTTAACTATCGAACGTATAGTGTATCTTGCAAGGCATTAAGAAAAGAAAAAAAAAAATTAAAGAGTGATTATAGAAAATCCGCGATAAGAAACAGTGAATCGAAGATATAAAAATAACATAAGATAAGTAACTTGAATATAGTGAAGGTTGAAAGGTAGCATAGTGCAGTAGTAGTGGCAGTGGTAGGTAGTACAAGCGGAAGGTAAAAAACAGAGAAAAAAAAAGATTAAAGCAGAAAAAAAAACCAATCGAATAAGTATCTAGCGCGTAAGATAGCGGGAAAGGTGGGAAAATTGACCAGCTGTTTAACTGATATACTAATATACATATAGTATGTAATACATGTAATGCATACTCACGTTCCGAGTAGTTCCTTAAGGATGTATTTTTCGTCAACCGATGGTAACCTGTCATCCTTTCCATCCTTCTTTAATTTCTTACTAGAATCCTTTTTACCGAATAGCGGCATCTTCTTGATGGACAAGATAATCTGATGATGATTATATTTCAGGAGTCAAACCGAGGATAACTTAAAGAAGGAGGGGAATAGTTGGCAAGGGGATCGGGTGGAGGGGGACGGGGTCGGGATGAAGGGGGGAACGGGGAAGGGGAGGGAGGGGGAGGAGGGAATGTATAGATGATGATATATGTAATGTAACCACTGAGGTGATATTTTCAATCCGTGGACCCGGAAAGAAATAAATGAGATGTAAGAAATAAAAAAGAAACAAAAAATGAAAAAAAATAAATAAAAAATAAAAACTATACAAAACAAAACAACAACAAATTAAATAAAGAAATGGTAAATTAGATGTTTAAGTTTACGTACAGGTACAGGTAGGGTATGTGCAATGAATATACGTGTTTATACTAAGTCTACGTGTGTATTATTCCGGGTATCGCAATATTCTTTGAGACGTCGATTAGCAAGCGAACAAATTATGTCTGTTGCGTTTAGAAATTTAGTTTCGAAATTTTTCAAACAGCAGGGAAAAGGTTAAAGTTAAGAGATGTTTTAAGTAAAAAATAATATTTTGTACATGTGCGTCTCTGTGTGTGTAATATGTTATAATACGACACAACTGATTATGACAACCTCTATATGTAATTATGTGGAACGGTGTTATGTCAACGTAATTTATGTTTTCGGATTCAGGGTAGAGAGAGTGAGAGGGAAGGAATAAATAAAAAAAACAACTAAAAAATTGGATAAATGGTTGATATTATTATTGTTTATCTTCTGTTCTTTTTAATAAATCTTTTTATTTTTCTTTTTCGTTTCTGCAGCTGTAAAGTTAATGCCGCGAGTTCTCGCGTGTAGTACGTATGTATTCTCACTCTCGAATAATATCGAATCTATATCTCACTCTTTTTTTTTTTTCTTCGTTAAAAAATTATGATGATAATAATCACCGTGTGACTTTGGCACACAGAGTTGCGTCCGCAAAACTGGCTCAGGGTCACGGCCTAACGCCCTCCCTAGTCAGATATCTTAGTTAATATATATGTATATATTTCTTATCCCGAATCTATGTAGTCGTCGCGACCCGTCGATGTTTTTTTTTTTTCTTTATTTTTTTTGTTTTGTTTTGTTTTTCTTTTCGTTTCTTTTTCTTTATTTGTTATTTGATAAACATTTGCCCTCTGACGACGATATTAGGTCACATCGAAAAATCTTTCTCTCTTCTCCCGTTTCTGTCCCGATACGATACGATATGATACGATGATTATGATGATGATTCTCTTCTATCTTTCTCACCTCTTACTCCTACTACTCTTCTCTTATTATTTAAGCACACACACGAAACGTATCTATAGTTTTGTATGTTTGTATGTACAATACGTTTTTACGTAGTTCTATATTGTTTATTTATTTTTTTTGTTTCTTCTATGTTTTAAGCTTTTGTCTATTACACTACGTTAATGTAACCATCTACACGCACCCACACACTCTATGGACGCGGATACCTAGGTTCTACCCTACGGCCAGTTTGCCGTTTTTCAAATTTCTACAAGTCTTTAATTTAGGCAGGGCTTTCGCCAGAGAATCGGTCAAGTTGATAAACTCGATGAAACTACTGAACCGCTACTCAAACCACGAGTCGCTACGGTGGTGGTGGCAAATATCCGAGCAACCACACTTTTCGGCCACGGATTGAATCTATGGTAGAGCCGTGGCGATTTCGATTGTTCGATACTCCGACGTAGAGATGGCGCAATTATCGTTGACGGAAATTTTTGCAACCTACTATACAGGGCGATTTACAAAAATAAACAATAAATTTCTGTACGAGTTAATATTGTATTCTGATTCTATATGAACCGTTGAAATCGCTATTTCAAGAATGCCCCTTATGTTTTTAATCGCTTTTTATTCCGCACGTGTATCTATATATGTTACAAAAATTTTTTATTCAATAGTGAAATTTATACTTTTTCGGACACATTGTATATTTTTTATAACTTGTCGATAACTTTGACTCGCTGCGAACCACGCTGCGAACGAAGTCTCCTTGGTCAACAGGTTACGTATTATGACCAATATGCCTTCTCAAGAAACAAAGAAAATACTTATACTAATGCGCACAGGAAATATATGTATTGACGCAATCTTTCAGCTTGTATGTATGTACTGTTAATAATATAGCATACGGATATTTCAGAAATATCAAGCAATGCATTGACTGAGGAATAATATTCAGTTGGGAATATATGTATAGTTCTACTCTTCAGTCAACGAGCTATGCGTAAGGTATTTAAAATTTAAATACGCACTCTGCGGATGTCGATAAAGCGGAGATTATTACTTCAAATTCAAAAAAAAAAAAAAAAAACTACACGATAGTCAACATTTTTCAAATAAAGAAATCATTGTTCTACCCTATGATTCGTAATAGCTCTTTTATAATTAGAAAATATGACAATAATAGGTAAATACTTTGTGGGTATAGCTCACAAGGGTGCGGCCCGCCAAGATTTGAAATACTTTGGCATTGATCCTTGTTCTACCGTGATATTAGAAGGTCGTAATTAACGGTATGACCATTAAGCGGTGATCACTTTGGCTAACTGTGTTACGATTTTATTAGTTTATTTTAAATCGAACATGTGCCTGGTAACAAACGGTATTTTTGAATAACAGAAACTAATAATATATAGGAATAAATATGTAGGTCAATATATGTATAGGGTGGCAAAAGTAAAAACAATGTTTTAAATTCTTATTTGCTGAACCGAACCCTCGAATCTTTTATTGACGTCATCAAGCTTTGAAAATTAGTTAATAATATTATTTTTCTTTTTTTTTTTTTCTTTAAATTCTCTTCAACTCTAGATATGACGGGGCACTGCTACGTATGCCGCTCCTGCGCGGATGTATTATACGTTTGGTAAGGTATAATTTGTCAAGATACGTAGGGAGTGAAAGTATCAAACTGGTGGTAATTTTTTTCCACAATTTCCAGGTTTTTGCGTCGTTGCCAAGAGGTTGTATAATAATTAATGTGATATTAAGTCAGCCGGAAGTTTTACGTCTATACGGGACGATCGGCGATCGTATAATATTAGAAATTTTCTGCCCTAGGTCCGTCGAAATGTTGAATAAAAATTAGTTTTAAAAACCGATAGAATATGTATTTGATGATATTGACTGAAAGATAACATATTCTATGCATGACGATACGAAAAAAAAATAAAAAAAAAAAATATATATATATATATATATATATATATATATATATATATATATATATATATATATATATATATATATATGTATATATATATATATCTTTCTTTAATACATAACAGAGTTATTGCGTAAATCATAAATGTTCGCCGTTATAACGGTGAGTTTATATAATATTTGAGAGTCGGTAGTTTCACGAATCGTCGAATTGATTAAAACTTTCGCAAGATATAATTATGCATACATAATTACTGGGGGGAAGTAGTAAACAGACGATTAAGGATCTTCAGTCAAGTTTTCTTTTCTTTTTTTTTTTATGTTTTTTTTGTATAATACATTCGAATGGAATGATCGTTTTTGTACATGCGTGACAATATGACAGGCTTTTTAAATATTCAATTTATTAAATTATAAATAATTTTCTTTTATTATAAATTCACCTAAATATGTAACATTGAGATTTGGACGAAAGTAAACAGTCTAGTGCGCATATGTTGGCCGCCTTTTGAGCCGAGTTCACTATAATAATGAACGAGTGAATCGGCGGCATGCACACTTAGCGCAATCACCTTTCACCAAAATCTCTCTGAGTATGTTGATCAATTAGTGAGCGTTGATCTTCGAAAATAGCGTATTTCTTTATTCGAAACTTAAAAAACACTAATTTTCGATCGATCGTCTTTCATCATTTAATTATATTAAAGAATGACGATTAATAATCCGATTGAATAAGTAATCAATGATAGCATAATACAAGTATATAAGAATCAAATTTTGCTTTTCTAAAAAACAAAAAAAAAAAAAAAAATAATTCCGACAGAAATTCATATTAGCACAGTACGTGGAAGTATACATGTATATTATTACATAAATTAGGGTTTATTTTTTATTATTATTAGTATTAATATTATTAATATTATTACAAGTGATGAATAGAACACAATCTTGAATTAGAAATATCATACCTTCTTTTAAAAAGTATGTTGTATATAATATAACGCGAAACATAAAAACAAAAACAAACAAACAAATAAAAAACAAATTTAGATAGGAATTCATTTAAAAATTACATCCACGCAAAAGATTGTCTGACAATTATACAGCTAGGGAATGAGGCGATGAATATAATTTTATGTATTACGATTGTCATTCTGTATAAAGATAAATATGTATATTAAAAATAATAACCACAATAAATGTACCAGAAAGAAATCAAGATTTGGTACAATTGTCTTGAGATACCGTATGAATTCAAGGTTTACAGTAACTGAAAGATTGTAATAGTATCTTTTTATTGTAAATAATACAGTATTTTCATTCATTAAACACGGAGAACTAACACAATTTCCACTAGTTCTCATATTCAATTTTTTCAAATTACTCTGAAACTTGGTTTTTCATGTAACTGAACACCTTGATTCGTAAGTATAGGCATATAAATATTAACACAATGTCAGTCGAGAATAGTGATGCATATATATATATACTTTGCCAGTAACTGATTTGTTAGTTATTCGGAAATATGAAAATAGTATTTCCCGAATTCAAGTTAAATTGTCAATTAAATTTCAGGACTCTGCACCCTCAATGAATGTATGTTAAAATAATCGAAAATTAACATGTTTCAAGTTATAGTAAATTTAAATGATGTGTCACAGAAGGTTTTAATACTGCTAATAAATTGTCATAATAGTTGAGCAAGCCAGTATATACAATATATAAATAAATTATAGTCGTCAAAACGAAGTTAATAGTCAGTCAAATCAATGCTCATAAATAAACTGTATAGAGGCTTTGTTTGTTCAGCTCGAGACTTATAAGTTATTAAAAACGTTCCAGCACCCTTTAAAAGTAAGGAAATTGAGTATTAAATTTTGGACTATTGAATACTACAGATAGGTATAAAAAAAAGGAGAAAATAATACAGAGGAACAAACCAGTGCCGATTTAAGAATGGAAAAATAAACAGAAAATTCATTGACGCCGAAACGGTACATGTTAGCAGCTAAGTTGTTCAATACCTAAGATTAAGAGTATTAAATTTTCTGACGCAAATTAAAACTATGCGAGATTCACTAGAGCTTAAAAGACTAGCTGCTAAAATTCCTTGTCAATAAAGGTACTGGTCAAAATGTTAACCATCCAACATATCCCGTTGCGCGTTTATTATTTACATTTGCTTTTACCGTCTAGCAATTTTTTCCAAAGATCAAATTGCTCGCTGTACTTAACCATATGGATGCTTATGCTACGCTGTACGTTGCATGGATTAAACGATATTCTTTTGTTCAAAAATTCGTTGGCTTGGGTCCGTTTTATACCCAATTTATGGGCGACGATTCCTGTAGTAAACACGTCTTCAAGTTTAAGATAAGTCTGCTCCAAAGATCCCTTGTAAAGTTTAGAGACAACATCACTGGACAATAAGTAAGCCGGTCCAGTAGTAAAGTCTGGAAAAACTTCGGGCTTATATTGAGCTTGAGAAACGTAATATTTGCTTTTCTTGTTCCTAATAGGTTTCCACTTTCTTGCCAAACGACCAAACACCACGTTTCTATCTTTAGATCGTTTACTTATGAACGACAACAGCCTAGGCACGTTTATAAACATGTCGTCGTCAGTCTTAAGTACGAATTTAACATCATAACAATAGTCTCGCACCCATTCTAATGCCGATATTGTTTTTAATGTAAGATTAGAGTAAGAGTCAATGAACTTTCCTCTAATAATATCCCCATACATATCCTGTTCTCTGATAAGAACCTTCCCCATTTTTTCGTCCTTTGTATCTCCCAGCAAAAAAGCAATGCTTACATCTTTCCTCTGGCCAAAATGACCCCAAGTTTGACGTATCGCTGTTCTTGCTTCTACATGACTGGGCGCAGACATTATCAATATGACAAGTTCTAAACCAGCGCCAAAGTCTGAGCATTTATCAGGTATCGGTACAGGATGTCCAGATTCATAAATAGCAGCAGCTGAATCATTGTTAATAGTTTTAATGCCGCTTCCTGTAATGTTCTGACTCCTTGCAAGCTGTTCACTGTTTTTTAAAAGATTAGATGATGGCGGTGATTGGGAGCTTAATGATGTTGAAAATGTTGTTATCGGTGGATAGTTGCTTATGTTGTGTGATGATGCATTCAGTATCGGTGGCTCTAGAGTTATGTTCTTTAGTTCTAGACTTCCACTTGTATTTGCAGAAATTGAGCGTATCACAGCGCCGGGTGATTGACCTGAAAATTTAAACAGGGAGATTCGAAAAATGAAAAATGGAATGAAGAAAATTGATGAAAATAAGTTTATTTTTTTTTTCAAAATTTAAAAGTATTGGCGCATTTTTATTCGGATATGGAAATACGAAAATGGAAAGAAATATCATTGACATTTTAATTTAGGGAAAATTATTTAAACAAAAGACATCAAAATTTTCAATTTATAAAAATTATTTTTTGAATATTTGTTTTCTTGTAAAACGAGCGACGAAACGGAATAAAAATTCGTATACTTTGAAATTTATTTTGGTTTTCAAATTTATAGTGAATTTCGACGAAACAAAAATTATGTATTGGAACACTAAGAATTTAGATACGAAATTTTGTTGAAAATTTTCGAAATAATGCAAATTGATTTGATTCTAGTTAATTTTCTATTATTTTTATTTAGTGTTTTATTTTTTTTATTTTTGTATTTTTGGTACTTACTGCCACTAGTCAATATTGCCAGCTGATGAATTTCATTGGTAGCTGTGTAATAGTAGGCGTAGAATGATAGAAAAATTAATCCAAGAATAGAAAATTGCAAGACGCGACTTCGAAGGTTTAAAAATTTGTACATGGCGATTAAAATTTAATATTATTATTTATAAACATAACGGAGCGTCGATCGATGGGATTATTATATGTTTCAGTGATACGAAAATAAATAATTAAATCCATATTTATTATATTCACTGGTTTATTATTTACGATTTGTCCGTTTCTATGGACTTTCGTCGTTATTTTCAATTTCGCGTATCGACGCTGCAGATCACATTTTGCAATAAATCTCATACTAATCTCAATTTAACTTTGGTTGTTCGCTTTCGTTTTTTTTTTTTCTCTGTTGTTTTTTTCTTTTCTTTGTTTTTCTTTTCTTTTGTTTTTTTCTTTTTTTTTCTGGTTTTCATCTACGGTCCTCCTTCATTACGACCGCCGACCTCCGGGAAGCACCTCCGAACACGTCATTATTTGTCACCCAGTTAAACCAAACCGCAGAACAGCCGCAGCCAGACCAGAGACAACACAAAACCCCCACAAACAACCGAGTCGCGTGTCTCGTGGTGACATTTTAAAGCCTAATACCCAATACGACGTAGAAATTAAACACGTACATAATATTTATGTGTTTGTTCATCGGTGTAAGAATATCGTATCCGTGACCCGTCTGAGCTTGATTGAGGACTAGGCTTAAGGAATTTACAGCAGTTACACTTTCGACTATCGACTAATCGATGCAACCTTCTCGATTGTAGCGATAACCTTGCGAGATGCGATAATCAAAAGTTGGCGGGAGATTCAAAACTGATTTGACCACTTTTGACGCAAAAAAATTGTTACTCGTCATTGTTACGTTGTTAAATTATTTTTTAGCCGATTTTCACCGTGATTAATCATTACTTGATCTTTTTTTATTATCGTATTGAAAGGATATTGCACAGATTATCATCGCGGAACTGCCGTTGACGTAGTTCAATTGTAATTAAATTTCCTTTTACAGCGAACGGCAGATCCCCAGTTCCGAGTTTCCGACCGTAACAGCTGAAAGCCCGCTTTCTGAAACGGTTTCAACTCCGGCGGAGATAATCGATAACCTATTTCTACCGAGTTTGGCAGGGGGCCAAGAGTTCCTCGATATATTATTGCAACAACATATTTTGATCCCTATACGCATTTCCACATCCTCAATATCAGCCAATTATTTAAATTTATATTTTTCATCTGTTTATCTTATGTTAATTCTTATATCGTACATACATGAGGACGTAATCATTATAACAAGACAAAATAGCGCTGTGACAGCTGTACGTACCATCATATATGATAGACACGAAATAGTTAATTCTATATGGGTATAGCTAACTACGTTTAGTGACAATAGTTTTATAACTAAATTATATTCTATATGTAAGTGGGATGCGATCGTCTAGACGCGGATTAATCAGCTTTACATATGTTGTATAATCACTAATGCTATCAAAATCTATTCTACGAATTCTTGCAATTAGTTGGATAAAATTAGATGTAATAATTTCTTGAATGATCACAGATTAGCCGTATGCCAGATATTTGAAGAACGAATTATGTATTTTATTATTAATTTTGTTTTAATTTAAATTATTCTGTTACTTTTATCCACAATTCTATTCGCCTTTGAACTAATTATTTATTATTTTTTTTTTTTTTTCTCCGAAACTGTCAAGATAAGCATAATATTTTTTGCGATTTTCTTTTTTATCTAAACTTTGAAAAAGTCTACGATCAATAATTCTCTCTAAAAAATCAAAATCAGTGGTTGTGTTTTTCCTATTTTTTTTCCTTTAAACGAGATTTTTTTATATAAACTAATACAGAATCTGAAAAAATTGGAACTTTTTCGAAAGTAAATCGGAAATAAAATTGTGGCAATAATAATCTACATTCAATGTCTGTGTTTTGGTTTTAGTTCTGATTTTTTTTTATTTGTTCAGTTATAAATTAAATAAAGAAACTTCCACCAGGATATACTGTTAATGATCATTTTAATTCACACAATCCTGTTAATGTGCAGCTTGCGTCATATCCTCGGCCAATGACCTTTTACTTAGGTTTATTTATTTTTTTTTACCTGCTTCAAAACCGTTCCGATCTGTCAAATATGTTAAACGTATGACGTATGTACTTATACCTCGCGTAAGTAATCTTTTTAAATTATCAATTCCAAAGTCAAGGTTTAGAATTTTGCTAATACCTATAGCTGGGGTATTCCATGTCACCTCGACCAAAGTTTAACCCTCACATTTTTTGTTTTCTCTCAAATTGATTCATGTAGTAGTAGTACTAAAAAAATGCCCATCTTTTTTTTTAATTTTTTTTTTTCGACGCATACTTTATCAGTTATGGCGGTTCAAAAAATCTTCAATTTCGACCCATTTGTAAAATCTGAAAAAATTACCAAAAATTCTATATTTTATTTAGCATTTTTTAGTGCAAGATCCATAATGGGACGAGACCTCCTTCCACGTTGTTTTGGGCTTAAAACATCTATAATTCACTCCAACTTATAGATCTCTTACCTTGCTTATTATAGACTTGCTAAATAATTTCCATATGACAGATATTCTTATAGAACCACCCGAATAGTTAATTGCTATATATTTTCTGAGTTTGGATTCTTTGAGTGCTGAAAAGTATTTTCAAAAACCCAAAAGATGGTATGATTCTTACTATTTTTTTTTTCTCAGTTTCTACGATAAGAAAATCCTCGCAACCAAAAATCTTGACAAATATAACGATAAGATATTCTCTTCAGAGATCTACATAGTTGGAGTGAATTATAGATGTTTCGAGTCCAAAAAGCCTTAGAAGGAGGTCTAGTCCCATTATGGCTCTTGCACTAAAAAATTCTAAATAAAATATAAAATTTTTGGTAATTTTTTCAGATTTTACAAATGTGTCGATATTGAAAATTTTTTGAACTGCCATAACTGATAAAGTATGCGTCGAAAAATATTTAAAAAAATGGTGTATTTATTTTATGTATTATAGATATTTGTTTCATATATTAGAAGAAAAAAAATGTTGCTTAAAATGGGTATATATTGTATAATGAAAAGAAATATCAATTAACAATTTTGAAAATAATGACAAATTTTTTCGTACAATTTTCATGAATTCCTGTATTATAGTAAATTTTCATTTATTTGGCCTATATAAATATGTTACGTAAAAGGACCTTGGTATAACGTTACATAGCAGTCATACCTATAATGTATGCCTGTGTGACTTCTTATCGAACCGGTTTGACTGGTTTTCAAGCTTTATATTATTTTATTTTATTTTATTTTATTTTGTTTAATTTTAGTTTCCATCTCTTACCCTTAGCAACTGTTAAACTAGTGCACTTATCTGCTTTTTGATGATATAGATCAGTTACGAACAGCCACGATGATTCATGACTGCAATATACAGTGGCGAATCGTTGGTGTCTAAAATTGAGAAATTAAACCCCCCCAAAAAAAAAAAAATATCGAAATAAACAAATTTAGAATTTGATACAGTCTAGGTATATAATAACCGTATAATCTTGCAGTATCATCATCAGTTCATCACACTAAACTTGTATAAGTTTTGTTACGACGATTGATTATCAAGCGCTTGAAGGAGAAATTTGATTATGTAGGTACATTTATATCCTATACCTATATAGGTATATCATGAGTTGTGAAAGTCGCGTGTGGTATCTATAGCGTGTATTATGTAATTAATTATGTTAATAAAATATCGAAAAATAAAGTATACAAAGCTATTATTGATTCGTCTATTATTATCCATTATAGATAAAATTTAAGATCTAAAAATCTTACGTAATCAAAAAAACAAAAACAAAAATGCGAGAAGAATTGCCTTATATAAATAATTATACATGGTATAGGATGTATTTTCAGTGATATATGCTCGCAAATGATTTGATTGTCGCGGGCAAAGTCTGCAGATATTAATCTATAATTTTTAGGTGGTAAATCAATGAAAAATATAAAATAATTAATTTAATGTGACTCATTAATGGTTTTACGTAAGATTTTTGTGTATAAGCGTAATCAATTACGGTTCTCGAAATCTAAAATAATATCGAAATTAAAGCTATCAACTAACTATAAGATATTCAATCTTCGCCACATCGATTTCTAGCTTGAAGAACAGTCCGAGTGTAATTAGTAAATTGGAAGGAATTTTCAAATATGATTAATTCAGTTTTTTTTATCGATTGACAATAAATGATTGATGTGAATTATTATATGATTTAAATATCGCTCGTAAAAAAAAATGATATGGGTATACGTTGATCAATTTTGAAATTAGAAAACAATTGCAAATTATTTTTCTATATTAATTAACTTGGAATATATATTACAAAAAAAGGGAAATAATAATTGTTCTTTATGGGGTGAAAATTGATAGTCAAAAGTGTAATTGAATAAATTAACTCGTCATATTTTCAACTGTACATATACCTACGTCTCAATTTTTATTTGCGGTAAATTTAATACCGATAATTATATATAAATAAATTTCCATTCAATATCAGCTGCGAAGAATCGATAAATCTAATTATATGAAACTGAGAAGTAAGTTGATTGCTTAGTTAGATCATTGACATTGACACTGATCTATTTTTGAATGATAATAAATATAAGCTAATTATAGAAAATTATTATTTGTAAAATTTTTTAATAATTTTATTATGAAGGTAAGTTATTGTGAGCACGTGGAGCTGCTGTATCATTGCGAAGCTCTAAGTATATTGCAGATTATTGAAAGACAAAAGAAACCGCTTTGCTAATGTTGATAAAAGGAATATAAAAAATCAGTTCTGCGCCTGTACAATTTTCAGCAATGCTCATGAAGAGTCGTGCGCGAGACCGATCGATCCCAAAGAGTATGCGTTGTTTGCTATTCCACCACCTTTCCCTGCAATCCTCCCTTCATAGAACCTTATTCGACCCTCAGAAATCAGTCGAACGCGCCACCCGAACAACGGCGTAACGGGGAAAAACGGTTTTGTTTTTTTTAGTTGCCGAAAAAGAAACATAAAAAAAAAAAAAAAGAATTTTGTGATATTTGATTAGATTCTGAAAATTTATATCGCTCAATATTTATTTTTTGTTGTTTCAGCATATCGTGTAAATTTCTGAAAAGATTACGGTTTTATTTCGTTATTTTTATTATTTTTTCAAATTCATATTACGCAATTCGTCAATTGAAATACGAGCGGCAATTGTTTCTCTTGCAGATAAAATTTTTTCAAATCTCTTCTTTTTTTTTTGTTGTTTAAATTTCTATTGTGGAGGCGATCTAGGTTAGTTTTCAGTTCATGTTTTATCGTCATCCCCCAGGACCCCTATGCGGGAACATTACGTCAGGGATTTTTCCATCGCGCCAATAACCCTGTCTCAACGTTTCTTTACTAAAAAAAACAACAAGAAAAACAAATAAAGATAATTCATAAGTGCCTGGAAGTTTAAAGAAAAATCAATATTGCATGACCAGAAAGCATAGAGTATAGAAATAGCGAATAGAGCTTCCTCCGAGTTGATAATATCCTCGTTATTGCTTAGTCGGTCAGTTAGCTTTCTGACTTATTGATAGCTACAAAAATTCTTTAACGGTCATTACCGCGCTTTAGATATTTTTTTATATTTCAAAATTCTGGAATTCTCTCTTAAAAAATTTATTCGAAATGATATAAATCTATACAGTTATCGATTTTCTCCTCTCAATAGATAAAAAATAATACGCTTCAAATGACAAGCGGATTCACATTTTCACTTGCACGATATAATTTTTAAACAAAATTGTAAACACGAATGCATTACCGCCCCCTGCAGGATGGAATTATCATTTCTAGGTTAGTCATTGGCTTCAGGGATTGTGCGCGACAGTGTGTATTTCCCAGTTCAACTTCATTCCTAAAGTCTAGAGGGAGCAAATCGCAATACGACAGTCTAACAATCAATATGTTTGCACTGTATTCTCCACGCGAGCCTTTTGCCTTTTGCTCAGAGTTAGTTCGTTAGTTGATTATCATTTGTTTAATAATTAATATATTGTTTTATTTATTTATTCTTTAAATTTTTACAATCCAGTTATCGCATCTGCTACAAGACTTTATAAAAATTGATCATCACTTTGCGCAACTATAAGGAGACTACGACTTCAAAGTATTTCGACGCGCGGAGATTCGTGGTATTGAAACTATACTTACGTATATATATATATTTATAAATTACACATAATTAACACAATAAAATAATAGTTTATAATGTTAATTACATTTAGCTCACCGTAGTTGACAAAATTTTATTTATTAATTATAAAAACACTCGTTTAGTTTACAATCAGTATTCATATTCTATGATATTAATAATAATATTAATCATAATAATAATAATAATAATAATAATAGTGGTTCTGTTCCTTGTCGTATAACAAATTCATAGATTTGAATTTTGATTTTCCATTACGATTCATCTGTCCATGTCAAAAATGAAAATCAAATGTGGAGTGATTGTGATATTGAATTGAGAGATTAAATATTTTAACAAGTCTAATTAAAATTTGAATAAAAGCGGGATAATTTAACGGTGGATTAACTAGACGCTTATAATAAGTAATATATTTCGATTTTAATTCATTACTATAGTATTGATTAACTATTATGCTAGTTAGGATTTAAAATCAAGTTTCTATATTTCCAATCAGCGATAATAATGAAGTCACTCTGAATTTATAACCGATTTAATAATATATAATCGACCGGAAAATGTGAATCAATCTTTTGCAAATGCGTGCGTTGACGTGACGTGGTTGATTCAATCTTGGATTATACCTATGTGTGTATATATGTATATGTTTAGGTGGTTTGATATCGTCCGCTGATTTATTTTCAAGGCTCGTTTAATTCCATCTAAACACGATACTGTATGATCTACTGTTCTATAATAAGATATTATACCTAACCATTTTTATATATATATATATATATATATATATAAATGTCGACGAATAGTCTTTTGTCTCTCGATCGAAGCCTGTAATGTACATACATACATACATCTAATACATATCCATATACATATACATATACGTATATGTGTATAAAGATTGGTGCGGGGTCGTACGAAAATGGGGAATTTAAAACGATGCGGTATCTTGCGACGGGGATTCCCCGTAGTATATCTATAGGTTTATAGACATCGAATGATTTTTTCAGAAAAATTTATTCCTTCGAATAGTTACGGTTAATCAATCCCAATTCTTATATTAGAAAGAAAATTCTGCACGTATAATTTTTATCTTCCTTATTTTTATTCCGTATTTGGGTTTTTTTTTTTCTTTCTTTTTTTACAATCTAGCTTAACGAAGAATGTTTTTCTTCTATTTTTATACCGTAACGATTCTAAACCCTGTTTATTTTTTTTTTATTTTTTTATTTTTATTTATTTATTTTTTTTTTTGAGAGGGCATCATTAGCTTTCTATTTTTAAACTTGTCGCTAAGCCTTTCGAAGCCTTTGCTAAGTTTTGTATAATTAGACATTTATATGTATTCCGAGTGACCCAACCGCGTTTCGTGAATAAAACCTCCTCATTAGTTTAATCAACTGGGACTGGTGATAAAATATTTAATCACGATTCTCTAAAACCCTTTGTAACTTTGGCCTTATATGTTATCAGTTAAATAATTTTCGTTTTTAACAGAAAAATAAATGACGTTAATTTTTTTTGTTCATAAAAATTAAATTTGACGTTATATATATTATGTAAAAAAATGATATAATTCTTATTACAAAAAACAAAACGAACAAAAACTACACAATTCTCCGGGGTAAAATTTGTTTCCACTGAAATTTTAAGGTCATGACACTATTTCGGTCCTGCGTCAAGGTCACCTCCAAAAAACAAAAAAAAAAAACAAAAATAAAACCAACCCTTGTGTTACTCCCCCGAGGCCAGAGGCCGGAAAAACTCTGCTACTTTGTGCCGGTGATTAAAATGAATAGCTCAAGGTTCAGCTTGATTGATTTGACAGCGAAATTCGATTAATAGGATCGATTTACAGAAAGGGCTGAGCCGCAGCTATAACAGTTAGACTTTATCTGGTCCGCCAATAAATGTTGGGACTTTATTTGACATTAAACAGATTGCACGGATCATCCTGGCTATTTCATTGCAATAGCAATTTCAGTCTTTGATACTCTAACTTTTTTAATATCCTGGTCCTTAGGCGTAATTTGTAAAAGTGCGCGTAATAAAACCGAACGCATTTTGTATATTTTAGTATAATGTTATTTAAATTAAATATATATCTCCATCCGTAAATGGTACTTATAATACCTTTTCAACAATACACCAAAGTATTCGACAAACTGATAAGCATCGTTCGTAATTTTGAACAAACTTTGTAATGGGTAAACTGCAGCTGATAACAAATTGCAGTGACCTAGTAAATCCACGATAGTTAGCTATAAACGCAGCATAATGCAAATAGATATCTAAAATGAAAATTTATATTAAAATATAGATTTTTTGAAGAATTTTTAAGGAAATTCGAATATTTCATGAATTTTTAGTGAAAAATTAGTAGTTTTTCATAACAATTCAGAAAAATTCATTGTCTTTGTCGATAAAACTAAGAAAAAACAAAAACGTACAATTTTTTTAATGAAAAACTACGACTATTTTATATTTCTCACGAAAAATCGTAGAAAGACATATTTTGCTGTTTTTTGTTGTTTATTTGACTGTAAGGTATAAAACTATGCAAACCATATCTCGTACTTTTCGCAAGACAGCCATTCAAAGATAAACATATGTATACCCACTTAGACCCAAGCAATGCTCTTACACAACGAGGAAGTCGTTAAAACTGCACTCGTAATAATAATTATGTACCTAAAAAGCTTCGTAAATATATTTAGATATCAAAATTGAGGCTTACTGTAAACTTTGAACATTACCCTAATTGATCGTTTTGTCAAAAAATGGGGCTTGTGTTGTATCGCTCAACAACCACATACATATATACCACTTTATTGTACAAACTCCAATAAAAAGTCAAGCAGTTTGAGGGCAGTGTGTAAATATTAAGAAATCTATCATAAAAAGTCTTGTTTGAGTATACCGATTACTAAACTTATAATATAAATATATTTTCCAATATCTCTGCAGAAATCGCAATTATATGTATACGAACGTCAATTCGTTGGTAAAGTATTTTCAAAAACAAACGAAACATTCTGTAGACTTTTCAAAAATTTGTTTGTATAACAATAGCTAACTGTATCATTCCTGTATAATGAATATGTTTTATTTACTACATGAAATTTATGTTCTAACATCTCCTGAGAGAAGAGTTTCAATATCTGCAGTATCTGTAGTCAAGTTTTAAAATTAGTTTTCTCGACAGAGTACTTCACCGCTCGCCGCTAAGTGAAAAATTGGCGCAAAGCTCTCTCGCTAGATAAAACGTGCAGCGTAATACCTACGTTAGTTACTCAAGCTACTTAGAACCAATGTACCTATAGTGACAAAGTGAATCTGAATCTTGAGATTATATTTGCTTCATTTAAATAACTGTATGAAATCATTGATCATAGATATAGAATAGTCGAAGTTAATATTGTGTGTTAGATTCTTTACTTTCTTTAGAAAGTGCAGAAAATCGAGAGCGACAGCCGAGGCGAACAAATAGTGGATCTTCGAGCACGGCAACGGCAGACCAAAACCTGTGCACACCGACGGCTTTGGCGTCGGCACCATGATAGATCCGAGCTCCTCCGAGGAGGAGACAGACGAGGATCAGAACCACCATCGCGGAGGAGAAGGTAGTTCGCACGGTTCCCACGGCTCCCACCACCACCATTCACACCCTGGTGGTGGCGGGGGTGGCGGGTCCGTCGGACCGACCGGAAGTAGCATTGGTTCCGCTGGGGGTTCGAATCACGTGGCGGGCCACGTGAGTTCTTTAGGAACTCACGGTGGCAGCGTTCACGGGGTTCATGGAAGAGGAGGTGCCGTAAGTGCACCAGCACTAGCCGCACAACAAGAAGCCGTCGCCGCAGGCTTAGATGTACCGAATCTATCAAGCGCTCGAAATTCTCTTTCGCCCTCGATGGGCGCTGCTCAAGATGCGGTTAATTACGCTCGATCATCGCCGAGGCCGACTAGCCCTTCACCGTCAATCGCAAGTGAAAAAACCGAGGCTGAACTGCAAGTGAGTTCCCCCAAGGTGGTTCATTTTATGGAGCCTTTCACTTTCGTTCAATTTTCTTTACACGAGTCGATCAAAGACTCCACGGAAGTAATTTCAATGATATAACGATACACTTTTGTATATGACTGTCATTATATGCTTTATCGGATGCGGAAAGAATTTCAGAGATCAAAAAGAGGAATATTTTCATTCAAACGAGGGTACTCGGTATTCGGTGGGATATTGTAATTCAGTGAAACGGTAATCAGGATTGTGATAAATGGGCAATTACGTTCTTTGTACTTGTTACAATAGAAGCCTGGGTCATATTTGTTCGGTCTTTTATTTTTTTTTTGAGAACGTGAAATATGTACCGTGCAGACCATGTTGGGTATGAATTACACGGAGCGTAAGGCTCAGTCGTGGATAATCATACAGAATTTGCATACTTATCTGGACTATTTTATCAGAAACAACACTCCTAGTCCATGAATAGTTATGAGAGACCCGCGTGGAATGGATTATGATAACTTTTTAAACTATACCGTATCAAGATCATTACGAATTCGGTCATAACGAACTCGATCGTTTTTTTACATTATTAGAATTCCGTCGATGCCTTGTCCGCACGCAAATGTTCACTTATGATCTACCAGAAACAGTAAATCTTCATGCGCTATCTGTGCACTGCATTTGCAGGACAAGAGATGCTGCTACACCGCGCTTACAATATAGAGACAATGAGTATTAACGAGGAATTAAGATCATGATAAATTTTGATTTTTTTTAGGAAAAATTAGAGCGCGAAGAGGAAGAACGCAAGACAAGAATCCAACTCTACGTCTTCATCTCGAGATGCATCGCGTATCCCTTCAACGCCAAACAACCCACCGACATGACGCGGAGGCAAACGAAAATCACTAAACAGCAATTAGAGACTTTGTGCTCTCGATTCCAAGTAATTTCATTACCATATATTTTACGTAATTTTTAGTGCCAACCAGTTTACAATTCGACCTGCAGGGCACCGGTCCCCATGCATTATTATGCAGTTTAGTGAAATCCCGTACACGATGGGAGCTGCGCATGATCAGTAAATTGATGATATGCCTACGATTTTTCATGCAGTATAAGATCAGTTCAATATGGGGATGGGGGTGGGCTTATTTTTCTCTGTTTCGTGAATTTCCATGGGAGTGAGTTTCTAACAGATCTGCATAGTATTTAACGTTGAATGGATTGTCCGTGGAGATGGTATAGGCGGGATTTAAATCATACATTAAGGTTTCTTTGTCGAGAACTGAACTTGTATTTTCAATATCACTGTCACAAGAAGCCTTTCAAGTGTGTTAAGTAATTTCTTGAAGCCTTTCAGTCGATCTTACGTTTGATACTAGTATGTATGTACATACATACATACATAGTATACAACCTTCACGTGCTAATTTAATCTGACAGAGCGAAAGTGATTTCTCTCGATGCTTTACGATTATAAAACTGTCCCGCGTATTTTTCCTACTAAAAAAAATATATTATATGTATACATAAATAATAAGACGATCCCAACGAAATTGAAGATTTTTTCTAACGAAAATTATTCGCTTTCTCTTTAATCGAGTTTTATTCAAGAACAATTAAAGAGCGTAACGTGAAGAAGATGAAACCTTCTTTTCAAGGAAACGAAGTGTTCTACTACTTTCTCAAAATCTCATCAGTTTTGCTACCATCTTGATTGTTTTTGATCTAAAGAATTGTCTGCATGTATTATAGATATAGTCAGAAAACAACGATCATAGATGTACGTTAATGGCTGATTCTGAATGGGAGTTCTTGTTTTCTTTTTTTATTTTTTTTTTTGTCAAAAACAGAGTTTTCTGAAGGGCGAAACTCAGATAATGGCTGACGAGGCGTTTCACAACGCAGTGAAGAGTTACTTTGACGTTTTCCTGAGGTCCGAGAGGGTAGTTCGTATGGTGCAGAGCGGTGCTTGCTCTCAGTACGACTTCCGCGAGGTGTTTAGGAAGAACATTGAGAAACGTGTTCGATCCCTTCCGGAAATCGATGGTTTGAGCAAGGAAACCGTCCTTACCTCTTGGATGGTTAAGTTTGACTGTATCTTCAAGGGCACTGGAGACGAGGACTCGAAAAGACCCTCCAGAATGCAACAACAATCGTTAAATTCCGAGTTGATACTGTCCAAGGAACAACTATACGATATGTTTCAACAGATTCTTGGAATAAAAAAATTTGAGCATCAGCTTCTGTTCAACGCCCTCCTGTTGGACTCAGCCGACGAACAGGCTGCCGCCATCAGGAGGGAGCTGGACGGTCGCGTGCAGAAAGTTAACGAAATGGAGAAGGTAAGCACAGTAGATGATGCTAATCAGAACTTGATCCCGTTAAGTAAATCATCTGTAGATCCTAAATGAATCGTTTTATCGAAAAAGTGTATAGAACATAAAACCTGGGTATTGATTATCGCAACAACTTTTGTTTGAAACGTTTTCCGATACTATGTACTGTTGATGAGATAAGTATAAAAGTTTGCCTGATTATACCGTTTGTTATTGAAGGATCGGAAACTAATGCCGCGGTTTCTCCTGAAAGAGATGGAGTCGCTCTACATCGAGGAACTCAAGTCGTCTATCAACCTGCTAATGGCAAATTTGGAGTCTTTACCGGTCTCTAAGGGTTCGATAGACAGCAAATACGGGCTGCAGAAGCTGAAGCGCTACAACCATCGTGGTGAGCGCTCCCGCTGCCGCAGTCAGGGTTCTCTCGCAAAGCTGGAGGGCGACTCCGCCGACTCCGACCCCCAGCTAACAAAGATGGATGTGGTATTGACTTTCCAATTGGAGGTCATTGTTATGGAAGTAAAAGGTCTGAAGAGCCTTGCGCCTAACAGAATAGTATATTGTACAATGGAAGTGGAGAGTGGTGAAAAATTGCAGACAGATCAAGCCGAGGCATCGAGGCCAATGTGAGTTCCCTTTAACAACATCCTCAAATTTATGATCCTCTTTACACATTAAATTATTATCATCACAGGTGGGACACTCAGGGTGATTTTTCAACGACACATCCACTTCCAGTAGTCAAAGTAAGATTGTACACGGAAAATCCCGGGATGTTGGCTCTTGAGGACAAAGAACTTGGTAAAGTTATAATACGACCAACACCGTTATCCTGCAAAGTACCTGAGTGGCACCGCATGACTGTCCCAAAGAATAACCCTGATCAAGATCTCCGTATAAAAATTGCGTGCCGAATGGATAAGCCATTGAACATGAAACACTGCGGGTATCTTTACGCGCTGGGAAAGTCGGTATGGAAGAAATGGAAGAAGCGGTACTACGTTTTGGTCCAGGTCTCGCAGTACACATTTGCGATGTGCTCGTACAAAGAAAAGAAAAGCGAGCCTTCGGAAATGATGCAACTCGATGGCTATACAGTGGACTATATCGAGGCCGCTTCTGCTAATTTGATGGTGGGAATGGATCTCGAAGGCGGGAGGTAATTATTCTTCAATCAATTCCCCCCAAATCCAGTTTATTGAAAAAGGTGATATAAACGAACTTTCACACCTGATTCTTATCCAGATTTTCACATTCTTGTTGTCATTATGACAGAAGTGATCAGTTTGATTGCCAACCATTGCTATATTCGTATGAAAATTCAAAATTTTTATCAATCACTTATTGGAGTACATTTTCCGTTTCTCAATTTAATCAGATACTTTTTCAACGCCGTTCGTGAAGGGGATAACATTGTCTACGCATCAGATGATGAAAATGAATGTCATTTGTGGGTGATGGCAATGTATAGAGCTACAGGACAGTCGCACAAACCGACACCGCCAGTTTCAGTTGCAGACAAAAATTCTACAATCAGTAAAATTCAAGGGGATGCTGATAGGGCACGGAAACACGGAATGGAAGATTTCATAAGCGCTGATCCTTGCAAATTCGATCACGCTGGTCTTTTCAAAATGTTACAGAACTTGACACTCGATTACAGATTGAATGACCCTTATAGTTCGTTGGGTTGGTTTTCTCCCGGGCAGGTTTTTGTCCTCGATGAATACTGCGCTAGGTATATATAAGACGTACATAGATACTTACTTTACCAAAATATTCTTATCGTTATTAATTTTAGTCATATGAATCCTTGCTAGAAGTTTAGCGCGATTATGTTCTATCTGGCTTTTTTGTTTTTGCTCTTTCTTCTCTCTCTTCTGCATAGGTACGGAGTTCGAGGCTGTTTCCGACATCTCTGTTATCTCAGCGATCTCTTGGATAGAGCGGAGCAAACAATCATGATAGATCCAACCTTGATTCACTACAGTTTCGCCTTCTGCGCTAGCCACGTTTATGGGAATCGACCCGATGGCGTTGGCTCCATTACCCAAGAGGAAAAAAATAAATTTCAGGAAATTAAGGAACGATTGAGACAATTATTAGAGAAACAAATCACTAATTTCAGGTATGTATCATTTCTGTGTTCTCCAAATTCACAAAAAATGCTGCTGCTACTCATTTTAACGATGTTTTATTATAACAGGTTTAGTTTCCCCTTCGGGAGACCAGAAGGTGCTTTAAAAGCCACGCTGTCTCTGTTAGAGAGAGTCCTTATGAAAGATATTGTAACACCAGTTCCTCCTGAAGAAGTCAGAGAGATGATAAGGTCATGCCTAAACACGGCAGCTTTAGTTAATTACACGCGGCTTTCAGCAGAAGCTAAAATAGAAGATGATTTGAGTGGCGAGCTCAGTGTATCTCCAGGAAAAAAATTAGAGGATTTAATCCACCTGGCTAATCTCTGCGTCGACTTGTTGCAGCAAAATCAAGAACATTATTCGGAGGTATTAGTTAGGTTTTTAGAACTTACAATCAGTGTTTATTGTTCAGGGCTCTTGAGGATGAGGGTGAAGCATGTCTTTGTCAGATTGTAACTTGTTGTTGGGGCTTGGTAAGGGTCCAAAAATAAAATCCTCATCGGAAGATGGGGCTTAATTTTGCTGTTTAATTGTCGAATTCGTTATTTTATTATATGTTTATATCAGGCCAAATATTAGAATAAACAGTCAAAGTTCTGTGACTGTAAAAAAAAAGCTTTGCAACATCTTCCGAGATATCGAGAGTCCTGTGCCCGGTCGGCGGCCCTACCGTTCCGGGATGGATAAATAATTGCCCTCCGTAAATGTGTATTGTCCAATATTTTCACATTTTGCTCCCACTACACCGCACCGCAGGCGTTTGCCTGGTTTAGCGAAATCATGGTGGACCATGCCGAGATCTTCTGGTCCCTGTTTGCTGTGGATATGGAAAAGGTACTTACTGAACAACCAGCGGATACCTGGGACAGCTTTCCGCTGTTCCAGGTGCTCAACGATTACCTCAGGACGGATGGTGAGTAATTATATCTCAGAATCGAGGTATGACCAATCACGTATTTACGAACCATAGTAAAACTTTGGAGAGTTAATTCACGATGCAATATATATCCGACATTGGATGTAATATAATTTGGATATGTATAGCTGCGTGTAAGCGCTGTGAAACTTATTGAAATGTACTCTGATATGATCTTTAAAACTCTGCATGGTAATTTCTTCCTGAAACATGTCAAATAACTGTCCGAAACTTCCTGAATAACTCTTGAAAAACTCCACAAAAAGCAAAAATTTACACGGCTCCTGATTTGAAAATAGGGAACATTTGATGGGAAGAACTTTTTGTGAAGATGTTGAAAGAAATAGGACTTCACTCTTTATTGCAGTTCAGTTGCTTGACGCCTGAATAAGTCATTCAATTTTCACTATTTAACGATCTGTACCATATTGAATAGTGAAGATAATCTTAATTTTAGCGTAAATATCAATAAATACTGTTATTTTTAATAGATCGATACCGTTTTTGCGTTTTGCTATTTCCATTTTATCAGAAGAATCAGGAATTCCTTGTTTTCTGATGATATCCATATACTTTAATACACCTACTGCCTCTTTCTATGAAAGAAATTGGAATTGTTATACTGTAGACAACATGCCTGATCATATGAAGAGTTCCCGTCAAAAAAATTCATGTGAGTGCTCATGAAAATTTGAATATCCACATAAGAACCCACTTAGCAGATGTGAACCTACTCTGAAATCTACCGGGAATTCTATTGTAAGCCCCGTGAGCGGGTTTCCACATGAATTTCTTTTGGCAGGGCAAATCTTGTTACGCTAGAATGATTTTTGTGATTAACATGATTAACGTGTAGACAATCTGAAGAATGGAAAGTTTCATCAGCATCTAAGAGACACGTTTGCTCCATTGGTTGTGCGTTACGTTGACTTGATGGAGACCTCGATAGCTCAATCAATCCACAAAGGTTTTGAGAAGGAGCGATGGGAGATTAAAGGAAATGGGTGCGCAACTTCCGAAGATCTGTTCTGGAAACTTGACGCTCTGCAGTCATTTATTCGTGGACTTCATTGGCCTGAAGCAGAGTTCAGACAGCATTTAGAACAACGGCTAAAACTGATGGCCTGCGACATGATAGAGTCTTGTATACAGAGAACAGACAATGCCTTTCAACAGTGGCTGAAAAAAAGCGTCACTTTTATATCAACGGACTACATCATACCTTCTGAGATGTGCGCAATGGTCAATGTCATTCTAGATGCTAAAAATCAAAGTTTTAAACTATGTGCTGTCGACGGTGTTGATGTGGTGAGTTGGTAAAGGTTTGAAAAAAAACGTTTTTGGGTATAATCATCTTTGATGATCCTTAACTTTGGCAACTAGGTAATTACGATGTGATTATCCTTCTTTATGTATTTCTACATAATTAAACAGGCAGCAAACTCACTGAATTTTGCAAGACAAATGATCTTAGAAATTGGAATTTAAAATATTCTTGGATTATCAAAATGAAGTAAAAGTATTTGCTAATTCTGTTTATATGTGTATATGACTGGATGTATTGGAATTAAGATATCAGATGTTATTACTGAAGTTTTGTTGGTAACATCAGATATCATCCTTCTTTCGGGCAATGATTACAATCAACTGGTCTTAATTATGCTTGGTTAATAATTTCTGTATTTCTAGCATCAATATCACACGAAAATTGACGATCTTATCGAGAAGACGTCGGCTGGTATGAATCAAGGAATGATTAATAAACTAGTTTCAGTATTAGAAGCAACATTGTCAAAACTATCACGATACGACGAAGGATCGTTGATTGGTTCGATTCTCAGCCTTGCGGTATGTTTTTTTTTTGAAATTTTTTCTATACAAAATTTAGCTCAAAAGTTGCTTCATTCTATTCTCCCCGGTATCCGCACCTTCCTCTATCATAAACTTTAATGCTACTAAACTAGTCACATATTATATTCCTCAGAAGGTATCCGGTAGCGGCAAAGAAATGGGTCAGGCTTACGTTAATTTCACTAGAAATTGCATGGATCAAATCCGCAGCAAAGTTATAGATGAGCTTTGGATATTGATCTTCTTTGAGGTAAATTGATCTGCAGGGTTAAAAAAAATTAACTGAGCATTGAATTGTGCTAAGTTTTTAATAGCAGAGCACAATTTAATGGAATAGATGCAATATTTTTTCCACGGTCTTTCGTCCATGGTCAATTATAATTATAATTATAACGTTTTTCAGCAATGGTATACAGCGCAGATTCAAATGCTCTGTAATTGGCTCTCAGAGCGACTTGACCATAGTCTACATTTGTATCAATGCACGTGTCTCGCTCACATCGTTAAAAAAGTTTACTCCGACTTCGAGCTGCAGGGAGTTATGGAAGACAAACTTAACTCCAAGACATATCAAACTATATTTCAGCGAATGCAAACCGAGGAAGCAACTTGTGCCTTAACCATGTCCGCTCAGAACGAAGAGTGAGTCCAAGTGTTATAATCTGCCTGATTTAGTCCTAAGGATTTTATAGAGCATTTTAACTATCTTATGTAAGATTTTGTTTCTCTATGACTCTGTTTTGCTGATGAGGGAAATTCCGTATGTGTTAGAGCATCATTAAATTAGAAAAAAAGGAACGATGCTTTCTGATTGTGATTTTCTCCGTTGAGTACAGTGTTTGTTGAATTTATTCAATTTTAATGGGTTTAATGATATCTTGTAGAGGATTTTCTGAAAATGGAAATGACGATGACGGCGATCGACCCAAAGCAAAAGTGACGGTGGTCGAGACAGTGGCTGGAGAAGATGCCAACTACGTATCAAACATTAGCAATGTGACGTCAAACGTTGTGGGTAAAGTTGGCAGCATGTTTGGCAAGGGCATCGGAGGCCTCTCCACAAAGTTTGGTGGTGCAACTAGCTGGTTCTAGCTGTACATTGATATGTGTTAACAACTAAATAGCTTGGTACGTTACTTGATGCCTGAAATTTTGTTAAGAACTAAGTAACAAAGCAAACAAAGCATAACAACATACGTAGCCGGTAGATTTTAATTTTTTTAGCAAGTTTAGTATGAAATTATTGGGAGTTTGAATTGTATTTGAAAAAATAACGGGATATATAATTAATCCTTGTTATATTTGATGTTTTTTTTTTTTTTTTTCTCGAAGGGGAGAAATAACGTGTAAATTTCTTTGACAAATTTTTCTCGATGAACTGCCTCACGTTTCGGTATAAAATTTTTACTAAATATATTCATATAGGTATATATGTGACGAAGCTTATTTTGAATTCAATATTAATTATTATATTAGTTGCGTTGTTTTTTCAATTACAAGATCAATCAAATATGAGAAGAAATAATACGTGACGAGATAGCCGCCAACGACAAAGTAAATAATAAATATACCTTAGGGTATTTAGGGCCTAGCTACAACGAGGCAGTGAAATAATTCCCTGGAAGTATCGAATAAAAACGATGAAATAAAAATAATAAAAAATAATAAATAAAAATAATAAAAATAAAAATAAACTATACATAGATTAATAAGTAGTTATGTATAATTAATGATTATTAGTTATTAATTGTATTTATTGACACAATAATCTGAAGCATATTATACCCCGAAGATAATTATTAATTAAAATAGCAAAACGAAAAAAAAAATCTATTCTTAAACACAAATTTAGTTACTATTTCTGATATGAATGGATACATTTATTATTTCTTTAACAACAACTGATTATTACGTGATTATCGAGTTATAATCCTAAGTCCAAATTAATGGAAAAAAGTTAGAAAAAAAAAAATCTTTGATAAATATTTCGCCTACTATATATACCGTTATTTAATGAATATGTTTTTCGTTTTGAACAAATATTAAATACATATTTATTTATGTTATAAATTAATTATTGTTTATAAAAAAAATTAATAGTTACCAAATAATATATTCTTATGCAAACTATTATAGTATCATTAATTTTACTGGTCTACTAAAACTACTCGCTCACTATAGTATGTTATATACGAATTTATTCTGATAATATCCTAGCGAAATTGTGCGCGCAAAGTCGCCGTAATGATTATAATTAATCTGTATAGTAACATCGTTGACCTATTATAGGTATAAAAATATCTTCTAATAACTATATATTTATTATACTAATTAACGGTGGGCTAAAAAAGGCGATGTTCTTTATATGAAAAGAGAATTTCAATAATAAAACGATTTCTTGTATTAAACATTTCAAACTATAATATTCAGATCTTTCAATATTTCAATCTACATATCTTTCATAGGTATATATTACATTAGGTATTGATATACCTATATCCATTCACAATCAGCTGCGTTACAACCCTAACAGTCTCTAACTATAATTATTATCATACTACAGTACGTTTTTATTGTATAAATAACTATCTTTCCATATAATTTTATGGCGTGAATAATAAATATTGAATGACTAAAATCTTATCATTATTATTATTATTTTTGTTTTTTAAGTAACAAACGCAAAAATGGAATTAATAATTAGATTATACGATATTGAACTCGCATTTCTTTGGCCCGACAATTATAAAACGGAACACAAATAAAATGAAAAATAAAAAAAAAAAAACAAATCTAATATATCAAAATACAAAAAAAAATAAAAAAAAAAAAACAAAACAAATAAATAAACGCTATATTATTATATTATATTATATTACATTATATTGTATCTATAAAGTTATTACAATGACTATAATAATGATTAATGATGATATACATACTATAATAGCAAAGTATTATTTACTATTACGTTCATTATTATAATTATGACTCGTTATTATTAGTATGGCAATTGAAAATCTCTATTATAATCTTATATATTTAGATATATTTAGACTATATAGGAGAATATTACGTTATGAAACTATCTATTGACGCTCCATAATATGCAATTATTAACAGAGCTGGGTACCTATACAGCGTTAATTGCAGCTGTTCTATTGATATAATATGAACTCTTTGAGAAGTTTTTTCGACCTTTTCGGTATATGACTCTAAAATATATTTTGATTGCATATATTATTATTATTATTATACATGTAGTCCATGGAACCCCCAGCTAATATTCGATTATGATTAATCAATATAAATTTACGCATGGGAATTCTAGGGGGTAAATTTCAATTTATTATAGCTAATATTCTATCCTTCTATGATCCGATTATCAACTTCGTCTATCAACTGTTGTTCTCTATTATCGTTAATAAAAATCAGTCAAAATGGCAAAAAAAAAAAAAAAAACCAAAAAGTAAACCGATTCTTCTCTGCTTTTACTTCCTATTACAAATGAATTATAGATATAACTGTTATCACCTACACATCACTGCATCGTGAATCATATTTATTCTTGCATCGCTTCTATCATTCTACATATAAATAACACATTATATCATATACATAATATATAGTTAATCTGATATATTACTATAGTCAAGTAATATTTTGTTAGAAAAATTTGGAGTACTCGAAAAAGTTCGTAATATGTCAGATAAAGTGTTAAATTTATGTAAATAAATATTATAAAAATCCATTTAAATTATCATCAATTATTCACTATTATTATATCTACAATTACTAATACTATTATTAAGTAATTTATTATTTCACGGCTGTGATAATTTTTCGTTGCTGTAGTAACAATATTTCTTTTAAAATTTGAAAAAATTAGCTCTTTTCATTTATCAAATTGAGCATGTTCGAATATATTCAAAAAAATTTAAACGTTCATTAATATTGGCATTTGAATTTTCCCGCTAGCGTCTGGGTATTGAGACCGAAGGTATTTAGCATATAAAATTCATCAAGTAACGCTTATTTAACATTCCAGCTATTTGCACAATGTATTTCAATTAACAGATCCGATGGAAAGTGGAAAATAAATTAGATTTTTTGGATGCGTTCGAATTGTGCGCGTCTAGTATATCGAGCATTGATTGGTTGCTGAGCGGCCATCTTGTTCATATTATCCAATCATATACACGGATCTGCGTTTTTCGCGTCGAACGTCATCGGGCGACGAATAAGTTGTCTGCTTTTCGACGTCCTTGACTTTCTGGGTCTTAGTTAACTCTTTAGGCTACGTTACATTATTATTCAGATAGAATTGACTAGTCAATCGTCGTAAAACGCGGATAAATTACCATCACATAGGGGGTCCGTCGCTAGTTGGCTCTTTAATCAGTAATACTCTCTCTCTCTGTCTCTGTCTTTGTCTATCTCTCGCTCACGCCATGCTCACGGTAATAAACCTGCCAAATATTTCCTTATAAATTAACCTAATTATCAATAATATCGCACGAAATTTTTTATTCTATACAGTCAGCAGTAAGAGGAATTGCCAAGCGCTCATTTTCCACCTCAAAATGGGCAGCGGCGCAGCAGGTGAGCCTTAAAACATTAGTTTTAAAATCTTGACATAACCTCCAACGCTTGATATCTTCTGCTATTTGAACGACATTGTGGCAGATTCTCTTTCAAATTCTTCACTATTATCTCGATATATCAACAAAGGATGGTTTCTCGCAATAACCCGGATTAAGAATAGATTAAAACACTGATATTTTATCGATAGTTAATAACAGATGGATACTGTGAAGGTCAATGGAGGTCAATCGATCGGCACACATAACGTGATATAATTATATTCGCATTATTTTTTCTGTGATATAATCAGTCAAATCATATTTTTCAAATTTTTGTTTTTTACTCAAATTTGTGATACATGTGTCGATCCGAACGAATGAGTGCATGGGGGTGTGAAGAGAATAGATCGATTTATAGCTACGAATCTAAAATTAGAAAACTTATTTTTATTTTGTTTTTATTTATTTTACGTTTTTACGTAATTTTTGAATGAAGTTATACTATGATGAGACGATCGCTTTTAGTTTTTGCGTTATTTTCTTTCATTTTTGTATGTATTTTTACATTCATTCTGTAACTTTTATTAGGTTATTTAAATCCAAAAAAATTACGTCATTCGATTTAGCATACTACTCTGACGTCACAATGATCGAACGTAATTATCGTATGTTCGATATTTTCAAATTTTTCGTTTATTCGCAAAATGCGATGCGGTATTGTCGAGTTGAGGGAACTATGAATGTTTATATACTTCAGATTTTTGTATTTTCTGGAAATTTCGTTTTTTCAGAACTTTTTGAACTCCATAAGATTTAAAAATTCTTTAATTTGACCAATCAGGAGCCTGAATTGTAAGTCCTGACGCGCGAGCGCTGTAAATTCTATATTTCACTATATTTTCTAAAATAACACGATAACAGCTTTACATAACTGACAGAAACTTTGACAGAAAACTTATCATGTTCATAATTCGCGAAAGAATGACTCTTTATGCAATTCGAAGTGTTGTTCATTTTCTATAAACATTCATCATTGTCATTCATCCAGACCCTGAAAGCCTTTACTTTTGTTTCCCGAACCGATATTTTCAAATTTTTAAAATGAGAAGTATCTTCTTTGATTCATATCTCAATGCATGATTCTTCCAAATTAGAAATCTGCTCTGTTTATCTTCATCAAAGAGGTCAGCACATAAAGAAATGAATGTGATTTCATTGAAACAGCCTTAAAATTCAGACTTCCACAAACTCCTTTATCCTCTTTCAACTGAAGTTGTTCTACAAAGTTGAATTCGATCCTTAGAAGGGTTCCCAGCCTCTCCAGCTTTGAGTTTAGCCCAATAAAACTAGCGTTTTACAGATGACCGTAAGAGACGCTTTGAACTCTGCCTTGGACGAAGAAATGGAGAGAGACGAGAGAGTCTTTTTATTAGGTGAAGAAGTAGCCATGTACGACGGTGCCTACAAAGTATCTAGAGGTCTCTGGAAAAAGTATGGAGACAAAAGAGTCATTGATACACCAATTACAGAGATAGGATTTGCCGGGGTTGCAGTAGGAGCTGCGATGGTAGGATTTCCCGTCAACAATTGTGTGCCAATCTTTGTCAACTCAAAGGGTAGAGTTTCCTGGACCTCTGTAACTATGCTCAAGATCGCTGTGTAGATGGTATTTACTAATTACCCTTAAAGCAGGTATTCCAAAACCGTTTGTAGGAAAATTTTGTACTAAAATAGTTTGATTTGACAAAGAATGACTTATCAATGAGCTATTTCCCAAATTCTAGGAGTGGTTTTGTACCTAAAAATTTTCGACTATCTTTTGTTCTTTTATCCATGAAAATGAGGCAAAATCTACCTTAGTATAATTTTTTTTTAGAGAGATTTCATGCCATTTTTGATATTTCACGATTTTTCACGTTATTTTATAATACTGAGGAAGTAAGTCTGACAAAACAATTTTCAATACATTTTTTGACCAAAGGTTTTCACTCTTTCCGCAGAAAATTTTCGTTGAATAATGTATTGAAAATTCTTTTGTGAAATTATCAACTTCTTTGGTAAAAAAATTATACTGAGGTGGATTTTGCCTCATTTTCACAGACATTAACCATTGATGATGTTGTGAAATAGCTCAAATATAATATAAAAGGAATATTTTACTTCAGAAAGCATCAATTAATTCTTACCTAATGTTACAGGCCGGTCTTCGACCCATCTGTGAATTCATGACCTTCAATTTCTCCATGCAAGCTATAGACCACGTTATTAACTCTGCTGCAAAGACATTCTACATGTCTGCAGGCCTGGTAAATGTGCCAATGGTATTCAGAGGCCCAAATGGTGCCGCGGCTGGTGTAGCTGCTCAACATTCTCAATGCTATGGTGCTTGGTACAGTCATTGTCCAGGTTTGAAGGTAGTTTCCCCTTACAACAGTGAAGATGCTAAGGGATTGTTGAAAGCTGCCATACGGGATCCTGACCCAGTAGTTGTACTAGAAAACGAGCTGCTCTATGGCGTTCAGTATCCCATGTCCGACGAGGCTTTGTCTAAAGATTTTGTCCTGCCTATTGGTAAGGCAAAGATCGAACGTACTGGCCACCACATTACTATAGTTGCTCATTCTATGGCTGTTCAGAATGCTCTTGAAGCAGCCAACGAGCTAGCTGGCAAAGGCATAGAAGCCGAAGTAATCAATCTAAGATCTCTCAGGCCGTTGGATATCAACACGATAATACAGTCCGTGATAAAAACTCATCATTTGATAACGGTTGAACAGGGATGGCCGCACTGCGGAATCGGAGCTGAAGTTTCGGCAAGAATTATGGAGAGTTAGTATACTTAGTATAAATTTAGGGTAAGGAGGAGCGAGCAGTTAAAATTTTGGTTATTTTTATTACAGGCGAAGCTTTCTACCACTTGGATGCACCGGTAATCCGTTTAGCAGCGGTCGACGCTCCTTTGCCGTACACAAAGTCATTGGAAATAGCTTCCCTTCCTCAGACTTCTGACGTTGTTAGAGTAGTAAACAAAGTTCTTGGTGTATCTCAGTAACACCAGTTATCCCTTTAGGTGTTCATTAGTTATTTACCACCTTTCCGATATATACACCAATTTTTGGCAAGTTATTTCCGCGGTATCCTCGTCCTCATTGCTATGCCCTAAATAATTGAAAGAAAATAAACATTCATACGTACGTAGGTACGATCGGATGACGAGATTGAAGTAAAGAATCGTTTAATAAATCGAACGACTCGTTAACGACTGCGTTTAAAACATGCACAAACTACGTACAGGGTATTGTTAACAATTCCTTATAAGCTGGTCTATAAGGCTAAGACTTTCGGATGGTACCTACACCTTTGATAGAGGTTTTTTTTTTAAGGATTAGCGTGTGATTGATTTATTCTTTTCTTTCAAAGAATCGGTTGATTTTATTTATTACAGAAGTTCGATAGTCTGTTGAAGTATAATTGAAAAACAGTTAGAAATTGTGAGCCACCAAGTCTCCGAGCCAAATGCAGTCTAAGTAAAAGCATGTAATGCAATGACTTAGAGCAACCAGTATTTAGATTTTAGATATTTGGGTCTCTTAATTGTTCAGAAAAGAAACCTCTGTCCGACTAAGAGAAAACTTTTCGATGCATTGATTTGAGTTCTAGAATATTGAAACACTGTCAATAAAAATATTTTGCAAACTTCAAAATTTTGCAATGAAAAATTCATCACTGAAGTCACTTCTGCAGTATCACAGACTCATCCCTCGTCGTACAGAGTTTTCTTTTTATTGAACGATTAGGAACCGAAATATCTAAAATCAAAGCACCGTCTGATCCACTAATTGATATTACTTACATTTTGTTTAAAATATTGGCAAACTACTGTAATAAAACTGGTTGATTAAAGAACAATTTGGACGCGTGCCATTCCTTGAGAAAAAAACAAATACTCCTACTCAAGGTGTATGTACGCCTTTAATTCTAAAACGAGAACGAAAAAAAAACTAAATTATCGATTATTATTATTATTATTATTACTATTATTATGTACTATTATGAATAGTAGCTGAACCGTCTTATGATCTTATGAATTAGTTCAATTCAATGAGATAATTTATTGCTATAATGAACGCTAGTAGATATTGTACATAGTTAAAAAATTATTAAAGGGGAATGAAAAAGACGAAAAAAAAAAAACAAAATAGAAAAAGAACAAAAAAATAAAAAATAAAAAATTAATACGTTTAGAAGTATCGACTGGATTTTTTCTTTTTTTTTTGTAAAAGGTTCTTGCTAGTTGAAAGATACACAACTATACCTGTATGTATTCATATCTGAGACGAAAGAGTTTTGAAAAATAAATTTATTTCAAGTTTTTCCGTCGCAATAATTGATAATTGTTATACATTTGTTGATCATAAAACTCTATCGTTTCAGAATTTGTTATTTTTCTCGTTGTAATTAAGATTAGCAGGAAATATAATCATTCATCTCTGCTACACTATAAGAATTTCATTAATATTCAAGATCCATAATCTTGATTTCTCATTACATAAATTTTCTTTTTAATAATTATAATTATTTAAAAAACTATAATCTCTTATGTGTAGACAGTTTTATTTAATATCTAGCTAATCGTATAAAACGACGAGTTTAAATCTATATTTAATTAGGTATTTATATTATTACATGATATACATATAATAACATGAATAAATCAATTGTTATAGGTAGAGGCTTTATATTATCTCTCATATTCTATTTATTTTTAATCAATTATTAAATTACATTCAACCATTATACATATATTATACACGTTTTATTATTAGTCAATTATTTCAGAATTATCATTCACCAAGGTCTGGTCACGGCCGATACATACGAAGTAAACAGCTGGTCACAACTTTCATGTAACGATCAAAAGCGTTTTTCAAATCTGCTTCTCTGAAATCACAAAATTGAATAGAAATTTCATACTTTTAGACCAAAAATTAGTTATCGAAGCTAAAATTATTGACAACGTGTTCATAATTTTGCTTATTGTTGAATCGGTCTCATATTAGTACCTGAGTACGTCCATGTCGAGTGCGCACTGCGTGTAAGCCCCAAGAAAATTTCTTAGATCCGTATGAGACCAATTAACTTGTCGCCAAGGTTCTAAACACCTTTCAACAAGTTCTAAAAAAAAAGATCGGAGTTCTCTACTACGGTGAAGATTACACGCTATTCCAATTATCGCACGTGAATAAGAACGAAAGTTCATGTCCAATTCCTGGTAAGAACGTTCAAGCAGTGTCGGTTTTAGTTTGATGCACACTAAGCTGAAGTTGAAAAAAATAAATGAGAATAAATTTAATAGATTTTACCAAGAATTAAAAAAATTAAATAAAAAGAAATATTTATTTTTTTTAATTTCAAATTCTCGTCTGTTTTGAGATCCCGCTTACTGTTTGTGATGCTTGTCATTATCCAATAAGACGCGGCATTCTGGTAGATCTAATAAAAATTCTCTGTCCAAGTCAGTGTCGAAATATTCGGATCCTGTGTAACGGTAGGTCCATAAAGCCATCATCGTATTTGCACAGTGATATAGATCGGGAAATGTTAGATACAGCAGCTTCTTCTTGTTCATTTCAAATCTCATGCAAGCTATGAACACTACTGCTGCGTAACGCCTGAATAAAAGAGAATAGATCAGTTGATAAAGCTTGTTAAAAGGGGTATACCCCCATTCCTAAGGTAAATCCTAAAGATTGCCAAAAAAATGCTGGTAGAAGTACGAAATAAACTATAAGATATTTGAATATTACTTTGCTAATTCGTCGGGTAGGAGGAAAAACTGTTTTATATTAGTTACTAAAGATCCGGGCAAATCTTCGATGACCTTTAGGACGCGTTTAACGTTGTCGAATTGTCTTCGACAACTTTTTAAAGAAACCCCAGTTTTCTCCGCGACTTCGTCAAGCTCTTTGCGATGTTTTGCCGATAATTTTTTACCCAAAAAATCGCGCACAACCGCATCGTCGAATTCGTAATACCTGTGAACAAGAAAAAAGATCATAGTTTTTAGTAAAAAAAAAAAAAAAAAATATAATCAGGTTTGTATGATATTCAACGTTTAAAACTTGTTATCAACATTAAAGAATTTTAAAACAATTTTTACAAGATTTTTTAAGCATAAACATCAAAACTCCGAAATTAGAAAGAGACCAAAAATGCTAGGGAGATTGTTTTTGTGATAAAATCATCGAATAAACACTATGATATAACTTCAATGCAAATACTCAATTTAGAATACTATAAATTTCGAGTGAAATGCAAGAAATGCGAATTTAGGCATTGGCATGACAAGACATGATATGGAAAAGAAAAAATAAACCAGTATTAACTAAAATTCCACCCATGGCTTGAATGGATCTAATTGATTTGACTCAATTGATTCAAAACTCTGATTTACATCATGTGAACCCTGTAATGAACAACAGAACAAGAACTACATACTTTAGGTATTTATGTATATTAGGGTGGTCCTTATTTTGGGTATTTTTGAAATTTGACATGTCCTCTCCCCAGGATCTTTCCAAATATATAAAAACGTATGCCTGTAAGGTTTGACCCCTCAATATTAATATTAGCATGTGCCGCAGAGCGACCAAAGTTTGAAATCCAAAATACATGTATTTTTGTTGTACATTAATTCTATGAAAATTGTTATCTCGTAATAATTGATCAAGAATTCTAATACTTGGCATAACTGTTGCTGGTTTATTTGTGACCGTTCTCAAGTTTCACTCACATTATTCTGTCTTGTTTTTTCCTTGATGGTTATATCAACAAATAGAAAGATAGAATAATGTGAGTGGAACTTTATAGGAGTAACAATTAAACATGTGAAAAGTAATAAGCCTATTTCACCAACATTTCTATAAGCATCTGACTAGTTTGTGGTTCAATTTGAAAAGCCAATTGTTCACAGGCCAATTGCTGAGGCATTTGAAGAAGTCTCTCGAGGAGACTGTAGGTCCGATAATGGTCTAGAACATCTGAAGCGACTAGTTCGATCGGGGCATTTGTTTGTTGACAAATTCCCCTTTGGCTTAGGGTGTTGACTGCTTCGCTTGCTGAAAAATTGATGATAAAAGAATTGAAATGACATTTTTTTTTTTTATATTCAATATGGAATTTCAACTATCTGTTATTTATTTTGTGCAATAAACTTACAAGAATAACCGTCTACCCATAGTTGATATATTTCAGGATCAACCAGCGTGTAGTTGCTTATGAAAACGTCAACTTCTGACAACATTGTTTCAACCTTTTTTCTTCAAATATTACGAGAAATTTTATTTCGTTGGATCATAACCTAAAATAATTTACAACCCGTACACTGTATTACGATTTAATTATGATTATCAGAAATAAATACTCAAGTGTTTCAAGTAAGTGATTAAATTTGGTATAATATCGCATACGTAATCGTATTTCATCGGTTAAAAATAATCATTTCGTTTTTGTAGTGTGCAGACGACTTTTATAGATCATTATATATAACACTAAGCGCGAAGGTGGCGTCTCAATGCGGTTTATTTTAAACTATATTCAAATATCTTTCGCGCGCAAATCAACAGTAATAATCAGAATGATAAAATCGCTGTTCCGTTTTAATTATTCAATGTGTTTATATTATGATAAATAGTTTGCGAATTATATCGTTCGTTAAATTGAATGATTAAGTGACGTAAATCTTGTGATACGTTGATTGGGATTTAGGTTTTAATAAGAACAGTATATTTTCCTCGATTATTAATATCTTGATATATTTAAAATTTTGATTTTTCAAAAAATCGGTGTAATCTTTTAACATTATTAACAAATGACAATTTATCATAAATAAAAGTAAGAATCTGTACCTTCGAGGATATAACGTATGGTATGTATAAATGTATGTATACGTACTACTGCCGCCGGTGAAATCGATCCTGTCAACTAATAAATATTATATAACAACTTAATATTTGTTGAATAAATTAAACTTAAATACATATTAGGTATGTAATTGAAGATTAATTTTAAATATGATTCATTCACGCACCAAGTCAGTAGCTGGTATTTAAAATTACATATACCTATATGTGTATACATATATAATTTACACCTATACAAAACGAAACAAGTAAGTAACCACAAAAAAGGAAAAAAGAAATAATAATAATAGAATAATAGTCGGCTCCTTCGACTGGTACAGATCAATGTATTAAATATGAAAAATTTAAGAAAAATAAAAACATACACTTTGCGGGATATTGTTTCGAGTTGATTCAGATTATTACGTTCATAAGCTTCTTGAAAATGTGTGCGTGAGTGTTTAGATATATTTATTTTTTTAAATTGCATTTTTTAGGACTGTGATAGTTCGTCCGTTATAATTTTTACTTTCTGTTTATCTTTTAGGTATAAGACGCCTTGCAATTCGATATTCTTCTGTTTTCTACTTCTATATGTATACATCCCTATATACCCACACTAATTGCTTATATGTTATATAAAAAATTGAGCCATTAGTCTTATATAAGTACACTTTTTGATTCGGGGCTTCTGCAGGCATCCATAACGACAGCAATTTTAAATACGATAATTAACAGAGAAGTGGAGTATCAAAACGCGACATCCCCACTTTGATTGTTGTTTTTTGTTTACTCATTACAAGAAACAAGTTTTTGTTTCTAACTTTACTTGGTCTAGAAACTTTCGCCATTGATTTTCTCTTGAAAGTGAAGATTACAAATTTTTTTTTTGTACCGAGAGAATGTGTCTTTTTGATACGACATGAAATGAAAACCATTCATTCAAAAAAACAACAGTCAAAATAGTTTGGAATTTTCGGCAAAAAAAAAAAATGCGCGCAATTGAAACAAAAACGATTTCCATATAAGTATAGAATATTAATTCTTATAGCGTTGATCTTTCCACTTCCTGATATTAAATCGTTGTTGTAATTTTCGTTGATATTTGAAACTAATTTAACAAAATATAATTATGATTTATTTCTTCAATTTTATGACGAAGATAATACATATTTCTTTTACTCGCAAAAAAAAAAAAAAAAAAAAAAAAAATAAGAAAACAAAAAAGGTTACCTAATAATTACAATTACATTTAAAAATGATGAAAATAATTGTATAAAATCAATCATCATGCGTGTTTATATATATATGTATAAGTCAATATACGTATTTGATCTACGTATTGTATATACGTATGTAAATATGTGAGATAATAATGTGTGGAACAGAAGTACTGTGTATATAAACGTATTATGTATATAGCTGCGTATAAAAAGGAAAAAAGAAAAAAATCGAAATTATTAAATATATAATAATAATAATAATAATATTAATAATAATAATCCTATATCTTATAATAAATAAATGCTATATTGTATAAAGTTTCGTAGGTCAAATGTAAAATGTCCTACGTGTCATGCTGGTGAATAGGTATTGGGATTTATGCCCACGCTCGACATCAAGTCCCGATCCCTACTCATAAATATATAGTTATCATATTTGGACTGGGTTTAGGTTTAGGTTTTGGTGTATTGGAATTGACTACTGTACCCTTACGGAAGAAAACCATATTGCATATTAAAATAAAAAATAAAAAACTATGAAATCTTAAAAGGTTTATATATATTACACTATATAATTTGCATTGAATATTGATACGTCGTATTAAATTTTTCAAATCCACATATAGCTTTATGTTACTACATCGATTGATCGATATGTTTTATTTCCGTAAGAGATGATATTATAGTAATCTGAGAGGTGACGCGTGAATACTGACTTGGAAAATGTGACACCATTACGTAATATCGTAATATAATTTTGTCGACTATAATCCAATGGTAGGTAGGTAAATCGTAAGTTTTATTCACAAAAAGATAATATTCAAGAAAAGAAGAAATAAACTGCTAGTATAATATTCATTATACTAGACAGTTATAAATTTGTATAATTGTATTGAATTTCATTACGGTAAGTAATTGTCTACTTAACAGTATCATTTTCGTTAATTAAATTGATTGAAAAAAATTATTTCACGGAACGAGCATTGATTAAACAAATATATTATGAAAATAGTTAAAAGAGTAAAGAAAAAAAAAAAAAAAAAAAAAACATCAAGAAAAAGACTTTGGATTAAATAATCAGTAAATACAGCTGCGATATTGATCTAAAATTATTTCAATTAGGTACTATTTTTCTTCAGATATAATTGTACATTATTTTTGTACAAAAATAGTTTATCATTTATCGAAATTTTGTGAGATAAAACCTCGCGTAGGTATGAATGAAGTTTTTTTTTTTTTTTTTTTTTTTTTATCAAAGTACCTAATCAATGCTCGTATACCTTTTTGTAAAAAAAACTTACTATCGCGGTAGTAGGTAGATGAAAAGTATCTCTACATACATCCGCAGGCTTCGACCACCATATTTGGTAAAGTTTTTTGCGTCAACGTGTTATTTGAATCTACGTAAAGAAGTTGTATCGGTGACAACTGGCTAGGTGAACAGCATGGCATAATTTCGCTCCCCCTGGGAAGACCGTTCTTACTTCCCGTGAGATACCTCTGCAAAAAAAAAAAAAAAATTAAAAACATTAAAAATGTAAATTAATTTTATCTGAATATGAATATTTCATTAAATTTATCTAAAATATTTCATATATTTTAGTCATGTGTCAGGAAACTAACTTGACGAAACCCTAGATGCTTTTCTAGTCTTTAACTTCCTACATTTTTATACTCATTGTCCAATTTGAACCAATTGCTCCCAATTTGTATCACTTCTAATAGTTTTATAAAACTTGGTAGTATTCCATACTAGTCAATTCGGAGAAAACTGGTTAGATGAATAACCAGTAAGTACTGGCTAGAACTCAAGCTGTATACCTCTTACTGCGAGAGAGATTTGCGCCAAAGTGGCGCCTAGCGGCGAGTGGAGAACTACTCGATGTGCAAATCGGACTCTTTAAGATATATTTTGTTACTACTATTGAAATAACATTCAAAAATCAATTGCTGCTATCTTTTAGAAATAAATTAGGCTTTATAGAACTGAAATGTAACTTAATACGAAAATTTTTAATATAACTGTTAACATTTTTCTTATCTAATTGAAACGTTAGTTCATTTTCCACCTCAATAGCTCAAAATATTTAAATAATCTTTCTTTGAAATGTGTTTTGCAACTCACTCTAATAATGTTGCTGTGGGCTGACCCAGTTGTGGTTAAAGAGGCCGTTGATGAGCAAGAACCATGGCAAAAGTACGCGTGATATCCACGAGGATGAAGAATCCATGCGCTCCATCCGATGTCATCAAAACTGATGTACAGCTCGTCTCTGCAGCACTCTTTCATTTCGGGTACGCAATTCGAGTTCCTTTTAGGGCGATTTTTCTGAGGTAAAGGTGACGTGTGAATAACCAAAAATGGTTTAAGGGTTGGCTCAACAGATACCAAAGAAGATTCGCGATCGATCGAACAAGTGTTGCAAGCAATTTGCAAACTGTGACTTGGCTTTTGCTCCTCGACCCATCTTTTCACCGTATAGCCAACGTCTGTCTTGATCCAACCCTCTGAAAAGAAAATAATTTTTATAAATAAAATGTTTAAATTGAAATGTTGGTAAAACTTTTTAATCGGTATTTAACTGTCACCCGTTTTATTATACCAATTATTACGAGATAGGTGAGGAAAGTTAGTGAAGGTATTTAAAAAAATCAGGAAACCGGTTGACCTGTGGGCCAACTCGAAAACTTCTCGCTGTGTTAAATACGTTACAATTAATTGATACTATTGGGTTTATAATAAATTAAAGAAGGTTATAAGTAGAATTAGTTTTCCCTATACAAATCTTTTTTTCTTCAATTTCTATTCTTCGAATAACTTTGAAACTACTCGACCGATCGATTCCAAAATCTAATCAGATCTAAGTCTTGATGAACCCTTTCGATCGCCGCAACAATCATTCAAATCGGTTAATTCGTTCCAAAGGTATCGTACGACAAAAAGAGAAATTTTTCTCGTGCAATATCTTTTAAACCAATCCTTCGATTTTGATGAATCTTACGGCGATCGAAAGGGCTATCCAAGAGCTAAGTCTGATCAAGTTTTGAGACTAATCGCACGAACAGTTTAGACGTTATGCGCTAAAAACATGAGAAAAAATTGTTTTCTAATTTATATTTCTCAAATAACTTTCAAACTACTCGACCGATCGACTCCAAAATCTAATCAGATCCAAGTCTTGATAAACCCTTTCGATCGCCATAAGAACCATTCCAACGATTTGTTCTGAAGATATCGTACGATAAAAATTTGTTTACAAACACACATACACATACGGACGTTTATCCAAAAATAGTCAGAATAGCGTCTTAGGACCCCAAAACGTCGAGATCTGATGAAAATTCGATTTTTGAAAATCGGACCGAAACCAATAACTTTCCTTTTTTATGAAAATTTACAATTTTCATTGCGGGAAGTTAAAAATGTAGAAAAATAATGAAGAATTATGGGATTTTCGAACTAGTCATTATGTATGCGCATACAAAGAAGTATTGAGAGCTATAACTAAGCTATAAACTTTGAACCACAGGCCGGGACCTCTGATAGAGGTAACAACCTTTGAAATGACATTCGTACCGTGACAAGAATTGTTTTTATGGTCTGAGAACGCGTTACGATACGTTGTTAAGAGAGTAATCGAAGTGTTATCGTCAATTGATTGTAATTATTAATGATTTGAAATAATTAAACATGTTGTATTCGTATAATCGTTCCACATGTAAGCATATAAGGAAAATCTTCAGCAACAGTTCCGATCTTCAACTTTCTTCAATTCACAAACAAATTGTGCAAATAAGGAAACAAGGATTTTTCTTCTTAAGTACAGCTCAATCCCCTAACCCCTGGCTTTGCAATTTTTTCATAATTTTCCGTCGTCTATTATCTAGATTAAAAAATAGCGCCGTGTCAGATGGAAGTTAAAAGCTTTTTAACATCCAGTCGAGATGAGCCATTGCAGTTTAAAGCTTTGTGTTAAATTGTAGATAAGTTAAAAGGTGTGATCTGCAGTTGAATAGATCAATCTAAATAATCGAGGGAAATTTTTTACTACTTTTTTTTTTTTTTCTTGAAGATTGTGCGATTGTCTATTTTCCTGTTGTGAATTGTAGAGGATGAACCTGAGCTGTTACAGAGATCGCGAGCTGTTGGTTCTATCAATAAATTATTCTTCCTTTTTTTTGTTTTTTAATTTTTATTTCAATATTTCTTATTAATTGCAGAGGCAAAAACAGAACGTCGACATTTAACTAACGAACGATTGCTGCCTTATACTGGTTTAGTTCAGTTATACATACAACACATTCTTATCATCGGACTCTGTTCCATGGATGCATCATAATAATCGGATAATTTGTTGGCGTTGTTATTACGAGTTCGTGACCTACCTTCTACTGAAAGTATATGGTAACCGAAATGAAAAATGATATTTTTTGTTATTTTTATTTTATTTATTCCTCTTGATTATAACCGTAAGTATATTTTCGATATCGTAATGACAATGAATGACCTCAATTATAAATGGCTTTACTTTGATACCCCAATTAATCGTTTAAATAAAAAAAAATAAAACACAACGATCACTTACGTCCTACCGAACTTTCAAATATCGCCATGATGCTGTTCTTCTGAAAGCTTCGTCCCAAGTCCCAATGATCCAATTCCGAGATAACGAATGTTTGATTATCGACATCTTTAACGTCTGCTTCTTTGTAAAACCAAAGTTCTGCAGACGTTACATCAACGAATTGTATTTCATTTGGTAATAAAAACGTAAAGCAATCCGCAGCGTTAATACCGGACAAGTAGTTAGTATGAAGTTGGCAATTGCGAGTATCTCCCATGTCTGTGTAAAAAATCAAAAACAAAAAATACAATAAATCAAATAAATAAATAATTGAAAATATTTTTAAAATTCATTCGCTGATAAATTTTATGCTCTTTGTAACTGTTACCTCCTTTTTTATACCTCGTTTCATTGGGTTCCAAAGTTCTAATGATCGTATATGATTGTCGATTTCAAGTCTCTTATATTTCAATCAAATTTCTGAATAGGACTGGTAAAAGTTTATGGCCATAATATTGTAAGCAGGAAATTTACAAACTAATACACAACTGCGATTATAGTTGGTTATAATTATAGCCCTAAACTAGCAATTTTTATTTATTCGTGATTTGAAACTAGGAATGTCCAACTGTTTTTTTAAACAGTTAATCACAATTATGAACTCATTTCTCATTGCCAGATGAATACATAGAATTATATTTTATCAAAAATCGACGAGATGTATAGAAAAAAAAATTTCATTGAAATATGCTTATGACTTGTAGAAACAAAAAAAATAAATAAAATAGTCCACATATTCTAGCATCTAATTAACTTTATTAAAAAAAAAAAAAAAAAAGAAAAAAAAAACTATTTAAATTTCATATATATATTATCACATTATCATTAAAACTGATTAAATTTATTAAAGAACAACTTGCGAGCATAATTATTCTTCAATTAATTCTCTCAACTCGTGTTGAGTCGTTATCGAACGTTGACACGCGCCTTCGAAATGATTTTTATACGACGCAAAAAGAATTATACTTAGTTGGGAAACAGAGCGATTAGAAATTTTTTAACGACAGGTTAAAACGACGTTTAGTTTTTATATTTTTAACAAAATTGACTACAAAGTTTATGCAGAATTACAAATATTACGATTATTTGTACGATTGTCAAAATTTCTGTTTACAATATTGCAAAAGTTTTATTTTTTTTTTGCAGGATTTTTCTTTCATCTAGTAAATCAAACGGCACATATAAATTACTATAAGCAGTTTGAATAATATGTTTCAATAAATATTTAACTTTGTATATACACTCCTTGACTTTTTAGTTCATATTATCAATTCAAAAATTTAACCATTCGTTAACGCCTTCACTATATAATATCGTTTCTGTATTAATTCGCAATTTGAAATTTGGTTGCATCAGCCACTGATTTTTTTTTTTTACGATTTTTCACTCATAGTAAATACTGTGATTATAATAAACCAGCAATTACAGGATATGATGTATGAAACGGTTCATTAACCGTCTTTCCAATGAGAATGGTGCTAATAATCAATGATTACTGATACCAAACGATAGTTAACTCTCGTAATATAGTTTCGATTCTTGAATGGTAATAAAAATTTCATTTCTTTAAGGTAATTCCATATAACATTTAAAAGTATTGAAATCCAGCCGCAAGATCATAAAAAAAAAAAAAAAAAAAAAATGGTGAAAATGTACCTGCAGCAGCACTTGAATTTCAAGAACCCCATAAAATCAGAAACAGCAATTTTCAAGAGCTTGAAGTAAAACCATGAATAAAAATCCCTTAGGTGAACCTTTTCAGGGGATATTTGATGGACTTAAACTTGATGTGGATATCAATCTATCACTTTTTTAATTGCATCCGAAGTCCGGAGGTCAGTTTGAAACTGTGAGGCTTAAGATTCGTAAGTTTTTACATAGTAGGCTTTACATCAATTCATCATACATTCATAATTGAAAAATGGTTTTGAATGAGATTTTATTAGAATGTAAAATAGTTACATACCTTCTTTTGGAAAGACAACGATCTGATCTGTTTTTCCATAAAAACTTTCCACTTGCTTTTCCGGTCCTGATGGAACCCCGGGTCTGAGTTCAAGGACGTGACCACTGGTCAGAGGTTTTGGAATCGTTGAGAGAGATAATGAGACTTCTGGTGGTTTTGAAAGTCGGAGTTTTTTTAGTATTTGTTGTTTAACGTATTCGACTCTAAGTTCAGTTAAGATTGGATCATTTGATGCTATTTTGCTCTGGGCACATCCCGTGCATTCCTGTTCTCGCTCTTTTGATTCTGGATAAAGTGCTAACCACACAGTTTTCAATGGATTTGAAGCCCTCGAAGTAGAATCTTCGATACTGGTGACGCCCAAGAGACCGATCAACAGTAAGAGCCGCATATTCGCGGGTTAATTTTTACTCTTTGGTATTGAATTGCGAATGAAATCAGAAGTGAATTTTATTTTTCAAAAAAAAAAAAAAAATTTAGAGTTTCAATTAAAAATTTGAAAATAAAAAAAGGAATAGATGATTATTTTACAAGAATAAATTAACCAGAATATAATTTAAGTTCAATTATTTTTTTTTTTTTATAAATTTAAACGTTTTATTTTGACAAATGAATTATTCCCGTAAAACGAATATAATAATACGAATTTTATAACGGGTGAAAATTTAGTTATCATCGAAACTCGTTTCTTTCGTTATTTTATTATTTTATGGTTGTTAAGCTTTCGCGGTTTTTTGATCCGTCCTCTTTCGCATGTAACTTGAAACTATACTGAGGATTGAACTGAGTCTCATCATGTATACGTGAGATGTAATGAATGCGTTGAGGATGCCCTTTGCCCCGGGAACAAAGTTAGTCGGGATTGGTTAACGAGTACAACGCTATCAGCTGGCCGAGCACGTGCTCCAAACATGTTGCTTTTCATTTACTACATCCCATCATCATGTGGATCAAAGATCTGATCAAATGACATGAATGAGATGTTACGATCCTCGATCATAAATTTAAAATTACATTCCCGCTCAGTACTGCCAGCACATATATTCATCCTTCGACATTTTATTGAGTCAAGGATTCTGTAACGATCTCCATGATTTCTGCGATGGATAATTACCCCCAATAAGATTTTTAGTATACTGGACATCGGGATTATGATTAATATTAAAGAACCGGATACTGATCAGAACTGCACAATGTCTCAAGGTTCATTTTGCTCGCAGTATGGTGTGCAGTAGAAAATAAACATCAACTTGCAACTGATGAAATTGATGGATGTTGAACGTTGATTGGAAAATGACTGCAGTAGTAAGAGGATCCATTTAATAATCAACGGTCAAGTTTTATGCTTTGCTTTTACCATCATCATATCGAACACTTAGAGGCGACGTATATCAACGTCAATTAAGACATGCTCTTACTTTATGCTTACGTACATGGTTAAATTGAAATCCATGAAAATATTCATGATTTGAAAGTCCATTTCATTGCACATGGATATCGGAGCTATCAAATGATCGTCTATGAAAAAATTGAATTTTGGAATTTGAATCAGGATTGTTCTTGGATAATATTTCAATTATATAAAGCACTTTCACTAAGCATTCATCCTGCAGTCGGCGAAGCTTGCAGACAGAAGATGCGTTTATTCAATGAGACAGATGATTACTAATAAATACAATTACGACTGTGACTACTTTTCTCTAATTTTAAATTTAAACAACAATCATTGTCTAAATACGGCAATAAAGTAGGAGGATGTCTGCCGATTTTTTCAGACTTTGTATTTCTTCAAATTCCTAGATAAAAATTTTTATATATCAAACAAAATTTAGATTTTAATTTTTAGTTTGTCTTTATACAATAGAAAATAGAACTCCCAAAAAATTCCATAATATTAGATAAGAAATCTTTCCTTGTAGCGGGTGTGGTGATCCCAAAAAATTTTGCGTTGTATGTATGATTTAGCCATATCGCTATTTAAACTTATTACCCATGACGAAGTTTATCAGCAGTTTCTTTTTTTTTTTTTTTTTTGGGAATGAGAATGATTTAATCAGCCTGTGATTTTATAATACAGTAAAGAAATCATCCAGTATAGTACACGATTGATTTATCAAATTGGCAAAGTATTGATGAGAGGATTTCTCGACCGATCTAATTGTTACTATCGTCTTATCGTTAAGCGTCTCGCATAATTAAGCTCGGTTACTCTTCAATATTACATCAGATTTGATCTAATTGCTTATATGTATATAAATGTTATCTCCCCCCCCTCTCTCGTACTCTCTTGGCTATCTTTACACCACCATTTTATTTAATTTTTGATTTCTTTTTTTTTCTTTCTTTATTCTTCTAATGTGGATTTATGCAGTTGTTCTCATAATTTTGCCTCGTATTAATTTATATGGTTAATTTGAAGAAAAAAAAAAAAAAAACTGTAACAACAATTGTATAAAAATTATTATTATATTTAAAAATACAATGTTTAAATAATAAATTTAATGAGAAGAAGAATATGATAAAAAAATTTACTATATATTATCGCGGTAGTTTTCTATTTTTTTTTTTTTTTTTTTTTTACGTTATAAGTGTTGAATCTGTCCTGATTTTTGCCTACAATTTAATAGATATATTCAATACGTGTACGTATAACATTCCCCCAATTTTATAATAACGTTTATCGGAAATATCCATCCGCCATATTGTATATTGAAATTAAAAACACAAGTTATTCGCATGTCAGGCGCCACTTGGCACGTGGTGGTAACTAACAGCCAATAAAGATCACTGATAATATATTGATAAAAGTAATTATTAACATAATGTATAATGTATACAAGTATACTACGAAGAATTATACAGGCGAACGAACCAAAGTTCAGTAGGGTGCCGCGTGGGCACCACTGCGCGCTTCCTAAATAGTACAACATATGTATATGTATATAAATATATACATAATATTTAACCTTGACCTGTAGAATTTGACCTCGCCTTACGTCCTCGTTTACCGCGTATTACACGCGTACATACCCTACAGAATTACTATGTGAGATTATGAGGAAAGGAAACACACCATGCAGGCAACGCAAAAGTTAAATTCCCGAAGATTTCCGAAGACATTATATTCGTTATTTTAACCACATGGTGGGGGTTACCGTCCCATGTTGTTATTTGCGAATACAATGACTTCGGAAATATTCGGGAATTTTACTGTTGGCTTGCCTGCATCCTGTGTTTCCTTTCCTCATAACCTCACGGTACGTATACTAGGGTGGTTTTTATTCACGGCTCGGACGAATTTTTTCAGCAGCCCCCCTCCTCTTTAAATCGTCTCGAAATAATTCAAAAACAATTCACTAATTTTTTTACATTTTTATCTCTACTCTAACAATTCCAACCAAGAAGGTGGATTTCTCCATTTAAAATTCACTTGCTTCGGCTATATTCTCGGTATATATTTTATTGTAAGAGTAATTATTGTCGAAAAAAATCTGTAACTACGAGATTTTAGTGGGCATTGATCCTACTATCTGACAAAAAATTTGCATAATCATGCCAGGCAATCTAGACGAATTGCACACCCTCTTAATCTGATTTTTTTTTTTATAATTCAGTCGGACTAAGAGGGTGTGCAATTCGACTAGATTGCCTGGTATGATGTTGTGAATTTTTTGTCACATAGTAGCATCGATGATCACTAAAATCTTGCAGTTACAGATTTTTTTTACAATTAATACTCTCAGAATAAAATATATTATGAGAATATAGCCGAAACAACGTGTGTATTTTAAATGGGGAAATTCACTCTCTTGATCGGAGGGGTTTGAGTTAAGATAAAAATTTGAGAATATCAGGGAATTGTTTTTGAATTATTTGGAGCCGATTTGCGGAGTGCCTATTAAAAAATATTTTGTTTCTAGGCTAGCCAACTCGATGACAAGAAATAACAAAGTTTTATTACTATATCGAAGTTGAAACACGATGAAAAACCAATTAGGTACTATAAAAATTAATTTTCTAATTAACGGAGGGAGCTGTTTACGTTTTGACAATGTCCACTAATAAATTGACCAGTTATATATCGTTTTATACAGTCACTAGAGCCCTCGTTTTTAAATGCGATAATTTTATTCAAATTAAACGCCTTTAATTTTTTTCCGGAAAGCTTCGGTATACTTTCATAGAAATAAAATTCGATAACCATTTATCTATAATTACTAATGATCCTAGGGACCCTAGCGATCATCAAGTTGGCTGTTCTGTTAATCGAACTTAGCCGGCTAACGTCATGCTCCAGTTAGCGCATGCGTATTCGACTATTTGGCTGGTTAAGGAACTTATCAAAAGGTTGACAGAGTAGATTCGTTTGTACATCAATATCCGAGAATTAATTCGTAAAGATCTTTAAAATTTTTTTTAGTAAAGCTGATAGAGTCAGATTTTATCATCATTAGACTTAAAATTCTTGATAAATTTTGACACATTCGGTTCTTAATCAGTAATTTCAATTTAGGATGTTTCGATAGTTATTCTATAGTTTCAATAATAACCGTATATACATTAGGGTGCTTCGTTCTAGACGATTTTTTTTTTTTCGGTCCATTCACGGAATAATGTTCTAAACATATAAACAAATTCTCATCAAATATGAGCTCTTAATTTTAATTCTAAGAACTCGCGAAATAAATTTGAAATTTTCCCATTTGATTAACACGTGAATTTTAATTCCTTTTTTTCAATTATCTATAGCTTCGCAGCATTTCGTGATATTTAATCGGCAATAGGTGGAAATGACAGAGGAATTTTTCCTCTTCAAAAGTGTATGTAGCCAATTTATGTTTTGTAACCGGCCTCGCCCGGTAAAACATCTTGAAGCCAATTTTCTCTCAAATTTCATGGTTTTTTTAATTTTTCTCGTAAACCACTAACTTTACAACAAAATTGTATCGGACTTTTTTTTATAGGAAATTCAATATACTACAAAAAAAGTTATGTAAGCCATAACCGTAAAGCTAGTAGTTTTCGAGATAAATCCAATTGAGCATTTCAAAATTTGAAAAATCGCTGTTTTATCCGAGATTTTAGTACTTTTTAATGGTTACAAAACATAAATTGGCTACGTACACTTTTAAAGAGGAAAGATTCCTTTGTCATTTCCACCTATTGCCGATTAAATATCATGAAATGCCACGAAGCTATAGATAATTGAAAAAAAAAAAATAAAAATTTACGTGTTAATCAAATGGGAAAATTTCAAATTCATTTCGCGACTTCTAAGAATTAAAATTAAGATTTTTACATGTTTAGAACATTATTCCGTGAATGGACTAAAAAAAAAAAAAAAAAAAAAAAACTCGTCTAAAACGAAGCACCCTAATATACATGCTGCATGATTCGTGCAGATGACGATTTTTTACTTAAAGATACGATCTGTTAGTCAGTAATTCGGCTGGTCATAAGCTGAGATTGTCGCTAATTACAAATAAATAAAGAAATTAAATAACTGAAGAAAAACACCGTTTGACTTTGAGCTTTGTTTGCAGTTTGTTGTTTTTCATTAATGTTATATTGTTATTCTTATAATATGATCCACGGTAAAATTTTAATGATATTATTAATTGTTGTTATTTGTTGTAATTCCCATTGTTTATATTTAAAAATATATAACATACATCACAATCTTGAAATTATTATTTAAACTGAAATTCAATTATTTGTAAACAATGAGCATCTCAATTGGATAGTGGTACCAAAATAATACCATATCCGAATCTGTAATGAAACTAAAAACATTTGAAAGTCGTATAAAAATAACGAACATATCAATCAATGTCAGAACTTTTCGAGGTTTTCCAAAATTTATGCTACAGCACTTCATGAACATGTCTTGAAATTATTGCGCAAACTGAGATACAAATATCGAAGATTTCTCAATCTTAAAGTCATTCTTAAATCTTAATCAAATCCATGCACAGACTTGCGAGATAATTAAGGGGAAGGTCTAACACCTCAGTAGATTTTTATTTTTTTAGTCTCTAATTTCTCAGTGTTCCGGTATCTCTCCTATATTTTGGCGACCTTATTGACCTCCAAGAAAGATAGGTATCACAGATGGGCGGTACGCTGGAGAGTAAAGAACGGAGAGAAGAGAAGGAGGCAAGCCGGGTCGTGACTTACGATTAATTGCCAAGTTGTATAAAATGTAAAGAAGATGAAAAGCCCTGGTTATATTTATAGCCACAAGAATAAACTTTGATTCAATATTCTATATAGTTTATTTCGTCGTTCGAAGGACATCGAACATCAGTGATTAGTCGATGATGCAGAATTATTTTTTCACTTTCAATATCAAAAAAAAAAAAAAACATGCATATTATTCTCTGTGACTTGTTGTCAACAGATTTCGGAGAGACTCAAGGTTTCAGTTTGGTGATTATTTGACGGTGGCATTTCAATAGAAGTCCTTGAGATCCGCACAGGATCCCAAGTTTAATTGTACCATGTCTGGTGGCATAAATTAAAACTTCTGCACTTCGTAGTTTGAAAATAAGATTAAATGCGTCTTGAAATAAATTTACACGTGTGATACTGATTATTATCCCACCGCAGTCACCATGGGTCTGTTCGACCTAGCTTACAACTTTGGGCTGTAATCAAATATCAAGCAAATATCTGTTTTTAGATAGAATAAATATCTTTTTTGAAACTCCCTTTATTGAGCAATTATTTTATTTACTTATCAAAGTACTGTATCTCGTGAGTATCACACCAAAAAAAAAAAAGAAAAAAAATTGAAATATGAAAAAGTTATGAATATTTTAATGAAAATGTACATTTTTTGCACATTCACATCTTCACGATTTTTTTTTAAGACATGTTGACATTTGATTCTTTCCAAATTGACTGTTGCTACTGTAGAAAGTTAATTTTTACAAAACTATTTTGAAATCTTTTATAGTGTACTTCCTTTCTTTGAATTCTATGAAGAAATGGTTGTTCCCAACAAACTTGTCAATTGTTAATATTCTGAAAAATTAACTACAATAAAAATAACACTAGAATCTAAGAAATCGATGATTCGCTATTTTAATTAGCTATGACAGTTACAAATGTAATAAAATAATTCTTCAACAAACAGGAAAAATAATTTTCCTTGATTGCTTGAACATTAAACATTATTTTATCTTTCATATTTAGTTTCATTTCAATTTATTCCCATTCACTTTTTTCTTTTTCCCCCAACGGGTATACAGGGTGATTGGTTTTAATCGATCCAGGCCAATATTTTCCAAACTAAGTAAGCTACGAGAAAATATTTCGGATAAAAGTTGCAGGGTTTGAAATAGGCAAGTAATTGGTGCAGTCGGATTTTTCTGTTGAGGTACCGCTAAGGCCAAAGGAATGTCAACTTTTTTCTTTTAAATAGAAACCTATATTTTTTATTACGTAATTTCTTTCTACTTAAAAAATAAAACTACTTTTATATGAAACATTTTTTTGTGAGATACCAATTTTTTATAATATTCAACTGAACAACGTTAAATTTTTCAATTTTCAAGGAAACTCCAAAAGTCATTGAAAATATCGGCTTGGATCGATTAAAATTGATCACCCCGTATAAATTCTCTTTGAAGTTAATTGTATACCAATGTAGTATAAAATTTAATCTTCTTTCAATTATACATTTCGGTATAACACTTTTTTAAAACGTTTATTTGACAATTTTAAAGAAGTATACTAAAAATCGTTACACGATAACAGTTGACCCCGATGTTTTGATATAAATTTATACACGGAACTCGATCATAAACTGTTTATTATTTCGTTATTATATTTACCCATGAAACATCGTATACCTAATGGTAAAATATTTGCATCCGGAATTGCAATAACTATAATGTCTATTAAATAATAATTAGACAAATAGACGTAATACCAACTGACAATATTCGCAGTTTAATTAACCTATTACATCAATTAACTTCATCAATATTTTAGAAACTATTACTATTTCTTTTTTTTAACGAAAGAAAAAATAACTAAAAATTATTTTTTACTTTCGTTATACATGTATCGCATTTTCTTAGAACAAACTGCTACGGTTCTACGATAGTTTACTGAAATTATAGATATAATTGTAACATATAAAAAAATTTATACCACTAATAACGTAAGAAAAAAAAAAAAAAAAAAAAAAAATTATATCTTATCTATTATTAACCTTTTATAATTTTTGCTTTGATAACATAATTATGTAGAAGTTGAAGATTGTTTATTTTGTTTAACGTTTCGACTTCAATCTGATTACATTAACGATTAAATAATATAACTAAATATTTAGATGCGACGTAGTATTTTTTATTTTATTTATAAACGATTAACGAATTTCAAAACATATTCGAACATAAATACTATTTTTATTTTGTAACTAAATTTTTTGAATATCAATATACAAAGGTAAATGATTGTATCATTATTTTATTCTATTTAATCTATTCGAATATAAAATTTTTAAAAACAATCATATTGTATTATATTATTTTCTTTATATTATCAAAATATGTGTAGTTATTATTTTTAATGAAATTTATAGATCAAACTTTGGCGTATGCTGCGTAATTTGCAATTCCACAACGATTTTTGTTCCTCGCCAATCTCATGTAGCCGTCTTCACCCCAATTGTCACCCCACCAATTTTTTAATATCCATTCCGTTGGCGTGTAACCGACAATCAACATCGCGTGATTTACGACGTCTGAATTGCACCCTGGATCGTCATAAACTCCGGTGCTATTGATTTGAAAAATTATAATATAAGTAAGAATATATTTTTCTAGCTAAAATCTTCAATTAGCATTTCATTTCTACGAATTCAAACAACTGTCTTACTTCTCTGTATCCAATTCTATCGTTAAAAAAAAAAACACAAAAAAAAAAAATACAAAAAATATAATAAATAAATAAATATCAGAAAAAAAAGTGTATTAACTTCAAAGATTATCAGTCAAACTAATATTCTTTGGACTCTTGCGGTCCCAGTCCGGCCTAGTTATTTTATTGCCCCCGATAATTATTAAGTTGAAGATTACATGCAGAAATTCGTTTTTGTTCATTGAACATTGACTTATTAAATATCTACGACAATGTTGATTAAAACGGCTTACTGATAAAGCTGAAAAGTTTTTGGACTGGCATTTATGGAAGCAGCAATTGGACCAATAGTAGCCACAGCAATTTCTATTGCTTTTTCATCACGGGCTGGAAGGATTGCCCATGCAGTGATGTTAACCACGCTCTCGTATGCTCTGAATCCGCATTTTCCTTGCTGTAATGTTAACGACAAAATGTTTCGAATTAGGTTTTTTCTTTTTCTGAAAATTTACGCTCTCCTCATTTACGAGTAAAGATTCCGTCTTCGCGTGCACAAAATTTAACTTTCCGCACGTTGTGTTGAAAAACAAAGTCCGATACAAGTGCGAAAGATGATTCTCGACTCGTGTGATTGTCACCCTCGCTTCGTTCGGGTCAATAACTTCACACTCGTTCGAGAATCAACACTTTCGCACTTGTATCGAAATGTACTATTTAACTCCTTTCTTCTCTCCTCGCACTCTACTGTAGTAGACTACCAGTGACTTTTATGCTGACTGTTCATCGAATGCTCGTCACTGTTTGCTTATCAGTACGCTTGGTGATGTAAGCATAGTATTAGTTCCATGCGGAATTTAATTTTGCTATAGTTTCAACGGATCTTCACGTTTTTGGAAACATGTTGGTCTGTTTGACAAATTCGTTGAATCATGTGATCAACGGCGAGATGAAAAGACATGAAATGGACATTTAGATGATGGGCTTAAAGGATTCCTAATCTTTACTGGATAGTATTGCCGGTAATTCCATGGCTTTGTAAGATGACGATGATCAATTTCTACTGATCTCAAGTCCGCTGAACTCACCTGAGCGGTATAAGGATATTCAGTGTCCGCCATGAGGCCTCTGGACTTCTCTAAGTACCTCATAGTGTTTCTTAGAGAACCACCAGAGCAGCCAAGATTCCCCATGGAAGTACTGCAGTCAACAATTTGCTGAGTACTCAGAGGGATCATCATTCCAGTTTTTTTGAATATCTGTCCCTGGATGCTGTTCGCCACTGAGTAGGCGTAGCAGCTTCCGCAATCTTCCTGGTTTTGTGGTTTTGTTTTGAAACCACGTTCCCGCCAATCTAGACGAGGAGGGATTTCTTCACCACTGTGATGGATCGAGCCGACCATTTCTGAGTCGTCAGATAACCGACGTCTTGGGCTATGAACCAGTTTGACCTAATCACGAAAGATCCGAGTGTTAATTTGTTTAATATCAACATTCAGATGATACTCTCTGCAGATTGTAGAAGATATTTTCTTCAAATGATTTGAATGTTTGTCATTTGAAAATGAATCAACAACTTGATGTTATTTCCTCTTATTTAATTTCTGTTGCAAATTTTATTAATAAAATTTTTTAAAAATCATACCATTTTCAGTATATACTGAGCTGTACTGAGATCAGTAAAATCATTGTCTCGTAATGTGTAAGTGTGATGTCCCACAGCTGCTAGAAGATTGTGTTCATAAATTTTTAATAAATTTTCCTCCCAAGCAAGTCTCCGTAAAGATTCCACCGACGATGAGTACGTCTTATTGAACGACGTCTGTGAATTGAAACAATAATAAGATGAGAAATTTCGAATTTTTTTTCAAGGACGTATTTTTGCGAAAAATTTATCCGCGACTGGGATCTAGATCCATTTTTAACTTCCCGCTAAGAAAATCAAAGATTTTCGAAAAATCGGGAAGCTATTGGTTTTATCCCGTTTTGCAAAAATCGAGTTTTCAACAGATTTCGATGTTTTCAGGTCTTAGGAAGCTTCTCTGACTACTCCGGAGAGGGTGTCACTATGTCTGTATGTAAGTATGTGACCCGCTTATAACTTTTGAACGGCTTGACCGAATCGAACCAAACTAGTTGCGTTCCAAAGAGTTTCATCAAACTTAGATTTCCTAAAAATTTCAACCGATTCGGACCGGTAGATTTCGAAAAAACTAAAAAAAACTCAAAAACAGTAAGAAATTTTTTTTTCTTCAAATGTGGTTTTTTTGGAATAACTTTTGAACGGCTTTACCGATCAATTCCAAAAACTAATCAGCTTTTAACCTTGAAAAAACTGCATCGATCAACGCCGGTTCGGTCAAAATCGGTTGATTCCTTCGAGAGATATAGTTGACGAAAAAAAATCGAAAAATATGTTTTTTTGTTATATCTCCGAAATGTTTCATCAGTTCAATTTTTTTTGTTTCACATTTTTTTTTATTTTAACTTGAAAGATTTGTGCGGGAAGTTTTAGGTCTGGCCGATCATGGTCAGCCGATGTACCTCCTTGTTTTTTTTTTTTGGTTCGGTTCTATCGGAAATAATAAAGCGTCGGGAATAACCTCAGCAAAATTCAAACGCAGTTTTTTCATTTCAGATTATCATTCATCAGTACGATCTGGTATTAACTAGTTTCGTTGGACCCCCTCACATGCCTTTATACATATTATTGATATACGAATACCCGCAGGAGGTATATAAGAGTTTTATTAATTCCGTCAATCTCGGTTTATCCGTATAAATGATAAGGATTTATCTCATTGAATGAAATCTGTAATCGTACCACGCGCCTTCGTTTTCTTTATCGCATATAATTTTTTTTTTATTACCCTTTCGGATCAGATATTGCGTGAGACTTTTTCATTTTGATGACATATACGAATTATAATATTCTACAATATTTCATCATTTCATTTATTACCGAGAAGCGATTATTCCTATTATTATTAATTAACTTAATTAATTATGTAAATTTTTCGACGATTAATTGCACCTTATTTTTTTTTTTCTTCTTCTTCTCCGCGCTTATATACAGGTTGGAGATTAATTCTGTATCTAAAAAATGTTTAATTTTAACCAGTTTTTATATATAAGGCATTCTCTTTACAGTTTGAGCCACTTTTTATTTCGATCAACCTCTTGGATATTTTTAGAAATAATTTACCGATTTTTAATACTCATCAATAAAAAAAAAACCATGTGTGAATTTGTTTTCAGATTTTTTAAGTCGACCATTTCAAAGTGGCACTTTTTTTAATTAGGTTTTTTTTTCCTTTATGTATGATCTGCACATATTCTAAAAGATTTTGTAAATTTTACAAACAAAAAAAAATCGAAGGTCTTGGATTGAACGAAAAAAAAAAAATTACTTTTTATATTTTTTAGTTGAAAATGGCCAGCAGTACATCGTCAATAAAATTGTGGCTGAAATTAGATTGAAAAGTGCACAAAAAAAAAAGAAGTTATCGCAATCAGCTATACGACCTGATTAATATTTTAAATTAATGTAATGAAAGCCGTGTTTAATTTTATATTTATAATTGATCGTTCAATTAGTCGCTATACTATTATATCTTCACATATAGTTACGTGAAATTTACTCACTTTGTATTTAAGCCAATAATCGTCTAATTTTTCCGATATTTCTTTAGGTAAAATAGTTCCAGTTCCAGTTTTTAGATTCGAAAAAACTATCGAAATAATCAAGACTACAATAATTTTATAATTAAACATCTTCATTATCATTTAACAATATTATCCGACGAATATCAGGTGAGTACTGCCATACTTCTACATGCATAATATATTTTCGACTTGTTCGTTCGATAGTGTCGAGTTACTTTTATCGATGTCAGCAAATACCATAATTTTTTGTCTTTGCAGTTTGTGTAATAAAATTCGCAATATTTTACCGTACAAAATTATTGTACATATTCAATTCGTTGAAAAAAGAAAAAAAAAAAAACAAAAAAATAGTCGCTCAAGTGTTATAAAAAAATATTGAAAATTCAAATTCAAAATTATTTGATATTTTATTTATTTATTTTCTTATAAAATAAATATTAATGATATCGTATATTTATATTAGAAATAGTTCTAGAAAATGATAAACTCGAGTTTAACTAAAACTACTATTTTCAAAAACCAACTGAGATTGATTTTTAACAGAAATTATTGCCCACTAGTTTTGTAAAATAAATTTGACAATTTTTTTTGCAAGTAAAAAATTTAGATACATATATTTATCTGATAATTGTATCAGATAAAACTCTTCAATATTGTAAGATGAACATTTTAGAATAAATGATTTTTCGTGTAGTTTTAGGGAAAATTATTCCCCTTGTACTTTATTTCAGAAATTTGGAAAAGAATAAATAAATAATTTCAGCGATTTTCCAGCGAGTTTCTTTGTAAAAATTATCAAACTTAATAACATTCTTAAAGAAATTACAATAATTTTTTGATACATTATTTAAAATTTTTTCCCAAACTTTTCAAATCAATTTTGTTACTTTTTTTTTATTTTGTCAACATTTTTAACTTCCCGCAATGAAAATTGAAAATTTTGTTAAAAAAGGGAAGTTATTGGTTCCGGTCCGATTTTCGAAAATCGAGTTTTCATCAGATCTCGACGTTTTGGGGTCCTACGAAGCTATTCTGACTATTTTTGGATGGACGTCCGTATGTATGTGTCTGTATAAACAAATTTTTGTCGTACGATATCTTTAGAACGAATCGACCGATTGGAATGATTCTAATGGCGATCGAAAGGGTTTATCAAGACTTTGATCTGATTAGATTTTGGAGTCGATCGGTCGAGTAGTTTCAAAGTTATTTGAGAAATAAAAATTAAAAAACAATTTTTTTTCATGTTTTTAGCGCATAACTCCTAAACTGTTCGAGCGATTAGTCTCAAAACTTGATCAGACTTAGCTCTTGGATAGCCCTTTCGATCGCCGTAAGGTTCATCAAAATCGAACGATTGGTTTGAAAGATATTGCACGAGAAAAATTTCTCTTTTTGTCGTACGATACCTTTGGAACGAATTAACCGATTTGAATGATTGTTGCGGCGATCGAAAGGGTTCATCAAGACTTAGATCTGATTAGATTTTGGAATCGATCGGTCGCGTAGTTTCAAAGTTATTCGGAGAATAGAAATTGAAGAAAAAAAGATTCGTATAGGGAAAACTAATGATATTTATAACCTTCTTTAATTTATTATAAACACAATAGTATCAATTAATTGTAACGTATTTAACACAGCGGGAAGATTACGGGTTGGCCCACAGGTCAACCGGTTTCGTGATTTTTTCCATAAAAATTGTTCAAAACATTCGAGTTTAATTATTGCGTAAAATTTTTAATAAAACTACTGAAAATTTTTGAAAAATCTTATTTCATAATGAATTACGTTAATTAAAATCTCTCTACGTGATTATCGTTTGCGTAAAAATCCGTTACGAACGATTTATGAAAATTTTAAGAATGAGACAGTCTTCAAATACTGTTCAAAAAGTATTCGACTTATGTATGTACCGTGTAGTTTCCCTCCGAGTGGTTCGACACTAAAATTACGTACGTTCTTCACTCCAGTGTGATAAAATATCGTCGGATGTCGCCACTAGTCCAACAAACTAGTAGTTTCCGTTATAAGCACAGCAGCGACGAACTGTAAAGTGTGTGCTAATACGTAACTTGGTTGAGATTTTATTCTCCCTTTCCCCTATCCCCGTTAACCGCTTCTCCTACCATCGTTCGCCGACTTATAACGTCATTTTAAGCTAGAGAGAACGAGTTCTGCAAATGGAATTGGTTGTAATGGCGCGCATCTCGCGGCGGCGTGTGGTCGCTTGTTCGTGTGCTGTTCGTTGGTGTTCGGGTACAACTTATTTTTCGGAGGCGGTCTTAACCTTAAATGAGACTGATAAAAATCTTACTCTAAGGAGATAAATTTCGGTTCAATATTCAAATAGAATAACGGAAATTAAATTGTAACAAAAATATTGTTTATTTTTTATTTTTGTTTTTATTATTTTTATTCTTATTATTACTTTTTTGTTTTTCATTTCTTTATACATCCGGATTTCTAGAGATCGGTTCAGATCGTATAAATCGCACGTTCGAATTTGTTATTTTGAAATTATATCGTTAAACGGCGATCGGACAGTGATTTTTCTTATCATTTTCATTACTTTCACTGTTTAGTTTTATGTTTTTCGTTTTAAACTAATCGATAACTATACTGTGCTGTTTATATCGATGAGAAGAAAATAATCGACAATTTTTAATATAAAAATTAAAGAAAAACAAAACAAAACAAAACAAAACAAAACAAGAAAAAAAAAAGAATAATAAATAAACACATCATAACATATGTGGGATTAAGTGAGTGTTGGCGGCGATGCGCTCATATCTGTGTGTTTCATCGTGAAATTCTCTACCACGCCATCTGTGATCTAATTTTTATTATTTTTAATCACCGTTGACGATCGATCTTCTTTATTTTATTTTACTTCTTATTTTTTGTTTTCATTTATTTGAAAAAAAAAAAAAAACAAAACAAAAAACAAGTAAAAAGAAACATTTATCATATCATTTTTAGTCAAATACATTGTAACACTCTTCTTTTTCAATCGACAACAAACGTCAAGATATCAACGACTGCAATAAAATGGACGAGTCAGGGATCGACATGGGATATGATCTAGCCGCTCTTGGCAACGAAGACTTTGAGCTAGAGTACAATAATGACTTCGAACAAGCGTTATCTATGCTATCAAATTCACAGGATTTTATGTACTACGAATTGAAGAGCAGAGCACCAGACACTGGCAGGTGCGTCGAGACTTCGTTACGCCTTTCTTCGGAATGCAGAAAATTCATCATTTTTTGTTTATATTTATCAAAATAATAATAATAATAATAATAACAATAATAATAATAATAATAACAACAATAATAAAACTCGCTTGATCTTTTGCTTATTTTTCATTTATTATATTTTTATTTTTATTTCTTTTCTTTATTTTTACATAATCACTTGCATATACAAAAACTAAAACATATATGTATGTATATACATTATCAAATACATACATACATAGTTTTAACAATGCAGTTCGTAACCGTTCCCACAAAGTTATTCGTTATTCAGATCATGGTCGATCGTTTTTATACCTAATTCGAAATTTGGAAACAGTAACTCTCGACCTTGGATATTCTCTTCCTATCCGCACGAGGTAGACGGTATAAAAAACGTTTCGAAAGTTTGTCCAGTATTAATTCAAGGGAAGGTATTTCCATTTTGAATAAAGAGAAACTTACAATCCACCAAATCCACGATCTATATCATAGTTTTTCATTTTTCGATCGTGTATAAATCGTTGCAAACTGCATGGATCAAACATTCTTCTTTACAACTCTAATACATATATTGACCCATCATAAACATCGTCGTGCCTCATTATTAACCTTAATGCGAAATAGCCCGTTATGAGCTACAGAGAATGTAGAATTTACGTCAGCAATTGCTTGAAAAAGATGTTGAATAAGTGAATTCGATGAAAGATCTTTCGGATGGTCTCATGACTCTTTTGTAAAGTCTGTTTTCTTTTGTAAAGACTGTCTACACATGTGCCTCATTTGTGGAGACTATGTGATCCGGAGCGAATTAATAAACACCTACATTACTAGTTAGGTTGGTCTTTCAAAGCTTTGCTTTTGCTTTAGTTCGTTAGACCAATCTAATATTATGTAAATTCAATGTCAGAGTTGAATTTCACACGTAGTTTAAACGGAGCATATTTGTATCGTGGTTTATCCAAATCTGGATTATGGATTATCCAATTTACAACATGGAAATGCAGTCTTTTCGTAAACTGTTCAGCATACAAATATCTTCGAAGAAACCAATCGCTGATAACTAGATCCATGGTCTGTGTTCGAGTTAGTCTAGAGCCTGTTTGAACGATCAGTCGACAAATCAACGGCACAGTGTGTAAGGTCAACGGACCAATTACGTCCCATTAAACAATACGCAGAGTATTGGCTAGATGGGACACATCATTGTGTCAAAGCATGAGTTGAAGATGGGGAATTGGACTGTGCAAAGTTGGAAGCCAACGACATTAGGAATGTAACAGATTTCAAGGTTGTTCTTTGTTCTATGCACGTAGACTTTTTCGAATAGAATATTTCTATAACGTTATTGATGAACGGTTGCAAAATTAACATGAAAAAAAAAATAAAAATCGGTCCTCGTGTTTTCCACAAACTACTTTGTTCCAATAGTTGATTCGAACATTTGTATTTCAACATTTTACCACACAAACAGATTCAAAAAATTATAAAAGCATTTTTGCATCAGTAATGACACTCATACACTCACTTTGGCTGATCAATATGACGACTGTTCCGGATTATTCTGATTGATCTGAACGTAATTGTTTTAAAACCGCATGCAATGCGTCAGAAACATACATCCACGTGTGTGAAAGAGTGAAGGGAAAGGTGCGTGCTATAGCTTAAACACTTTTCTTCGGTTACGGAATCGATCTTTGCAACTTTAACTTGGAAAAGGCATAACACGTGAGGGTCTTGAACAATATTTGGAATAACGAGATCAATTTCAAAAGTGCTGGATTGAACGTGCGTCAGAATAAGAGATTCCTTCTCTTAATTTCCAACCGTTTGTCGTATCTTTTATAAGAGAAGATTCTCAATCTGAATTTGGTCGAAACATTTGTGGAAATATAATATTTAGGTCAGAAAATACGATTTTCCATACCGTTTGCCTGCTATTTGAGATTTTCAAATTTTTTCATTAGAATGTAATGTCTGACCAAATTAGCGAAGATTATTAACATAAAGAATTTTGTGACAATAATTGTGATTAAAAAAAAGGAAAACTCATTGTCACGTATACGACTAGGTGACTTCGAGCCTTTTGGTTAACCAAATTCAAATATTGTAACTTTTGATCATCTCGATTTGCAGACGAATGGTTTAAGGAATCGTCTTTCACGACTTCAAACCGTATTTGAAATCCAGAATTGCTTGTAAATCCGGGTTGGCAAATGGGGAACGTGCCTTTGTGGGAATGCAATCTGGTTATTGTAAAATCTAGAACAGAGTTAAAAGAATGTTGAACAACCTTGAAAACTGTAATTCATCATGTATGGAGGACTAATTCTTGACACGGGTGTCGACTAGGAGGGAAAGCTTTCCTCTCAGTTAGACTGTTTGGCAATTCCTAGCACAGGCCAAGGCCTCATTATGTACGATGCACCGAATGTCAAAAGGTACTTTTTAACGTCTGGAAGTTATTTCTTAGCGTTACGATCAATGACGGATAAAAAAACAAGATGTCTACTCGTTTTTTCCGGAGCTTTTGTTTCCGCGATATTCTAACTACACGAAAGAATCTTTTAGGCATTTGTTAACATTGCCTTATAAATTTCGGCCCAATATCGATCGCTTTGTATGCAGCACTGTTGGTGGATTTCTATAGCATAAAACAACTTTCTAGTCGAGCTACTGTGGATAATATTCGTTTTCATCTCCCGCTAGTGAATATTTTTAGACCGTTGCTTACTGTATCTACGTATCTTGCAAACGTCACCAAAACTTACTCGCATATTCCCCCGTCTTTGATCCTTTTCTATATAGGATTGAATTTTTCGCGGTTTATAAAGTTGGGGAAATGAATAAAAAAAAAAAATAAAAAAATTGTATCGAATTGAATTTTTGAAAGTTGGATATTTGAAAAAATACCCAACGACATCACGTTTCAATATCCGTTTAAATCTCTACGTTTAAATATTCGAAAATCCGAATATTTCATGAGTAGAAAAATTGGCGTGGCGCTATTGGATCGCTTCGGATCTCTATAAGCTGCAACGTTTTCCGATGATAGAAAAGCTCTTCAATAAAGCCACCCAATCCTGCAGCCCCGATCCCTTTTCTGTCAGGTTGCGCTCTGCCAGCCTATCTCACTTGTGGTTAGGCTGATATCTTATTATATACGTATGCTATACTAACTGAGTGGAATATTACTGTCCCTTGAACGTTTCTGACGTAACTAGCTGTTTATACTCGGCGCCGTATATTTGTTCTACTCGTATTCCTTGCGACGGCGTTGTTTTACCAATTAAACCCTGTAGATGACGTTACGGGTGCAAAACATGTTAGCTTACCGATTCCACCGGCTAGCCTCTGACGTTTGTACTTCAAAATCAATACCGATTGCAAAGTTTCGAATTTTGAATTTTCTTCTTTCTAAAAAATATGCTTTGCGAAATTTGGTGAGATTTTTATTCTCAGATCTTTGGGTCCGAATTCAAAACTCGCAGAAAAATTTTCTCAAGTCTCGTTTAGTTTAATCGCGGTGGTGGAACTGCCAATAATGAAATGTTAACGGTTTGCTTGCTCTTTACTATCATGTCATTCGCGAACGGATAAGCTAATCGCAAAGAGCAAAGTACGTGCAGAAATCGTTCAGTCGTATGAAAGACAAAGAGTTTGCCTCAGTTTGTATCTAAAAAGGAAACAATTCTGAAACAGATTTCCCGCAGTAATTTTTTTATTTTTTTTTTAACCACAATTATAACCGGCTGTGACAGCATCACATCATTAGTCATTGAGATCGTTTATCGCTAGAGAAATGATAGCTCTTTGATATCATGAAGCCGTTTATTTTCAAACGTTTGTGTTTTCATTAAGAATCTAGCCACGTATAAATTTCATTGCGCAGGAGTTCAAAACTGTAGATAAGATGGAGAATCCCCTGGCTTTTAGGGTTTCGAATACCAATAATGTGTTGTCATAAGGTTAAGTTACAGGACGCCGTTTGATATGGCTAAATCCCTGACAGTAATCAAAGAGTAAAGAAATAAAAAATGAATCAATAAATAAATGATTATATTCCATTTGAAAGCTGTAAGCTATTCATGAAATTTGAAGAGATTTTTTCGCCTCGAAGGCGTGGTTTTCATCTGAAGACGAGTTTCCCGTTTCATAGAATTCGCCTGCAGTCATTTAACGTCGAATAAATTGTTGGATAGTTGGGTAACGGGTTAGGTATTGAAAAACAGGTGCTAGGGCGAGACGAGATCTTAGAATCGTCTCGAGTATGTGTGTGGTAGTCGAGAATAGAAAACTACGCTGTCAAATAGAGATCAGCGCGGATCTTTAGAGCAGCACCCGCAGCGTCCGTACACGTGGTTCGTTATAGATTACGACGTTCCAAGGTGTTTGTAGTCGCCACGAATGTTGGCACATTCGTTAAGATGCGTCAGACGTTTTGGTCGAACGTAGTAGCCACGGGGCTGTTGAGCTAATCGTAACAGTCGTGTCTTACCGCGGTGGTAGTATATTTTTAATCGCAATATATCCACTCCGTGCGCGACAGTTGCTTAATTTTTTGAGGTTAAAAAATTGGCTGATGAAGAAGCGCCATGCAGAACGAGGCATCGCGTCAAATCGGTGAATTTGAAGAACTTGTGGCGAGGTTAGACCGCATAAACAACAAGAACTTTGACAATAAACGGGTGAAACATGCAGGGGCAATGGATTGTTTTGCTGGTATCAGCGCCGGTGGATCTTGTCCGTCTCTCGAAACCGTAGAGCATAATCGTTACGTTAGAGATTCAAATAATTTTCGAACACGGAGCCAAGGAAACAATGGCGATATCGGTACAGATGATAAAAAGGTTGTCAGAGTTCATCTCGGAATCGACGACGATCTACGTATGATACTTGAAATGGATCCGGCGATTGTTGACCAACCGCCCCCGACGGCCATTTTACGAGAGACTAGGCCACATGGCTGGTACTGGACTGCTCATCTAATCTAACTCCTAATGTTCGTCATTTTTTGATTACCTTAAGTAACAAAACTACCCGTCCAAACGCTTGATGCTCACACCTATTACCACCCACAAAATTATTCTACTTGCCAGACTGGGCGGTTCGATCTGGCCAATACTTTCCCGCCAAAGCTTGCGCCGGACATTCTTTTCATCTTATTTTCTCTGACTAGAGTCAGCGAACAAACTGCCAGCGAAAAAGATATCCAAGGCTCGTATATCCGGAAAGAAAAACCGACTATTCCATTAGAAATGACTGTACGACGTAGTATTCTTTGGCAACTGGTACCACCGAACGTTATTTGAGGTTATGATTTACGGCATTGAGTTTGTAACAGCTATTCTATTTTAGAATGTAAAAATATTGAAATTCGTTATCTTAACTCGTAATTTTATCGAGATGTTTATTCGTTTTTGTTACAGAACGAGTTCGATCAGTTGATAATTTTTTATCGCTCGTTAATATAATCTGTTAGAAAAAAAATTCTCGTATTTCGTTCGTTTTGTTGTAGTGAAACTCTGAATCACGAGAGAATTTGACCACTGGTAGAAACCGGTTAATACTGGTAAGTCGTTCAAGAGCAGGTCTTGTTATGTCATTACCGCTTCTATGACCTAAAAAAATTTCGTATATCTGTTCGATTTGTTGCCTTGTTCAAAAACCACCTGCATATTATTTACCATAAAACGTTCGAATCAATAACGAACATATGAAATACACCAAACCTTTTTAAACTTTGCCAATCAAATTCCAGAATTGTAATACGAGACGGCGGCTCTTGGCGAACGAGTATCGACTTTCGATTCATCTAAATTTCTCGGTATTGTTTATATGTTAACAAATTTAGGAAGTCACTAAAACGACTTAGACAGCCGATTGAAAACTACAATTTAGAAGCGCACTTATTCGCAGCAGACAGCGCGGACGATGGGCACGACGTAAATAGAACCGTTTGTCGATATTTTTAAATCGAAACTGCACAACCAAAAATCACTGAACTAACTATCGCTATATTAAACTGTCAAGGTTCTTTGCATTCCAAGGTTCTATATCTACTTTGAATTATTTTTGGTGCTTGTTGAATTGGAAATCGGCAAGTCTAATTCAATGATTTTTGATTTTTTGAAAAGTCAATAATTTCTAATTTAGTCATAGAACGTACATGCCCAGTAATGAAACATGAATGACTATGAAAGCATGGATTAGTTACGTAAATTATTTTTCAATAGAAATGAGGAAGTTCTGATAAGTTGTGCTGTCCATAAAATCCCACTGTTTCGAAACGGGATAAATTTTGCGTCACAATTCTCGGACGTGGTTGAATATGTGTCATAATTTTTCCGTATCTTCTTTCGTTTTATCACAAAAATGCGGTCGAACAAATTTTTAATCTACTGTTCCGCCCAAAAGATTCACGTCATTGGCGCAAAATTTTCTCGGAAAAAATAGCATTCCAAGATCAAGGCCTCAGTTTGTTCGGCAAAGATTCGTCATTTTGAACCATCATTGATGTTAAGAATTTATGGTTTTGCCTCGTTGGAATCCGTTTCCTACTAAATCACACCAGAAGAAATCAACAACACCAGTGTTTCCGGTTTTCCTTTTATCTTCCTGAAACATTTTCCGTTTTAAAAAAAATCGATTCACGGAATGAAACGAGAGAGAATTTCGTATGGCTGATCCCTTAATGAGATGGATAAAAATAAATTCAACTCTAACATTTTGTTTTGTCACTCTTCGTTCGCTAACCGTTCGCGTTTCTCTCTGTTATTCATAGAAACAGGGTAAAGGAAACCGCTCGTATCTCAGCTTGTTATCGATGCACTGCAAATAGCTTCTGCTTCTGTGGTTTCCTTGAAAACGTTAGTGTCCAAGCTCGATTCCTCCGCCCATATACGCTACAGTCAAAGCGCTTTAACTTTGCCGAGTATATCTCCGTGGATATTGATCGAATAAAAAAATCTTCGAAACAAAAGTCGTTGAACTAAATAAACCGGAACTTTTATTTAGCGTGAAATTTTCGATTACATTATCCGGTAGGATGGTATAGATGAAAAACTACTACGTTTCATTATGACCTGCTTCATAGAACAAAGAAATTAATGGATATTCTTCATCCAAGATGCGTAGTATATACACTGTGCATACGTAGTTGTTGAATTCCGGCTCTGCACAAGTTTGATGAAATTTATTTGACAGTGGATTCAGGTTTTCGATACGGAAAACAGCGATAATTAATCATTGTTTGAAAATTACTAAGAATTTCAAGTTCTTCTTTGAACTTTAGTGTTATGAAATTTTTATGAATTGAGAATAATAGACCAATCCAATTCCTGCGATTGTATCCAACTAAAAACCTCACCAAAATTACCCAGCATGTGTTATTGTTTTCATTTTATGTTGAGATATGTGTAGTTTGACTGTCTGCAATTTGCAATGTATAATATGTAGTCTACAGTCTATCTTCCACCGCGACATATGTACACATACATATATATCTATGTATAGTTTGATTTGGCAGCATTGCCCCCAGACGGGAACGGAACGTATACGACGAAAGCTTTGCTAGATTAATAGCATTTTAGACAGTTACGTGATGGTTTACTCCACATCTGCAATTTCCTAGTTTCACTCAAAAGCTAATCAATTGTTAACAAATTTAAACTTAGAACTACGTTTGATTTGGTTCTATCTATTGGTATACCCTAAATATTTACGTTTCTACGTACACTTTACGAGATTGATCATGACCACATTCTCAGTGGTCGGAAATTTTGTACAAATGTAAATTTGAATGAGAATCAATATTGTTGAGAATTTGCATGGCCTTGAATCGGTCATGTTCAACATCGTTGAGTGTAGATATTCTAGATTTGAAAATGGCTAACAAAATTTTCAGCTTATTTACTGAAGAGATTCTAGTCCATTTATTTTCTAAATCGTTACTATTCATTCGTGAATTTAATTCATTGTATATTTTTGACGAAAAACAATCATTGCAAATTGCAAATGATAAATCGAAAGACGTCAAAGCACTTAACAAAGGGTTTCACCATGCGGAGTCTAACGAACTTTTGGATTTAGCTTATATAGTCGTCCTTATGTTGAAACAAAAAGTACTTCAAGTCAAAGTTACAGAGTTGACTGAGACAATTTGAAACGGGAACTTTGTATACAAGTCTTTTACAATACGATATTATTCTGCCCTCGCGGAATGAGAATTCTATAAAAATTTTGAACAGTGAATAGAATTTTTGTCGTTTAGATAAAATTTCTGTTTTTTTTTTTTTTTTTTTTGCCGAGAGGCGATTGCTCCCTGTAGTGGCTTGTGTCTAGAGAAGATAATTAATAATTTTATTATTTTTTATTTTTCTTTGAGAATTAGAACACCTTATCAGTAATTGTCGCGAACGTTCAATTCATATTGTATGTACATTACAAAGATGGCGGTGTACGTAAAATTTATTTCAAACTATACAAATAGTGTGCTTTTATTTCTAAGAGTAAACAGAATATATCTTCTTAGTTTTTTTTTGAATCTATCTATTTAATTAGCTGTTCGTAACATTAATGAGTCAATTGATTGCATAATGAAATGAAAAGCGACTGAATATGTATATGTACACATTAGGGTGAGCCAAAAAAACTATATACTGAGCCTATATACTGAGAATAAAATTCTCCTGTTAGGAAAAATTTTTAGCTCAATTTTAAAAAGTGTCGCCATTTAAATAACACGTAAAAAATTTTTCTTTCACTAAAAATATTATAACTTTCGAACCGTTTGAGATAAAAAATTGGCACTAGCATATTCCTGTAAGGCATTAAATTTCCTAAAAAAAAGTCCCGGGAGTTGAAATTCTAAACCCAACAATTCGTATACTTACGGGCCATGAAAGTCTAAAATAAATTGTAAGAAAGAAATTTTTATTAATGATTAAAAAAAAAAAAAAAAAGATTATTGACTAAAAATGCAATAAATTACAAATAAAAAAGTTAAAAATGTATTTAATTTATGAACTTAGTATGTGAAATTACATTTTTTACTCACGTCATCTAATTTTAATTGATATTTTTGATAAAAGTCAGCCCTAAATCCGTAAAATTCTGTTTATTTTAGACTTTCATTACCCGTAAGTACCTATACGAATTATTGAGTTTAGAAATTCGACTCCGGGGACTTTCTTTCAGGAAATTTAATGCCCTACAAGAATATGTTAGCGCAAATTTTTTATCTCAAACGGTTCAAAATTTATAATATTTTTAGTGAAAAAAATTTGTTTTACGTGTTATTTAAATGGAAAATTTCAAATGGCCAGGGACACCTTTTAAAATTGAACTAAAAATTTTTCTTAACGGGAGAATTTTTTTCTCAGTATATAAGGCTTATTTGAAACCATAACTGCTATAGGTTAGTTTTTTTGGCTCATCCTAATATACATATATACACTCCGTGAATGTTCGTTGTAGATTGTTAAAGAAATACTTTCTGAAAATACACGTTCCCCGTAAAAGTAAAAAAAAAAAAAAAAAAAATAAAATAAATAAATGAATAAAGAACGTATATGTATTAATAAATGAACATTTCCACAACTCATTGTGTAAATTATATTACTGACTGTATTATATTAGGTGTAAGTTATGATCCGTGGCGGTGAAATGATATGCTTAATACTGCTGTAGGCAGACTTTATTGTTCAAGAGGTTTGAATTGTTTTTTTTTTTTTTTCATTTTTTCTTTTGTTTTGTTTGTTTTTTTTTTTTTTTTCTTCTGATAAAGCGAAGATGTTGATTCAGTATTGTCATGTTTATTTTTCGCCGGTAGTAGATATACATAGTTAGTTAAATATCTACTCGTTCGAGATTTATTCACGTGGGAAAAAGTTCATAGTTTAAAAAAAAAAAAAATGTCTAAAATGGGTGTGGTTCACAATGTCAAATTAGCAACAAAATAAAAAAAAAAAAGTAAAATAAAATAAAAGAAAAAGAAAAAACCAACAAATAGAGTAAACAGTTGAAGACACTCGTGTCGCTTTATACTTTGAGCTTGTTTTAAGTTTAAATGGAAGTTGAGGCGCGGTGATGCAATCAGCAAATGGTATTACCGTGACTTATAGATATACAGGCTATTGTCTGTCATATTGTACTACATTATTTTAACGAAGTAGTTTTTCGCGGTAGTAGTTAATTTTTTATGCAAATACATATTTATACCTTAGACAGTTATTTATGTTGAATAGAATATATTCTAGGAAAAAAAAAACAAAACAAAACAAAACAAAATTATATAATTAAAACAAAAATATTTCCGCAATAAGGTTCGAGTATTCGAATATCCAATAACTTGAAAGTCAACGACAAATATGTAGGCATCAACTTGACAGAATATTAAAAGAAAGAATAAAAATCAAATCTCTACTTTAACGGTAGTTCTATTTCCGATTTTTCAAATCAACATTCGCCCGTTAAAATCGTCACCACCGTGTTTGCTCAGTCACTAAATTGATAAGAAATGGGTGCTGTTCTTATCGAGTTACGTAAGGGATTCGAAAGAGAGAGAGAGAGAGAAAAGGATAGATAGAGGGAGAGAGAGAGAGAGGAAAAAAATATGATAATATAATTATTAACGATATGTAATATTTGCGGCAATAATTGATAAAGTATAATAAATCTAATCTATCAACACTTATCGTTGTATATCTGGCTACAGTATGGATCAATTTTTTTTATTAGCATAGTGCTTTGAAAAGTTGTTAAAACAAAGGATAAATAAAAACCGTAAAGTGTTGTTTTTGAAATTTTTTTTTAAATACAATTGAACAATCGTATGTTTCGGATTTGTACTTTGAACCGGAAGTATTTTTTTTATTTATTTTTGTTGTACAGAGAGTACACTGAGGTATTGAATTTTATTATTATTAAACCGTGTCGTTGTTATTCCACCGTGAAAATTTTCTTCTAACTTATTAAATAATGAATTAAAGTCACCGTGTTGCAGCGCACCCCACTAATACATATATATACCTATATAATACCAGGTACGTTTCACTGCGGATTCTTGTAATAAAACCCCGTAACTCATAAAACTGTTGAAATACGTGCCGCGGTACGGGAGATAAGGTGGAGCTTGGCAAGGTCCTATTTTCTTTCTAAATTAACTTTAATTTGTAAAACAACAAGATAGAACCCCAGACGTATATACGTCGTGCTGAGTGAAAATTTTCTTTGCTTCAAACACGTCATTGTCATTGTCTTTTGAATTTTGTTTCTTGTTAATAATTATCACCGATTATCCTGTACGTATAAAATAACAAAGAAATTTTTTTTTATTTTTTTTTTTTTTTAATGCTAATTAATAAACCAAAAATATAATATATACAAAAAATTAGGAAAATATATACAAAAAATGTGGGCCAACCCTAAAACTTCCCGCTTTGTTAAATACGTTACAATTAATTGATACTGTTGTGTTTATAATAAATTGAAGAAGGTTATAAGTAGAATTAGTTTTCCCTATACAAATCTTTTTTTCTTCAATTTCGATTCTTCGAATAACTTTGAAACTACTCGACCGATCGATTCCAAAATCTAATCAGATCTAAGTCTTGATGAACCCTTTCGATCGCCGCAACAATCATTCAAATCGGTTGATTCGTTCCAAAGGTATCGTACGACAAAAAGAGAAATTTTTATCGTGCAATATCTTTTAAACCAATCGTTCGATTTTGATGAATCTTACGGCGATCGAAAGGGCTATCCAAGAGCTAAGTCTGATCAAGTTTTGAGACTAATCGCACGAACAGTTCAGGAGTTATGCCCTACAAACATGAAAAAAATTGTTTTTCAATTTTTATTTCTCAAATAACTTTCAAACTACTCGACCGATCGATTCCAAAATCCAATCAGATCTAAGTCTTGATAAACCCTTTCGATCGCCATAAGAACCATTCCAATCGATCGATTCGTTCTAAAGATATCGTACGACAAAAATTTGTTTACACACACACACATACAGACGACCATCCGAAAATGATCAGAATAGCTTCCTAGGACCCCAAAACGTCGAGATCTGATGAAACCTCGATTTTCGAAAATCGGACCAAAACGAATAACTTCCCGTTTTTATGAAAATTTTCAATATTCATTGCGGGAAGTTAAAAATGTATATTCAAACTAGAAGAGAAACGTGTATAAAGAGAATATCGTTCTGATGATACAGTAATTATTGTTTCGATTTGTTTGTTTAATAATTTTATCAATATGTCGGTGAGTCATTGGCTGTCGGCGAAGATTACTGCCGGACGATAGATAACTTTGAGTGTCGTTTCAAACACTTCAACAATGCATAATGTACATACTCGTACATGTATAACCAATAGAGTTTTATCTGTCTGCAGTAGCTGCTACTCCGCTACTTGCGGTGATAATTTGAAGCAAAAGTGTGTTTAAAAACAGTAAATTACATTTATAAAATATCTTTTGACGGGATCATGATCTATCTGTAGGTATTTAAACACCGGTCTTATTATTATTATTATTATTATTATTATTATTTTTCTCTTTGAGAAGAGAAAATATCACCGTTTCTATAAATGATCTGAATAAATATTTCAAATCCTGTAACTTCGAAGTGGAATTCTAGTGTTTTTTTTTTTTTTATTTCTATTTTTTTATCGTCCCTTTTGAGACGTTATCATTAGCTACGTAGTGCGAACTAACTAGTCGAATGTTTACCTAAAATGTATCTTCCTCATTAACACTTTACAGACGTATAGAGTCGATATTTTTTAAACGGTTTCGTTGTATGTACATACATACATACGTATTGGGAATTTAGTATTCTTAAGACAACTGATAGTTGTTTAGTTTCTTAGATTTCTGAAATATTATCAAAAATTTTTCTCTTTTATTATTTAAAAGTCAATATTCGGATCAGGTCAAGTACCTTGGAGCTTTGGAATTCTAAACGATTCCATTACTTTCGCTTGGTGGACAGAAATACGTTCAAATATTACCATGACTACGATAAATCGCTTCTTATCTATGTATAACCGTGACTCATGGAGTTAGCATTTATTATAGTTTCCATTTTCAATGCGACAGTTAACGTAGTAACTTCTTTCGCAGTCGCAATTGCTTATAAATAAAATTGAACAAAATTGAAATAAAGAAAACTGTCGGTTGTTAAAAAATCGAATCAGAAATTTTGCGCCAAAAATTTGGTGCGTTATTTAATCATGTATTTCTTATTACTCTTAACGTAACCGAAATACGGATTTTGTAAGTAAACTGCTTAAATGTTTTATATTCTATTACATTTCAGTCCTCCTACGTTCAAAACGGCTACACCAACGTCACGAACACAGCTCAAACTAGAGCTAATGAGGGAACAACATCAGCAACAAGAAAGACGCGAGGCTGAACATCGTCAGAACCTCCAACAACAGAGACTTTCAAGACCAGTTGCAGCATCTCCTAGACCAGTACCACCAACACCATTGTCGACAATTGGTGTCGATGTACCACCACAAGTACTTCAGGTAAATTTATGGGTTTTTAAACTGGTTAAGAGTAAGATTGGAATAGCGATAAAACTTCGGAAAAAATAACAACCAGTAAATACTTTGAGGCTTCAGCAAAGCAAAACTCACTCTGCAAATTCACGGGACAATGAATATTAAGTATTGGTTTGTAATACAATGCGAGTTCTCTGAGCACACCGTTGCACTGGTAAAAGTAATATGATGTAAGATTCTAGCTCTAGTTTCGTAATCCGAATCCATCCGTTTGTAGGATCAAAATATTGAAAAAATTTGGCCAATGTCCATTTCAGAAAGAATTATTCTAAGTGTTTTGAGTCAAAGTTTTTTTCATGTAACATCATTGGCAGTCGAAAACTTACCGTTACTCATCCATCTATATGCGCGGGAGTAAATATTAGGAGCGCTGTTTTTAACGGATACCGACTGGCTGGTTTGTTAACTCACTCTTTCGTCCGTAGATGGCAGAAACGTATCGAACCTTGTCACAATCAGACATACATCTTATATAATTCTAAGTTTTTTTTTTAGAAATTTTCTTTTCGCTGATTTGCGGGTTTTGTTCTTGTTTGTTCCTTCATCATGGCAATTATATTTCGTATATAAATTCCAAACGTATTTAATTTCTTTGGTCTGCGAAATTTCTTGACGATATTTTTAGAAACTATAAATTCTTTAATTGAATGTAGTTTTGAATTCTATTTGTAGTTAATTAGCAGTATCAATTCTTATCCATCTATTCAATACCACCTGCGAAGTGAATGCTCATTTAAATATACCACACACGCTTAGCAAACGAACATTAATAATTGCCGAGTTATGGTTGTTAGCAAAAGTTGTCAGTTTACGACCTTGAAAAATGTTTTTCCCATTGTCGTAGCAAAGTTTCAAAGGCTTGCATCCTTTTTGCGTAATCTTTTGCCAGTAACGGTCGTAGTGGCTTCTTTCAGGGTCATATATATAAAAAAAAAAATCCAGAAAAAAGAATAAAAAATAAAATAGAAAAAAAAAAAAAATAAAATAACAACTGTGCTCAATGCTGCACTTTTACATTTCGTCGGAACGTGAGATGGATGTAGACACACGGAGACAGGATGTTTCGCGTAACAAAACCTGAATTAGTTATGACATTCCACCACCTCTCTCTACGTTACGTGCGTCCTTTCGTTTGCTCGTCCCCGTATGCGCGTTACATTTTTTTTTTTCTTTTTTTACCATGGGTTTATATCTCTGAATTTACATCCCCATTTCCATTTCCATTCCCATTCATCCATCATCTAGATAATTCTCACCAATATTCGTCATATACAGGTGAGATCTTTGTGCAAAACGATGTCATTGTAAATACAACAACAAAAAGAAAAAAAAAAAAAGAAAAAAAGTCAGAAAATTTCTGATCCATTCCAATTTATTGGTGTAAATTTTTTCCTTTAAACTACCAGCTAACTTTTCTTACATTTGTAAGAACGATTTGTACATCTTGTCACATGTTTTTATTCCCTTGTGGTATGGACAGGATCAGTGCATGAACCAGAAAGGCGAATTTTATTCCTTGAATAAAAATTCTGAATAACCATAGTTGGGATTACATTATCCGTACTTTAACAATTTATGGAAAGATTTGGAGCCTGAAGCAAACTGCAATTTTTGTTGAATCATGAGAAGGGGATCGAGAGAAGCGTATAGGCAGTCTTTGGTAACGTTGAGAGAGCAGTTTCCTCAATTGTTGTTTTATTCATAGGCACGGTTACGCGTTTCTTCATTTCATTTAAGTCAATTATCCTACTTAGCGATACGTCTAAACATGTCAAGCTGCGCGTGCTTCCTTCAATTCTATTTCAGGTTCACGTTACGAACGGTCGTTAAATGTCGAAGTTCTTGATAACGAAGATATTTTACTTCCACTATAAGTTCTGCATTGTACACTATGATTTTCACTCTAACGTAAAGGTACATAAATCAATCTTAAAAACTGTCGAGTTTAAGACTAAAGTAAACTAAGAAATATTTTTTTTTTTTCAAATATGTCAACTAAAACGATAAAAGATAATATCTTCTGATATCAACGAGAATGAGTTTAAAACGTTGAATGTCATTACAAAAATGTCTCCATTTTTTTTATTATTTGAAAATGGAAAAACAATATTCAATCTATAGGAAATAAAATCGATAAAATTTTATATAATTGTTGAAAATATTTCGGTACTATTCGTTTAAATATTGAATCAAGCGTTTTAATTAATTTCTCAACTACAAAGATAATTGCCGCCACAAGTGGCATTACGAAGATATAGTTATAACGTCGTCATTGAGGTGCGTCATAAAACTACGTATGTACGTAATCGTAATTTGTACCATTTGTACGTAACCGTATTTTATTCATTTATTTATTTATTGTTTTTGTTTTTTTTTTTTGTATGTGTCTGAACAGCGTCCATACACTTCGTTTGTTATTTTTATTTATTTTTTTCTTTTGTTTTGTCTTTATTTTTATCGTTTTTTTTTTTTGTTTTACAACACGCATAAGTGAACACAGCTGTCAAGGGTGATCAACTATTTGGTAGTTTGAAAATCCAGAACGTATGTATATACGTTCGATCGAGCATGTAGGTATACAGGTACAATATAACGATATGAGCATTCACTTTTTACACAATATACATATATATAATAAAAATGTAATAAAAAAAAAACCGTATACGTTTAAATAACTGAGTAAATATTAGTCAGGTGGATAAAATGTACTGCAAGTATATAATAATAAATATATTCGAGAACTAACTACGTTGTAAATTTAATCAATGTTCACATCACACTAATTACATATCCATTGTTATCATAACACAGCTGTGTATGTATGATACCCCTACCTATGTCGAAATATAATTATTTGAAATATAAATAATAAGAAAAATAAGAAAAAGAAAATCTTCCACACCGGTATTGTTGATTTTATGTTAAAACGATAATTTTTCAATTATAACCGCAATGAAATTATTCATTGGGATAATAATTGGATAGGAGGTTAAATTTTTGGCAATATTTTTGTTCGACCAATATATCTGATATTGTTTTATTTTATGTTTTTATTCATTTGTTTTTCTTCTGCTGTTTTTTGGTTTTTTCAACAACAGGTACGGACGCTGTTGGAAAATCCAACGCGGTATCATGTAGTTCAAAAACAAAGGAACCAGGTTCGTCAATTTCTTCACGAATCGTTCCGGGGAGGCGATGCGGAAGTTACAGGATTGCCGACCCACGCGGGTAGCGATGGTGGCGGATGTATCATCCCTGTTGATACGGGGCCTCCTCATCATGTCGTTGCACCAGTCGCTGCTCCTATGGCTGTCCATAGTGCACCACCTCATAATCCACCGAAACCGCAGCATCCTCATCTTGCATCTTATCCGAGAGGCCCGGCTCTGCTACCTCATGGACATACTGATGCCGTTAGTCCGGATATTGGTACCGGCGCTATGTCACCGGGCCTTTCAAGCGTCGCAACAAGCAACTCGGAGGTAAGATTTTACCGATTTTTTTATTATTTTTTTTTTTTGTTCACAACCAGTTCTTTGATTCCAACTTTTACTTTACTTTTCGGGTTTTTGACTTAAGTATTAGAAAGCGTATTCAAACTTGACCACTAGTAACTTTGACTTAAATTTTGAGACTTTGTTCCCTGACTCAGGTATTAAAAGTGCAGGGAAAATGATTATTTCGATTAATTCAAGCTTACTAGCTTCTCTGACCATGAGTATAGCTTGGACTTGTGTTATATGCCTCGGTTCCTTGACTCAAGTATCAAGAAGCACATTCAAAATGTTTATTTCGTTTGACTGAATTCTGAATACTCGGTTCTTTGACCATGAGTAGCTTTGGATTAACTTTTATACCTCGGTTCCTTGACTCGAGTATTGAAAGACACATGCCAAATGATTATTTGACTAAACTCAATTTCTGTTACTAGGTTCCTTGATTATTAGTAACCCTAATTCAAAATTTCATGTCTCGGTTTCTTGACTCAAGTATCAAGAAGCACATTCAAAATGTTTATTTCGTTTGACTGAATTCTGAATACTCGGTTCTTTGACCATGAGTAGCTTTGGATCAACTTTTATGTGTCGGTTCCTTGACTCGAGTATTAAGAGACACAGGGCAAATGATTATTTGACTTGACTAAACTTCTGTTGCTAGGATCCTTGATCATTAGTAACCCTAATTCAAAATTTCATGACTCGGTTCCTTGACTCAAGTAATAAGAAGCGTATTCAAAATGTTTATTTCTTTTGACTGAATTCTGATCACTCGGTTCTTTGACCATGAGTAGCTTTGGATCAACTTTTATACCTCGGTTCCTTGACTCGAGTATTGAAAGACACACGCCAAATGATTATTTGACTAAACTCAATTTCTGTTACTAGGTTCCTTGATTATTAGTAACCCTAATTCAAAACTTCATGTCTCGGTTTCTTGACTCAAGTATCAAGAAGCACATTCAAAATGTTTATTTCGTTTGACTGAATTCTGAATACTCGGTTCTTTGACCATGAGTAGCTTTGGATCAACTTTTATGTGCCGGTTCCTTGACTCAAGTATTAAGAGACACAGGGAAAATGATTATTTGACTTGACTAAACTTCTGTTGCTAGGTTCCTTGATCATTAGTAACCCTAATTCAAAATTTCATGACTCGGTTTCTTGACTCAAGTAATAAGAAGCGTATTCAAAATGTTTATTTCTTTTGACTGAATTCTGATCACTCGGTTTTTTGACCATGAGTAGCTTTGGATCAACTTTTATGCCTCGGTTCTTTGACTCAAATATCAAAAGACACATGGCAAATGGCTATTTGACTTGATTAAACTTCTGTTGCTAGGTTCCTTGATCATTAGTAGCTCTAACTCAAAATTTAATGTCTCGGTTCCTTGACTCAAGTATTAAGAGACACACGGCAAATGACTATTTGACTTGACTAAACTTCTGTTGCTAGGTTCCGTGATCATTAGTGACTTTAGCTCAGAATTTCATGTCTCGGTTCTTTGACTCAAGTATTAAGAAGCGCCTTTAAACGTTCTTTGACTATGAGCAGCTCTGACATATATTCCGTATATCTTTTGCTCTGTTATTTAGACTAGCATTTCAAATTGTGATTCTGTTCGAATTAATATCTCCTACTTAGTTTCATAACAATGAACAGCTTTGATACTTTGATAGGTTATTTCAATCAATTTATACGATTCAGATTTTCGCTCATCAGTCGATCTGTTACGTCTTTTACGTCCTAGTTTCCAACTTTATTTTTCCAATACGTATTCCGTCTGTATTTTTAAATGATTATTCTGTTTGACTAAAGTATGATGACGCAGTTACTCGACTCTATTTCATCAGTATACGCTTAAACTCCATTTGGAATTGATGATCATTGAGTCATCAGTTGCGACTTAATTCCTTAATTATCCAACTCAGTTCCCCGACTCTGTGATATAGTCCGCACGCACATTTCAAGTTTCCTTTATGTTTACCGTTCGAACAGGAGACAGTATTGGCAAAGAAATAAATGGCGTATTCTTGACAGTTTCAGGAAGTCAAAATGTGAAAATTGATCCTGTCACATAGAATCGTGTAAGAGTACACAGTTCTCTGTTGTACACAATGTTGTAAAAGAGGAACACGAAATAAGCACACGTTGAAACCAGATCTCTTTTAACAACGACACGTTAACTTTTCCTTGGCACGATCACTCCTAATCAGAATCTCAAACATCGGTGTAGGCTTGTCGCTAACTTTCAGCAAACATCTGCACGAAAATTGCTACTTCACATGTCCGAAAATAAATCAACCTAATACCTTTTCAAACCACAATATAATGACCACCTTATTCTTCACTAACGAAAATACATTTACATTATCGATTATCGTTACGTCCGAGGGCTTGACTTCTCCACAAAATTAACGAAATTTGGTTAAAAAAAAAATTCCACTCGGGAAGATATTCGGTTTGTTTTTTTTTTTTATTTTCATACAAATCTGGTAAATCGGCAACGTTTTATGATAAAAAAGAAATGAAAATTCCTATCGTCCATTGTAAAACTATTACGGTCTTGAATCCTTGACCAATATATTCAAACCGTAAGTTACATCTTTCCGATATACCTACCGACTCTTGGTGGTAAAATCGTTGCATGTTAATTACCGGCTTTAATAAACCAATACCCATTCAGATTCAGCGATAATCAAGACACTGAAACGTGTTTCTATTTCCATTGAACGCCGCGGCTTAGACCACAATTCTACGAAATAATCATACCTACTGCATAGATTAGGTATGAATATTTATTAGCTTATGTGGTATTAACTTGTTGTCGTGGATTTCTATAACAAAAATTATTTCCAGAAGATAATATTCAACGAAATTTTGATTATTTATACAAATAAATTATTTTCGATTATTATCAAACAGTTTTTCTCTATATTTGTGTTTGACAAATGAATCACATTTATTATTTTTTCTTCTTCTTTACATTAGACTGGACACGTTCGAAATTTCATTCATTGATATCATTCGTGTAGTCAGATAGCATTTGTTTACCGAATTGCTAAAATGTTTATCGTAAAGTAGCCACAATTATAATCCCGGAAAAATTTGTTGCCTCGCCTGCCTGTAAAAAAAAAAAGATAAATACGGTTAGTATAAAAAAAGTACTATGATCAATGTTTTAGTATTTGACTCGATGGACATTTTATCTTCTATAAAATTTTTCCCCCTCAATCGAACAGCTTCTGAGAAAATTTTATATGAATATAAAGAGTCTAAATACTGTAGATCAAGTTATTCCAGTAAGAGATCGTTCTTCGTGCAATAAATTGATGTGCGTGTGCTAGTGACAGCTGGTTTTCATTACCAGCTAACTTTTGAACCTTTCACACGACCCTGTTCATCTTATAATGAGATAATCTGGCTGGTAGTTACAGGAACGAGGTTCGTTTTAAGTTTAATCGGAATTGGGAGTCAATTAGTTTAATAGCGCTTCGTTGCTCGAGAATCGCTTATGAAGTTGGCTCGATTATTTAGTAGTCCATGAATTTCAATTTAATTATTTTCTCATTCAAAATCGCTGAAAAACGAAGCATAAATATGGTCCTTGAAGAGCGGAATAATGCTGTCAAAAAAAAAAAAAAAAAAAAAACAAACAAAACAAAACAAAAATATGTCTATAGTGCCTAATTACATACGTGGAACTGAAAACTTGATCTTTGGATTGTATAGGCTTGAATTTGTCTGCACTGATTCCTATACTTTCCATTTTTCAAGGCCTGTTCGAAATTGATGCTAAATAAATTTTGTTTAAAGAGACATAATCACCCACTGATCACGTGCGGGAATGGAATAGTTAAAAAAACAAAAAAAAAAAATTGCGCTACTTGATAGACCGTTTACGATGGGATTTAGTATATATCTTGGATTAACCTTAAATTTGTTTACTTTAAAATTTATGACTATTTATGATATTTCGTCGTTGGGCTTAGCTGTCATGGTCAATTTTGATCAAACCTACAAATAATATTAAAACTTTAAAATTGGGTTATAGATACACGCTTGATGCAAAATTACTTGAATAAGAATAAAAAAGAAGGTATTTCTTCCGGCTATGCTATTTTCAACAAGCTCATATATGTAACACGTACATACATATATAATAATAATAATATCTTTGTTCAGTAATCTTTTTTAAATTACTTTAAATAAAATAATTCAGTGAATACAAATTGTTCGACATCAATTACGAAGTAATAAAACTGTTCGTCCTTCGAGTAGCCAGTTCATATATACTTTCGTGCGAGATACGAATGGTCCAAATCGAACGGAGCTCCCATCCATTGACCCGCCAAATCGTTAGTATCTTATCCAAGATGCGGGTTTGTCTTGAGTTTCAAGTTGACAAAAGAATTGCTTCAGTGTTAGAAAAATTTCTCAACTCTTCTGTGAGTAATATTTAAGGTACACACATCGTTTACGACATAAATTATAACGGTTGTCTTCACTTCACAGTGCAGTTTGATTCTTTTTTTCAACAGGGAAATTATACTCATGGATATTATACTTTTCAAATTTGAACTAGTTCAAGTCAGCCAATCAAATACAGCCGAGACTAACGGTCGACTTAAATGACAGTCACTTAGCGACCTCGGGAGCCTATCTTTCTCTCCGCCAGGTAGCGCTGTGATTAGTAAACTTCAACTTGTTCCAATTTAAAAACTGCAAAACCATCTCCATGGATATGTCTTCGAATTTTTTTATTTCAGTTATCTTAGCAAGTGAGAAATTTGAATTTCGTATGATAATTAAACAAGTTTGATGAGTATTTAATATTGAATTTGATAAAATTGGTTTTAGGATCTTATAGTTTTTAAATTTGAGCGAGTTGAAGTCAGCCAATTTGATGCAGTAACGGTCGCCTTAGCTGACAGCCAATTAGCAGGATCGGGAGCTTCTCTTTCTCTCCGCTAGGGTGCGCCACGAATGGTAAACTTTAACTTGCTCTAATTTGAAAACTACAAGACCATCTTCACGAAGATGATATTCAATTTATTTGTTTTCGTTATCTCATTGTTAGTAAATGTGTTTAATTGTTTAGATCTTAAATTTGGATTTAAGATCTAAACAAGACTGAATATTTATATTTGATAAACTTGATTAGAAAAAACTGAATAAATGAAAGTATTTAATTCACATTAGTCTATAGAATTTTATAAAACGTTTACATGTACGTGAGCGTAAATTATACGTAGGTGTAAATACACGAAATAATTTAGAGTACAAAATACGTATAAATAAAAAAAAAAAAAAAAAAAAAATGTGTACATACATAATCAAATGAATAATTAATATAAAATTAAAACTAAATCTCGATCGACGAGATATTTTCTCTTTTTGTTAATGTTAATAAGAGAAATTTCTATTGTGCCCGAATTGGCAACGGTTCAAGTCATCTGACAAAATAATGTCACCTAGCATATCTAAATGGTTGGGATATATAAATGCATCAATCTAATTTAGTATATGGATTAATAATATCTTTGACGTAAAGTAAATTGCTATCTAAATTTCGATGTTTTGATAAATAGAGATTTATTACCTTATCTGAAGACGCAATTTTCACCTAGATATATTTTTTGTTTCTTTAATATTCCTTTTAATTTTTTTTTTTTTTTGTGACTATTTTTCGATATAACGAACACGTTTTATTATTCTATCATCACATTTGCATAAAAATTCTTCGAAAATACGACATACGAGATCCTTTCTCGTCATAAGATGTAGGTAGATGAATGTTGGATGGTCGGTTTTGAAACTAATAGAATCTAATATAAAAAGTTTCGAAAAGGTAAGTAAGCCAACAAATTATCAAGAAAAAGAAGATCGATTTCGAGTTTTCTGGTCATTCGACAAACTATTCAGCCTCTAAGAATGACAGAGGGAAAAAAAATGTTATCGAAAAATTAATCATATAATAAAAAAAAAAAAGAAATAAAAAACAAAAAAAAAACGTGGTTAAATTAAAGTGTTGCAAATATATGGACTACGCGATCAGTATAGTAAACTTCACTGATACGATACGATACGATACTTACATAAATGTAAATGTAGATACACGTAAAAGACCATAGTCCATAGATACAGACATACGGAGCAACGTTAAATGTATAATGTTCGTATAGTATGTAGCAATTGTTAAACTCCGTCTGTGTCGACATATACATATGCATATATGTGTACTGAGTAAGTACGATTTGTTATGTAAGTCTGTTTCCCCTCTCCGGCTCACTTCCCGCTCTCTTCAAACCTCGAGGCCTCGCCGTTGCCGCGCCGGGAGTCAACGTTGTCGATGCTAGATAGTACGAGCATGAGACTAGCACCGTTTGCTTCGTCAGGGCCCCGCGGTGGTTCCTACTTCGTGCATCGTGCCCTGTTACGCCCCCTCGTAACTGGAGTTTTGTGGTATTAAAAATTGCGGGAATTAAAAACAAAAAAAAATTGACAAAAAACCAAAAAAGAAACTTGGAACTTTGAAATGATATTTGAAATAACAACCGAAATCTGCATCTAGTGACTTGTTGCTATTCCACATCATCATCAGCGGGGAATGTTTGTTAACTATATGCCTCAGCTTGGTATAGAGGAAACTTCAAAGAAACTTCAAACAAACAAAAAAAAAAAATTGCAGATGGGATATAGCCGTCAATGAGTAAAACAAGGAAAACTAAAGTGCGGGAAGAACCTGTTTAGTAAACTAACGTGGAGAGAGTTAATTTAGTTCGTTATTACAGTGTGTTTGATGAAGGTGGATTTAAACAGTGAATTGATGATTGATTTCGACGTTGTGTCTCTTGAAAAAAAACAACAACAAAACTTAAATTATTAAAATGATAATTAGAAAGTTTTTGCAACGTTGCTTTAACTGATGTTCTTTATTTTTCATAATCATACAGCATGTGCTTTTGGTAACATGTTGTCAACACATTGGATTGTTGTCATTTGATAACGAAATTGGTTTTGTTTTGTTGATTATCTATTGGCACTGTCTAAATTTTTCATCAAGATTATTGATAAACATTATAAAATAAAAAAAATAAACCTAGTATGAAATAATAACGGTTGAGTAGTTTCTGTTTAGTTCAGTTCATGATGACAAAACTAATTGACTGTTGAAAATTTGCCAATGGTATGTACAACCGCGTTGTTCATATTCTGCAACAGGTTGTTTGTCGCCGTTTGTGTCAAGACTGAGAAGAAATTCTTTCTCTAATTTTTCAACAGATTTTTTTGTTATACTAAATTCGTATTAAAATTGTGATAAAATTGTGCAACTTGATAGTCGATGAAATTACTTAAACATTAAAAACTAATACAATGAAAAATAGTATCAGACGAAATCGTGTCGATCGAGTCGAAAGTTTTGTTGTTGCGATATCATTTTCTTTAGTAAAGAACAAAAATGTGTATAGGATTTATTTTCAATGAATTATTTATCGTTACGACTTTCTGGAAGGTGGGAATTTCCTTTTTTTTTTTTTTGATTAACTGTGGTCGTTTCTGATTATTTCACGGTGTTTATCCTCGTCCAGTCTGGACTAGGGAACTAAAGGGGATAGCAGAAATGCCAGTTTTCAATATTATCGCTAGGAGGTGTAAGGTGAGTCTTTTCCTTATCCTTTTCTCTATTTTAAAACCGATTTCCTTTTCGGAAGGTTAATACTGTTTGCAATAAGTTCACTACCGAGCCTGTTACGCTCATTTGCACAATCGAATTTCCGATATGTTGTTAACGATTTCATGAAAAAAAAACATAAGAACACAGAAAATAAATAAAAAGTAAAGAAAACTGTGCAACACCTGGATTGTAAAGAGTTAAAAAAACCACCTATTCCTAACCAAAGTTCTTCTTTTTAAAATGACACTGTCGTTAGTAAGGAAAAACTTTCAAATTAGACGTCACAAAGTCCTTGATGAATTGGCATAGTTTAATCCGATCACATCGAGTATAACATAATGTCGTAACAATTGTCTCACTGATTGATAAGACAACTGGTTGCAGCGTATAAAATCTCAGTCAATTGCAGTTGTGTATAATTTTTCTTAAGTATTAAGTTTATAACTACTTAAGAAGTAGAAAATCTTTCATTGCAATAGAGAGCTAATTTAGTCACGCTTGTATAATGTTGGTTATTGAAAGTTGTGAAGAAAAATAATCGCGTATCCATTATACTGTACAGATATGAAATTGCCAAATGCACTACGATAACCATGGACAAGTTATTCGGACATTGTTACATTTGACTAACTATAAAAGCCTTGAATTTCTCCGCTTTGACATGGATATAGTTTATCGATACTCCATGCAACTAACACCGTAGTCGTGATACTACAACAGTGACATGATACATTTTCACGTCACGGTGGGTGGTACCGGATCTATTTCTTCATCAGACTCAAAATGTTAATAGCAATTGTTTAACTGAACTATTTTCATTGTACCATAATGGACCATAAATGGTATATTGTTAGTTGTGGTATCACTGAACCACTTTCGTATCATTCATGTTGAATTTGGTAGTTCGACTGATACTGATTTCGATTTAAGATGACTTCGGAGCTTTAAACTCGAATGTTTACACCATCATGCTCGAATAGTTTTTGTTTGACAGTCGTATAATACATATCGAAGTTTATATCAGACCGCGAACGTTTATTTCCGGTAGCTACATATATGGTTGAATATCATTCTTTGATTACAACCAATTTCAATGTCTGATTCCAATTAGGATCGTCTCAAAGCTTGAACAGTCATTCGTTAGGTATTAATATTTGAACAACCAGCATGAAAATTAATTTACAAATCTTTCTGGTTAATGATTTTTGCATAATAATAATTTTGAAAATAATCACAGTGCGTGCGTAGGTGGCAAGTGATAAGAATATAACCGGGAAACTTATCTTTCCACAATCGAAATTCCAAATGGATATAATCTCGGTGATTTTGGGATTTCCCTAGTGAAAAAAAAAAACAAAAAAAAAAAATCCTGTACAGGATGCAGATATTTTCATTCTGTAATGACGGTTTTAAATTTACAATATTTATCAGCTGTTATTCTTCATATTATGATTATTATGAGTGTAATCATCGATAAGAATGAATTGACTACAACTGGGGGAACTTGTCGACTTGTATCGAACAAGATATTGACAATTATATTATATTGTTCCTTGATTCTGTATAAAATTTACTTGCAAAAGAAATTTGAGCGACGAAATATTCTAGATCAAGAAAAAACAAAAAAAAGTAAATAAAATACGTAAATAAAATCGAATCTTTATTCAAGTCACGGTTTAATACATTTGAATAAAAAATATTTAGTCAACGGTATGTAGGTAAGCTTCTACATACTAAATTGCTAATTCACTACAGTTCAACGTTTCAAAGTTGTAAAAATCCACGATGTTAACTAATCGTGAAATCTCTATATCTACAATGTACAGGTACAATTTCAACGTGTTATTAAAAATTCTTTCGAGTGTGAAAGTCAATTATATATACTTTGAATTTTTTCGTTTGAATTAATATCGACAGACAAGATTAAACCAAATTTATCGAAAATTAATAAAGAGCAAAAAAAAAATTAACATTTTGCGAAAAAATATGAAAGTTCTGAATTAAAAAAAAAAAAAACAAAATAATAAATAATAAACAAACAACCTTCTGCACATATATCATGTTTATTCATTTCTATAGTAGAACGATATTATTATTGTTTTGTTTATTTTTATTTCCATAGGAAAGTACCGGGCCTTAAATTCGTTCTACTAAACTCGCTGGGCGGGTATAGTGTTTGTTCTTTTTTATTTTTTTTTGTTTATTTTTTATCTTTTATATTTATTTTGTTTTTTTTTTATTTTATTTTATGTGTGTACGAAATACGAGAGTGATGTGTGTGAATGTATATGCGTGCAAAACACGTGTGGGCATACAATATTGGGACATATGTGACCTAGTCTTGGCGAAATAAGCCTGCAGCCACATACATGGGTGGTAAAATATATGTAAATATCGCGCAGGAGCTGCAACAGAGAACCGACCGGTTAATGAAAGGGCCGAATTATACAAATGCCGTAGCAGCAGCGGGTATAGATGACGTTTGTTAATTTAGACAATTATAATATATAAATGTGTACGTATGTATGTACATATTACTTTGTTATATACTACACTCCTACGTATATATATATATCCGGGGAATTTAGTCATTTGTCATGAAATTGCCACACGAATTTATAATTAGTGTTTCTACATTTTCAAATTCAAATTATTGCGGTTGGGTAAAAAAAAGGTAATTTCCGGGACCCTTCGTTTGGGAAACTATTGGAATTATTGGATCGGGGTTTGTTGTGGTTTAAAACATAAATTTTTAAAAACTTTTACCAATTTTGTTATTGCAAAAATTAGATAAATGGCAGAGATATGGCGTCGTGAAGAGGCAGTTTTTGAAAAATCCTTTAAAACGGTACCAATTAGTGGACCTTCGCCAAAAAGTAACCGAAATAAAAAAATCAAGTGGATTATTAAAATAAATACTAATATCTCCCTTGTATCGTAGCCGATTTTGAAAATATTGATTTTTACTGAATAAAAATAGTGCATTTTGTCGTGATCACCCATAAAAAAAATAGAATAAATTCAAACGCCCTCCAATTTTGTCAAAAAAGTTTGCGTGGCGAATAAAAAAAAACTTGAAATCGAGAAATACCAGATGTTAAAATTTCCGAAAGCTAACAGATCTGAAAGGTAAAAACTCCGGAACTTGAAATTCGCGTACGGAACGTCGTGAACCCTCGATTAAATTTTCGGATTTTTGGACTTTCGGAGTGTTGGATTCTTCGAGTTTTCAGAGAGCCAGTACAACTTGGTTTGGGTAATTCGGAATGCTCGAGAAATTCATTAGTTTGTTAACCAAAGTTTGTTTGTTCTCTTCAGACAGCAATTCTACATCTTATGAACGTAGGGATCGGTAAAAAATAATCATGCAGTCAATTATCCAAAAATTTTCAAAACTTAGGTAAAGTTTAATATTCTCAACTTCAACAATTTCGAAAATTCTAAATCGTCTTAAATCAATTCGATATTTTTAACGTTCGGAACTTCAAATCAGTCCTAAACTATTTTTTCGGATAGTTTCTTCCCACTTTTAAACGCAAGTTGGCTTTGGCGATACAAAAAAAGTAGCGCTTTAGCTCCGGTCGGAAATAACTTCTGATTATTTTCGACAAATATCTAAATTTTTGGTTTTTTGTTTGTTTGTTAGTAAGTAAGAAAAATAGTTTTTTTTTTTATCAAACTTTCTTAAATTTATTCTTTGGTCTTTTACGAATTTGGGATTATATATTAATCGCAATCAATAATTTATTCATTAGAATCTGCACAGCTATTTTTTGTTTGTTCCTTTTCAATTTCTACAGCCAAAACTGTATATGTATTCACACTGAAATTATTTCTACCAAATGAAGAGGAAAAAAAAAGTCGTGAAGTTCTTAAATCAAGAGACAATTCCAGGGTCCCTCTTTCTTCCATCAAATTTCATAACGTCCTTTTAATGAAACTCAGAAAAAACGTCGAATCACTGTATACGATTACGGGAGGAAAGTCGGGGGGAGGTTTCAGTGATTTTCATTCATCTCAGTTATAACTTTTTGTTCAAACGTCTAGTCTGAAGGCTTCTCCAGTCCCCGGCTTGTCATCTTGAATCGCGATTGTCGGCTGAGCCCTTGTCTGGACCAGGATTAAATTTTCGGTAGTAGCTGAGCGGCCTGGATTTAGTTGACTTTGTAGATTAGTTGATGTTCGCAATGCCTAAACGGTGAAGATATGCATATATAATAGATATAATATACCGAAGTACTATACCTAATGAATGTCACGCGCATCTAGTTGCGCGCATCTAGTAGCGCTTGAGTTTCAAATATCTAAAAAAAAAAAACACACACACGAAGAACAAACAAATTGTATAGTTTTTAGTTAAAATTTGAAGGTTAATTTTTTTCTGACCGAAGCCAATGTTTATATCTTTTAATCTCGCCGATTTCGAGATTATTTTGACATATGCATTTACGTCTAAGATCTGATCCGGAATTTTGGATGTTAAAGAGGCGAAAATGTAACAAAGATTCGTTTAAATTGATTAAAAGTGAAAATTATTAACTGTCTTGTAACCAAAATGATAATATATTATACTGTTTTTGAATTTTAACTCGAAATTATTGCAGAATTGAATTATTTCGACGTTCTAATTAGCAAATTGTCTAACTCCACGTTTTTTCGAAAATCGTTTTTTTGTATTCCCTGTTAAGAAACATGATGCTCCATGTGTTTTTTACCTTTCCTGAAAAATTTATGAAAATGGAGTTAGACAATTTGCTAATTAGAACGTCGATTTATGAGATAACTGAACTTAGAATAGTTTTGTTAATTCAAAAAGCGTAAATTTTCCGTCTGTAAACGTGGAAATATATGTATCACTATATGAGACCGCAGTATTGGTATTATAGTTATCGTTAACAAAGTAGCTGATAACCGTAGATATTATCGTTCATTTATATTGTAAATTTTTATACCCTTCTTATTTTTTGAAGTGCAGGCTGCGTATCTGTAAGTTATTATTTTTCATCACCTACGGTGATACAAGAAAAGTAGTAGTTTTGGTCGAAAAGTGACTTTTGCTAATTTAAACGAATCTTCACGTTTTCGACCCTCGCGAATCCGAAAAAAAAGGTTTTTAGAAAAATGTCGGTCTGTCTGTCGGCCTGTTCGACAAACTCGCGCGGTCATCTCGGAAACGGCTCGATGAAAAAATCTGAAATTCACAAGACTTTACAATCAAATGATGGGCATGAAAAATTGCCATGTCTCGTTTAATTTGAACTTCCGGTTCTACCGGAAATGAATCGATTTTCGCTGTTTTACCGACAAACCTATACTTTTTTTTCTGTATTACCTTTCTAAATGAAAGAATATATTCTTCCAAGTTGAGAATTTTATATATATAGGGCATTCCTTGCCAATGACATCAAAAAAATTGTAAATATACCCAGATCGAATTAGAATGAATGCACTGTATAAAATTGTTGTTTGTCAATATATAGGGCGATCCTTGCCAATGACAATAAGAAATTGTAAGTGTACCCAAATCGAATTGGAATTAAATGCACTGTATAAAATTGTTGTTTGTCAATATATAGGGCGATCCTTGCCAATGACAATAAGAAATTGTAAGTGTACCCAAATCGAATTGGAATTAAATGCACTGTATGAAATTGTTGTTTGTCAATATATAGGGCATTTTTTTTATGTGAAATTTTCAATTTTGATCTTTTTTTTCGGTTTTTCATTACTTTTATATACTTTTTCTTCCCCTGAGAAACCCATCCTTTTTTTTCTTTCTATTTCATGAAAAGTACTCCGAAAAACTGTTTTTCCGGCTTGTTTTATCTAAATTCAGATGATTCTGGTTTTGTTTTACCGGAAAGTCCTGGCTATCATCGGATTGTCAGTTTTCATAATCTTGATTACCACTTCCATTTGATTCAATGAAAATTATCCATACTGAGAACAAAGAATCGTCGATTCTTATAGAGGGAGGTTCAACAGTAACTGAAACTATAAATTATCTTATAAATCTTGAGTAAAACGATCCTGACACCTGTGTAATTATACCTTGTATACACAGAAGTAACATTGCATAGGTTTAATTACGCAATTGCGGATGTATAGCGGATGCAGAATTGTTATTATACTGCAGTTGCATCCTATCGCCGTATCGTTGTATTTGCAATATACACTAAGGCAATCAAACAGAACACATGCAATTGAGTTCCTATTTCCAGATCTCGATTGTCCAATCAACTTCTGTAATTCTATAATTTCTTTAAAATTTGAATTTTTTTTTGAATACCGGGTTTCCTATATCCAAAAAAAAAAAAAAAATTAAAAAAAAATTAATAAGCCGGAAACAGTTTTTCGGAGTACTTTTCATCAAATAGAAAAAAAAGGATGGGCTTGTGAGGGGAAGAAAAACTATAACAAAGTACTGAAAAACCGAAAAAAAAGATCAGAGTTGAAAATTTCACATAAAAAAATGCCCTATATATTGACAGACAACAATTTTATACAGTGCGTTTAATCCCAATTCGATCTGGGTACACTCACAATTTCTTCTTGTCATTGGCAAGGATCGCCCTATATATTGACAAAAAACAATTTTATACAGTGCATTCATTCTAATTCGATCTGGGTATATTTACAATTTTTTTGGTGTCATTTGCAAGGAATGCCCTATATATATGAAATTCTCAAATCGGAAGAATATATTCTTCCATTCAGAAAGGTGATACAGCGAAAAAAGTATAGGTTTCTCAGTAAAACATCGAAAATCGATCCATTTCCGGTAGAACCAGAAGTTCAAATTGAACGAGACATGGCAATTTTTCATGCCCATCATTTGGTTGTAAAGTCCTGTGAATTTCAGATGTTTTCATCGAGCCATTTCCGAGATCACCGCGCGAGTTTGTCGAACAGGCCGACAGACAGACCGACGTCTTTCTAAAAACCTGTTTTTCGGATTCTAGAGGGTCGAAAACGTGAAGATTCGTTGAAATGAGCAAAAGTCACTTTTCGACCAAAACCAATACTTTTCTTATATCACCGTAGGTGATGAAAAGTAAAAATGAAAAGCTCCAACATCCGACAAGAGCAGAACTATGCTAAAAATTCCGAAGATTTTTGACTTTAATTTTTATTTTTTTTTTGTGTCTGAATTAACTACGAGGTGTAAGAATTGGTAATAATTTTTTCGTGTAATGTGCTCGAGGATCAGCACTCGTTTGATATTACATAACGTTACGTAATTCATGACCCGGGACACATGTGTTACTGACAATTGATAATTACTACCATTTTAAATTATTACAGTGCAGGTGATACCCGGCTGTAAAACGCCATTTTACTAAACTCTAACTAAACGTTTGCTTTAGCTATATCGAAAGTCAAAAGTTTGACATTTATTTATCATCGAAACGATCTTGAGTATTTTTACTTTCAAATTTTTGAATATTCCCGCCACTCTTAACGGCTTTTATTTACGAATATTGTTCTTTCATCTTTAAGACTGCGTAATAATACTTATAGTGAGTCAGGAGTTTCAGTATGTCTAGCTTAACGTAGTTTCACACTATTCCGAGTTTGCAGTTTGAATTTAAAGTCCTGCCAAGTCGTCCTGGAAAGTTTAGACCGATATTTTGCGTTTAGGGAGTGCCCCTATTTTCCTAAACTCATTGTAAACTGTGTCACCTCTCCGCGTGCGCGATAGTCTCGAATTTCAGGATTCGAGATTCGGATTTCCTGGGTCTGACCTATAAGCGAATCGCAATGATCATTAAACGCGTTTTTTTTTTGTTGTTTTTTCTGTTTCTTGTTTTAAACAGAAATTAATCGAAAAAGTTTTCCACTTGAACTGCAGCAGCCACCGCGTCCTTTAAACTATCGAAAGTACAATTGGTCTACGATTTTCTGCTCATGTGTGCAGCAATCCAATTCTGATTTTTACACGCGGTTTTAGTTACTCCGAAACTGTTTTTTTTTTACTTTTCATCACCTACGGTGATATAAGAAAAGTATTGATTTTGGTCGAAAAGTGACTTCTGCTAATTTAAACGAATCTTCACGTTTTCGACCCTCTAAAATCCGAAAAGAACGTTTTTGGAAAGATGTCGGTCTGTCTGTCGGCCTATTCGACAAACTCGTGCTGTGATCTCGGAAACGGCTCGATGAAAAAATCTGAAATTCTAAGGACTTTACAACCAAATGATGGGCATGAAAAATTGCCATGTCTCGTTTAATTTGAACTTCCGGTTCTACCGGAAATGAATCGATTTTCGCTGTTTTACTGACAAACCTATACTTTTTTTTCTGTATTACCTTTCTAAATGAAAGAATATATTCTTCCGAGTTGAGAATTTCATATATATAGGCCATTCCTTGCCAATGACACCAAAAAAATTGTAAACATGCCCAGATCGAATTAGAATGAATGCACTGTATAAAATTGTTTTATGTCAATATATAGGGCGATCCTTGCCAATGACAATAAGAAATTGTTAGTGTACCCAGATCGAATTGGGATTAAACGCACTGTATGAAATTGTTGTTTGTCAATATATAGGGCATTTTTTTGTATGTAAAATTTTCAATTTTGATCTTTTTTTTCGGTTTTTCATTACTTTTTTATACTTTTTCTTTCCCTGACAAACGCATCCTTATTTTTCTTTTTGATGAAAAGTACTCCGAAAAACTGTTCTTCCGGCTTGTTTTTTCTTCTTTCTTTTTTATTCATATTTATTACTCTCAAAGTAACATTGAGACAGGGATTCTTACATCGTATTGTCTCCTTCGCTAATCAAGAAACGATAGTCATTATTTCTTTACGTAATATTTACTTACGTAAAGGTTGCAATATCTTTCGTATTTCGTAAGACAACGTATTATAGACCACCGGAAATTTTTATATTCCTACAGATTATTTTTAACAAACTATAAAATATTTAATTGAAGGTCGTCAAATCTAATGAATTACTACTATATACCACGTTTAATGACATCCGGAAATATAAATCAATCGACGATATTGATACAAAATGGTTCGATTTCTCGATTATATAAAACACCGAATTCTTATTATTGAAAAAATTTCTTCATTATTTATTTCTTTAAGTATGTATTTACTTGCTTATAGTTTATCATAAATTATTGACATGTATTGTAAAAGTTTTATTTTATTTTTTCTATATGTAACCTAATTTCGATACAAGGAATCAAAATTTTATTTCATAGAACTCGAGAAATCTACTGCACGGATTTAATCCGGTTTATCGGTTGATCGATGGCTCAAAGCTCTATGCGTCAGGATCCAGTCGATATCAGTTCAACTCTTGCCAAGGCGACGATAATCTCAAATTAAATAGTCTAAATATTTAACCGACGATCGCGTTCTGAACAGAAGAAAACTTTTTAAAAAATGTATGAAATTTTTATTTGAAGAGACTATTTTTCAGGCAAGCGTTTATATTTTTCTGTTTATTTATAACTTAAAAAAGGAAATATTTCTATATTTTTTTATTCTTCCATTTCTGTATTTAAAAATCGAAATAAATCAAGAAGAAGAAAAAAATCAATGGCAATTTGATTTTTGATAAATGCGACACAATCTTTGAAAATTAATTTATCAGCTTTGGAATAGGCATGATAGTAAAATTGTTAAAGCCACCGCCGAGTGTTCAATTTCCTGGCATTTTGACAGTATCGTCGAATCTTCTGTCAAAATTCAATATATCCATGATACATCGAGATAAGGTGATCGTGAATATACGTGCATTGATACTTTGATAAAACTAAATGTAAAAGCGTCAAAAAATTGTGACTGATCTTTGAGGAAATGAAAGATTTTTTTTGAATAAATTTTTGGATTATTCAAAGAATAATTAAATTAAATGGATAATTTCTTGGTATGATTATGGTAATGAGAATTTTATTTTAATATGGATAAATTTTTGTCTTTCAGGCGGAGGATTTGCTGGACGATATCCTATCCTTCGAGACCAGCTCTTTAGGTGATGGACTAAAAGACAGCCAATCTGGAAGTTTGTCCAGCTTACCAGATCTCCAAATAAAACCCGAACCACTTCTTCTTACAGACGCAGAAATCCACGCCTTGGCCAAAGACAGACAAAAGAAAGACAACCACAACATGAGTAAGTTAAAAAATTTAAAAAAATTATCATATTAGTTTTAGCAAGAAGATTTATATGAAATTTTAAACAATTTTCTAGATGGTTTTGAAATTTGAATAATCGATTCAGTCTCGTATTAGTTTTCGTTGTCTTGTGCTATGAATTTTTTAAATGTTTTTTACTAATTTCGTGAATGTTTTTTGAGAGAAATTTTGCAAATTTTTTTTTAAATATCACAAAAATGGTACTCGTAACTTTTTTCTCGTACCGCAACTGGTCTTTTTATTCCGGTTAATGATATTCAATAAGGATAATAAGTATAATGATGTAAGCAGATAACAGAAGTATAACGTATTCGGTTTGACGAACCGTCAAATAAATCAGTAATTTTTCAAAGGAAATATTCTTTACTGTACCGCTTTGTGTGCTAAATAAGATTTTTAAATTGAAATATAACAGTTAAGGTTGGTCGGAAACAAGTTCGATATTAAAAAAATACAACAAAGTAAGTATATTTTACGAAGGTAGTCCAGTACTGTAGCTTCCATATTCATATGCGGAAATTCGTTTTAGAAAGAATATTTATTCCATTTTTACTCATAGCTCATACAGAATCAACAAAAATAAAATCGACCGAATGATTTTCAGGCTACAACAAACAATACCGTTGTTTTTTCTTTTTTGTAACGGTCTGCTAGAGTTTTTTTCTCGGTATTATCACAGCTGACATTCAGACGAATCCAACAAGCTTTTGTTGACCAATTTCCGACTTACCAATCCCGAGATATCGAACTTTGAATTATTACAGTGGGTTATGTCCTTGCAGACACACAGTTGGCATATTGCGTATATGGACACGCAGCGCGTCAGGTATTACGGCTTGCGTACGCAGCTGCTTGCGTTCAGCATTACTTTTGCACTTTGAAGTGAGATATCTAATGATTGGCTGGTCACAAATAGGTCTATAAGGGCTCGTTGGATTCGTCTCAGTGTCAGGTGTATCTTGAGCTTGATAAAAAAAAAAAAAAATATTAATGTGAAATTTCTTTTGAAAAATTGAGTTTATGTGTTAGAGTTTCGAAAACGTTTTTACTAATGTTTGTTCTGCTTTGAAGGTTAGAAAAATAAGATTAAAAACCAGATCCGATAAATTCAGTTTTGGGAGAAAAAAACCGTGTACCTCCCGCAACAGGAAAGATACAAGTCATGATCTGTTTCATAGGACACGTTGTATGCTTTGACCTATGTATGATAAAAAAGTAAATGCTAGACAGAGTTGGTTTTTAAACCGTGAAGCTCTGACAAAGAGATAAAAAGAACTATAGGAAAAAGAACTTTCCAACACGTGAAACGAAACTTATGGCAAACTTAAACTGCAGCTACCTTACCTGTCTTGTTTCTTTTCCTTAACAAAACAGCTGACAACTCGCTATACAGAAAGTAAAGAAATATTGCGATTAAACGGTCGCGACTAAATATTATTCTTAAAAAGAGAAAAGTCTGTTTTCAAAAGTAATTACATCGTGAATGTTCTAGGTACGATTTAACTACGTTCAATTTTTTTCATTTAATATTAACTACAGATCGCATTGTTCATTTGAACTTCTTCAAATTTTGAGGTAATATTCTCCATTTATGTAATTTCAGAGGGAATCAATAATATTCCATGAATTTAATTTTTGGATACGAAAATTTTTGATCCAAAACCATTTTTTTTTTTTTTTTTGTTTTTTTTTTGCATACGTTGATGAAAAAAAATGTGTAATGGGCTCAAAACTGACTTTATTTTTATATATTATCGGTTTGTTCGGGAATGACAACATTTTAGAATGTTCGCTCTAAATTTCGAAAAATTTCTAAGAACAATGCAGCCTGTACTCTGCAATGTGATAGCAACTTTTTAAGGCAGAGTCTAAAAAATCTAAAATAATTTCTAAATATGTTTCAAAATCCGTGTGATTACCTGTGATAAAAATTAATCAATAGGATATTTCCTCAAAGCGTAAGAATGATTTGAAAAAATAAGAAATAAAAATTATTTCCAAAGTGGTTTCGATTCAATTGAAGAAAAAGAGAAATTTTGTGAAATGACGTTTAAAAAATTCCATGTTGCAATCGATTCCGTGTATAAAATGACCCTTTTCAAAGATTATTTTATAATAATTTTATAATTCCTTTGTTGTGGTCGTACATTGAGAGTAAAATAATTATATCTAAATAAGCGTGCGACGAAACTTGTACCAGTTATCTTAGACTCTCGTCGTGACAAATATTTGCACACTCAGCTAACACGCGTAACTCGTCACACACGCGAGACAATCAGTTTGAATTTCTCGCGTTACGAACTCTCGTGACGTCACAACGTTTTAATAAGACGTTTCTGACTCTTATCTACGATAATATATGTCTATTAACAAAACTAAATACTGCGATGCCCTAGTTGCACAGTTTCAGCGCTCCATAATTAGAAAAAAATAAAAAATAAAAATAAAAACAGAAAAAATAAGTTCAAAAATCTTTCAAAGAATAAAAAATCTTCATTAAATTTATCGATCAATTAAAATAAGGTAATAAAAGAAAAAAGAAAACGAAATTTATCATCATCGTTTAATTCTTCTAGATTTTAAAATGACCTGAAACGATTACATAGCCACTTAATTTTATTGACAAGTTGAATTATTTAATGTCTTACATATTGTCAACTAGACGTGTCAACGAAGTCTTTCTATTGCTTTGCTGTAAATAATATTTGACACAATCTAATCTAAAGATATTTGGAATAATATAACCTGTCTTCATTCGTACACAATATATACCTATCGCTTTCTCATACACAATGTAATATAATTATTATTGAAATATCTTTAAAAAAAGAAAAAAAAAAAAAACAAAAACAAAAACAAAATTAAAATGCTTAACCTTGATCAGTAAAGCCATGTGTGTACATTCTAACGTATTATAAAACTCACTAAATGTCAGGCTTATGTTTTAAAAGCTACGTATATAAAACAGTCGAAACAATAAATTGATCTATCAAATCGATTCGAATACTTGAACAATTTATTACATCCGTATGACAATATTGCGGCTATCTTTGATTAAACGTAAGATCATATAATGCAAAGTTTTGGATCAACCGTTGCTTCGATTTTGGATATTTGGGTCTGTATAATTGTTCAACAAATATTCGAATTAGAAATACAAAATTTTTAAGTATATTTTTTAAGGAATGGTATGTGTGTTCAATTTTTGCTTTTCGGACAACTCTAAATCTATTGTAAAAGTTCACAAATCTTTGAACCCAAAATTAAGTGAAAGTTAAGAGTTGTTCGGAGTTGAAACTCGGAGCATTGGTTGATCCAAATTTTTGCATCAAGGCGCATGCGCGACACTCGTTTGTGACCAACCAAGTCATTTGTTTTTCATGAATTTAGGCACCAATGTCTAATTCTTATTGGTCTAAACAACTACTGCTACGTCGGTTGTCAATGAAGCCATTTGAATTCGTTGTTAAATTCATTAAAAAATCAATGACAGTTGTCAAATTCATGAAAAACAAATGACTGTTGAGATGCCTACAGCGAGGTGTGTCTGGTCCGTCCATAACCTCACGGTAAAATTAGAACCAGTATAATGATGCCAGTTTTTATGTTATCAAATTTTGTGAGAGTAGCAAAATACGGTTTTAATCACAAACAATTTTATCTATCTTATGATTTTATTATTTTTTTTTTTTAATTTAGTAATCAAAGAAAATTTTAACTTAGTTTGTGATTCGTCGATAGTTAACATCCGATTTTTTTTAAGGATATGACTCTCAAGATTCATATTTTGAATTCTCAATATCGTAACTTGTTACATATACCGTGAGATTACGGTGCAGGGCGATCACCTCGACGGAGGCAACCCAAATGTCATTACTTTTTACTTTTTATCAGCTACGGTGATATAAGAAAAGTATTGGTTTTGGTCGAAAAGTGACTTTTGCTAATTTAAACGAATCTTCACGTTTTCGACCCTCTAGAATCCGAAAAACAGGTTCTTAGAAAGATGTCGGTCTGTCTGTCGGCCTGTTCGACAAACTCCCGTGATGATCTTGGAAATGGCTCGATGAAAAAATCTGAAATTCACAGGACTTTACAACCAAATGATGGGCATGAAAAATTGCCATGTCTCGTTTAATTTGAACTTCCGGTTCTACCGGAAATGAATCGATTTTCGATGTTTTATTGACAAACCTATACTTTTTTCTCTGTATTACCTTTCTAAATGAAAGAATATATTCTTCCAAGTTGAGAATTTTATATATATAGGGCATTCCTTGCCAATGACACCAAAAAAATTGTAAATATATCCAGATCGAATTAGAATGGATGCACTGTATAAAATTGTTGTTTGTCAATATATAGGGCGATTCTTGCCAATGACAAGAAAAAATTTTAAGTGTACCCAGATCGAATTGAGATTAAACGCACTGTATGAAATTGTTATTTGTCAATATATAGGGCATTTTTTTTATGTGAAATTTTCAATTCTGATCTCTTTTTTCGATTTTTCATTACTTTTGTATACTATTTCTTTCCATAAAAAACCCATCCTTTTTTTTCTATTTGATGAAGAGTACTCTGAAAAACTGTTTTTCCGGCTTGTTTTTAATGAATTTGACTACAATGCCGGATTTTCATTTTGAGAATATGGTCTAATCAGTTACCGCTACGTCGTCTGCCGATACGGTCATTTGACTTTGTTGCCAAATTCATCAAAAAAAGTAATGAAATTTGGGTTGCCTACCTCAAGGTGGTCTCTCCGCGGTGTAATGTCACGGTAGAAGTGATTAGTAAGCAAAGCTGAGAAAATAAAACTGTGGTTGTCTACCCTGTTGAATAAAATAAGAATTTCACTTCTAGGACTATAAAGAAAAAAAAAAAAAAAAAAAGAAAGAAAATAAAATAACAGAAAAGAAAAACAGCCTTGATTTTCTAAAGAGGTACAAATCCAGTCTGGGCCTGCAGCAACCCTTCAGAATTTTATCTCGCGAACTATGTCTCCCTTGAAAATGTGTGTCCAGGGTGGTTTCAGCGGTCGTTCGTTCGTTCGTTGGTTCGGATTAAAATTCAACTTTCACTTCCATTAGGGGATCAAACATGCTTCAAATGAATGCAAATATAAACACACTTACACTGGTATTCGCGGTTTTCGGCTGAAGCAAACAACCGTTGAGGAGGAATTTCGATTCCTTTTTCCAACCCCCTCTCCCCCCCATTGTGTATATGGAAATATGTTCATGAAACAAAAGCTGTGTTATGTAGGGTTATAATACTACTGCTGCTATTGAAACAGAAAATAAAAAAATAAAAATTAATCTTTTGCCATTCTTTGATGAATTAATTTTTGAAAAGATAACAAAATAAAAAAATAAATAAAAAAAATACAAAATTGAATCTCTTCTTCTTCTATTCGGTATCGGAAATTGCGGTTAGAAAATTTCTTTTTTGAGCCTTTAAATTCCAGATTAAAATTTATTGACCGACAAACACACGAACATTATTATCTTCGTAAAGCTTATGTAATTACGTACCTACATACATATCTGTGTACCCATACGTCATTATTAAATGTAATGATGTAACGGTGAGAGAAATAACTGAGCTTAGATTTTTATTAATTGATTAAATAATGAAATAATATTTAATTCCCGTTTCGATTGTTTATCAAACACATGATCGATCGTTATTTTATATTCCAGTCGAACGTCGGAGAAGGTTCAACATCAACGACAGGATAAAAGAGCTAGGAACACTTTTGCCAAAAACTAATGACCCGTGAGTATAATTTATTAATTTTTTTCAATAAAATCATTGTCGAATAAAATAGATTGTTGATTAACTCTGAGCATTCGATAAGACTGACATGCAATTACAAATACACGTTTTTTTGTTTTTTGATTACCGCTTTTTATTAATTTTTGCGAAATTATAAAAAAAAAAAAAAATAACTAGGCATTGATTTCGATCGAAAAATTCGATCGTTTTTGGGAATTTAGAATTCGAAATTACAAGGTTTTTGAAACATGTGGATCTTGTTCGAACAAACTTGTTGAATTATTATTAGAAAAGAAAAAAATAGCGAACGTTAATGTTGTTTTATTTTTGGTTTATCTCATTCACTAAACGAATTGGCGCTGCGTCGTATTTCAAGACGTTTAGTGCGTTTTATTTTATTTTGTTTTGAAACATTTTTTTTTTTTTTTTTTTAATTTTTTTTTCAGTATTAGTCGGTTTCTTTTGTCGTGGTAAGGAACCGAAGAATGATAAATAAAGATCGTGACAAATGTGTTGCAAAAGCCTTGAAAGAAAAAAAATAGAAACAAAACACAAAAAAAAAAAAAAAAATTAAAAAAAAAAAAAAAAAAAAAAATTCAACTTTGTTGTATACACGCGGGGGTCACCAGCGTATATATTTTGTAATTACGTCCAATTAGGCAGACTCTAATTAAAAGTAACTTCAAAGAACTCGGTACACCGTATCCCGTAACCGTAAGTCCGTACTGCGTACGTTGACAAAAATTTCTTAATCAAAGATCACGGTGGTTTGTACACGCGCGTATAAGTTTATGAATATAATAGAATCATTTCTTTTTTTTCTTTGTTCTCATATGTATAACTAAACAAGTTTGCGCATCGTGTCCAACCTGTCATTAGTATCATATAATTAATGCAAATTTTTAAATCTCTTTACTCTTTCGTGCTCTTTTATTAACGCCTGTAGTGGTCAGTTCGCCGAAAATTTTTAACGTCATTTCTTTGATGTTTTGCTATTTTTATACTCTTCCAAAAATATTCTTTTTACTCGCATATTTTATAAACAAAATTTTTTAACAATATTTATTTATTTGATGAATTTTTCTGAAGAGTTTTTTATTCAATTTTTTCTGTTTTTTTTTTTTTTTTTTGACTCCACTTTTACGACGAATATACTTTACTACATTAATTTTTGTGTTAGCTAACCAAACACGCAGCTTCGATGAAACGACAAAAGCAAAATAGAAAAAAATCTTATCAAAATATCGCTAACAACATATTTCGCTGTTATAATTCGTGCCTAAACATTTATCAGCATATCGAATATTCGACATGTGATTTCGGCCATCCGAAAAAATTTTTTACACATCGGGGTATAAATGTAAAATATTTTTACCAAATATCACGGCCCATTGTGATTCATGCGCTGAGTTACTGAGCATTTAGTGTTTTTTTTTTTTTTTCGAACGAAGATATTCCGAAAAATGTGCTTCGTACCGGAAATGATAAAGATTAAGAAAACTCGGTTATTTCATCGACTGCAATGAACAAATTTATTCAAAGTTTTTCAAACAGTCTATAGACTCAATTTTTGAAGGAATAAAAATCAAGAAAAAAAAAAAAATAAAAAAATTGCGCTGACCAACAACCCATCGATATTTGTATCGATAAATAAATTAGTCGATTGAAGTCAGGAGAAGATGTACTTTTGTTGTAAAACAATGTGAAATCATATTATACCCTGATCTGTAGAAAATTTTTGAGGTTTAGTCGTTTTTGGGTGGCTGAAGTCACATGGAATGTCCTATATGTATATATTCATTATTGAAATGATTGCGGAAATAAAGGTAGGACGAAAATTGCGAATTAGAAAAATTATTATATACTCAACCTATACAGGGAGACTCTGATCAAAGGTCTAGCCAAAGTTGCCATGAAAACATGATTTTTATGAAAATAAAACGTGAGATCCCTCAAAAATTGGACTCACACGACTTAGATATGCACAATCTGAAACTTACGTTTAATTTTTAAACTCCTAGTCGTTCAATCAGCCCAAAAACTGCATTTTAGCATAACTAAGCCACGCCCATTTTAGACTTTTGAAACGACTCACCCTGTATACTGTTTTATAATATATAATGTTGTTTTGTTTTTAACGGAGGTTCCAGCAGTGGTATATAATGTATATTATTATTTTTTTTTTTTTATGGGCGAAACAGTTCAATTTCACATTTCATCTCAATGATAATGATAATAATAAGGCAACTGTGACACTAAAGCTTTCTGTAAATATGACACAGATAACTGAGACTCGGTGTACGTTGAGACTGATTCTTTTAACCAACTTACTAGCTTGTTATAGTTATTGAGGTGATACGTGATACATACTCGGTCTTTATCAACCGAGTTGTTACCGACATTAAAATTTTTATGATCATTTACTTACAGATTTATTTACAGAATAAATCGTCATCCATACTAATCGTTCATCAATTACATGTAGAATTTTGAAAAACAACAGAATAAACTTCAGCATAGAGTTTTTTTAATATCCTAGTCTTTAATTATCATTAATCAATGCTTTGTCTTGGTGTATGGTTATCAAATGAATTTGTTTATACTACGGTTGATTTATTTCTCATTAGAAATTCTAATTGTGATAAATATTCTATGGCATGAATGTATGTACGATTTATTATTCTGTCATCCGATTTTTCAATCGGTAGAAAAACTGTAACGTCGATAACTGCTCAGTCGATTAAGAGCGAGTATCGCGGCCCCTTAAATGACTGGCTAAAATTATAAGAACTCATATTAGCATATAGGTACACCTTGGAATGAATTTTTCTTTTTAACAAATCGCTGTATTACGTGCTGAATAAATATTCTATATGTGTGTGAATAATTTGAGAAACAAAAATTCCTTCCAAGGTATACAATGCATGATGGAACCCCTTAAATTAACGAAAGGTAAAAATCTCGGGTTGGTTAATATCAATAAAAAGAAATCTGCAGGGGAATAATAACGATAATAATAATAATAATAATAATAATAATAATAACAATAAATATAAACATAATATTAATAATTTGTTTTTGTTGTACTACAAAGCTGCGGACTCCGAATCGTAATGGTTAAAGCAGGTATTTATGATTAGCGCAGGTAAATTAAAAATCAAATGATTTTTAATTGTTGAAAAGAATATGAGTAAAGCTAGTTAAAATAATGAAAAAAATTTGAAAAAATAAAAAAATGAAAAAATAACGAGAATATTTACTGCCAGCGTAGGTGCAGCAGCTTCGGTGTAAATACCCTTGTTTCGTTTCTTTATGCAGGTACTATGAAATCGTGCGAGATGTTAGACCGAACAAAGGTACGATTCTTAAGTCTTCGGTTGAATACATCAAGTTACTGAAGAATGAATTGACTAGGATGAAGCAGAGCGAGGCGAGACATAAACAGCTAGAAAATCAAAACAGGAGACTTTTGTTACGTGTTCAAGAACTTGAACTTCAGGCGAAGAATCATGGTCTACCAGTTTCAGATTTTAATTGGCCATCGACTTCGGCCACGGTACTCAACACATATGTAAAAAATAAACAGGAACAACGGAAGGTACGCAGAAATAAAATTCTTTTTTCTTTATACTCATTTTTAGCATTAAAGTCTTAGGAGATTTTTTGAAAACAACTAAATCCCATCAAATCCTGGGAATATGGAAAGTTTTGAAGTCTTTTAAGTTATTTGTAATCTATAAAGTTCTAGAAGTTTGTGAAGTTCCATGAAATTTTGTAAAGTTGAATATATGCGAAGACCGTGTGAGATCTTATGAAATCCTATGGAATCTAGTAAAATACGATGAAATCTCTTGAAGTTTTTGAAGTATTGTGTGATCCAAGGAATCCCGTGAAGTCTTACGGAGTTTACATAAAATGTTATGAAATTATCAGAAATGCTGTGAGATCTTTTGAGGTTTTTAAAGTCATAGGGAATTTTTGGAGTCGAGATGAAATCTGTGAAATCCCATAAAAATCTTTAAAGTATTTATGTCCAGAGTCTGTAATATTTTGAAGTGATTAATCCATTCGGAGGATTAGAAATTTGATGAATCCTATGAAGTCTTTCGAAATCCCAAATGGAGTTTTTTTGAAGGCTTTGAGTTATTTGTAATTTGTGAAGTTTCGGAACTTTGTGAGGTCCCATGAAACGCCAGAAAGTCTCTAAGGTCCGCGTGAAATCTTATAAAATCCCATAAAATCCTATGAAATCCCATGTAATTTAGTGAAATCTTTTATAGTCATGTGTAATATAGGAAGTCCAATAAAGTCTTGCGAAGTCCATATGAAACCTTATGAAATCTTTAGAATTCGACTCAGATCTCTTGAAGTCTTTGAAGTAATGTGTGATCCAAGGAATCCCATGAAGTCTTACGGAGTTCATATGAAACGTTATGAAATCATCAGAAATCCTGTGAGATCTTCTGAAGTTTTTAAAGTCATAGGGAATCTTTGGAGTCCAGATGAAATTTGTGGAATCCCATAAAAATTTTTAAAGTATTAATGTCCAGAGTCTGTAATATTTTGAAGTGATTAATCCATTCGGAGGATTAGAAATTTGATGAATCCTATGAAGTCTTTCGAAATCCCAAATGGAGTTTTTTGAAGGCTTTGAGTTATTTGTAATTTGTGAAGTTTCGGAACTTTGTGAGGTCCCATGAAACGCCAGAAAGTCTCTAAGGTCCGCGTGAAATCTTATAAAATCCCATAAAATCCTATGAAATCCCATGTAATTTAGTGAAATCTTTTATAGTCATGTGTAATATAGGAAGTCCAATAAAGTCTTGCGAAGTCCATATGAAACCTTATGAAATCTTTAGAATTCGACTCAGATCTCTTGAAGTCTTTGAAGTAATGTGTGATCCAAGGAATCCCGTGAAGTTTTACGGAGTTCATATGAAACGTTATGAAATCATCAGAAATCCTGTGAGATCTTTTGAAGTTTTTAAAGTCATAGGGAATTTTTGGAGTCCAGATAAAATCTGTGAAATCCCATAAAAATCTTTAAAGTATTTATGTCCAGAGTCTGTAATATTTTGAAGTGATTAATCCATTCGGAGGATTAGAAATTTGATGAATCCTATGAAGTCGTTCGAAATCCCATGAAATCCCAAGCGGAGTTTTTTTGAAGGCTTTGAGTCATTTGTAATTTGTAAAGTTTCGGGAATCTGTGAGGTCCCATGAAACGCCAGAAAGTCTCTAAGGTCCGCGTGAAATCTTATAAAATCCCATAAAATCCTATGAAATCCCATGCAATCCAATAAAATAGAAGTCCAATAAAGTCTTGCGGAGTCCATATGAAACCTTATGAAATCTTTAGAATTCCCGTGAGATCTTTTGAAGTTTTTGAAGTCATAGGAAATCTCTGGAGTCCGGATGATGTCAGTGAAATCCTATGAAACATTAAAAGTCTTGAAATCCAGAGTAGGTAATTTTCCGAACGCATTAACCGATTGGAGGATTAAAAATCTGATGAATCCCATGAAGTCTTTTGAAATCCCATAAAATCCAGTAAAGCACCAAATTCGTCATTAGCTTTTATCGGAAAAATATTGAATTTCAATTTTTAACCGAAAACCTTGGTTTATTATTGATTTTTTATTTTTTTGCTGAATGAAAGATTATATTTTCCGATAAGATCATGGTTTTAAAACGGTAGTAATTAAGTAAGTGTTCCTCAATCACAACATTCTTTATCAATTTTTGAAATATATAAAATCAATTTCATCGATTAATTTCGAAAACAGCTTGATAAACAAATCCGAAATTCATAAAATTTCACATTCAGACTAATGAGTGTAAAAAATTGCTGTATGATGGCATTTTTTTTTTTCAAAGTGATGAAAATCACTTTAAAATTTCGTATTTTCCGTCTTCTATAACCACAAAAATATATAAAAAAATATTTATAAAAATCATTATAGTATTATTTCACGGTAAATTCTATGCCCACTATATTCAAAAGTTGTTCTAGTCTCTCGATCGTTATACAGTAGTTGCTCTAGCCATGAACTAGTATGTGATTTTATCGGAAAGTAATTAATTGATATATTCGTCCCAGTTCTTAGAACGACAGTCAATTAAAATTGCCAACATATTTATACTTTTTTACAATTAAATTTAAATTCTAATTCTAGGCAACATTTGTTGCTAAAAGAATGATTAGCTATTTTGTCAATTCAATATCCAAACTTTTTTTTGTTAAATAGAAAAGTCAAAGATCAATCGAACAATATCACGATAATCATCGTCATCGTTGGATTATTATTAATTTGTTTTTATTATCTTAAGCCATGAGATTCTATTCTGTTTGCTGTTTGCAAAAATTTTGAACAGTGTAAAAAGATTAAAAACATTATTTTTTTTCTAAATTGGATCAATGTACCTTTCAATTGTATTCCGCTGATGGAAAATACGGTAGAATTGAAATTAAATCTTGCAGCTGCGTTCGGCAATTACGTTATTAAAATTTGCTATATATAATACGTATACCTTTTTAATTGCAATTAATTAAACAATAAAAGAAAATTAAAAAAAAAAAAAGGATCGAAAATAAAATATAAAAAAAAAAAAATGAGTAAATAAAATTTGGGTTTCAAAGAGTAAAATATTAATCAATATTCGTTGTCCAAACAGCAAGTGCGTGGGTGCTTTTTTAAATATAAATATATATCTACCGGTATTTATTTAATCAATGAGTTACTGTTTTATTGATTTTTTTGTTTTTTATTATTTTTATCTCAGCGAGTTGGTCGCGAAGGTTTATATTCCCTTCCGTCTCTTATATTATGATTCAATGTTGAACTAACCCACCGATTTATTACGTTTATAGATCTGCAATCACAACAAGCCTTTGTCCGATGAACGAAAATTTTTTCGAACCGTTCATTCTTGTTCTAGAAAATTGAAGAACAGTAACAAAAAAATAAAAAATAAAATAAAAATAAGCCGGAAAAATAGTTTTTCGGGGTACTTTTCATCAAAAAAAAAAAAAGTATGGGTTTCTCAGGGGAAGAAAAAGTATAAAAAAGTAATAAAATACCGAAAAAAAATATTAAAATTGAAACTTTTACATAAAAAAAAATTCTCTATATATTGACAGACAACTATTTCATACAGTGCGTTTAATCCCAATTCGAACTGGGTACACTTACAATTTCTTCTTGTCATTGGCAAGGATCGCCCTATATATTGACAAAAAACAATTTTATACAGTGCATTCATTCTAATTCGATCTGGGTATGTTTACAATTTTTTCGGTGTCATTGGCAAGGAATGCCCTATATATATGAAATTCTCAACTCGGAAGAATATATTCTTTCATTCAGAAAGGTAATACAGAGTAAAAAGTATAGGTTTGTCAGTAAAACAGCGAAAATCGATTCATTTCCGGTAGAACCGGAAGTTCAAATTGAACGAGTCATGGCAATTTTTCATGCCCATCATTTGGTTGTAAAGTCCTGTGAATTTCAGATTTTTTCATCGAGCCGTTTCCGAGATCACCGCGCGAGTTTGTCGAACAGGCCGACAGACAGACCGACATCTTTCAAAAAACCTTTTTTTTCGGATTCTAGAGGGTCAAAAACGTGAAGATTCGTTGAAAGTAGCAAAAGTCACTTTTCGACCAAAACCAATACTTTTCTTATATCACCGTAGCTGATGAAAAGTAAGAATAAATAAATAAATAACTAAAAAAAAAAACTAAGGCTTGTAAACTTGAAAATTTGAATGTAAAAAAATTGATTACTCGACTTATGTTTACGGTATCAAAAAGCCATCTTTGAATTGGACGAAGATTTGTTTTCTGAACAATTAGAGAAATTTTACATGTTATAAATGTTTGATATCTTAAATGGCGATTTATTCTATCATTCCGTTTATCAAAGAGTTGAAAAACTGTAATGTCGATAACTCGGTCGATCAAGGACAAGTATCACATCGCCTCAAGTGATTTTAATTCAACTGCCACTGACTCTGAGACCCGATGACTAACAACTCTTAATTCTTACTCATTTTTTTTTTTTTTTTTAAATTTATTTATTTATTTTTTGTTCAAAAGATTGGCAAACTAAGTATAATGAAACTGATTGGTTTAAAAACAATTTGACAATATGCCAGTCCTAAAAACATACCCCTATTCAAAGCGTGCGTGTATGTATGACGTCCCTTTAAATGATTTGAAACTCAGTTTATAGATGTGCATATTATAGTATACTATATACTATACATACATATACCATGTATATGTATATGGCCTAATATTTATTTATTTATTTATTTTTATACCTATTTGATATTATACTCGCGTGTCAAACTCGAGTTGCGATTAGTTGATTACCAGATGCCGCACGTGTTAGATCAGTGGTTAGATACGAACCCGCAGACTAGTGTACATTGCGCCGAATCGATTACGATTCGATAGAGATAATAGATATGAGAGGAATTGATAAAAACTTAATGAATGAATCCATTTAACGTTTATTAAATCCTTGAACTTTGCGATTTTAATTAAGGTATTCTATTTGATGCGTAGGTATATATATTTGGTACATTCGATGCCAGATTGACCAGGTTTTAAATTATAAATTTCTCGAGAATTTTATAAAAAAAAAAAAAGACGTAACTATACTGAGGTTCGAATATTCATATCTGAAAGATGTTTCAATAAAAAAAGAAACTAACAAGAAAAAAAAAATGTTGGTAATCTAGAAGTGCTAGAAGTCATCTGAAAAAGTTTTAATCAATTTAGAAATGGTCAGATTAGTATGGAATGTCTCATATAATTTGTACAAATTTATCGTCAACTTCAGCGAAAGTTATTGTGGTTTTTTTCCTTCGTCTTTTTAACATTTTTTTTTTTTTTTTTTCACATTTTATGAAACAAATTTTCTAATCGAAAAACTTTCTTTAACGTATGCTCGATATTAAGATAGGAAGATGCTATTTATATTAAAAAGATCAGAATCTAGGGAATTTTGTTTATCTTTTAATCTTATTTCTTTCCCTCCATTATCATTTCCTCACGGTTGTTTGTTCGGAATAAAGAGCGGGATAATATGTAGATCTATGTATACTATACGATACTCTAGAAAATATAATGTTTTCTCTTTTTTTTTTTACAATTTTGTTTAGTTTTTTTTTTTTTTTTTTTTTTTTTTTTTTACCGGAAATTAAAACATTGAATTTAAAACTCTTTGCTCATGCCTCCGGGTTATGGATGGATACAGAGTTCAACTGTTTATTTTGCGGTTACCATAGCTACGCGATCTCTGTTTACCAAAAAGTCACTAGGGGACAAAACAAGCGATACGATTTCATTTTCAACTCAATTTAAAGGAAAACCCCTATTCACAATTATCTAGCTAATCCGTTTACTCTACTGTGTTGTATATATCACAAGTATCTTTTTTTTTCTATTTCATTTTTCTTTTCTTTAAGCCACTATTATAACTCTTCGTGATAACAACTAGATACAACTTTTATACAACACCCAAGAACTTAAATCCCTAGATTTATTCTCTAATCATATCTTAAGAAAGAAATCCTCACATATAAAACTCAATTATCAAAAACATATTTTTTTTCACAGTACATACGTACGAATATTCAATGGTAAGACACCATAGAATATTCACAATCCTATAGACAAGGTCAAAAATTAATTTCAATTACCTCACTCATTTGCCTATAATCTAGCTTTTTGATCTTTCACTGCCTTCTCAGCCCGTTTTTGATTTTTGTTTACTAACTTGGTCCATATATGTACCGTTTCGTATAAAATACTCCTTCTTCTGTAAATTCTCACCAGTAAAAAAAAAAAAAAAAAAAATGCGTCTACTTTTTTAATACTTTGAGTGATTTTCATTGAAATCTTATTGACAGATTCCAGATGTGGTTACCGAAACTTCGACGCTAAGCATTTCACAGCTCGAAGATTTGATGGAGGATGACACTGGAGGACCTGTCCATGGGGGTGATCCCATGCTATCCTCTCCACACCTGCCTCCCCTGAGTCCACCTGCTCCTGCATGCCATCATCGACTACCGGATGAAGACACACTTGGTAGCCTTGCGCCTACGACCTCAAACTCTTCCACAGACATGGACATCGTTGCGTAGCATCACTCCAATTCTATTATAATGGAGGAGAAACCCCCTTCAGGTGAAGAAGCGGATAGAATGAGGAAACGTAAAAATAAATTTGTAAAATCGAATTTGAGTACCGGGATTTCCGTTCATAAGATATAAAAAGAAAAATACAAGCAAAAATAAAAAAATATCCATGGAATAAGGAATCTCCTGTTTTCTCTTCATCGGAATGATAAGATGCCCTGTGCTCATGATGTCGTTCGATAATTGAATAAAGAAGCGTCATTTTTGCCCGGATAAAGACTAAGAAGATAAATAAATACCGTCGAATACTTCCTGGACTGTTTATTTATGTGTTTAGAATTTTTTAGAATTGGGATATATAACTTTTGGAAGAATAAGAAGCTTCCCGAAAGTTTCTTAAAGAAAATTGAACGGATCTACTAAGCGAGGTAAGGATTCGGTCAGAGAGTATGGCGTCGATGTTCGGTTTACCCTTATGAGAAGATCGAAAACTTTGAATGGGGGATGATCAGGCAACGCCCTGTAAAATTAAAGACAATGGAAAACTTATGGTATATCAATACTATCTCCAACTACTAATTGGATAGCTTATTGATCAGACTTTACTATTTACAACGCGGTTTTATAACATCCTTGAACAGTGAACAAAGGGTATAAATTCAGACTCTGGACTATAAGGAGTTGGGATTAAAGCATTGAATGAACAGTTTTAAAACCCTCTTTAAGAAACAGAGGTTTTGGTATTAGTGCTCGGAAAAAATAAAAAATAAATAAATAAAAAATAGTGCCTTTATTTATACATACATACATACATAATTGTCGGATGTTAAAAATTTTGACGATTGCGAAAGAAAAGAAAAGAGATAAATAAAAATAACGAAAAAGAAAGAAAAAAGAAAAGAAGTTGGTACTATTAGTCGTAGTTCGTTAACGTTATTATCTTTATTTGTATTTAAAAGGCTGACGATGTTAAGTAAACTTTATTTAGGTGCTTTATTCTTTTCTTCGATTTTTTTTTTTTAGTTTTATATATTAAATTCATCAATCTGTGTAATATTATTCATTAATTTCTATCATTAATATCTTCTTTTTATTTTTCTGTTTTTTTTTTTTTTTTTTTTTGGAAAAAAAAGGGGGAAAGAAACTATAATTCAAAAGAAATCGAAACCCGATTAAATTGGGCTCGTTCGAAAGCTCGTCACATATCCTTTTTCCTCGTCCTTGTGTTGATTTGAGTAAAGAGAAAGAAAAAAATTTTTCTTTCAAGTCAAATTAAAGTTAATCAACAAATTTTGGTGCCTTATTAAATTGTTTTCAAATAAATTTCAACAGAAGCCAATACGAGACGTGAAAATTTTTTTTATTTTTACTCGATTCTAATATCATAACAAGATGCATAATCTGTTCAGATTTATGAAGCACCTATAAAGTATGTGTTTGTGTGTGTGTGTTTGTATGTGTATGCGCGGTTTTAGAATTTCAAACAAAGTTCTAAAGCACTATGAGATTAATTAAGTTTTGTAGGTGCTATAAAATGGGCCCGATGTTAAACCGAAGCTGGTTTTATCCTCTTAGCTACCGAGTTTGTCATTGAAAAGTTTTTCCATATCAAGTTCGATTTTGATAAGGTATAGCCACAGCCAACCTTGTCGATGTAGGAACACGAAGTCGATTAAATCTTGACTCAAAAATCGAACTTCGAGTTCATACGCCTCACACCAGATGCAGAGGAATAAAATTATCAAATCAATCTTTTTAGTCGGAATTATTCGGTATGAAAAAAAAAAAAAAAAAAAAAAACTTTTATTTAACCCAAATTGGTAGCTTTTACAGTTTTTTAATTAACCAATTTTATTACAGTACTAAAATCGAGTCTAAATTTTGATTTTTGCAATTATACGAGTCTCAAAGTTAGATACAGTCAAAGTAAAATCATTTTGATCAAACGCTGCTTCGATTTTAGATATTTTGAACTCTAATTGCCCGGAAAAGAAAACTACGTTCGATGAAGAGATGACTTTTAGATATTGACAACGTGACGTGAGTGATAAATTTTTTACTGAATAATTTTCGGGTTTCTACACTTTTCTGTAACAAAAATTAATACTTGAAATAGATTTCTGCTCCTCGGATAGAAGCTTACTTTTCTGAGCAATTGGACACTCGGATATCCAAAATTGGAACACCAGTTGATCCAAGTTGAAGCATCAAGTGTTTTTGCTTTGACTGCGTTTAACTCTGAGAACTTTTGACTTTTGAATTGATTTTGGTTAAAAAGATTGGTGAAGATTTGCAATGGATGTGGTTGTCCAAAAAACAAAAATTCGACAGATACCAGTCCTGTTAAAAAACAAACAAAAAAATACTTTTTCGACACGACGGGCGCAAAGTTCGATTTTTCGCCCGCTTCGCGTGCATAAAATTCAACTTTCCGCCCGTCGTATCGAAAAACAAGATTCGATACACGAGCGAAAGGTGATTCTCGAAGAGTGTGATTGTCACTCTCGTTATTAGCTCGGGTAAAAAACTTCACTCTCGTCCGAGAATCAACACTTTCTACTACAGTGCAACCTCTGAATAAGCCCTCTTCAAATAAGACCGCTTCTCCAACTATTCGTTCGAACCTTGCCCCCACTATTTCATGCATGGTATAATCGGGGGCGAACCTCTGAATAGGACCACGCGTAGAAATTGCGTTTTGATTTTAATTAATGCTTTGAATAATAGTATAGTAATGAAAATTTCAATTGATTGTAATAAATTTCATTAATCTATTGTTAACACCTAATAATATTTATAAATTTTTTTTTTATTCAAATATATTATTAAAAATTTTATTACATTTAGAATAATACATGTAATTATCACTTGAATATCATTCGATATTTATGTAAGTATGTACATTACACGAATTCAACATTAAAAAACAGAATTTCGAAAATTAGAATTTATTTTAGCTTACCACATCTTACACGTGAAATTCATCGAGTGCAAGCGATCCTATTTGGAGGTTGAGGGGAAAATTTTTTTGTGGTGAGGTCGGACCGCGGGTGGGGGTAACTCATTTCTCGGAATTATATTCCCCTACAAGCCCGAGCGCGGTCTTATTCGGAGGCTGCTCTGTATTTTAAGATCCGAGGTGAAGATTTAGTCCTGATCCAAACGTCTTGTGAATAAAATAAGATCGTGGACTGTGTATGAATTGTGAAAAGTTTTAGTATCGGTGAAAAATTATCGCAAAACAATGTTGTTTATTTATTTCTAAAAATTTTTTGTTTGTTTGTTTTTTTTTTTTTTTCAATTAATTCGCGATAGGTTTCTTTGACAATGATAATACGTGCTGTGAGTATCTATTTAGTAGTCAAATAAGCAACTCCTGATAAATAGGTTTATTACAACCTATTTCGGGTCCGGATAACAAGAATGGCCGCCATACCGTTGTAGTTTCTCTTGTTAATAAAACATTCACGTACAAGCGCGTATACGCGCAGGTACGTGCTGCATAGCAATAAATTAATAAGGCGCACGCACTTGCTATATATGCCCGCCATAATTCGTTCGCGTTCGCTGTTCGCGTTCGCTGTTTGCACAGGTACACATTACGAGGCCATCGACCCTCACGTCTACCCACACGTGTTTATTATCCGTTTTTTTTTTTTTTTTTTTCAAAAGCAACCTTTTAGTCAGTTTTATCAGCCCCCAGATGCCCGACGACAATCTTTAATCCACTTAAAGTACTCCACATACGTTACTTTACAACTTTCATAAATACATACATGTTTCGATGTAAATATCTAATATTTTTTCATATACCTGAGGTTTGAAGTGTCCCTTATCGATATGGATCGTTAGTCATTTGAATCAAACGTCAATGTGGACTTGACAGTAGATCAAACAGCATCGTGCGCCAAAATTGACTTTCTTCACACATCGGAATGAATACCTTTTCACAACGCGCACTATATGCTACAATTTTTTTTTTTTTCTCCAAAATTATCACATCTAAGAAATTTCATCTCCAAATTTGAATTAAAAATATAAAAAAAATTGAAAAAGTTATGATTTTTTGAGTAAAAAGTGTCCTCTTGCGAATTGATCCTTTCATGATTTTTTTTTTTTTTATAAACATGTCGCCATTTTATTTCTTATAAATAAATTTTACGTATATCGTCTAGAACGTTCAAACCATGTTACGTAATTTTTTGAACCATTTTGGACGGATAGTTTGGTTGTAATAACGTTTTGAAATCTGACTTGGTAGAATCGACCCAGTGTTATCAACGTGATTCAATTTGGAAGTTTGACCACGAAGGGTTTAAACCGTAACGAATCTATTTGAATTTTGGCGCGCAATTTAAATTATTTAAACTAAAGCTAAGCTTAGTTCGATTGCATCGATAACCTATAAACTCAAATTCACACCTCGGAACTTTGATGAAAAATAATTAAGTCAAAACTTTTTAGATTTCATCGATTGTTACAGAACAATAATCACCGCAAATGACTTCTTTTGTTTACCAGATTAGAATGAAAAGAAAAAAACAAACAAAAAAGAAGAAACAATAAACAAAGAAATTTCAACATTTCATAAGAGACTGCAAAGACCAGATTTGAAAAGAGATTAAACCTTCGGATCTAAGACCGTAAAACAACGTGTATTATGATCTTGTAAATAAAATTTTCGATGTGTATATAGAAGCTATTTGATTTGATTTTCTATTTTTTTTTTTTTTTTCTTTACAATTTTTCCTGTAGCTTGATTATTCTCGCTTTTGTTACAAACATGTATATTTACCTACGAGTACGTTGTGCACATATGAATGGTAGATAATTTTTCTTTTGTAACTGAGAGTGACAATATAGGGAATATAGTAGTACGACCCCTCTCGCGTGTGCTGAAATTATTAAAATTAAAACCTTCCTGCAGTTGCAGAATTGCGTAAAAAAAAAAAAGAAGAAGAAAAAAACAAAAAATATATACAAGGGTGTCATTAAATACGATTATAAAAGCTTGATGAAACCATAAAGTAAGAGATAAGAAAAGATAATATAAGGTCAGAGGTAGGATGTATGTATGTACGTGGGAGCGTTAAAGTTTTATAGTTTAAATTAATAATAATAATAAAAAAAATTCAACTAATTATGCATTAATATATTAATGCGAATAACTATCGTCACTGTTATATCGTTGTCATTGTTCAAATAGTGTTAGTATATATTTTAGTTTTATTGTACATTATATATATAGTTTATAGTATCTATTTACGATATAAATATTATACCTATAATATAAAAAAAATAAAAAAAATAAAAAAAATAGAATATCATCTATGCGAATTGAAGATATAATTGTTATTAAATTCCGTACTATTTACGTACGGTCTGATACCAGTAGAATATATTATATTACGAATGGTGTTACTATATACATTGTTACATAGTTGTTTTGATTTATTTTATCTCCCCACTCACTACTCATTCCTATCTTCTTTATTCCAAAGAATGAGAAAATTGATAAATAGATTGAAACAAAAAAATTTCTCGAAAAATTAATACCTATATATAGCAGCTCTGCAATACAACTTACGAGGGAGTAAAAAAAAAAAAAAAACATGAATGAAATCCTCCAGATATTGAAATGCACCTTTGTCCATTGTGCAACGCTCGTAGAATTGCTTCGCTATTGTGTTCGTAAAGGTAAGGAGCGAAAACGTATATTGAAGATTGTTTATTTAGTTTTGATCTCTATTCTAGACCAAACAAAGACAGTACTCGTAATTGTCTTGGACGTGATGTCAGCTGTGATGGAAAATCATTAATTAAAACCGTGTATAAGGATTTGAACGGTTTACAACCGTGAAGAGGGCGGTTTTTTGAAATTCCCTAAACTGATATCTCAAAAACCAATCACGATACGAGAAAATACTTCGGATTAAATTTTTAGGATATCAATTAGGGGGACAGAACATGGTGTAGCAATGTTTGTAGTAAATGAAGAAGCCAAGGCCAGGCAACGCTTCGCGTACACAAAATTCTACTTTCCGCCCGCTTCGCGTGCACGAAATTCAACTTTCCGCACGTCGTATTGGAAAACAAGGTTCGATACATGTGCGAAAGATGATTCTCGACTCGTGTGATTCTCACCCTCGCTTCGCTCGGGCGAAAAACTCAACACTTGTTCGAGAATCAACATTCTCGTACTAGTATCGAAAAGTACTATTTTCTGACCCTGCTATGTGTATATGCCTCTTTAAGGATGGAAGTTGAATCGGGTGTAGTAACTTTTGTATGAAGATCGTTTTTAACGGTTTTTGAATTCGTTGATAACAAATGATGTTCAAAAATTGTGAAATATTGTAAATTTTGACGAGAAATTAAATATTTTCGAATCATTTTCCGCCAATTTTGATCCGCGATATAAGAATTTTAAGTTTCCGTTGTTAAATTGGAAAAGATCGTGACCAAAAATCGGTATAAAAAAAAAAAATCGATGGAATAACTTCGGATAATAAAAATTTGTGTCATAGCTGGTATGAAGGGTAAAAGGTGTGCTTATTGAGATCGAGGTTACGAACAGAGATAATCTATATGTTGAGGTAGAAAGGATGATATTTCTGTATAAAAAAGATCAGAAGGTATCGATTCTGAATCTTTTAAGAATAAAGTTTTCATCTTACAGGCTTTAGAATACCTGAGAAAAAGGAATGAAGTTTTCGAATCCAAAGTATCTGTAACTTTATTCGAAGCGAAGACTTCGTGCATGTATGTATGTATGTATGTATGTATGTATGTACATATATACGTATGTATGTACGTACCCATCTTATACCATATAGTATAACCAAGTGATCCTTTTTCGAAAAGAAACATCTATGAATAATAATTTAACAGTCATTCTGAAGCCATCTTATTTTAAACCACCGTTTCTGCTGAACCTGGGACATAGACCTGCCAGTGGAGGGTATAACATAAGCATAACATGAATATATTATGGGGGTGTAATAGGATCCATATAGGCAAAGGTATATGAAACCACCAATGGGTTTTCTCCTTAGAGCATGTGTTTGTTTAACATTTTTATGAACAAATTTTTAACAAATAAAAAACTATATATGGTGTATAAATTTCACAAGGTTTGATGTTATATTGACGTGATGGATGATCTTAAGGAGGCATGTTGGTATTAGGTACATAAAATAACCTAAGCATTAAGCACAAGGAGACGTTACGTTATATGGTTGATGATTTCAAAGCATATTATAACTAGTATTTTTCTTAAGTGTACTTGAAACATTGTTCAAAAATAATTATGACTTTAACTTTCACGAGGCGTAATCAAAATTATAAGACTGCAAGTAGGACTCTGCTTTTCAACGGTACGGGACTTCTACAGTAAACGGTTCATCGGAACTATTGAAACAAAAACGCCCAAGTGCTGTCCCTGAATGTGTCTTTCGAGCAATCCATCAGCAAATTTAAGCTACTCGATTTACACAAAAAAAAAAAATTGTATTTTTTTTTTAAATTCATGGAAATTTTAGACGTAATTATTTTTTAGATGAGTCAGATTAATTTTTCTGTGGATGACTCGATAGTCAAACATGATGAGAAATAGCCCTGAAAATTTCAAGATCTTAGATCAACTAGTTCCGAAGAAATTGTATGGGCAAAATTGAAAAAATTAATTTCGAAAATAAAAAAAAAGGCTTACATGTTGATCATTTGCCGTTAAAAGCTTGTTGCACTGACTTGCATCTGCAGTTGTTAATCAGAATTGATTCTTGCGACTACAATACAGCCCCTTTTCATTTTTTTCTACCCTCTCAGCCTGTTTTCGATTCATCCTTTTTCTTTTTTCAATTTCAGGCCATGTGATCGCTCACTTAGTTTACATCCGCTTCATTTCCCATAATATATTCCTGAATTTACATGTTTTTTTTTTCTATCTTCGCGAAAGATGAGGTTTTGTGTAAAAAAAATAATGATAATAATAATAATACCAAAAATTGTTTCAGACGGAAAGCTGAGAGTCTGTATAATTAGCGAGCAGCAAGCTGATGCATTTGGCGCAGTGTGTTGGCAATATATATGCATATATCTTCCTGAAGAGTCCTCGTGGCGAATTACGATTTTTTTCTTTTTTTCTTTTCTTTTCATCAGCTACGGTGATATAAGAAAAGTATTGGTTTTTGTCGAAAAGTGACTTTTGCTAATTTAAACGAATCTTCACGTTTTCGATCCTCTAGAATCCGAAGAAAAGGTTTTTAGAAAGATGTCGGTCTGTCTGTCGGCCTGTTCGACAAACTCGCGCGGTGATCTCGGAAACGGCTCGATGAAAAAATCTGAAATTCGCAGGACTTTACAACCAAATGATGGGCATGAAAAATTGCCATGTCTCGTTTAATTTGAACTTCCGGTTCTACCGGAAATGAATCGATTTTTGCTGTTTTACTGACAAACCTATACTTTTTTCTCTGGATTACCTTTCTAAATGAAAGAATATATTCTTCCGAGTTGAGAATTTTATATATAGGGCATTCCTTGCCAATGACATCAAAAAAATTGTAAATATACCCAAATCGAATGAGAATGAATGCACTGTATAAAATTGTTGTTTGTCAATATATAGGGCGATCCTTGCCAATGCCAATAAGAAATTGTAAGTGTACCCAGATCGAATCGGGATTAAACGCACTGTATGAAATTGTTGTTCGTCAATATATAGGGCATTTTTTTTATGTAAAATTTTCAATTTTGCTCCCTTTTTTCGATTTTTCATTACTTTTTTATACTTTTTCTTCCCCTGACAAACTCATCCTTTTTTTTTTTCTATTTGATGAAAAGTACTCCGAAAAACTGTTTTTCCAGCTTATTTTTTTTATCTTAACGAGATTTAAGATAATTTATTTATTTATTTATTTTTTTCAGAAATAGATATATCGTCAATATGATGGAGCACTGCAATGATCTGCAGTCACGACGTGGAATCTTTTGATAACATTCACAAACTGTTTCTCATCAATCTTTGACCGATCAATACCTACTTGGTCTACGCAGCTGTTGTACCCTGCAGTAGCTGGTACCTACATCATTTGAAAAAAAAATTTTTTTTTGTTATTTATTTTTATTATTTTTGACTTCCCTCTTTTTCAACCTTCATGGTATTTAATTTGTTTAGTTCCCATAAAGTAGATTCGGGTTAATTTAATTCTTGACAAAGACGTGGGGCACGGCCGCGGCCGAACCTACCAGCCACGGTTATGCGTCCTCGCTCCCTCTTCATTTTTACGAATCCGTCATCATCCCAATTCACTAGCATCAGGCGCGTCTGGGCTTGGCGGGTTTTTATTTAAGGAAATATGATGAAATCCCTTAAGACTTGAGTCTTTTTTTTTACGTTGTATACTCTACCTTATATATGTATACGTATTTCGTTTCGGTATTTTATTTTTTCTTTTGTTTCTGTATTATTATTATTATTTTTTTTCTTCTATACCTGAGTTCTCGATGTTAGTAAATTAACGGTGCTGCAACCCTCTCTTCCTTTTCCTTTACGGATACATACCTATAACCACTCTTCAAGGAAAGTTATAGTTGCTAAAGTTTTAACGGACTTAGTATATAACTATAATAAACCTTTTGCTCACAAAATTGTTGAAGATTAATTCGAATTAATTTCAACGATCGACTGCAGCACTATCGATAAACTATTTCGTTGTACTTATAATTTCGATAGAAAAAATATCATAAAACTATACATCTCGCGTATTTTTCACTGGATATCCTCCAAATTAAGCCAACTCAGATATCTCGTATAGAAATATTCTACACTGATAGATAAAAGGCCGTACGAGAATCTAATAAGCCTCGTTTTGAACCCAGCCGAGCGCGTCTTATACTCAGGCGGCATATTTTTACTTCCGAGAGAGTTTAGCGCCGAAGTTGCACCTAGCGGCGAGCGCCAAAACTACTTTGTAAGTGAGACGAACCGTCTTGAATCGTTTCTGCAACGTTTCTGATTAACGTATCTTGAAATATCCTAAGTTTTTTATTACATTTCCGAAATGTAAGTGTTTTGTAATATTTTATGATAATAACAATCTCGATATTAGTGATTAGTGAAAGTGAAAGCTGATAACATTTTTTAAACGTACCTAATACTGAAAGGTTATCTACTGAGTGAAAATGTATATACGCACTTTCGTTCCTTCTTGATTTAAATTTTGAAAAACAAAAAAAACAAAAAAAAAAAAAAAAACCAAATAAATAAATAAGACCGTTATAAATTATAAAGAAGAAAATTCATTAGCTCCTCGCAGTAGAGTTTGCAGTACTTATATTTCCCAAATAGCTTGCCCAGGGTCTTCTTTGTTTCTTAATAATTACGAACAATTATGCAGAGCAGGGAAAAGCGAGCGAGATAAAAAGGAAAGGGAGGGGGGGCGAGGTAGACGGACGTGAGATGGGGAGCAGACCCCCAGCTGAGACAGGTACGCGAAGGTGTGCAACCTGGTGAGAGGGAAATACACAAGCGATGAGATCTCACCCCATTTTCACCGGGAACACCTTCCGACGCCATCTCTGCCTGCGTATAATGGATCGCTTCAATTTACTCGTCGGCGTTGGCCTGACACCCGCTGTGCCCAGGCTGGCCCCCGTTTCAGGATCGAAAAATTCTCACGGAAAGAGGAAACCGTGAACACCAAGATTGCATTATATGGAATCGGTGCAATATCGACCTGGCTCTGTACAGCAAATTCGTCAACAAGTAGATATAATAGTAAATGTAATTTTATCTTTATTTCACAAACGATCATCATCCATTTAGAAAATTGTATCTCTTTACTGATCATCGATACTTATGGGTATCGAAAGTCATCGGATAAGTGCTGTTGACTTGGTAAAAACTTGACGTTTCATTTATTTCGAATAAAACAGCTGTCGTTGCAAAAGGCAAAGAAAAAGATTGCGTCGAGGTAAGCTCGTAAAATCCTTTGGGACGATTGTATAGTCACTGTACATACATAGTAGTACCTACGTGGGTATGCAATCTGGTAAATTTTTAACGAACGTAAGTATATATATCTTCGGCTATATATTTTTTTTTTTTTTTTTTTATGGTTCTAGGTCTTTTTCTGTGTCCGATACCACACGTATAAACTTCGAGGAAATGGCTTGTCCGAACTTTTGGTATTAAATCTACCAAATTGCTACATACGGAACCCTCAAAACTTCGAACTGGTAGACGCAGCTTTCTAGGAATAGACTACGATGTTGTAGGAGTAGCACTTTCCTATGGCAAATCCATTCGGGCAAGTTTACTTCGACTTTCCAACGTCAATCAGTACGAGCATAGTAGGCAGATAGATAAATCGTCTTTCTTACCGCTAGTTGGTAAAGAAATACTCGTGAGATATTTGTCCGAAAATTAATCAAATCAATTTAATAGTAAAAAGAAAAGAAATCGTTTATTCCATAATCGGAAACAAATTTTTATCTTATATTTTTTACCGAGGATTTTATACTCACGGGGATATATTGTATTGACTCAATTTCTTTTACATATGATTATCAGAATTTTTATACATAATTCAGAATTATATTTGAAGATTTTTTTGGACTTTGGATTGCATTGATTGCACAGAAGAAAAATTGTTTATTGCAGGATACATACGGGTCGCGTCGTTCATCAAAACTTCTTTAAAATTTGAGGTAATATTTTACATTGATGACATTTTGGGGGAAGCTAATCATATTCAAGGAATTTAATTTTTGGATAGAAAATTTTCAGATTTTTATAGTCATTTTTCTCGAAATTTTTTGATACAAATAGTACGACGACAGATGATTGACTTTATCACGATTTATTATTGATTTGTCTTTTAAATTTGGTTGAAAATTTTCGGAAAATGATGCGACGTGATACTTAACTTGCGAAAACCATTTCTTTGCACTAGACTCAATCCATGTAAGACCAGAGACGCGAACAAAAAAAAAAAAAAACAAGCCGGAAAAACAGTTTTTCTGAGTACTTTTCATTAAAAAGAAAAAAAATATGAGTTTGTCAGGGGAAGAAGAAGTATAAAAAAGTAATGAAAAATCGAAAAAAAAGATCAAAATTGAAAATTTCACATAAAAAAAATGCCCTATATATTGACAAACAACAATTTCATACAGTGCGTTTAATCCCAATTCGATCTAGGTACACTTACAATTTCTTATTTTCATTGGCAAGGATTGCCCTATATATTGACAAATAACAATCTTATACAGGGCATTCATTCTGATTCGATCTGGGCATATTTACAATTTTTTTTTATGTCATTGGCAAGGAATGCCCTATATATATATATATATATATATATATATATATATATATATATATATATATATATATATATATATATATATATATATATATATATATATATATATATATATATATATATGAAATTCTCAACTCGGAAGAATATATTCTTTCATTCAGAAAGGTAATATACAGAGAACAAAGTATAAGTTTGTCAGTAAAATAGCGAAAATCGATTCATTTCCGGTATAACCGGAAGTTCAAATTAAACGAGACATGGAAATTTTTCATCCCCATCATTTGGTTGTAAAGTCCTGTGAATTTCAGATTTTTTCATCGAGCCGTTTCCGAGATAACCGCGCGAGTTTGTCGAACAGGCCGACAGACAGACCGGCAACTTTCGAAAAACCTGTTCTTCGGATTCTAGAGGGTCGAAAACGTGCAGATTCGTTGAAATTAGCAAAAGTCACTTTTCGACCAAAACCAATACTTTTCTTTTATCACCGTAGGTGATGAAAAGTAATAAGTACTGTCTACATATGCCAGTACCGGCCAGCAGGCAGTATCGGACACTAATAATTCTAGCGTTTCTATGTATGATCATGGCAACTTATTCCTAATCTGCCAAAAAGTACTCGATATAAGCGGCAATTTCATATCGATGCGTGTGCGCTGGAAAAATTGCCAAATGTTCATATTTGTAAACTACGCGAACTGCGTTCGTAAAGTTTTCTGTCTCATCACGTCGCTTTGACGGATGATTTCCGAGAAGTTGTTTTCGGTATGTATTCTGCATTCGTTTACCGATCAGAAATTGAGAGTTTGTCCGCGAGAATATGGGTGATTCTAAACCTATGTTCAGATGAAATATTTTTCTGTTTTTGACAGCATCGGACACTTCGTCATCTGACAATATCGGACACAGATGCGATACCCATTAGCGTGGTTTCCCCGTTTTTTAGGTGCACACGATGTCGGGTAAAAACGGAGATGATCCGAAAAGAAAGAGAGGGACGTGGAACACAGTCGATATGCATTGAGCAGTAACCATGCAATCGTATTAAATTAACTATGTCCGATACTGCCAGCCACTTCTGTAATAGTCACTTTTTCAAAATTTTCGGAACGTATCCGATGTTCTACGACGTCAGATAAAAAAGGAGATGATTCGAAAAGAAAGAGAGGGACGTGAAACACAAACGATATGCTAGAGCAGTAGTCACGAACATCAAAATACCTATGTCCGATACTGCCAGCCACTTTTTTGGAAGTCAATTTTTCTATCATTGATTATTTTTGCAATAAAACTGTAATTTTCAAAACAAAACGTTGTTGTATACAATTTATGTACAGATAAAGACCCAATAAACAATTATCAATAGATGTCTAATTATTATCGTACTAAATCTTGTAAATAAATTAAAAATACCTTAGGGTGGCGGTACTGCCTGACTTCCTCCTACCCCCTTGAGGGGTTATTTACACTAAGCAGGGTGACAAAAAAGTGATTTTCGGGATTTTTTTCCTGTCCAAATATTGGAGTTATCTTTGTCAGGGTTCATTGTAATAAAAAACACACATTTTGAAGAATTTTCACAATTTTTTTCATTGTAAAAATTCGTTGAATGACGTAGATATGCAGTCACTTAGTACTATTTCGGAGGATTCTTTAAAAGCTGCCTGTTCACGCCATTAATCGAATTTTTTTAAATGAAAAAAATGGTGAAATTTCTTTAAAATGTGTGTTTTTAACTACAGCAAAACCCGATTCGATAACTCTAATAGTTTCCCAGAAAAGTAATTCCGAAAATTACCTTTTCCTGATCCTGTTAGACGTATGTGCCTCTTTAATTTCTGTTCTATATTTATTAAAAAAAAAAAAAAAAAAAAATTCTATAGAAGATATCCGAGGTCAGAAGTAGAGGGTAAAAGTAAAAGGGACTGGAATATGTTTGACGTCATATTACACTCGTTTACTCGGGGCTTCCCCTTTTTGGATGTGACCCGAGTCTGCCCTTGGCTCGTTGACGAAAACAAACGACTTGACTCTATCAAATGGACTATACCGTTGTGATGTGTCAATTAAGGAAGGGGAATTACCCTCTACTTTCTGGCTAGTGTTCGTTTGTAGCCCAGTGTCAGAAGAAGCCCATGTTTCCAACGTAGGGGATACCCCCCCTCTCCCTCCCCCTTTGTGAGAGGTTGATGACATCGAGAACATCCATCATAACACGTGATTGGACTAGCATCCGTGTTTAACGAGGTTAACGACAACTGGATATAACTTTGCGAATTTCATCATAAAACAAGATGGCCGGGTACGCAGATTAATTTTGTTACATAAACCCCCGTCGCAATATCTACTGATAAATTTTTTTTTATTTTTTTAAATCTGATCTGATCAAAATTACTCGGGATTATTTTATTTTATTCTGGTTTTTCCTGTCCACAGATCTCTTTTTCCATAGAATACTTCTGGCCCTAGTTAAACGAAGAGACAAACGTTCAGTTAAAAAAAAAAACAAAATAATAATAATAATAAAAACGAAATAAAACAAAGAAAAAAAATCGTTCGAAAGATTTTTGGCAAAACTCTAGCCTTTGTTTTGTTCATCATTCTACTTTATTACGAAATTTACTTTTTCAGACTGTAGTAGTTTACTGCAGAGTACTTTAAGGCGTAGTTCCAAAGTTGACGCTAGGTGCCGCATAATTCCCGCAAGTGATGATCGACCGGAGTAATTTTACGTCACGGATAAACGTGAAGTAAAGTTTTCAATTCGCTTCTTGTCATAATTGTTACGAGAAAGATATTTAGTGCTTATTTATATACCAAAAAAAGGTAACCAATTATGCCTTGAAGGAATTTCTTGTATTATAATTACGAGAATGCTATGTAAAGGGTTATGCAAGCTGAGAATGGTGGAGAGCTAATTAATGTATTATGCCGTGTTAAAACTTTCGAATAAAGTAGAGATTCAAAACCACAAGATTTTCCGTATGCAACTATACCGAGGGGGGGATTTCCCCACATCTTTTGTTCTTTTTACTTTCATCTCTGTATTTCCACGAGCACCTGAAGGGTCTTGAAACAAATGAGGTGAATATTGATTTTCAGATAGAGATAGAGATAGGGCATTACGGTATCCTGTTGCTTTTTTGTACGTAGAGATATACCTTTCTATGCAAAAGATCAAGGTCCACAATGATAGATCCATAGACTATAACCTGACAAGTTTTTCCGGAATGGAATATTCTTCCTTTCTGCTTTTCTTTTTTTTGTTTTTTTTTGTTTTTGGTTTTTTCATTTGTTTTCCTTAGCTGTTTGAGAAACCTGGTGTTTGTTTTACCGTCTCATTCATTCTTCTCTCCTTACTTTCTTCTCTCTATTGCCGATCAAGATATTCTTTTGACAAAACTTAAGAGGATCTCGATGCGGTCCGAGGGCGACACTAGCGCGCGCTGCGGTGGGACAGACCACTCGAGGATTTGTGAGAACAAGCTCTACTTATTCCCGAGCACGACCTGGTTGAATAAATTTCTAGGATTAACTGTACATCAAGTATACATTACAGACATTGATTCAGACCGTTGGTTAGGGGACGGTGGTTCGGGTAGCTCTCTGGTAGTTCAGAGAAAGGGCTTTGGGACATTTAAATATCGAATGTCCTTGTCTTGTCTTGTCTTTTTTTAAAATTTTTTTCAACTTATGCTTCGAGCACTCGAGTGCGCTGCGTCCGATGCAGAATTTAAAATATACCGTCAAAGCGCGGCCCGGAGCCGAGAGGCGAATATAAAGTCTTTCATTTTCAAAATTCAAATGCATACTTTCCTTAATGTCGTTACCAAGATAATTCCTTTAATTATACCGCAGTCTATTGCACCGCGTACAAATTCCAAGAACTATATATATATGTATACATTTTTTATTTTATTTTTTTTTAATAAAAGTACGAAATAACTAGACGAATTTTTGTTAAATGCAAAGACAACGGTTGAATATGGGGTGCTTCGATAAATATTCCAATTTTTGCAAAACAAGCACTAACCTGATATACATAACCATGAATATTCAAGAAACTATCCTAACTTGTATAGGGAGAATTATTTGCGGTTTAAATAAAATGCGGTTGGTTTGAAGCTGCATTGACATGGTTCGTGATTGGCAATGACTGTATTCGGCAGAGAATTCCCTTCAGACATTATCTGGGACTGCATCATATACTCCCATTCCCCCCCCAACTGAGCGGAATCTTGGCATCCACTTCTATATTGGATGAACACTGGGAATTTACTTCTCGTAATAAAATTGTCGTTAATATGACAAATACCGTTCAGATACGAATCTCTCTGGGGCCACTTTACGCTAACAGCTAGAACTTAGAACGGGTACATATCCTGGAGTCATTTAATAGGGGATGAGTCAGCTTTCGGTATATTTATTAACATTAGTTTGTCATTGTATATCCATTAGTGGTGGTCATTAATGGTGTCTCAGAAGACTTCGAGCTGCTGTCTAGTCGAAAGAAATACTGTCCAAAATGTCAGGGCATTGCGATATCTTGTAGTTAACACTGCAGATTCTGGCTAGTCGATTTCATTACAGTTTACCCACAGAACGTTACAGTTAGGTATTAGAGACGATACCAGCTTTCATTTTACGCTTTTTGATATTCGAAATAATAGTTTATGTGGCATGCTTGTGAACAAACAGTTTTTAAGGCAAGAATGATATTTTCAGTACGAGCCAAAGACGAGCCTGAAAAATCATTCGAGCCGAAAAACGGTTTACAAGCATGCCATATACACATTTCTATGGAAAAGTACAAAAACCATAAGTTTGCAGGTTAGCTTTACTGCGCGTGCGTCGTTTAGTACTACTGTATAAAGACTTTATGAGGCAGTTTCGAGATGCGCACTTCGAACTGCGCATTAAAACTGACTCAGAAAGTATTTTTGAGGAAGTTATCAAGTTAGTCATATTAAGTGACCCTTTACGGATCGAAAACAAGCGTCAAAAAGCCACTTTTTCATACCAATGCCGCAAAAGAGGTTGTACCAGTATCTAGTGAGCGGTGGTTTGAACCCAGCCGATCGCTTGTTATACTCAGGCGGCATATTTCTACTTCCGAGAGAGTCTAGCGCCTGACTTGCGCCTAGCGGCAAGCGCGGAACTACTCCGTAGTAAGAAGAACCCTTTTTAAATGTTTCTGCAATGTTTCTGTAACGTCTTTTGAAATATATTTTCAGAAGCTCTGTTAAATTTCCGAAAGGTAGCTATTTGCAACGTCTTATGATAAAAACAAGCTCGATATTATTGAAACGTAACCTTTTGGACATTAAGAAACGTGAAAATGAAAGCCAATAACGATTCTGATACCTGACTGAAACCGACTTGTTCATAATAATGCCGCAAAAAGTTACATTTCAGTTATGTTACTATCATGAAACGATGCAAACTTTAATCATTTCGGAATGTAGCAGGAAGCTTTCAAAATTATATTCCAAGAAACGTAACACAAATATTGCGGAAATATTTCAAAAGGGTTCGCTTTACCCACCGAGTAGTTCCGTGCTTGCCGCTAGGTGCAAGTTCGGCGCTACGCTACGCTCTCTCGGAAGCAGAAATATGACGCCTGATTATAAGTACAAGACGCACTCGACTAGGCTCAAACCAACGTTTACTAGATACTCGTACGACCTTACATCTATCAGTGTAAATAGATATATGAGATTGTTGTGTCAGCTTAAGTTAAATAATGAGTAAATTATGGGAAATTATGAACCCAAAAAGCATCAACAGACCTTGTTAAGGCAATTTCATGAAGCGTGATCAGAATACTAGATCTGAAATGTAACTAAAACGTATATGAGACGTAACAGATACGTTTCACGGTTATATCCTAGACATGTTTTAAGTATAATTTTATGAAGTTGAACGTTTTCATTGATTCGATACAATTCTGAAATTCAAGTAACTGTTATGTTCTCGAAATCATGAAAATATTTCAGCGCAGGGTTTCATAAATCTGTCCGAATTGTTATGTCTGCAATGTGCACCTACTTAGCATCAATCCTGGGATATCGTAAGACCGTGCCTTTTTATCGATCAAGTTAATAGCTACTGAATAGCTGAGGTTCGTTTATTCACTTTCCTATAAAATCCTAGTTCAAAGTTACCCTCATAATTTATCGGTAATGAAGTGCCTGTTTGACTTATTGAATTGATATTACACCGATGTGATGAAGCTAGCTGTAGGTAATTAATTTGAGTGTATCATACCATTTTAAATTCATCCGTTTAATTTCAAGAGAGTGTTGTCAGGGTTCTGGAGACTGAAATATTTTGAATACAGGTGTTTACCCAGGTGAAAAATCGAGGGGTCATCACAGTGATGGCAATCAATTACAGCTGGAATTTCAATAGCTGACGGTTATTGTATCGATCGAGTTGTTTTACATTTGATTAATTTTTCTTTTTGTTTTTTTTGGTTTGTTTTTTTTTTTTTTTTCTTCTCCGCTGAAAGAGGTGCACGTTGCAATTAGTAAAAGGCTTGCGGATACTCGATACCTTTTTCACAGTTTAACGAGACCGTTTCACTTCATTTTTAATGACGCTCTGCTGCTGTGCTCACGGTATCGACCGTCATTTTTTTCACTGCCAAGTGGCCACTTGCACTTTCATGATTAAACTTCGACGTTATCGCCACAGTTTTACCTCCTAGCTGAAAGAGAGAAAAAAAGAGCGAGCGAGATATAGAGAAAATAATTTTTTTTTTTAATGACACTTCGACCAACCAGTCTCGCTTTGGCTCTTATCATGGTGAAACTTTGGGGTTATACCAGTCCTTGTGTACTTTGAAATTCGTTTCTTGCTTAAAAGATAAATTTACCCCCTGGAAAGAGGTTGCTTGAAAAACATCTACGAACTGAAATGTCGAAACATGCAAAGCCACTTTACCCTTGTACTAATACAAGCCAGTGGTAGCTCTTACCACGTTTGATACAGCAATGGGAGGAGCTATGGAATATCATATTGCATAGTCGTACGTATTCGCATGACGTAACCACCGGTAGCTAACCGGCCCATAAGTGCTTCTGCATATTTAATAGCTATGTGAGTGGCTTCTGCGTAGAGTGCGTTGCTGAGGTATACGTAAGACGTTCCTCGTTCATGTCGAAACGATGCAAAACATCAAACGCCACATTTTTCAATTTCTAATTAAACTCAGTCGATACCAATGTCGAGCACTTCGTATCGAATAACAACTTACCGATCGTTACCTTTATTCTTCATTTACTTGCCTATAAAGTTAATGAAATGTTGTGCCTTAAATCATTGTCATTTTGAAAGTGGTGTAGGACAGTAACTGACGTTTGAAAAGGATCGGTGATCTTGTAAAAGATATGTGACGCAAAGCTGAACGGATTCCTTTAAGAATTGCAGCCAAGGTACCTAGCTAAAAGATACTGCCTTAGTGGATGGGGTTGTGAAGTTAGTGCTGACATTAAAACCACGAAATGGACTTAACGACTCTTGGCGTGTCGGTGACTGTGGTCGTCTTAATCTCCAGACCACCCACTACACCTCAACCCACCCTAAAACCCCTACTCTCCTGTTTTAGCATGGCCAGACAGACGCGTCCCTTGCTTCATCCCTCCATCGCCATACCGGAACGATGCCAATACCCTTCACTGGGCTCTGAAGTTAAGCTGCACGACAATGATGATGTGACGTAACTAGAGTCTGATATCATGTCCAAACGACGGCTAACTTCCTTAAACAATACCCATGTTACTAGGCAAATGTAGCAACAGTATTACAAACTGAACATTGTTATTGCGACCTAGTTTCTTTTTATCTACAATCTAGACTCTTATCGGTTACCTTAAAGGGTATACAGTTTAACGTAATGCAATAACTGATTTGAAGCGCGGCCAAGTATCAATTTTGTTTCGGGATAGTCATGGGTATGAATTTTCGACTTGATAAATCCGATTTAATATAATCTAGTATTTATCCAGTTTGTTTTTTAAAATGAAATCAACTGATGCTCAGCTAATTTAATCACTCCTAACCCATCCGAGATTTGATAGTCTAATACCGAGGAATTGACAGAAGCTATTCATATGCAGTTGGCTTGTGGTGTCTTTGATCTATCAGATTGCTCCTATTTGGCACCTCCGTATCCGTTATTCCTGGTACTATCATAATCAATGATTTGAGGAATTAGGTTTAGGAGCAGAGCTAAGGTACAAACTACGCACAGTAGTTAGTTCTGATTACTGGAACCTAATCGCACTACTCTCTCTTGAATAATATGCCGTATAGTACGTAGTGTGAAATGACAAAATTGAGTTTCAACAACAACAGGTCAACGAATTTTTAAAACGCACGTCTTTTGCCAGACTGGCAACTGGATGGTCTTCGAGTTCGTAAGCTTTCGTTGAAAGACTCCTGACTCTTTGATGGTAGGGTTGTGGTTTGCTGTGTCATCATGTTGAAGAAGACAATCTCCTTGATGTTCCATCAAGATGGTGGGTGACATGGACTTTACCTAACCACAAACTCTCCCTCACGAAGAGTGTCGCTTTCAATGGACAGAATATTTTAATGTTTTAGAGAAATAGTGTGCAAATAGAAATATGGATGTCGTCAAACGAATACGATCAATATAATGTACACTGATTAACGAGAGAGAATGCAATTCAGAAATTCAACTGTTCATATATTTACCCAAACGTCTGTACCTTCAATTTGGTTAATGTACTGTTTGTAGTTTGTAAGTTGTGATGGCGAATGGTCTTCCGCAATGGAATTACCCCGTCCCTCGACAAACTTCATTTCCGAAAACAATCAGTTTTCATCGTTCACATGCGTATACCAAATTCATTCATCAAATATCATACTACAAGGAAAAACGTAGATCTTGGAAATATACTGGCGTAAATGCGAATGATAACGGAGTTTGAATTTTGACTAGCTAGTTTTCGAGTTCAGTAAAAGAAGCTAAGCAAACGGAAACTCTTCGGGAATGAAATAATTGAAAATTAATTATTTGGTATTTACGATATTAAAAAATTCTAAACCTGATTAATTACTTTTCATCAGCTACGGTGATATAAGAAAAGTATTGGTTTTGGTCGAAAAGTGACTTTTGCTAATTTCAACGAATCTTCACGTTTTCGACCCTCGAGAATACGAAAATAAGGTTTTTAAAAAGATGTCGGTCTGTCTGTCGGTCTGTTCGACAAACTCGCGCGGTGATCTCGGAAAGGGCTCGATGAAAAAATCTGAAATTCACAGGACTTTACAACCAAATGATGGGCATGAAAAATCGCCATGTCTCGTTTGATTTGAACTTCCGGTTCTACCGGAAATGAATCGATTTTCACTGTTTTACTGACAAACCTATGCTTTTTCTTCTGTATTACCTTTCTAAATGAAAGAATATATTCTTCCGAATTGAGAATTTCATATATATAGGGCATTCCTTGCCAATGACACCAAAAAAATTGTAAATATATCCAGATCGAATTAGACTGAATGCACTGCATAAAATTGTTGTTTGTCAATATATAGGGCGATCCTTGCCAATGACAAGAAGAAATTGTAAGTGTACCTAGATCGAATTGGGATTAAACGCACTGTATGAAATTGTTATTTGTCAATATATAGGGTATTTTTTTTATGTGAAATTTTCAATTTTGATCTTTTTTTTCGGTTTTTCATTACTTTTTTTATACTTCTTCTTCCCCTAACAAACTCATATTTTTTTTTTCTTTCTGATGAAAAGTTCTCCGAAAAACTGGTTTTCCGGCTTGTTTTTAATTACAATTTTACCAAACTGAGGATTTATTTTCATTTCTAGCCGTGAAAGTCTGATTGTAAGGGTAAATCCGTTGAACCAGTTAGCGTCGAATCTTTTAAGTTCTTCTTAAAGCGATCTAACCAGTTGTTGAATTCAACTCAACTGAGTTAAAAAATATATTTGCAATTGAATGAGAGCAGCCCTTGTATCAAGCGCATCTTTTCCCTCATCTGACTCATTGTTAAAAGTAAGGCAATATTTTACCAAAAAAGTAGAAAATGAAGATGGTATAATACAGGTCCGGTCTTTAAACGAAACGAACGGACGGGGAGCGGCGTTGGGAGTTGTGGATATAGATTTTAAGGGACTTTCTTTATTATTCTCTAAGAAACCCAACCGCGGAGGATTAGGTGGAAAAAATTAATATGCTACTTCTTTGTTGGTGAGCCAAGGGAACCTAACGCATAAAGGCGTTATTGCGAACGAGATATATAAGAGTGTTAGTGCTTTTTGCGATCTCTGTGTGCAAACGAATAAAAAGTATGATACGAGAATTTTGGAAGAGCTTTTTCACCTTATGTTTCATTGTAAAAAAAATTTTCGATATAATTCTAACTCATAATTTATATCCACTTAACGTCGAATGAACGTTCGATGAATGGAAAAATATTTTAACGGTTAGTAGAAAAGGAAGAATTTAACTAAATAATAACAAATGCATGAACATTTATCGGGGCGAAAGCAACGTAGACAGCAATCAATGTCTTGACAACAATGCACAAACGGCCCCTACCATAAATATCTGTGACCACAATATAGACGCATTGATATAAATGGTTGACGGTTACCATAGATCATTCTCAAGGGTGGGTTCGGCTATAGATTGTATAGATGAATAGAAACAAGCTGCGTTTTTATATCACCCCGACAAATTCAACATTCCAACATCGTATAACGTCATACATCATCCGGGATATTAAAATATGATCACAGTATATTATGAGGGGAATACTTTTCTAATACTAATCCATATGATCCTAACTCAAAAATCACATCAATGATAAAACTCTCAGTTTTTACCACATATTAACGATTTAAAGTCCGGAGAATTACATCCGACTATTTTCGAATCGGCGTCTAGCTAGCTGGGTGTGTGATCAATTTTCTGTTTGTCGATACGTCGAGATTGAATGAACAGATTTCGAGTTTTTCGTAACTGAGGACTGGTCAGATTTTGGATTTAATATGATTAATAGTTTTTCAGTTATTCAAAGAAGAAAATTTTTATTCACAATATCACGAGAACTGATCAACCGATTTTTATGATCTTAGTATCAATCGATAGGATTTGATCCAGCTTAATTTCGGTTGAATTTTGGAATTAATTCATCCAGTAGTTCTCGTGTTAAAAACAAAAAATTAAGTTTTAATCATAAAACAATATTTTTAAGACTTGAAGAATTCGGGTGAAAAATTCTAGGGTTGGCCCATCAAAGTCAACTAACCAAGAATGTGTTGATCTCTTATCAAGCGTTCGTTTATTTTTCGTTGATCGCGATAACCATAATTCTTATAGCCAGTTGTAAAATTCAAAAATTTAAAGACGTGGTGGGTTCCTGAGTTGAAAAATTGACGCGTAACTTGTGGAATGTCCAACGATCGATAGAATTTAAGGTAGTGTGCAAATTTGCAGAAATCTCATTTCGTTTTTCGGATATTGCCACGCCGGGGATACAGGGCAGACATACGAAGAGACGATCAGCCGAACCAACCGAGAGACTGATAGACAGATGCGGAGTCAAGCGACTTTGCCGGCGGCGCGTGGTGGCTATATATATAAAAAAAAAGGCCTATTTCCGGTAGATATATTGAATTGCTAGGGAATACCTGAAGCATATAACTCAAAAAATGAAGACTTTATGGCAGGGACACCGCGGTGAGCTGGGTCCCTAGAACCCGTTCCATGTTCCCGCTACACTGAGAATTTCATGGCCTGCAAGAATACCTCTTACTTCGTTTTTACTTCAGTTCATATTTACTCAGGGTTGATGGATATTTACCATCGGCGTTGATTTCCATGTTTGCTGCATCTTTTCACCGAGGTTTTCACAAACTTTTTCAAAACGGTACACATCGTTATATCCAAACGAAAGGTTTGTCATACTAATATAGCACGTTTCAGATAGATTTCAGAAACACTGTATGTGTTGAAAATTTTTTTTATGATTTGGAAAACTCTACAGTTACAATTATTCATGCAGTCCAGAAATGTATTGAGTAAATGAAAATTTCAACCTTCATAAGATTACATTCAAAACATGTCTGGGATATAACTGGGAATCGTGTATCTGTAACATCTCGTACGTTTTAGTTACATTTCAAATACATCCCGGTTGTATGTTATAAAAGTGACTTGACGAGTTCTAACGATGCTTTTTGAATCCATAATCTCCGATACTTCATTTATTATCCAACCCTGCAGTCACCAAGTCACCGTTGTTTTGAGCCCAATGCGGAACTACTCTGTGGATAAGGGGAACTCTTTCGAAATGTTTTTGTTATGTTTCTGTTACGTCGATTGAAACGTAATTCCAAAAGCTTTATATTACATTTCCGAAAGGTAAGTGTTAGTAATATTTCATGGTAGTAGCAAGCTCGATATAAATGAAATGTAACTGAGCGAAAATCAAAAAATCGTCAATTAACCGAATTCAAAGAATCAGAGATGTATGACGGACCTAGCAACTCAAATTTCGGTCATTTTTGAATAGTTTCAGGTAGCAAGTCGTTCTTCAAAGTCTTAGTTGTTTTTTTTTATTTTTTTTTTGTGAAATGGTTACACTAGGGTGACATTCTTCGTCATAATTACGAGTCGCACCCTTTGAAACCAGACTTCAGCTAAGTTGTACATATTGCACAACGTAGTGTTGTTGATGTTATTCTTAAACTGTAAAGAACGACGTTCGTACAATCCAGACATGTTTCTGATCCTGTTTAAGAGTGAGGTAAAACAGAAACGGATTGGAGTAAATGCTGACGAAAGAACGCTTAGGCACGGACGTGGATAAACTGAACCGAGGTCCAATAAGTTATTCCTTAACCCCATGGAAAATGAGGTGGAAGTGATTTAGCGGATTGAGTGTCACGCGATCAAGAGATTCACAGTATAAGATGAGATTTTTAAATTGATACACTCGACAATTCTCTAAAGCGATAGGCTTGTTGGCATATAGTGTAACGTTCACAGTGTCTCATGGATCATGATACTGAATGGTTAAAAGCTGAAAACAAGAAAAAGAAAATTGTAGTAAATGAAGAGGAAGAACGTACATGAATCAGTTTGAAAGAAGAACACCTTCGAGAAAAGGAAAAAGTAGTCGGTTAAACTTAAGAAATATACGATGTTATAATATAACAACGAGAAAATTTCTATACTCCAGTCTTGGTAAGTTCTCTCCCAGTTCATAATCGGATTACTTGCTAACCAATTAAATAAACTTACTAAGTACTTGCAACGAAACAAGGGTGAATATCCTGTACCAAATCTCATCTTAGCCAGATGATATCTCAAACGTTTATATTCGTAAATTGCAAACGTTAGCCAAGACATACGATAAAGTGTCATAACTTATTTGCATGATATTTTTTACAGTTTATTATATGTTTAAAGGTATGATAATGATAATGATCAAACTACTCATGTAAACGGTAATCGCATTCAACCCCGGCACGCTATGTCTCTTTGTAACATATACGTCTACAAACGGAGAGACCGGATGATCCTTTGTCGCCTCGTAATTAACATAGGTTTTGAATTGTTGGATTACGACGAAAGCAGTCAGTGTTGTACAAAGCGGGTAAGGGGCAGATATACCTGTGTCTCTGAACTTGCCAGATTGCTTAATCATAATCGTCTTTGTTGATACATCGCAGATGTGAAGAAGAAAATGATACCTCACTAGGGCGTTTGTTATCCGATGAAAATAGCATCTGAGAGAGAGAGAGAGAGAGAGAGAGAGAGAGAGAGAGAGAGAGAGAGAGAGAGAGAGAGAGACCAGTACCTGCATGAATCCTGGTCTTGGTTCATTCGGCGAAAATTTTCAAACGATGTTTACATCTTTTCCTACAACTGTGAAACTTTGAAATCCGTGCAATTCCTTAGAAAGGAATCTTCCACCGACCTCCAACTCCGTGTAAACCCCTTTTGTTAGCCCTTCCCGACCTCACACCGCCACCAAAATTCTACTCTCTCACTCTTACTCTGGCAAACTCCTACCCGTAACCCAATCCTGATTTATATCAACGACACACGTCATGCCGTATCATAATGTATAAATCACTGCAAATTGCACGCGGTATAGTATTAAATTTTGAGGTCTTCTCCACGGTGTTGTGTAACCGGTTATGTCGTTAGTACCTAAAGGGTAAGTTGTGATGCATGCCTATAAATATATTGAGTAAACGAATTTAGTATTTATGGAGTGAAGAAGAAAAAATAAAAAATAAAACTTTATCGTCAACTATTAAGGTAAAGAGAATGTTTAAAAGTTGACAAATTTAATTGAACTCATACACTCGAGGGTGACTAAAAGTTTGGCGAGTGAGTGACATGAGGAGTAGAAAAGATGAAGTGGAACTTAAATGTTACTCTTGAGCAACTTTATAGCGAGTATTAAACTTGGAACCGAGTCGAATAACGCGCGTTGTTGAATTATTGAAGAAATTGGATTGATTGGGGATGAGGAGTAACAATTGAATCAATTTGATACATTAGTATGTAATTATTGTTCAATGTTGGGATAAATACGATTTTTATTTTGTTTCTTTGGGTTTTCAGTAAAGGAATTAGAACAAGCCGGAAAAACAGTTTTTCGGAGTACTTTTCATGAAAAAGAAAATAAAAGGATGAGTTTGTCAGGGAAAGAAAAAGTATATCGTAACGAAAAATCGAAACAAAAAGATCAAAATTGAAAATTTCACATAAAAAAAAAAAAATGCCCTATATATTGACATACAACAATTTCATACGGTGCGTTTAATCCCAATTCGATCTGGGTACACTTACAATTTCTTATTGGCATTGGCAAGGATCGCCCTATATATTGACAAACAACAATTTTATACAGTGCATTCATTCTCATTCGATTTGGGTATATTTACAATTTTTTTGATGTCATTGGCAAGGAATGCCTTATACATATGAAATTCTCAACTCGGAAGAATATATTCTTTCATTTAGAAAGGTAATACAGAGAAAAAAGTATAGGTTTGTTAATAAAACAGCGAAAATCGATTCATTTCCGGTAGAACCGGAAGTTCAAATTAAACGAGACATGGCAATTTTTCATGCCCATCATTTGGTTGTAAAGTCCTGTGAATTTCAGATTTTTTCATCGAGCCGTTTTCGAGATCACCGCGCGAGTTTGTCGAACAGACCGACAGACAGACCGACATCTTTCTAAGAACCTTTTTTTCGGATTCCAGAGGGTCGAAAACGTGAAGATTCGTTGAAGTTAGCAAAAGTCACTTTTCGACTAAAATCAATACTTTTCTGATATCCCCGTAGGTGATGAAAAGTAAAAACTGTTCCAAAAGTTGAAAAAAAAAAAAAAATAAATAAAATAAATAATAATAAAAATCAAGCAAGTACAATAAATTGGAGTCTATCCCGAGACACACTACACCGTGTGGTTGAAGATAATGGTAAATCGTAAAAGTAAGGAAATGTGTCAGAAACTACTTTAATAATCGTAAGTAAAGTTTGCGAAAAGCTCTATAAAGAGCAACAGTATGTGAAGAAAGGTGGAGGCATGAGGCGGCGTCGTTATCCCGGGAGAACCGTAATTCAGAAACCACTTTGAAGGTCGTAGCAAAAGTTTGGAGGATACTTGGGGCTGGCTAGGAACCTGGTTGTCTCTCGAGCAGTTGTATAAAGTAAAGTAAAGTAAATATACGTCCCGGTTTGTCCGTACAATGGACTCGGCAATTAACAACGAATGTACCATTAGCATCTCTAATAAAGACTATAGTTTAACATACACCTACAATTTACATACGTAACTACCACAAGCCTTTCTTACTACTTCATACCACCATGGAGTTGATGAATGTTGTGGAAAAACTGGGTCATTCACATTCCTGATCTAAACGTGTTCATTGGAATCCATAAAATGAAAAATGGATATCAATCCCGTTTGTGTAAGCCAAATTGGAATGGATAGCGCATATAAAAATCCTGACAATTCAATAGCAAATATTTGTAATTTGAGAAAAGCTATGATTACAACTGTGGGTACTGTATGTATGTACATTTCCATTAAAACATCCGTTCAAGGGATATGCACACATCAAAAAGGGATATTTGCTAAGGTTCGGATATGATCAAGAATACCTTTTCGATAACCCAGTTTGATCGGAACAGTTTGCTGTAGTCCTTTGATCTATAATGAAGCAAAAGTCAGGATTTGTAGTCAATCATTTCTCGTAGTCTGAAGTAGTGGAAGTGAAGTCTGTTGTTGTTGGAACTCATATCAGATAAACCCCTTTTTTATTTATTTTTTGTTATTTTCTATACAATAGAAGACCCAAAAAGATGAATCTTGGCATCAGTTGACCTGAATCCTTGCGACAGTTCTATTACGTTTTCTGTATATCTAATAACGAGAGGCAATGGCTTTCTACTCGTGAACTTGTATCGGATTATACTTGAAGAAGACTATAATGATATACTCTTTCAACTATCGACGTTATTTGGCCTGGGAATACCGTGCCAATAAAGTTCTTTTTAACGAAAATGTGAACGAGGTTGATGTGCATGACATACAATGAGGGAAATGCCACAGACAATGGTTTAAAACGGGTCTCTATCTCAACACTCGATTTATGGTTTGATAAATAACGATCATTACTTCACCGAAGCGAACGAAACTCAAAATAGCCGAGGCAATTTGGTTCGATACCGGAGGGTTCAACAGTTATTATTGCATTTGGTTTATTACCCGTTTCATTGATGGGATGAAGTGATCGAACGAGGGATCAGTGACGCTGCGTTTTTTCGTCTCGTAAATTTTTGAAAAAAAAAAAAAACGGTCTACATTGTAAACTGTTTTAGTCAAACCTTCCAAGTGGACGAATCGAAAGTGGAGCCCACATTTTTAAACAGTGTTTAAAGAGCTGTTGAACTTGGTCCGCCGAGCCGGTGTGTTTGTTGAACCGATGGCCGCTCTTTTCTTTTCCGAGAAAATTTTATTCTCGTTATTCAAGTTCTAGCATTAAAATGCGATCGGATGAGTGATTCACCAGATGGACTGCGAATAAAAAAAATAAAAAACTTGTCACTACCGACAAAGATGAAGCGTTCATTTACTCACGATCAATGTTGGAAAACTATACATTCTGAAGAAATGACATGTACTGATATTCTTCTTTCTTTCCAAAACGTTTTTAAATTCCGCGAAAGACTTAATTAATGATCATCGACTTGGCCATCGTACCCGAAATAATTAGTTGAAACATTCTCGAAGGCGTGACAAAGATTAGCTAGCTTGTGTTTCGCATACATAGAGGCTGCAGTAGAACGAAGAGCCGAGGTATTACCTGCAAGATTCAATTATTCAATTACCTTTTAATCAATACTCAATTGAACCGGCTAGTATATAACTCGAGAGCGTCTGTACTGCTGAAAATTAGTAGGGACGGAGTGACTAGTAGCTAGTCGAGTTGGGAATGATTTTGAACCGTAACCCAAAGAGACACAGATAACCCAATATTCAACACAGGACAATAATTGCTGGCCAGGAATTAAGTGGACGACCGGACAGCTGGTGGACTCCCCATTGCTGGTCAAATATACTCGTCGATATTCACCATTTGTGCCGTGTGTCCCTGCAGTGTTAATGTTCATGTGTCGGTCGACTTCCTAAACTGACCGCCGTCAAATGAGAACGTGTATCAAAGTAAGTAATTTGGTAATATTTTGGCCGGTAAAGTTCTAATCTCGGAGTAATTATAAGGTCATCTATAAACAAACGGAAGGTAATCTGCGTTCTAAACTTTTGGTGACAGCGGTGGGACCGATGTGCAAGAGCTAACGGTCAGGGCAATTAATTTAATTACTATCGACGGTTAATTTACGCTTGGCTTACGATTACTAGTTTTTTTGCTACTCGTATCGCGATGATCTTACCCGTACCTCCGTCATTGAGAATTCAGAGTATACCCTGGACAGCAGAGGGAAAACAAAGACAAAAAGTGTCGCGTCTTTGTTCGAGAGCAGACCAGCCCAACAAATTGTTTACCATTATAAACAAATTAGCCAAATACTTTCGGCACTCCAGAAAACTTGTAGCAAAGTAAAGTTTTGTGAAATTTCCGAGACGTGCCGAACGGAAAAAAAAAATAATAATAATAAAAAAAAAAAAAGAATAAGTCGGTGTTCAAGATAAAGGGAACGATGCCGAGGTAGTTTAACAAAAGAGATCGTTTTCAGCGTAAAACCTTGGCTTTTAAACTTTTCTAACGACGTTGGCCGTCTTTTTTTCAACCGTAACGCGATGTGGCAAAACATGGTAGTTGCGGTCATGCGAAAATAAAGCTAGAAAAAGAATGAATGGTCAGGCAAGATCGCCTCGCGTTTCCTACTCTTTCCACGGGTCGTAATCTACCAATTATTTTATACATTATTTCGGTTAAATTCCCCAAAGCGAAAATTTTCGAATCCAGAATACCCTGTGACAAGTTCAATTTACTGTGGGTTGATTAACGATTTTCCAATGCACACAAAAGTGCGCGCTGCAGCCTGTCGTCAACATTTGTAAATATAATATACAACATTGAATCGATTACATCGTCGAACACGGAGGGTCAACGCAGCAAACGCTAATTAAATACGCAATAGTGTCAACTGAAGTACGAGTCAAACTAGCTAATGAAAAGCGTTACAACCACGCTCAAAGTCACACGTTTTATGTGACACTTCACTATATGAATTGAAGAAAAAAATAAAAATACAAATGAATAAATAAAAACAATAGTTCTCACCGCGGTATTACGATTTAATTACCTATCAAATGTAAATACAAAATACTTCATATCGAGTAAATATTCCTACGCAAAAAATCAGAAAATAACAAAAAATAAATACGTCTAGAGCTTGAAAATTGGTATTTCTCATCGCGCTAATCAGATGAGAAATGTTCTAAAAAAAAAAAATAATAATAATAATAATAATATACATAATATTTGCGGTTCGTGAACTTTTCAAATTAATTATAACAGCTCTGCTAAAAAGAAAAAAAGAGAAACTAACAGAATATAAATATAAACAGTTGTGTAAAAATAGTTTTTTTTTTTTTTTAATTTTCCGCAATGAAAATTGAAAATTTTCATTAAAAAGGGAAGTTATTGGTTTCGGTCCGATTTTCGAAAATCGAGTTTTCATCAGATCTCGACGTTTTGGGGTCCTTGGAAGCTATTCTGACTATTTTTGGATGGTCGTCCGTGTGTGTGTGTGTGTAAACAAATTTTTGTCGTACGATATCTTTAGAACGAATCGACCGATTGGAATGGTTCTTATGGCGATCGAAAGGGTTTATCAAGACTTAGATCTGATTAGATTTTGAAGTCGATCGGTCGAGTAGTTTCAAAGTTATTTGAGTAATAAAAATTAAAAAACAATTTTTTTTTCATATTTTTAGCCCATAACTCCTAAACTGTTCGTGCGATTAGTCTCAAAACTTGATCAGACTTAGCTCTTGGATAGCCCCTTCGATCGCCGTAAGATTCATCAAAATCGAACGATTGGTTTGAAAGATATCGCACGACAAAAATTTCTCTTTTTGTCGTACGATACCTTTGGAAGGAATTAACCGATTTGAATGATTGTTGCGGCGATCGAAAGGGTTCATCAAGACTTAGATGTGATTAGATTTTGGAATCGATCGGTCGAGTAGTTTCAAAGTTATTCGAAGAATAGAAATTGAAGAAAAAAAGATTTGTATAGGGAAAACTAATTCTACTTATAACCTTCTTTAATTTATTATACACACAATAGTATCAATTAATTGTAACGTATTTAACACAGCGGAAAGTTTTCGGGTTGGCCCACGGGTCAACCGATTTTCTCATTTTGTTTCTATACGTTGTCAACGAGATAAATAATTTTTCGGCATAATAATACGCTGTTTGAAAAATGTATCGCTTTGCAAGAAACAAAGGAATTAGTCTCAATTATGCTTGGCGCTTGAATCAGCCGATCAATTATCACTCAACTTTACATTCACCATATGGATTGGCCTCCAGCCCTTGTCTGTCTATTGTTATACCGTGTAGGATGGTATAAATTCATGCTTTAGTGGAGTTTTGTTCCGAATGCTCGTTATAATGCATTGCAAACCCATAATTTGCTCATGGATTTTACTATAATAATGGTCTTCTGAATTTCTGCAGTGATTCACAAACGTGGATAAATTCACTATATGCTTTTATGTATTGCGGATCACTTTTCAATTAAAATTCGAGCTTGTAGAATTATTGATTTTTTACTACCGAGCAAGGCAATATTACAATTACACGTATATTGACATAAGCAATTAATAACGAATATCACCACTATAATCAATTAATTATTATTTAGCTTTAAAATTACTTTAATCTAGTGAATCAATGTCAGAATTTACCAGCACCGGGTTTATCCGGGCGATAGCGGTCGAGTGACCTTACACAATTGGGGATCGTCGCAGTTTTTTGATTTCGATTCATTAAGCGTGAAACCCTGATATCAATACCTCGTAAATGATTGGAGAAAGATTTTTATATTTGTTACAAAGGACACGATTGCTCTGGTAAAGATATTCAGTTAAAGAGTGATAGTACCACATTATTTAACCGGAATAATTTTATCAAGAAAATATTCGAATTTGGATCTTTTTTTGATGGTATAGATATTAGGGTGCTTCGTTTTAGACGAGTTTTTTTTGTTTTTTTTTTGGTCCATTCACAGATCAATGTTCTAAACATATAAAAACAAATTCTCACCAAATATGAGCTCTTAATTTTAATTCTAAGAACTCGCGAAATGAATTTGAAATTTTCTCATTTGATTAACACGTGAATTTTAATTCCTTTTTTTCAATTATCTATAGCTTCGCAGCATTTCATGATATTTAATCGGCAATAGGTGGAAATGACAGAGAAATCTTTCCTCTTCAAAAGTGTACGTAGCCAATTTATGTTTTGTAATCGGCCTCGCCTGGTGAAATATCTTGAAACCAATTGTCTGAAATTTCATGGTTTTTTTAATTTTTTTCTCGTAAAACACTAACTTCACAACAAAATTTTATGTGACTTTTTTATAGGAAATTCAATTGACTACAAAAAAAGTCATGTAAGCCATAACCGTAGAGCTAGTTGGTTTCGAGATAAATCCAATCAAGCATTTCAAAATTTGAAAAATCGCTGTTCTATCCGAGATTTTAGTACTTTTTGATGGTTACAAAACATAAATTGGCTACGTATACTTTTAAAGAGGAAAGATTCCTCTGTCGTTTCCACCTATTGCCGATTGAATATCATGAAATGCCACGAAGCTATAGATAATTGAAAAAAAAACAAAAAAAAATCAAAATTCACGTGTTAATCAAATGGGAAAATTTCAAATTCATTTCGCGAGTTCTTAGAATTAAAATTAAGAGCTCATATTTGGTGAGAATTTGTTTTTATATGTTTAGACCATTATTCCGTGAATGGACTAAAAAATAAAAAAAACTCGTCTAAAACGAAACACACTAATAGAAATTCTGGTACGTAAATTGGAATGTGCTGTGACGTCTAAGCAACTTCAAACCCCACGGTAAAAATTTGAAAATAATTTTTAGAGATGAAAGAAAATCGATTCTCATTCGGGCACTTTTGTATTAAAAATGGATAGCTTCGAATTTTTACCAAAATTATTACTGAATGTGTAGAGTAATTAAAAAGACATACTTTGAAGAAGTTAATTCAAAACAAACAGTTCCCTGTATTTGTACTTTGTGGAGCGGCCACTTGAGTGTCGAATAGCGTCGATATAAGAAATCGATGAATTGTAAAAAGTCGATTTTTCAAATGTTTGCAGTATTGAAACGTTTCAGAAGAGCAAAAAAAAAAAAATAAAAAATTGAAAATAAAACGTATGCATGATTCGTTCAAGTGGAACTGTGCTTTTAAAAATTTTTTTTGATAATCAGGTGAAGGGCCGTTAAACGGAGATCAAACGTTTGATTTGACATGGAATGCCCTAATATATTTTCCGAATTTTTCCAACCCCTGTAATATTTTGTACTGTGATAACTAAAGGAATAAAAATCTTCTGTAAATTCGACAAACATTTTGTCCTCGTTCTTGGTACTTTTTTTTTTTCGTAAACTTAGTATTTCAAAAAGTTTGATAATTCACAAAAATGAAGCTTAGCGATTTTTCTTCAACGTTTACAAAAGTTTCTAACAATTTTCTATAATTTTTCTAATTTCATTTCTAAAATCGCACAACAACTTTGTTCATTAACTAAATTAAAGTAAAAATCGATGCAATTTTTCAACTACCTATCACAAATTTTTTTACTACTATTACGATTGATACTAATATTTCAAAGCTGCAATGACCCTCAAATAGTAGATTGACGCAACATACTATCATGAAATTAACGATTGGTAAAATTGAACCTGGTCGGTTGTAGCAGACTAGTTAAAATTTTAACTACTGGCAATATTTATCACAACGTATGTAGTACCAAAAGCGTTTGTTTATTTATTTAGTTATTTTTTTATTAACCTAAATGAATTGAGTTTGAATTTGAATATCGTGTACGTTAAAATTTATGAACTTGTATACTTTGGGATCGGGTAGATTGAATACGAACACATTAAGGTATGCGGGTAGTATTTATGGGTACGGGAAAAGGAGTGGAAAAAGAGCGTATCAATTGTACGGGATCAGAAAATTTAGGAGGATGCGGTCTTGGATGTTATATGTGGGTGGTGATACGCGTTTATGAATGATGAGTGCGTAGATGCGGTTACCGGATGATAAATATCATGATGACAAGGCGTTTCCGATTACACGACGAAGCGTTGCGAAAAGGAAAAGCGAAAAATTTTCTAACGCGATTCTCTGCAACCGTGTATACGGTTTACTGAACAAACAAAAGTAAAAGAAAATAAAAATATACTATATACTGTATATATACATTTATACATATGTACTGACTTACAGTAACAGAAGTTACTTTATACCTTCCGTTTAAAGTTATTCCCTTTTTATTTTCCGCAATTATTATTCCTCTGTACTTTTCTGGCCTCGTTTTTATCGTCGTATTACAGTATAACGATTCTGATTAAAGGATACTGCAATTGAAATTAGAGGCTTAATGGTTAAATCGAGGTTATATCTAAAGTGGAAATATTCCTGAAAATAAACCTTTCCCTGAATGGAAAAAAAAAAAAATAATAATAAAATAGTACAGTCCTTTCATTTTCGCTGTACTTCGTAATGTTCAAAAAGTTATAGTTCAGTTATACTGGGTGATTCATTTTAATCGCCCCAAACTGATTTTTCCGAACCTAAGCAAGATACGAAAAAAATAATGGTAAAAAAAAATATTAAGGGTTCAGAGGAGGATGAAACTTGGTGTATCAGTATTTCCGTAAATGGAACCGCCGAGATCAGGTGAAGGTCAAGTTCGTTTTTTTAAATGGAAACTCATATTTTTCATTACGTAATTTTGTTCTACTTAAAAAATCAAACTACTTTCGTATGAAACATTTTTTTGTGAGACATCAAGTCTTTATGATATTCAACTGAACGACTAGAGATTTCTGAACTTTTAAGATCATTTCACCCCTAAACTATCAAGTTTGGAGAAAGATTGCATTAACAAAAAGTGCGTAATTTCACGTAAAGATTCTTGGAGAATAATTACAGATTTTTTGAAAAACAATTTCTGTTGTTTTTTAGGTAATTAAAGAAGCTACAATAAAAATTTATTGGAAAAAATTCTTCAATTATTGTCCAAGAATTTATGCATGAAATTACGCACTTTTTGTCTTTTGCAATTTTTCTCCAAACTTGATAGTTTAGAGATGAAATGTTCTCAAAGATTGAAAAATCTCTAGTCGTTCAGTCAAATATCATAAAAACTTGATGTCTAACAAAAAAATGTTTCATACGAAAATCGTTTGATTTTTCAATTAAAACAAAATTATATCATGAAAAATGTGGGTTTTTATCCAAAAAAACAAAGTTAACCTTTAGCTGACCTCGGCGGTTCAATTTACGGAGATACTGATGCCACCAAGTATTGTCCCCTTGTGAACCCTGAATATTTTATATCAAACTTTTTTTCGTATCTTGCTTAGTTTCGGAAAAATCGGCCTGAGGCGATTAAAATGAATCACCCGGTATATCGAGCTTGTTATTATCATAAAACGTTGCAAATATTTACCTTTCAGAATTTGACAAAAATCTTCTGAAAGTATATTTCAATAAATATAATAGAAACATTGCAGAAACATTTTAATAGGATTCGCGAAGTAATTCCTCGCTCGCCGCTAGGTGAATTTTGGCGCGAGGTTCTCTCGGAAGTAAAAATACACTGCCTGAGGATAAGATGCGCTCGTTTATGCTCATAAACCAACGCTCACTAGATACTAGCACGAACTTTTATCTATCAGTGTGCAATATTTCTATGCCAGATATACGTGACTGTTGAGTTGGCTTAAGTTGGATAATGAATAAAATATGGGAGATTACGGATTCAAAAAGCATCGTCAGATCTCGTCAAGTCAGTTTTATGAAACACGACTGGAATATATCTGAAATGTAACTGAAGCATGTGAGACGTTACAGATACGGTTTACGATTCACGGTTATATCCCAGACATGTTACAAATGTAGTTTCATGAATGATGAAATCGGACATTTTCACTCATCCGATACATTTCTGAAATGCAACAGCAAGGTAAGTGTTGAAAAGATTTTTCCACAACGATTCAGAAACCTGTTTAAACATTCTGTGTCGTCTGAATTTAATCGCGTAACCTTTTGTCCAGTTTTATTTTTTTTAGGTAAATCTGAAATTAATGAAGAATATCAAAAACAAAACTTTGGAGTTGAATAGTTTTTATTCTATTATCCAGCAAATGGATGATCGTTTTGAAGAGACGACTGTAAAACCAATATATTGAGTTCTGTATCATTGTCAGAAAATTTCACATGACTTTGGATATAATTGAGTAAAAAGTATAAAGATTGTATGAAAAAAAAAGTTGTAAAATTTTACTCGCAGTCTACTTACTTCTTCCGGGTGAACGACTCACCTTCTGGGGCAGTAAGACTTGGTCATTCTTAACTGAAAAAACCTTTTTCCATCCCCCACGGGTGGATCTGTCACGTGGCCTTGGCCATTGAAAGTTTTCAGATCCAAAGAAACGTTGAGGCTTACGAAGTTTACATATGAATAAAGTACGCGACGAACATTAACATTATTTGGGGGACTCGCTACCCGCAGATCCTTCTCTGCTTTGCGGACGGTACGAATGAAACTTCTATACCAGAACCAGCCAGGGTCCTGTTCAAGTAAGAAAAAGGAACACACACACACACACACTCATAAAGCCGACGTGGGTTACGCTCTTTTCCTATAATATATACATTACATTTATCTTACGTTATTTATTCAAATTCAAATACCTCAGCAAACACTGCCTACGTATATACGCCAGTAAGTTAGGTTGCCTGCCTATCGTTCTATCTTATGCCAATGCCGTGAGTAACGCGGTGTGTAAAACTGTATGACATGAATATAAAATTCATCTGAATAACAAAAAATCGGTTCATTCCTGCCCACATTTCGTTACTACCGAACTGATGTTCGATATTGGCAATCTAGATTGTACACCTGATGAGATTGATTGAAACCAGTTCAAGGCCACGAAAATTATAAACAATTGCAAATCTAAATTTTAATTCTCATAAGAATGTGCATTTGTTTCAAATTTGCGTGACTTTGGACTGATCATAATATCAAACTTGTCAGATATGCATACATAAGGATATTCACTGTCCATGTTGATTAAGACATACCAAAATAACACAAAACGTTTCAGACAAAATTTTGGAACTATACGTTGAAATTGTGTTACGATTTTGGAAAATACTTTACAAGATGACATTTGAAACATGTTTGCAGGGATATAACCGTGAAATGTATCTGTAACGTCTCATACGTTTTAGTTACATCTCAGATATATTTCATTCGTATTTCATAAAACTGATTTGTCAAAATCTAATGATGCTTTTTGAATCTGTAAGCTCTCATGTTTTACTCACCATGTAATCTAAACCAACCCAGACATCTCATATATTTCATATAGAAACATTGTACACTGATAAGTAAAAGGTCAAACGTGTGTCTAGTCAGCGTTAGTTTGAGCCCAGCCGAGCATGTCTTGTACTCATTATTAGGCGGCGTAGTTTTACTTCCGAGAGAGTCTCGCGCCGAACTTGCGCCTAGCGGTAAGCGCGGAACTACTCCGTGGATGAGGCGAATTTGGTTGAAATGCTTCTGTTACGTTTCATGGGATATAATTTTAGAAACTTTTTGTTAAATTTCCGAGAAGGAAATATTTTCAACGTTTTATGACAGTAACAATCTCGATATAACTGAAACATACCTTTCCGAACATCAATAAAAGTGAAAATAAGGTCGGTAACGTTTTTGATACTTAACTGAAACGTTCTCTGCTGCGTAGGACAACTTGCCATATGTCATTGGCATTGTATGGATATCTGTTGTTAATGGTAATTCTTGAATTTCATCAGATTAAATGAATACATGATTGTAGTTAGGTACGCAAAATTTGAATCCATGTAAATATATATTGCGGTGTAAAGGAACTTACATCAAAGTTTTTGGACCCCCTATTTGTGGTCAGAGTGATTTACCATCACGTGCAGTTGCATTTTGAGTCACCATTTGCAACGTTCAAATGGCAATAACAGGTCTGCACTTCGCAAGCTGTAGAGAGGTGTAATTTGAAGAGATTTCCCCACACACATGCGGTCAGAGTGATTGGAAGCCAGATGGTTATACATGTATTGGAAAGAGGAGCTTTACTCTGAATCTATGAATATTGGTATGTATACATATATAGGAGCGTGCTCAACGCTTTCCAATATTAATATATGTATATCTATACGATCAAAGATTCGTATCTCATGATATTTTTCCATTCCTTGCAGCCCGCCGTTTCAATTACGTTTGATTCGTTCCGATTTCTGCCTGAAGCATTTTTTCCTTTCCAGCCAATCGTGACTGAGAGACCGCGAAATTGATTTCCGGATGATTAGTTAACCGGAAGCTGATGGTTACCAATAACATATTCCATGTTTCTTGATAATGACGACACGGATATTGCTCTGAGGTTTTTTACTCAGTATTTTTCGTATGTTTCTGAAACTAGATGACATAGATCATAAATATATATCTTCACAATTGTCAAGGAAATTGTCTAGACTTTCTAAAAATATTTCATGGTCTTTTTCATTGTTATTATTATTATTCTTATTCTTTTCATTATTATTTTTTTTTTTTTTTTTGGTTTACCATTTCGATAGATTTATTAAATGTCCGGAGGGTGAAATTTATGAGAAAGAGAATGAAAAGAGAGACTTTAAGAGTAAATGTGATCGAATGAATGAATGAATGAATGAATGATTATAAAAAATGGTAACTTTGAATACTGTCGGAAAAAATAAAAATGTTCCTTTATCATTTCCTCCTATTGAAAACGAATCTATCGGCATTTTCCTCGTATACATAGAAGAGGATGAGAAAAAAAAGGGGGGACCCTTTAATAACAAACATCTCTGACAACTCCCTGCAGGCAGCGATAATCGATATAGTGATTCAAAGAAAAAAAAAAAAAAAAAAATTCATCTGGATTCAGAATTGGGAAATCACCCGAATGTGAATTCGGTTCCCTGTCGGCCTTTCACGCTGCATTAGGAAGATAATATTTCACACTCATGGTCGCTTCAAAGCGAAGATATGATTCAGATTCTACATACGTCGCGGACTATCGAGATTTTTTATTTTTTTTTTATTTTCTTTTTCCATTTTCTCGTTTTTTTTTTTTCAATTTCCTTCACAAATCCTTCAATATACCAGCACAGCTGTATAGCTTTAATACAACATTGAAGCACATACGTTCCAATCACTCTCACATACGATTTTATCTTACACGAATTAATTACGCTAATAGATAGAGTTTAGCAGTTAGAAACTTCGTTAAACAATGCATAAACGAAATGGCAGAAAATAAAATAGGAATAACAGATTAATAATTTAATAACATCAATACTAATGTGGTTTCAATCAAATCCCTGTATAATCTCGTCAAATCGAAATTGCAAAATTTTTTCAGTAGAATATTGTTTGAAAATTGTAAAAAGAAAAATAAAATATCTTCAATATCAATTGACGTTATTCTTTTTAATTTGCAGACTCAAAAATATTATTTACGTATTTTTTTTTTTTTTTTTTTTTCGAAAACTTTGTACTTTTCTCCAACAATTTTGTACTTCAAAGTTTTGCACTGAAGAGTATTTGCCACATTCGTATCTTAGACCACGTTGGAAAAATTCAGAAATTTTGAAACGGGTGTATACGGGGGGTATAAAACAAAAAATTTTCAAAAAAATTCTGCAAGAATTATCTTCTGATCTTGGGTTAGATTTTTTTCGAGGTACCGTAAAAAATTTACAAAAATAAAAAATGTCAAGATTCAGTGGAAGTTTGAAAATTATGAAAAAAGTTTCCATAATTTGCAAACAGGATACATTCCATAGATTCGTGAAGGAAGGTGTTCTGTGAACATATCGGTGTCGGGTTTTAGAAATGATTACCATTTTTCGAAGGATTATCCTTGACTTGGAACAAAAATGGATGAAAAAGAAAAAGGTATCGAATCTGGGGTAACTGGTAGGAGAAATTCGTACGGCGGTTCTATCAGCGTCGTCAAACTAATCAAGAAAGCTTTTCCAATCCTGTCCAGATTTGAAAGATTACCAGAGGGGTTTTTCCATGCAGCTTGTACGGGTATGGTGGATATAGGTACGTATGTATGTAGATACATGCATACATTTGATAGCACTGCGCTCACCTGATCTTATATCATGATATCGTATCTCAGAGCTTCTGATATTCCGTAGCTTTCAACCCAACACTGGGACACCCTGTCCCACCTGAGGCGTCGGCGTCCATTGGGGCGTCTCATGCAGGCGTTTCGGATCAAACGTACCGACGTTCCTATACCAACATACACCCTGCACACATAGACCTGTTTGAAAAGTTTGCTCATCCTACCGGATGGGTGTTCACCCATGCCACAGCGGAGTCCGTCTGAACTTTTGGAATTGTAAGCCTCCCCTTGCTTCCGCCCAGCAAACCCCCTCTCTTCATCCTCCTCTCGTTTGCTATCTGCAAAAACGTTGGAAAGTACGACTTTGCAATTGAAATGCGGAAAGTTTTCTCCGAAATGAATTTCACGGAATTTCAGATCCAAATGCCTTTTAGTGCCCGGTCTCGCTGCGAGGAGAATATGGTGTTCTCTCTGGTCCCGGGTCACGCTTGTCCGTCCATCTTCACACGGAATCGGTTTCCCCAAGCGAATTATTATCGCGTTGGTTTCTGGGCTGAATGATAACACTTGCCGGGTACAACGGGACTAGAACCCGGGTTTCATGTTTTGTTAATTGTTACTCAAGGCCGGGATATTCATTCCGGTTAAGCAATTAAATTCTCTCTTACTCATAAACAAGATCTAGCTTATGTATCTAAGTTTGTGGCAAGTGGTGGCAGGGAAGCTATGGGTTCGTCTTCTTATAACTTGCCATGGACGCACACAATTTTCACAGTTATAAAGAAACTGACTAACGCTGCAAAGAGTTTGAAAATATAGTATAAGATAATGGGATGATATGTTTCACGTCACATATGCATTCACGTTGAAGGGGTATACATAATATCTTTAAGACGTAAAACGCTCGCATCTTACTTCATGTGGCCACGTACAGACATTTGAGTAAACTCTGTAAAAATAACATAGGTTAATTATCGACCCAATAACCAACCGACCATTAGATCTATAATTTTTTTTACATGCAGTGATTTCACGTATTTCCGACGTAGATTAGAGGTTGTATATCATGGGTGCAAAGCAGGAAGTTTCCACATTGAGTGTGAAGTTTGTAACATGAGCTGGGAGCGAGTGTAAATGGCGCACGAGCCGAGGCGAAGGCTACAAACTTCACACGAGTGAGGAACTGCTTATACACCCACGGCGCACATGATATTTTTCATCACATCTGCGAAGAAAGTACAAAAAAATAGTAAAGCTTATATATCGGTCACGTTCGATGGCGTCACTGAATGACTGAATTATTTTAAAGTGCGCATGGGTGAGAAAAGCACTAGTGCGGAAAGTAGACCATTTACGATATGCACATGGGCCGAGCTTTCTCGACCTAGTGCGGAAAGTATAGCATTTATCGTGCGCGCATGCGCCGACTTTTGTTTATTTCACTACTCGGAGAAAAGGGACTTTACGTATGTTAAAATTCAAATAGTTTTTGATGGATTTAGTTTACGCTAGAATCACATCAATATTAAATAAGCTCATTAAACTGGATTTCGTTTGGACTAAGACTGATTTTAGAATTAAGTAAACAGATGACCTACGTCATTTTTACACAGCTTACTTCAATATATGCTGGTGGCCAGATTATGTGAGTTACAAGAGTCTTTAACATTAAGATTTATGGGTGACATTAGGTGGAATAAAGTCCTAAGCAAGATATCTGGGTATTGTTTATCTTAGTCGTCATATTCCCTGAAAATGTATTTAATTTTGCATACCTCTTTGATTTACTTATATGCTTCTGATTCTGGTCCGTGGTGACAAGAATGAGATAAAATATTGTATTGCTAAATACGAACATAAGACAAGCTCCAATGATGATAAAAAAAAAAAAATAAATAAATAAAATAAAGATCAAAAACAGAATAAAAATTGCGTTACGCGTAATATTGATTCTTATATGGTGAAGATTCATTCCCGAGCAGCAGCAGCAGCAGCAGCTAACTTGGATTCATTACTGGCGTTTACTTTAATTGGAATGAATAACGCAATATCGGAAAGCGTAACTGAATTCTTTAAGGAAAGTGGTTGTTGATGGTATACGGGCGTTTTTGAATAATATCTCAATTATAAGAGAATCAAATTGAGTTTTGATCTCGTTTAAAAAAAAAAAAAAAAAAAAAAAAAAGAAACGACAAAAAAAAGAAGAATATAAATAAATAAATAAATAAATAAAATAATTGATCATGTTACAATATACGAATCGCAATATATAAAGTGTAATATTAATTTCTTTCCCCCGCGCTTTGACGTATAATATAATTGAAGAGTTCATTTTTATTTTTTATTTGGTTGTTTTTTTTTTTTTTACTTTTTTCATTAACCGTGTATATAGATACAACGAGACTTCACCTACCGCGACAATTTTTTATCATTCTTTTTATATTTTTTTCGTTCTTTGTTCCGACTCGATTTTAACCGAAAAGTAGACTTAACGGCTTTATCAGAGTAAAAGTAGCGAAGGGACGAATAAGATGTTATGTTAAAACGGTAGCTTCCTGTAGGATATAACTTAAGCCGTTAGAAAATCCCTTCCATCGGAAATCGCAAGCTTCTCTTCCTGAAGGCCCAAAGCTGAGGTATAATTTCTTTTTTTTTTTATTTTAATTTTTTTTTTTTATTCTTCTTCTTTCTTTGTTTCACCAAGATTTATTTTTTATCCCGTTCAAAGACAATTTAAATGATTACAGGTGTAATATGATCGTTACCGCGTATTATATAGTACATCACATTATTTAAAATATTTTTTTTCATACGAATTTGAAGATATTAAATAACTTATTCCAAAAACCCACAAGTATATAGTATGTACGCAGCTATACATTTCAGTAATTATTTTTTTAATTGGAGTTGCTTCAAGTTTATTTTTCTCTTTTTTTTTTTTTTTTTGTTAATTTAATTTTATTATTATTATTATTTTTTTCTTTTTTCTTCATTTTTTTTTTCTCGTAATTACGTCGAGTACGCCTTGATCGTACGATAACGAACGTGTTCGCGTATCAGACTCGCCCCTAGCCTTGCGAATATGCTCTAAAAACCAACTCGCACCAATAATAAAAATAATAATTACAATAATAAGAATGATAATAATAATAATAATGATAATAATAATAATAATAATAATAATAATAATAATAATAATAATAATAATGATAATAATAATAATAATAAGAATGATAATAACAATAATAATGACAATGACAATGACAATGACAGGGAATGACAATGACAATGACAATGGGAATAGCAATGACAATGACAGGGAATGACAATGACAATGATAATGACAATGGGAATGACAATGGCAGGGAATGACAATGACAATGACAATGGCAGGGAATGACAATGACAATGACAATGACAATGGGAATGACAATGAAGGGAATGACAGGGAATGACAATGACAATGACAATGGGAATGGCAATGACAGGGAAAGACAATGTCAATGACAATGACAATGACAATAACAATTGGAATGACAGTGAGAGTGACAATGACAATAGCAGTAACAATAACAATAAGAACAATAATAATAATAATAATGATAATGATAACGATTGCAAGAACAATACTTATAATGGTAATAATGACGATGCTAATGATAGAAAGAACGAGTTTATTGTGATTTCAAGTTGAGACTAATATTGTTAAGAAAATACAAATGGAAACAATTATTTGACGCGAATAATGAAAGAGAGTTATTAATTAGTTATGAATAAAGGGGTGATTAATAAGAGGTACTTTATTTATTATGCGCTTCGTTCATTAATTTATTTCAGTACCTAACTACGTAGAGCTGTTTAGTCTTATGCGCAAAAACAGAATTCTCAAGTCCTTACGGTAATGATACAATTGTTGTTATACACTGTAATCAACATTCAAGAGGCACATATACATCTCATAAAAACTTTCAGATTTTGTAGACTTTAGCTCATACAGATTTAGTCTACTGAACAAAAAGTTCATAAAAGTCGCATTGATGATCAATAAGTTTCAAAATTTCGAAAGAATATTCTAGAATCGTATGTCATTTCAGAGAATACCAATAATACATAGAGGCTAGACCCGTATGCTACCGTTTGGAGTACCTAACACACTTTTATGTCTCAATATTTGCAAAAAATCAAAAAAAAAAAAAAAAATATGCCTGAAATCAAAAATTTTTGGATCCAAAAATTAAATTCATCGGATATCATTGGCTTGCCACGTAATCACATCAATGTAAGGTATTCCCTCCAAATTTGAAGAAATTCTGATAAACGATACGACATGTACCCTACGACAACTGGTTTTTCTTTGATGTAATTTTTAAGCACAATAATGAGTTTGATCAAGTCCTCAGAGCTTTAAGAGAAACTTTTTCAATGTAACTATATTGTTACTGAATTCTAGATTAGCGTTAGATTAAATAATGATGAGTTGAAAAATCGTTTGACTTGAATAAGGAACTTGATATTTGGTAAATCTTTTTGTGTATTTGTTTGAGACCAATCTAGTAATAAGAATCTTTGAGATTAAAATTTTTCCAATTCCGAAAATAAGTGTGTACTGTACTGCCTGGGCAATCAATTTACATCACAGTTTCTACAACGTGATATTAACTCTTTAGGGTTATAACTCAATATAAAGTCTTGAACGAAGCTATAATGAATACAGTGTGTAAAAACGTTAGGAAAGCTTAACCTCCGCTGTAATTTGAAAGAGGAAATTCAAAGTTTACTTCCTGCAAGGTTGAAGTCTGACGATAATATTCACCGCCGGATGTGGATGTCCTTCTTATTTGATCCCTTGTATAATACCTGCTGTCTCGGCCAGACTTTTACCTCTACAGAAGGAACACGAAGGTATAAAAGGTTCCGTCACAATGTCGTTCCTAGAAAATTAAGATCGTTCAAAGGCAACGCCTTGCACGCTCAGTCGAGCCCGCGTCTTGAGATCGGTCTTCAGTCAGCTCGTACCTTAGCGAACTAGAGAAATAATCAGAAATTTATCTGATTATTATGAGATATTAAAGTCTGAGTTTGTTACTGAAACTAATCTGAAGACGAAACTGTAAGCAGAAGGAACTCCTATTCCTTGAAAAAGTCATGAAGTGTTGCAGGAATGAAAAAGGAATTATTATTATTATTTATTATTTTTTTATTTTTCTATAAAATGTAAAATGAATGTTGTCCCTTATCCGGCATGGTTTTCTCCTCTCAGTCCAGATTCAAACACCACTCCTGTCTCTTATATGGTTTTTATAACCGTTGTAGCAGTAGCGTAAAAGTAAAATGTGGACAAACCTCGTACTGGACTACGCCCGGTGGTTTGAACAGTAAAGAATTCCACCACACTGGCATCATCGTATTCTCAACCGGTATATGTATCTACCTACACTCTACGGCTACAGCACAAGTCGTTTTCTACGTTGGAGGATAGCATCAAATCAAGCCTTGGTTGGGTTGGGGTGGGTTGGGTTGGGTTGGGTCGCTACCATTTCGTACCTTGCCAGTATGTGGGGTGGGGTGGTGGGTGAAGCATGAATACAAACACGTGCAGCAAGTAGTAAGTTGGGGTGGGTAACTGTAACCTAAGCGGTATGCATACCATATCACACACCAAGACATAGTTGGTCGGTCCTACTCGGTTGTGTTAACCTGTTACCATGCATGTATGCATCGTGAAGACATGTACGACAACAACCGAGCGTTAAATGCTAATAACAAAAAGTTGGAACAGGCGCCGGAAACTTGGTAGCTGGGTAATGAAATAGATTAATCAGAGGGTCCAGAGACGGCGAGAGACATATAAAGAGAGAAAGAGGCGACGTGGATGTGGGGTAGTGGCAGACAAGTCTGTGACAATGAAGATAAAACGATCAAATGTACTACGAACTCTGTCCATTCTCCAACAGCGACAACGTATCAAGGAACCAAAGAATGAATTCGAACGATCGGATCGGACCGAACGAAAGAACGTCCGGAAGAGTTATCAGGGTAATTTCGAGAAGCAGCTGAACGAAATGGGAATCGAGACCCGAGAAGTTGTGCCTAAAAGATTTTTCGAAAAACTAACTAAATTTATTCCCACGGTGGCCGCTGGGATTATCTTTGCTACTGTATAGTCGATCGATTATCGAAATCCTTCAGCAGTCGCCAACCCCTACCTCGACGAGATTCTGCGTCAACTTTCAGTCGGCTTAATTAACGGAAGTGAAAGAAAAACAAAACACTTACTGCGTACATTTTAACCGTCTTCCGATAGACAATACCGACGTTTCATTCCTTAATTGGAGTTGAACTGATACACCGTTGAGCTCTTCTCTTGAAATGTTGGAAAGGTGATACGAGAATTGCGATAGATCTATTTGAAATACTTTCGTATAGTGACCAATCCACACGGGAAAGTTTACGTGGTGAAATTTGATCGAGCCAATACTTTTTGAAGAATAAAAGGAGTTTCGACCCCTTTTGTAAACAGAGATAGCTGGTGAATATTTCATTTGTTGTACCGTCAGTCGTCTTAGGTTAGCGCAAGGTACGTATTTCGTATTAATATCATTTATAAATTCATTAGATAGCCGGGCTGCAATTTGTTTAACCCTGAGTCGTTGGCACCCCTGGCGAGAGTAAATGCCGACGCTTCCTCCCCCTGGAGCAGCACTCACCAACGATGGTGAATTCTAGGAAGTTAAACAGTCGTATCATTAATATTGATTTATGACGGGCTGTGCAGGTTAACTACCGCGAAGCTATATCGCTGTCTCACGACTTTGTAATAATCAAAATTAATCCAACAGTGATTTGCACCGTGCACACATAACCGAGGGATTAATATCGCGAAATAATATACCGGATGATGAGGATCGAGTATCTCAAAACTTAAACTGCAATTCACCGCATGGACAACCACATACCGAAAAGCGGATGAACTATAGGATTGATTGCTAATTTTCTTTCGATACTTCGATATCGATATTACAGTTGCGATAATATTCTTTCAAGAATTCGACATCTTTTCGAAACCGGCAAAGCTGTGAATTGTCAGAACACGGAACGTTTCGGATAGGTTTTCGAAATACTGCACTCAAATTTTGTTATGATTTAAAAAATATATCGTATACTTTTGAATCTGTAATTTCCAATAGTCTAGTCATTATCAAATTCGAACCAACCTGGCAATCAGCATTCGTTGATGGGAAATGGATATTTTGTTTATTAATATGGATATCGAAATTTTTTTACGTCGTTGAACCGCAATAGTCGATATTGAAGTACCGTCAAAGCAATGCATAGCGTTCAGTGGTAGTTTGTGAAAAACAAGGAGCAGGGACACACCAACTTGTCCTTGGATTGTCGTGGGGGATCGAGAACTGAACGACTAGAAAATCCCTACTAAAAATAAAAAAAAGTCGAATAACCGATAGGAGGATTTACCCTTTGATGTTCAACATCCTCGGATATCCATCCGAGGTGTTTCAAAGTTGGATTCATGATGTATTTTTGTCACGTAGTCTGGCGAGGGCTAGACACAAGGATGGTGCATCCCCCTCAGCACAACCACGACTTTGTTCACGTCAAACATCTAAAATCCTGCGCGTTGACAGTCGTTGCGTCCCGCTGGTTCTTCTTCACGTTGGTACGTGACCGAGGAGCCAGGCAGTCGACGAATGGCCATAGCTGCGGCATCGAATGACGCCCCGACTAATGGATAGCAAACAAGAAGCGTTGTTATACCTAGCGGTGAGGTCAGTGACTTCTGGTTTGTTCCAACGCTGATAAAATTGCAAAATCCCGGTTAGATTCACCGCGGTGAAATATCAGGATTCCAGACTCCAAACCATGCACTCCGCCATCTGATAGCATTTGCACGGTTCAGAGGTAACACTAAATCACAGTGCATTTCACTTCAGCAACGAAAAATGATAGTAAAAGCAAGTAGTACGGGTCAGATTGAAGAGTGTAGTGTAGGCACTGCGAATGTGTTTTGAGTAGTTTCAAGATTACGAGGCAATTGTAATCATTGTGCTCCAGGTTTAAATTCGCCCGGGGCTAAAAATTGGCATGAAGGAAGTGCGTTTAAGAGCCGTTTGTTTAAAAGATGAAACAACTCGTTGAAACTTCCACGACCCAGGAATTCGGTCTGAATCCACACAAAGAAAAACGGTTGGTTGAAGAGGAATCTAGGAGTGAAATCTGGGAAGCTTACTCCTTTATGGAATGAGGAGGTTGAGAGCTGTAGGAGGGGTGAATTTCTCGTCGACTGGGAATAATCATTAACATAAAGGGAAACTTTTTCATTTTCAAGAAAGGATAGGTGGTTGGTGGCAGCCTTCACAACACCACGGAGCCTCGGATTAACCAGAAGCGTTCAACTTTGCATTTTACAGTTTCTGGGTGGCAGATAACATGGTGACGTTAGAGTTATACCTCGGCAGGATTTACTACTTTCATAAATAATTCCTTGGCAAAGGTTATCATTTCTGATACGTTTCGAATTGACCCGAAAAACCTCAATATCCAATCTCCACATTGTACGAAAGACCAAACGGTTCGTGGGTGAAAATAGCTATTGGAAAATCGTACGTGCATACGAAATACGTAGTGGAAGAGATTCATCTCCATATTGGCGCGGGGAGAGGGGGAAAAAAAAAAACTAGCTAAAAATAGTGGAAAGTGCATCCTATAAAAGAAGCTTGTCGGAATAATTCGACGTGCCTTGCATCTTGACTCTCTTCATGATCGATATCACGTTTTTACTTTAAAATATACGGATATTTCATTCCAATGTCCGCCCCTCTTTACAGAGCTAACCTTAATTACCATGAAATTTGTACAATTAATGGTTTGCGGTAGAAATCACACTACAGTGTGCCAGACAACATCAGAAAGAGAACGACCGGGGCGGAGAAAGAAAAAAGAGAAAAATAAAAAGACAGAGTGTGAGTAGCAATTCCGCACGGTATCACGTGCAAAAGACAATAAAAGAAAAGGACTTCTTTGCCCGCTCCACTGACAGGGATGACAAAGAAGGACAAAGGAAGAAAGAAAAAGGACCAAGGATGGAAGATCGCGTCACAACTCCACCCATCCCCCTCAAAGACAAAGCACCGTACATTTTGCAAAACTGCCTTAAGCAAATAAGCTTTACAAATGCGCTATTATCACAAGCGCAAACTCACGGAGGCCTATACCACCTCAATTCCTTTGCATATGGATGCTGCATTTTAAAGCTTTATAGTTCTTTTAGTTTTTGATTGGCCTCACGAGGGCGAAGCTCTTTCCTTCATCGATCCAGTCGACTCAAATAAGCGACGGTTCATTCGCCTCACCATTGTCTCGATATTTGTTTGTGTCTCAAATGCCTAGGGGTCAAGGTCAAAGACGACAGTTTAATGTCACAAGATCTTCTCTTCGTTTGATCAGCAACACTTACAGGGTGTTACTAAGAAATGCTACAGTTACCGAGCTCCACATGACTCAAGGTTGTACAAATATCCAACTGTATGATTGCTTAAATATAAGATTCCGGATCAATTGAAAATATTTTCAACTTGTCACAAGACGTTGATTATTATTTTTTATTTCTTTTTACTTCTTCCTTTTCCTACTTCTTCTTCTTCTGTTCGACGCGTTTAAAGCTGCTTATCGCTTTTCTCTCCCTCGGTCTTTCTTCTCCATATTTCCCTTTGCTCCTGCTCGCGGACGTTCTATGTAAATGACTTCCTCTTGCCGTCAAGTTTCCGTACATATTTTTGTTGAGATTCCCGTCACTTTCCGGCATCGCCTTGATACGTTTTATACTATTTTCCTCAAGCGTTTGTTTCTCCGGGCTTGATCAGGTCTTTCTATTTTCATCGTATACCAGATTTATAACGAGAATTTTCATCCCCAAAAAGGTTCCCCTGATTTGATCACCTCTCGACGCGAGTATCACGATTACAGTTATCAAAGAAATTCTATCTTTATGAAAGAACTTATTAGTACCTCAGTATCGTCGTTCTCAAAACAACATCACGAGGTTGAAATAATTCCAGATGAACTTTAGACCGAAAACAATTAGTAGAAAATTAACAACTAAATGCATATACGAAATTCGTCGACCAACTTGGATCCAAAGAAATGTTCTAACATTTGGCAAGAATGCGTCTGGTTCCTGGTTCAATCATGGTGGTAATTTCGGTTCAAGAATCCCGAGGGTTTCTAGCACAAGGCGCAGAATCTCTGGGACTAACTTGTTTGCAAGTTGCACTCCGCTTATCGGCAGGAGGTTAAGCTCTGTTATCAACTTGGTCGTTTGACCCATTAGCTGGATAGTGCAGGAGGGAGATGGTTTCGATTGTTTTGAAAGTTTCGAACGATCAGCCAACCTTGCTGGTCTGCGTTTGATACTTCGCAGTAAACTGAGGCGAAGTGAAGCGAGGTAGCAAACGTAGTTGGAGATAGTTTCAACGCATGTGCAATATTAATAAAAATTTTATATGGTATAAGAAAAGTTGTTTAATTTTTAAAAGTATGGTTCTTCAACAAAATAAAAAACCAAAGAAAGAAAAAAAAAAATCATTAATTAACCACGCCGCGCGTAAGTCCCTGTGGGGTATAAAGAAGCGGAAAATTTCTTCATGTAACTTTAAGTTGATACAAACCACTCTGCTTGCTACCATACACCATGAGGTTTCTCTCATGTAAACTTTAACTCACTTGTCTCGTTGATGATGAGAAGCAGAGAAACATATTAGTTCCCCTTGGCTTCAGGCCACATACTCGTCACTGCGGAAGATTGAATCTCCTTCATATTCAGACGAGACTAATTGAGCAGCTAACATTCAAAGCTCAAAATTTTAGCTACGAGATAGCGTTCATATGAGTATGAAAATTGTTGAAGAATAAATGAGAAGATAAATATCGAAGCTCGAAGTAAAATTATTATTGATAATAAAAAGCGAGTAATATTATAATGTTATTTTTTTTTTTACCACTAACCGCAATCTATCATTTTACTTGATGAAATTTCTATCATCATATCGATTTATGCAAGCGTGACTTGTGTGTACAAAGGTTTACTCCTCACTTGAGGTAAGCTGTGAAATAAACACCAGGATAGCGGGTGGTTGGTTGAAGGTAACTCGTGCAGAATTCTGTCCTGCTTTTGCCGGACGACATTGTCCGGATTTCAAGTAAAACGCTATTCTACTCCTGGACCATGTACGTGATTTCTCGCCACCAATCTAGAGACATTTTCAAATCCTACACGGAAATATCTACCAAGAATGCCACTTTGGTCTAGCTGTAACCTCCGGGGTTAAGTCATTATATTTAATCGACGATTGACTGACGTGGTGGTGGTGTAGTTAGTCTCATTTAAGATAATTTCATTCGTTCAATCCTCCTACATGAAAGTAAAGTAATGCAATTAGTTTTTCTTTCCATCTTGATGCAGACTCGTATGTGCATAGCAGCAAAGGTTCCAGCAAATTGTTAGGCTTACATACGGACTGGTTGCGGATGAAGTTCCCGTCCGCGAAATTAAGAGACCCAGCTCGTATTTATTGCCAAGGCTTCCCGAAGATGAATGGTTTTAGCGAGGGACCAGGCACCTAACCAACAATAGGTTCGTTCTAGGATGAATTCGCAAGCAAAGTTCTCAAACTCGGAAACTTTTGACGATAAAGTGCAGCGCTTCTAAGTTACAATAGAGATCGACCACCTTCTTCTAAATGGTTATACCGGAGAGGTGAGATTAGGATGAGCATGTTTTCGCGTGATAAAATATCATTTCACATCCCTTATCAGTTTTCACAACCCCTCTTTGGTTTTTTCTTTATTTTTTATTCTCATTTCACGTAGGTATATACTCATTTTCTTACTTTTTGTTTTATATTTCATTGCGAAGAGCTTGACATTTCAATGTGTACATTGCACCAATTAAAGTTACTGATCCAGATGATTGCAAAGGTTTAAAAAGAGTTGAAAGTTCAATCACACAAAGTACCTAATATACATATATCTATACACACATATATCTACGCAAATCATTCTAACAGTTGAACGCATCCAAGAAATTCAAATTTCAACTGTTTCAATTCGACTGTGAAAATAATTGAATTACACGTTTCAATTGGTTCTGGAGGGTAGGCATTTCGGGATTTCAGGATTCTAGGATTGATCGCCGTCGCGATAAGTTTCAAATGGAGTTCTCTAGCTATCCGAAGCTCACGTGAACATTAATTATATCAGTAACTGTTCGCCTCTTTGATAAAGTGTGGCATTGCTGTAGTAAAGATTTGATAATTAGAATCACGGTTCAGATCAAGTAATTTGAACTAGTTTCATTTGAAAGTTACAGACCTAGATTATCCGTCGAGAATTGATGAGGAGATTTGTGAGTGAAAACAAAACCAAACAAAAAAAAAAAAATGAGTAAAAAGAAAACCAGGAGTACAATTGTCTGCAATAAATGAGCGAGGGACGATCCTTCAACGACGATTTTGTAAGGTTCACAAAGGCATCCTGTGGACGTCCTGGGATAACTTGAAAAAGCCATTTTTGGTCGTCAATCTATCTCCCCAAGGAAGCGTTCCCAGACCCATATTCATACCAACCATTTCGACTCACAATCAGATTGACATCTTGATGTCGCCTCTGTGTAGTACTATACATATAATCCCGGAACACCGTAACATTCTGCGACGTGCTGATATCCTCAGAGTGAATATTGAATACGGGGATATAACAGAAGTTGATATAGGTCCGTACCTACCTACCTACCTACCTACCTACTTGTGAGATCATCGCCAGGGAACATTGATAAATATTAGATTTTGAAGAGAAACCTTGTGTCAGTTGACTTTCCTTGTCACTTTTATTTCTCCGTATACATGCCGTGAAGGAACTGCATCGCCAAATTAAAGCTAGTACTTAACCCGGCTGGGTGGACATTCAGTCCTGACCCACGAGGTTAAATTAATTAGGCAGGAGTACCCAGGACGGGATACAGTATATTAACTGTAAAGGACATTTAGTATAAAAACAAGTCCGTGGATAGATTAAGATTCTACGCAAGTACAACCCTCTCTCTATACCCTTTACCCTTTCCTCTTCAGCCACTCTCGCTATCTATCCATCTATCTATCCATCCACTTCTCTCGCTCCCACTCTCTTTCCTTGTGCGGATTCGGTTCAATGATTTGGAGCAAAGCTAGTATATGATTGCGTGAGTTTCGGCTTTTCAAATGATTTTCATTCGGTTCACGAGATCCGTATTTCGAAAAAACAAAATAATAATAATAATTTATTCGACCGTTTCACGGATAAGAGAATTCTATGCAACATCAATGTTACCACATGCATCACGTGCAAATCTGAATCTGAGACTTCTAAATCTAATACAGAGATCCTTTCTTGACATTTCTTGTCGTTGCTTATGTAGAACAAAATACAAAAAACAAAATAAATAAAAAACGTAGAAAGATGACATGCGATGTGCAAGTTGAATAACTGTTCTTTGCATATTCGAATGATGTGACTAAAAGTAGAACGTGTCTTCGACGGTCAGTTTAGTTCCGTATATGTACTTTCGCACAGCGAGGAAAGAAACTTTAGACTTTTAACCTTTGCCAAGTAAGTTCTTTTTCGTGTTTGTATGCATGTGAGAATAGCGGACTTCGTACTCTGCCCCGATGATCATGGCGAGCATTTCTGACGGTGGATAGTTTCTTTTTGTATTCCGGTTTCCTTCGGTGCGGGGGGGGAGAAGGCTTTATTTCTTCCGTGCCGCGTAAGCCTCCTTTGAAAATCGATCTTGACAACCCTGAAGATGACATTGAAACGAGGACTATCCTCTCCATTCTACTTCGAAGGACTTGAGTCTTGTCAATGTTTGTCGAGGATCTGACGAAATGAGAACAAATGCTTGTAGATACTTTGAAAGCATCGTTCTACTAATGGATCAGCCGTAGTCTGATACATCGGTAATTTCGCTGATGGATACTTCACAGAGATCGTAGGTAAAAGAAGAGAGTATTATAAAATTTTATAATCACTCCTGAGTGAGCATAATTAATCAAAATACCTCAATACGACTATCTATAAACGTTTTCAATACGAAAAGAGGATCTTTCCTTTCAGAAGGTATGCTTTTCGGAGAGAGATCTTTATACTTGAGAACCAATACATCGAGTGTTTCACAAAGGTTAAAGAAAGTTCAATATTTAATCACAAGACAAAAGGTACTCCTTTATACCCACTTTGAAAGTTTCGAAACTGTTTCTCGGAGCGAGTGATTGGGGATGGATGGTAAGCGCGTATCTTTCAGGACCAACGAGTTGTTCTCCCAAACCCTTAGGTGTGTGTAAAATTGGCCTGATGACACTTTGAGTAACTTTTACTGATTTTTGGGGGACTTCCATACAAAATTTTACTGCAACTTTAAATTAGCTAACGTTAATATTTTTATCAAGCTCCGAAATGTATCTTTCAGCGGATATGATTCAAGATACAAAGTACTCGTTAGATTTTGAGACCCTTACCTGGAAGGTCACCGAAGGAGTACCACGGAGACTGCGATGACGACGTAGCAGGGTTTGGAAATACCTTCCCTACGACCTCGCCCACCTGTTTCCATCTCTTTCTCACAGACGCAGCGCATGTTTCGGGCATGCGCTCATAGGGCTTTCGCCCAAGTGATGTTAAATCCTACTCTTTCGTTCCGGGAATGGTGAGTCCTAGGGCTCCTCAGCCACGTACCTCATCCCCGTACTAGCAAAACTCCCTGATCCGGCTGGCTCTCCGGGAAAAGGACCCCTATCATCGTCCCTAGCCCGAAAATAAATGGTTGCCAGAAGTTAACCTGCCAGTCACGAGAAAAGGCGCCAGGGCACCGCAATTGGCTAGTCATACTTTAAGTTGCAATACAAAATAAAAAAAATAAAAGAACGATTATTTTTGATGATGGACTGATTCATCAAAACCAATTAAAAACGATCAATTTTAGGGGATCCTTGACTTGTTTTTTTTTTTTGTCATTTGGACTTATATTCTCGTCTCAAACGTTTCAGCACAAAACGCGGCTGTTTCCTTGGTATAATTTTTTTGTTTTTTTTCATTTTCTGAACTTCTGAGCTCGTGCATCTCGTGCGGCACCTGTTCAGTAGCAGCCGTGGGAACGTCCTGGCCTGTACGTAGAGTGAATCATTTTGGATCTAGGTTCTTGTCTGTATTCACACGCGATGGATGAACTACGATAATAATCCCGTAGGACAAAATTCTGTGTCACGAATAGAAGGGTTACATTTTTTGACAATCAGTTTTTAAACCGTAGTCCATATTGCAGTGACGATTTTATTTGTTTGTTGCACACCACCAAAAGCTTACTGAACAGGGAATCAAGCTTATTGAAAATACCCAATCCGTGTACACAATCGATGCACCGACACTATTTTTGATCATTGTTTTCGAAACTCACAAAGCGATACATATAGTTGAAAGTTTTTTTAAAAAAATTATTCAATACACACTACGGAATATCCACGACGGAAATTTTTCCAGTCATTGATTACGAATTCGACGTAAAAAGTTTTCGATTTCAAATCGTTAATCGTCAAAAAGGAAATATTTTTTGATCTCACATTGAATCGATAATATTCTTGATTGATTTCTAATCGGGAATTATACTCCGTCGGAAACCAGAAACTTTTCAGGAAGTCAACCAGCGCATCTTGGTAGGTTGAATAATCAATGAACCTAATGTAATTTGTACTTCTTATTCATCGTACCAAATTAGCCAATTCTTTTCGCCATATCGTTCTAACTTTCTGTTTAATAAAAAAATAAAAAAAAAAAAAAAAGTAAGTTATTATTACCATCCAAAAAATAAAAAAACTTTGGTCTCACCAGATCTCCATGTTCTGAAGTCCAAAGAATCACTTCCTGGGATTTGATCTTACTTCAATCTGGTAAAATTAGTGAGCAAATTGACCCAGTGATACATTTTTTTTGTTTTATCAAACCTTTCGCTCATGGAAAACTATTTTCAAAGTTTGGTAAATCAGAGCAGGACTAGTTCGTCAAGATCAGCTCACTTACTTACTTGTTTAACATAGATTTCGACTTTGTGCTAAGAAAAAGAAAGAAAATAGAACTTCAGTAACTGTCATCATGAATTTAAATTGTCTCCCAACATGGGGCCCACAACGTATGAAAGATACGAGTAGTCGTTCACAGAGAATGATGTAATTTGAGTTCGGACAGTAATTGGCAAAATCGAAATTACACGGATGAAATTATGGCCAAGGTCTTATTTCTCGCTTAGAAGAGATTCATGAGTCTGCTGTCGCCGACATTTAAAGCCATCAATGCTTCCCAGGATCAGATAATTGACTGATTCGTAATTAGCGATACAGACGTTGTTAATCGATCGTCGTTAATTCGATTTACCTCTGCCGTCAGGCAGACCTTAACCACTGGCCATTTTGTCAGCCGTCAATTGTTCAGTGAATTGAAACACCGAGGTATGAGGTAGCCGCAAGTTTCCGAATCACCCCGTATAATTCGTAACTCACCCCTAAAACCCGAGACGTTCACATTAGCTCCCGGGGATCTTGGTGCAGACTGTTCCCGCAGGAGTCGTGCCGACGAAATCTTCAACTTCGTTTTCTGCAAAGGCATCTCTCGCTCTTATACGACTACAGTTTTGCCATCGCAAAGTCTACCCAAAATAGATTTGCATAGTAACGACGTAAGGCTAAGGCTAAGAACTTCACTTCGTGTGAAAAGATACATGCGAAGTACTAGCCATGCACATTTGGGTAGGCAATTTTTTTTTTTTTTTTCACCTTCAACAAACAAAAACATTTTTTTTTTTTTTTTTTTCTTATTCTTTCGAGTCTTACGAAACTTTTAAATAATATTTCTAAAACTTTTACAAATTTTTACAAGTCAGTCGTCAGAAGTACCAGAACTTTTAGAAGTCACTTTGGAAAGGCATCAAATTCGACAGCAGATATTCAAAAGTAAAATAATAACTGACGATAGCCGACGTTTATTAATTTAAATTCATTAAAGAAATCCGAGAAGTCGTTCGTGTCCTTTAAGGTCTGTTGAAGTCTCTGAATGTCTGCAAAAGTCTGAGTCTCTCGAAGTTGAACTTTAAAGTCATCCGAAGTCATTTGAAGTTGTAAAAAATTTTATCATATCGGAAGTGATTCCAAGTCATTAAAATTATCGTATTAATTTTGAGTTAGCTAAAGTCACTGCAAGTCATTTTTAAGTCAGAAATCGCACGTTTGTAAACCTAAAATTAAAGGGAATATCCCATTAGAGAGGACATTCGGTTTCTAAACATTTGGAAACCGGGTGTTCAACCTCTTTCATGCCACTTTATTTCACGATAAAAAATATCACCTTTAGTGACTCTCGAACATGGTTCTGGTCTCAATTGAGAAATAAAATAGATATTTTGGAAACTGGTTATCGTTTTTCATTTTTGAAATTAATTTAAATGATTTTTGAAAGAAAATCTTGATCTAGAAAGATCTGTGGGTGAAATAAATTGTTTTGAAAAATATTTTCTGAAATTTCTTGAACGAAACATGGACAAAAAAAATATATTTCTTTTTTTTTATTTTTTATTTACGATTATTGAACGATGGCCTAAATCAGGCATTCGAACTGTCGATGACGTTAAGTCTTTGCAACAAGCGCGTTTGTGTACTTTTACTATATTCACAGTTTTGATGACAAGCGATGGCTCTTCAATCCCTACTTCAAAAGACTAGTGAACTGTTGCAGTAAAGCTGGCTTATAGAAAAATTCTTTCAGTATACACCGATGTTTCAGCTATGTGAATTAAATCAAAGTACATCGTGGAGATTATAGAGACTGAAAAATCCAGTTTTTAATTGTTATCGACTTAAAACAAAAAAAATTTAAGACAACGATTGGACTAAAAAGTAAAATTTTTTTTTCGTAGAACAAAGTCGTGAAAGAACCGAGTCGAGCTCGTGCAAAATTCTACGTAATAACTAGCGGATTGAGTTAAAAAATTGGTGCGGGACACAATTTTTTTTTTTTCATCTTTTTTTCTTTTTTTTTTTTTTTTTTGTTATACGTCAATTTCCACGCGTGTGCGTTTCGCTGACGGGTTTTAAATCGTTTGCAAAACTTTTATCAAACTTCAGATATTATGTCTGTCTTTTTCTTTCCGTTTGTGATGGATCATAGACGTTGGAATCGATTTAGAAACTGCGGAAAATCGTATTTTAATGTTCCATTTTTGATTTTTTTAGTTGTTACTTTGTTTAACAAGTAGATAAATCGACTAGCCTCGATAGGCCGGACCTAAAACTTTCCAATTAGACTTGTGTTGAGCTCAAAAAATAGTCGACTATGAGTGAAAAGTTTAATTGGAAGAAAAAGAAATACTTTATCAGCCGAAAGTTGATTTCTTTTTTTTTTTTACACAAAAACCAATTATCCGATTAATTTCAAAATTCTACCAGATTTAAGTTAGACTAAATCCTATCGATTAATATCAAAATCATCAAAATCGGTGGATCCATTTTCGAGATATCATCAATTGAAATTTATTCAATAAAATTTAAAAAATTCAACATGCAGACGTTTATCTGAAAAAGTTGATATTTTTTTAAAACTAGATTCTTCGTTTTCGAGGTGACGATAATAACTAAAATTCTTCTTCATCGGGGAATTGAAAAAAAAGGATAGTTCGCATTTTTTTTTTTTAACCACATTAAAATGTAGATTTGGAACTTGAAGGCGTTGAAAAAATTTTCCGATTTTTTTTCACAGTGATTTTGCCAGTTATCTCGAGATATTCTGAATTGGCAGAACTCTCGACTATAGAGGTAGAAACTGTAGCAAATTATATTTGCTCCATTTTAGTCAGCCAGGTTTGCCTCGCGATTGCGCTTCTGAATTTAACAAAACGAAACATAGAAGAGGAAGTTTGATACGCATATGTGATACTTGATACAATTATCCACTCAACAACTGTTGTGTAACTGATGCATGGAGTAAATTGGCTAACTCCATATTTTGGTGGAATATACACGCAAAATTATTGGGCTTGTTTATAACTGTACTATGCAGGTTGAGATTTGAAGATGAAATTTCGTCATTTTTTTTATTTTACGTATTAGAATCATATTTCAAATTACATGAAAACATTTTTTAAACATGTGATAACTCGTGTCAAACTATTGACAAATTGACGAATCAACTAACCTTTAATAAATTATGGAGACGCCGTTGCATTGAATTCTTCATAATTTGAGCACACTTTTAAGATGTTTTAAAAGATCACTGGCTATAAAATTTTTTTTTTTTTAATTATTAAACTAGTTATGAGAAGATTTGCAGGATTTTGAAAGAACAAAATGCTTTTCACACTCCAGCCAGAAAAGCTTCACAAATTTTTTTTACTTGCTGCGTCAACTCAAATAATGTTGAAACACCGATAGATGAAAAAAAAAAAAAAACTGTATAGGCTTCGAAAAGGACATTCCTTCTACACCCTGAACAGAAAAGCTTATAAAACTCTTTTGAAGGAAGCAGAAGGTTAAAAGCTTAGAAAATGTTGAACACGGCTATACTCGGAGTTAATAGACTTCGAAATAAAATTTTTCACTCTTTGATGAGCAAAAATTTGCCATGAGTTTTTTCCTTTTTTCTATTTCATTTTGATATTTTTACGAGAAAAACTTCACAAGTTAAAATTAAAATTAATTAAATTCACAAGGTCTAAGAGCTAAGAAAATTGCATACAGCTTTTGATTGAGGTCACAAGTTTCAAAAGAACGTTTTTCACACTCTGTCCAATAAAAAGTTTCCCGATTTCTTCTAAAAAAAAAAAAAATAAAGCACAAATTTTGAAGCTCAAAAAATGTCGACAGGTTATAAAAGTAAATTTTTTTACACTGTGGTCTTCAATTGTATGAGAATTTTTTTTTTTTTTTTTGTTCTTTTTTTTTAAAGCAAAAATCACAAATCTGAAATCTTGGAATTTCGAAACAAAGAATAAAACAAAATTGAATTTTTTTTTTTTTTTTTTGTCTCCACGGGCAGAAGAGTTTGAAAATATTTTTCGAAAAATCGTATAAGCTTTCGAGAGCAAAACGAGAATCAAGAAACACTAATAATCGTGGTAAGAATTGCATGTATAGACGTATGAGTTAAGATTGCGATAACATAGCGATTTTTTTTGTTGTTTCTTTTCCCCCCTAGTCCGAAAAACGGGGTTATTTTTAACCGATATTGTTTAACCCTTGTATAAACTGTATCGCGTCTCGATGCCTCATCTGCAAGAGTAAATTGTCGTCGTAGAAAGTTACCGGTTGACGCGCGGCGAGTATCCGACGGCCCCAAAGTCGCGGGTGGCAGCATCCCCGGCCGTTGCGCGGGCTTCTAGTCGAGGTCGCGAGGTACGCCCACTCTTGCGTACCCACCAGCAGCTCTCAGTAGCGCCGGGTGCCTCGACGCGATAACACCTTGGCGATTCTTGCGTTAACCTCTTAAACGAAGAAACGGGGGACCCGCCCACCCTAGTCGGTTTTATACACGGTACGAGAACGACCTCTTCTACGCACCCCCAGAAACGCTTGCGTCGTTTTCGAATCCGCGGGGGGGTTTAGCAGGGTGTTTGTTAAGTGCTAAACTTGCGTATCTCTCTACCTGTATACTAGTGTTTACATACATGTGGGTGTATGTGTGTGTGTGTGTGTTGGCTTTACGTGTGTTGTGTGTGTGTGTGTGTGTACTTAAATTACATGTGTAAAATTGTCCACACATACATAGATGTGTACGGGGTTATAAAAACATAGAAAAAAATTATTTAAAAATAAAACAAAACAAAAAGAAATATAAAAAAATAAACCCACAATATTTTATATGGATATAATTAAAAAAAAAGTTATGAACATTATTGGTGAAATGTGATGAACACGAAACAACTTTACATGCACAAAAAGGATTGACTAACGACGATATATATATATTTTTATTCGAAAATCAACGATCGGATTTTATACGTTTATGAAATTGGATAATATTATTTGTTTGTTTATTAATTTTATATTATAGAATCAAAAAAAAAATATTAATAACAAAATAAACAATAATAAGTATTCGTTAATATATTAAATATATTGTTTTGTTTTTATTTTTATTTCATTGGATAATATGAGAACTGGGGTTACGATAACCTTGAAAATGTCGGGGCCAATCCTCGTATCAGCCCTCATCTTTGCGGCTGTCTATCTACCCGGTTCCCACACCCTGTCCACCAAGGGTGAGTGACACTTACCTACCAAACCGTTCCTTAATCGCGCGCGAGTTCCCCGCGCTCTTTACAAAGCGCAGGCTCGATGTTTTCAAATTTAACGTTATTTTATTTTTTGTTTTTTTTTTTACTTTTATATTCAGTAAAGGATTTACGTTACTACAACGATCACTTCACCGCGGACTGTATTGTTTGATCATTTTTACAATTTATCTTCAATCGCAATCTTCTTATACCTTTTTGGAATATTCTTCAAATTTTTTTGTTATTCTTACTTCTCACTCGTAAGATTTTTCAAAGATGATGTTCGATGATACGTTACCTTATACATACTCCTTATTTTCGTCTTTTTAGATTCCGTTGATTCCTGAATATCAAAATTGTTTTGCAATTTCGATCGAAAGTATATATCTAAAATATTTTAAATTTAAATAATCGATGAGAGAGTTGGTGTTTTTATTTGAACACTAATTTCGATACACCATTTGAAAACCAAAACAAAAAAAAAAAAAAATAAAATAAAAAAGCAATCGACGAAATTGGACAAAGTGTAAAATACGGCTTTGTGACTCTATAAGCGATTTCGATAGAGCGAATAATCGCTGGGGTTTATTCGTTAGTTAATTTGTTTTTTTTTTTTTTTTTCTTTTTTTTTTTTTATAAAGCACCAGAGATTTCGCCACGGGTGTTTTCGGGGATGGTTAATACTGCAACCGCAATAGTCGTGAATGTTATATTCACCGTTTTGACCTAACCTTTAAAATAAAGCTTATCCTCGCTTAATACGAGCATGTAACAAAAGATGGTCGTCACTGAAGGGGGTGACGTGAAGGTATTTTAATTAATCGTTTAATTAGGGTTCGCAACCCGACACGAAAGATCCACGTATCCAGTGGCATAATTGATCAGAGTGTCTCACCAGCCGACCTTTGAAGGGTCGAAATTCAGTAGACCAGTCAAAGAGAAAAGTTGAGCGCGAAAGTTCGGCGGCCGATAGGGAGGCGTGGTCGATTCCGAAAGCTACATATAGTCTGGGCCACCGCCTGCACATATACTACTTTACCTGACATACACACACACACACACACACATACATACATATATACGTGACATGGCACAGGTGTGAAGTTTAGTTACGATCAGTTGTTGTTTTTCTTTTTTTTTTCTATTCATTTTACCTTTTTCATTTTTCCTATTTTTCTACTTTTTTTGTTTTTTTTTTTTTGTTTTTTCTTTCCTTTTTTTTTTGTACTACCAGTTTTATTATCGTCTGGTGTAAATCGATTGATATCGCCCTTATGGGTACATATAAAACAGTTGGGTCAGTATGAGTTCCGAAACCGGATCAGAAATTCTTAACAATGTACTAAAATCCTGCTGATATGTCCAAATCGGACCATAGAATGATTAGAACTTTTTCTATTGTAGTGAGTCGTAGTACATACTTCAGTTTCCGCTAATAGTTTAATTTTGTAAAATCGATTTGGTTTTGCTTGAAGTAGGAACGTAATAATTAAGGCTTTGTTATTTTTTGGTTAATTTTTTTTTTTTTTTTTTTATCTCTTTTGTTATTTCGGAATAAATTATTTACGAATTTTTCGAACGTAGCGTTTACCGCATTGACGGTTGGTGACTTGTGGACGGCCTCCTTTTCGTGTTAATAATATATTGTCTAAGGTTAACCTTAGCCCCAAGGTAGAAGTTTATCTGTAACCCTGAGCAAATGAGCTGAATGTATAGCTTTTCGTGGTGTGGCTATAGCCAAACTCTCGGCCAACATGTTCCGGTTATTTAATTAACGAAAACTCTCGAGAATAATTCAAAGTATTTACCGACGTGTTACAGGTTTAATATAAACTGTATAATATTTGGTAGGGTTATTTTTTTTTATTTATTTTTTTTTGAAGATTTATTTTGAAAATCAACATTTTTACTTAATAAGTCTGTTAAACGTTTTGAAAACGAAGAAAGAAACAAAGTACATTAAAATATACGACAATAATTCAAAAGGTTATGTTACGAGCTTTTCAATGACTTGAAATACGAATACGTGATCAAAAAACAAAAAAAACAAAGGGAAATGTATATAGACGTATATGTATGTATGTACTACTAATTGAACTATTTTTCGTTTCCGAGAGAGAGAGAGAACGTATTATTTTGTACTCAGAACCGAAAGAAATGATGTAGTTTGTTTAAGTCCGAAATAACGAGATGTTCCATCGTGATTTTTCCGGGGCTCTAAAGTACGTTCGTTAATTGTACTGCGATTCACCACGAAAAATCAAAATATAAACCAGACGAAAATGGGATGGAACTAAAAAGGATAAAAAAAAAAGATACAATTGATTTTGGAATATAATTTTTACGAACACTTGCAGTGCATGTGTTTGTTATTAATGTATGATGAATCCTGTAAGGGTACCTTAATGGAATTCATATCAACGTCGAAGGCACGGTTATTCAAAGTTCTTAAAAGGATTAATCTGTATAATAAATATGACCATAAAGTTGAAACAGAAATTTTACAACAAATTGAAATGAGTTTGAAAACAACTGACAATCGGTAATGAACATACAAAATCAATAATTTAGTTATCGCAAGGCAAGTTCAATATTTACAATATATCAAGTATGAAAGTTTGCTTGAGTCCAACGTTACGAATAGTCTGATACTGTGAGTGTACAAAGCCTCCCTTCTGGGAGTACCATTATCAATACAAGTGTATCCGATCCTTGTGTGTGCATACGTCTATTATCTCCCAAGGAACGATGTGAAGGAAGCCACAGTTTTAGCAACCCATGAAAAATCCATCAGGCTTCTATTTTCACTTTTCTGACAATGACCATTCGTTTTCATGAAACCCAATTTTTGGAGGTCTGATGGATTTTTATGTCGTTGTAGCGTGTGAATTGTACAAAAATTTGTTACCTATGAGAAGAGAGTATGAGGGGCTTGTCTACACGCATCGATAACCATTCGAAAACATGAAAAAGAAAAACAAGCGTAAAATCATCAACGCTCAAGGGTTCGTTGCATCATCACTCACAGCAGTTGAGTTTGCTACTAACCAAGTATCCAACTCGAGAATCCTCGAAAGTCCTAACTCCGAGAATACATAGTTCAATAACATGATAGTGAAGCTATCTTGAAACTCTACAATATCCGTGTATCCATGGATTGTGTATGTATTGACATCGATCTGGATATATGGAAGTGTTGTTGTACTTCAACTGCACGTATTGACGTCAGATGGTGGGACTAAGAGACCTACTAAGACATTGCCAGTCTATATACTGCAGTTTATAATGGGGATGCGGTTAGACCGACGGATTCCACTCTCTGCAGTAACGTCGATTTCGTGATACCGCTAAGACCGTCGAAGCTACCGATATTAAATAACATCGTTAATTAAATTTGAACACAATGGTGGCTGCGTCTAGTTGCAGTGTACCGAGCGCATGATACAACAGGGTATCTGAGCGGGTCCAACATTGGTGTAAGTTCAATTTGTGGAGCGTTGAGATTTACGATCCTCGCTTATTGACTACCATTAAAAACTAACGCATTGATTAGTTAATTGAAACTGTGGGTATACGTATGGTAGCGAGAATCGTTAGTCAAGGAGTGCCAATGTATGGAGTTGGCTTTTTATTTTTCAGTCCTGATATTCTCACGGTACTTCAAAACGAAAATGATACCTATTTTGCATATCGTTTGGACAGTTTCGCTCTTCAGAACCTTAAATCCCGCCCCGCCATGAAGCGTAGGAGCAAAGTCACTGTGAAACATAAAAAAGAAAAAAAAAAAAAGAAAAAAAAAACAAAGCTTTGCCTTTGTTCGTTCGGCGTTTCGTTCTAAGAAGAATATGTTAGTGATGGACAGTTGAATCCTTACGGGAATATATTCCTGTTTCGTATCTCGTAATGACACTGTATTTTATGAACTGAGGAATTTTCATTCGTCTGAGGTCTACAAATTCAGAGACAGATGGAACAGATGGATGAACGGTTTCCGCGAGATATCGTGCTTAGCTGGAAGCTCGTGAGGAAGAATGAAAGGATTCGTATTGCTCAACTATTTTCCGTAGCCGACGGAAGTAGGGTTGAAAAAAGGACCGGGAAGACGTTCACGGTTGAAGGAAATAGATTCGTGGCTGTGTGGCTCAACTCGGAAAAGGTCCTCTTTCTAAGTTAGCGAGGGAGTTAATTGTCGGACGTCCCTTGCACCACTTGGAAACATCTTCGTCCCAAAGGATATAGGACTCCTTTGATTTACCAGCCTCCCAAAGATGGCCCGTCGTTGACCGCGATAAGCGGATAAAGTCCTCGAAGAGGAGATAGCTGGGAGAAAATCGATTTCATCCCTTGGTGACCCCGACCTGCTATAGTCACGGTGTTTGGTAACGCCGCTACTCCCACCGACCAAATGTTCCGGGATCCCCCTCTAAAATCACTGACCTTAGAAGCTTTTTTGACGCAAAAATATTTCACTCTTTCGGCTTTTACACAACCCCCAAGGTTCTTCACGGCGATTTCTACCTCGCTTGCTTCACTCGATTGGTCCAACCTTTCAACCCTTTCATGGGTACAGATGATTTTGAGTGTTTCATATTAAAACTCACTCTAAGTAACCGAAATTTTCTACAAACCCATATGTCCAGTTTCCATAGAAACGTTTTACACTCTCATGACGATAGGTTTCTTTGTTCTTTTTTTTCTCTCTCTCTCTCTTTCTCCTCTTGCCCACAGGATTCCTTTCTCACCTCGAGGGAAAATCTCATTTTGACGATTGATTTGCTGACAGCTTTTGTCGCCAAAACGTTTAAATCTACAACACTTTTGGGGAAGTCGTAAACGCTTCAGGCCCACATGCGGTAACGACATGCCGCAGTCGTTACCGTTTCGTGGGGTTACGACCTTTACCATTATTCTAGTAAATTATTTCACTCCGCAAGGAACTTGTGTAATTTTTGTACAGTTTTATTCATTTTATATATTTTTTTCTTAAATATCAAAGCATTCCGACAATGAAAACATTTCCGAAAAAAAAACTAACATTCACTCGCTTATTTATTCATGTTTGAGATTCAAAAAGAGCGAAAGGCGATCCTCGATATTTTCGGAAAGAAATGATCCCGGGGCTTTAAAAAAAAAGGCGCCTAACTCAAATTAAAAGGTCGGAGACGTGAGTCGGGTATAAGGAGCAGAGAGAAAGAGACAAAAAGAGAGAAAGAGAGAAGGGAGAAAGAGAGGGAGAAAGAAAAAAAAGATCCTCTTAACAAAGTCATCAATGTGTTCCGGCTGACGGAATCTTTTCTACGACAAAGTTCGGTAGGTCGGTGAATAAGGGACAGGCAAGGAGGGGTTCGGCTGTGGTGCAGAATGTGGTTTTTCTTTCTTACGAAGAAGACCCGATTTTTCTTCATTTTTGTGAGACACACATTATTTTACCGCAGTTTATCACCATTTCCTTCGGCGCTGGTTTTCGCCGGCGACTATACGGTAGCCTTTTTTTTTTTTTTTTTATTTATTTTTTTTTTTGCGAACGAAACGGGAGACACGCGTCTCTCCATACCTACCTACGTGATCGCAGTAACGCGTCGTTCTCGAGGACCCGCCTTTTAAAATCAGGATAAGAAGAAAAATGTAAAAATGAAATAAAACATAAAATTATTCACGCCATGCCGGTAGATGGTTAGGATATATTTCATGCGTGCAATTGGATTACGATTACTCATTTGAAATTCATTTTATAATAAATTGCATGGAATTTGCGCGACCCATATAATTCGAGTTATTGATCGTCGGGGGATGCATGTGGAAGCGAATTTTATGAAAAAAAAAAAATTACGTTTTAATGAGTCAATTATTTGGTTAGTATTTGATGGGATAATCCGCCATGGAAATGTCCGGCGTGTATTTTGAGGGAAACACATTAGTGTGTTTTTTTTTTTTTTTATTTTATTTTTTTTATTTTATATTTAGTACTTTTTTTTTACCGATTTAGGAATTTATGTCGAGCCAGCTGTTTTAACGCGTATTATGTACGCAGATGATTTAATTAACAACGGCGTACGCTAGTAACCCTGTTTTGAGGGAGGGAACTTAACTTCAGCACCTAGTAATTTACATCTCTTGCTGCTCCCTGGCAAAGTCATTTTTACCAATTACCGGCAACTGGAGCGCGTAATGCCAGGTGCGGCGAGGTGGCTGGTATTAAACGTGTCATTAAAACTCTTTGCCAAAACAAAACGTTACCAACCTCGCTAAGGAATAGAACTAAAGCTCATTTTATATTTACATCAAAACAATCTAACCATAATCTAACTATGGCCATTCAAGAAACGGAAGTTGCAACACAATGCTTTGATGTTTACGACAATTTTTTATTTATTTTTTTCTACAAATTTATACATCCAATTCTTTTATTCAACTATAAAAAACGAAAACAAAAAAAACAATATGGAATTCATCATAATCACTGTGAAAACAAAAAGTTGGCTTTACACCAGATCTCTACGTTTTAAGGTGCAGAAATTAACCTCCAATCATTTTCCGATCGACATCTGAGCGTGTGTGTGTGTGTGATGAATTTTTGTCAGACGATATCTGGAGAACAAATGAACGGATTTCATTAGTCTTTGTATCAATTAATGCATTTTTTTTTCAACTTAGAACTAAGCAGATTTTGGATTTTATCGGTCCAGTAGTTTTCAAATGAGACAAAGAGCGAAATTCCGAAGAAAAAAAAATCAAAACATCATATCTCAATAACTGATCAACGGATTTTGATGATTCTGGTCCCAATCGATAGGAATTGTTCCAAATTAAGTCTGGCAGAATTTTGGAATTATTCGATCCAGTAATTTTCGTGTTGGAAAATAGAAAATCAACTTTCCGCTTGTAACCTGCTTGTAATACTATTTTTTGAGTTTGAAAAATTCGGACAGAAAGTCCTTGTAAAATTTTCCTTCAATATCGTTAGACACCACAGCTATGTGGACAGTATCAACCGGAACTATAGTGCTGAATCAGAAAAAAAAAGAAAAAGAAAAAACCTAATTTTGGAGCCAGAAAAAAAAAAAAATAAAAAATTAGAAGTAAAAATAAAAAGTCTCTCCGCGGAAAGGAGGATTTTGTCAAGATCTTTCCGCGAGGCGTGAGTATATCGTGGCTGAACCGCTATGCGTACAAAACTGGGGAAAAGCTAGTGACTGAGATGGAATGATGCAATTAGTGCCGACTAGGTTCTCTGAATGGTTGGTGCGCCTGGACACCCCGTTGACTGAGGGGGTTGACAGCTCTCGCTAAGATAAGGCCGGAAAATACACATTTACTCCGAGTGGCTCGAGGTTTCCGTTAAAACTTGAGAAATGGTCATTTCTTAAGAAAAAGAAGAAGAAGAAGAAAAAAAAAGGAAAATAATAAAAATTGCCCGCGAATTTTCTCGCGACCTTTAACTCTGCACAGAATAGTGAACGAATAACATTTGTGATTTTGATTCATCAAGCTTACTCATTTTTAATGTAGAGTTTGTTTTCTGGTTTTTATCTACTCTTTATTTTCCATCACCCTAATAATGTCAGAGAAGTATTGGTTTTGGTCGAAAATGACTTTTGCTTATTTCAACGAATCCTCATATTCTCAGGCCTTCGGCAGTTTTTCAGTAACATGTCAGTCTGTCCGACAAACTGGATGAATGATCTCATAAACGATGAAATAAAAAGTGAAAAGATTCGAAATTTCAAACGATGAGCCATATTCTCAACATACTTGATATTACTCATGGTAATTACATGGGTTTTCTAATGTGCTGAAAGGTATTATGAAAGATGGTCTTTTCCGCCTCGTTTATTGTTGTGGTAATTCATGACTTCAAACTTTAGATACCTTTACCATGATCCAGAGTGCAGTGAAGAGAAACGATAAATAAAGTTGAAGGATGACTTATTGAGCGCAGTAACTCCTGCAGGCCGTTATTAATCCATTTGATGGCAGCGTTAGTTGGGCAATTTGAACGATGAATGGATGGCAGGGCATACGAAAGGAAACAATTCACCAGTCCCCAATATCTTATTCGGGGGTGGAATAAGTTTTGGGTAATTCTCACCCTATATGAAAATTGTCTGAGGATGACTCACCACCTGGAACCATACGATACCATACCAATACCGTAGCATACGTTAGTTCGGCCAATTTTAACGTAGCAATAAGAGGGGCTGTACCGATGTCCCATGAGTGCTTTACGTTGCACGAAAATCCCACGAGGATTCGCTTGGGTCTAATACGAATTAAACGTGCGTGAGGCATCGTTGTAAAGCTCACCTCCCTTCCGGCGTGGTTAAAAGGCGATGACTACGACCCACGCGCGGTGTAGGTACATACATACATTTTCCCCTTACATAGCGTTAACCGCTGCAATACCTCAATAATTCCCAAGAGTGTTTCCAATATACTGCTTCTATACCAAACTGAGGATCATGCGAAAACGACAGAATTCACAACGAGGGGAATTCCCCGACCCTGAAAGGTTCAGTGGCTTGACGATTCTCACTGCGCAATAGCCCACCTCCACGTACATGTTTCAGAGAAGAAATCCAATGCGTAGATAGATCGTGGCGGAGAGGGAAATAAACTGATACAAGTGAACGAGAGCGAATACAGATCAGTATCCATGACAAACGAACAATGGTTTATTCTAACATCGTCCTTCGAGGTTTAGAACGAATTTATAATACCATTTTCGGTTAAGTGGTCCAGGTTCTACATCACAGTGATGAAGGTGTAAGGGGAGATCCAGATTGTAACGTTAAATCATTCTCTAAATTTTTGAAATTAAGAGTACAGTTATAAGAGTATTCCTCTAAATGATACAATTTTAGTTCAAATTTCTCGTTTCAAAAAAAGAAAAGTTATTATAAACACACCGAAATTGAAAAGTACAGATTTCACTCATGATGTGTGTGATCAATTTTTTGTTTAACAATATCTCGAGAACGAATGAACGGATTTCATCCTTCCTCATATTAATCGATGCAGCTCTTTTTAATTCAGAACCTGATTAAATTTTGGACTCAATCGGTCTAGTAGTTTTTAAGTAATCCAAAGCACAAAATTTTGGAGAAACAAATTTCGATTGACAATATTTCGAGAACTGATCAACGGATTTTGATAATTTTGGTATCAATCGATAGGATTTGCTCCAATTTAAATCCGACCAGACTTTGGAATTAATCGGTGCACTAGCTTAAGGGCTTAAATCTCGATCTAACTATGATAGACCATGGGCTGGCTTCTACCTGTTTGTTTTTTGAGATACTGAAGTGAATTTTAGTCATGCGGTTAGGTTATTGAAAAATCCATTACTGGCTCACAGGCTCTCCTGTATCTTAAAAAACAAAATCTTTTTAAGCCCTGAATGAGGGTTTAATAGCATTACCACCATAAGCGAGAGTGAGGCTTCTGCAAGCTGGCGATAGTATGATATGTCATGTTCGCATATTATCTACCTATACCATTCACTCAAGTGTAGAAAATCTAACTGGGAAAACACAACGTTGAGTCAACTCAACAATTTGAGGCGTTGAATTGCAAACGACCCCAGCCCATACTCCGGTCTCATCGATCTAAACGCCTCCTTATTCAAACCTGCTACATACTCACTCTCGGATGTATATATTCCGATGGTAATGCTTCCTCAAGCACGTCAACGCTAGGAAAGCCATGAATATCTCACTATACGGTGTAAAGCGCGTGCCAATGTAAACTTCATTTGACAATTAAACAATTCTTAAAAACGATCCATCTCTGCCAACATCATCAACATCAGATCTCGGGAAACATTCGAGATAAAGCTGTACCACAGATTTTCAGATTTCTAAAGATGTAACCATACCTACTCGTTGAACTCACTGCAGTGGAAAACACTTCTGCATCCATTCTACAGAAATGATACCTCCAAATAATACAGCACGATATTGCTCACTCGGAAATTAACTGTCTGGTACAGAACCTGCGAATTTTTGATCACATGAATGAGCCCCATTTTATTACAGATTTACCTATACATGTCGTGATGTGTTTCTTCCGTTTTACTCCATTCTATATATTTTTTCATCAGCTTGTTTTGCACCAACGCGACTAATTACAATCCCATCAGCGTTCTGGAACACATGAAGATATGCTCCGAGTTCGTCCACCTCGTTAGCTGAAAATCGGTGAAGAAATATGCGTTCATAAACCAGTCGGGAACCCATTGTCCTCGTAGGAGCTTAAGTCTTAAATCCAAATCCATACGGTGTCGATTAATCACGATAAAACAATTGAAAAGAGTGGTTTTAAACGCTGTAGAAAAGATTCGACGATGCTTAAGGGAGCGATAGATTTTTCTCTCTCTCTCTTTCTCTCTATACCGTGAGCGTTTCACTTACCCGCCAAATTCGATGTAGGTATACCTCATTACTCAATGGTGCTTATTTCTATCGCTATTCATTCAACAGTCGTTTAATCAATTCTAGGCTGAGATTTTCTTTGGATATAACGTGTACGGTTAAGAAACAACAAAGCTTGAGCTTGACTGGAACCAAATGTTATTTTGCAATTGCTTAGGGTTTATGCAAAAATGGAACACTGGGAACGAACCGTGAACGTTTCTAACTACGGAATCACGGAGCACAGTCTGTGCACTCACTGACTGCAGTGAGAAAAGCACCTGTCAGCAACACTATGCGCACTTAAAACCAGCCACACCCTACATAGGGTTGGTATATATATATATAATATACATATATATGTATATGGGTATATACATTCATCGAAAGGACCGTTTAAAACCCTTCATTGAAACTGCTTTCCAGAGTTCGTTGTTGAATATCGACCCTGCAATCAAGGCACGACCCCTGCTTTAGGAGTCACTCGTTTGCAAAAGGGTGATATTTAGGAATTTACGACAATAACCTCACCGAACCGAACCACTTTACCGGCAGACCATGATAAGGGGTATTTCATTCTTTCTTTAATCGAAGCATGCTTCGAGTGTTTATTAACAATTTACTACCGGAGATATTTAATTAAAGTACCTAGTCAAGTGACTAGATGATTGGCACTCGGCTATCTGTTCTGTTATATCGATTTTATCATTAGTATATATTTATGTAAAAGTTTTCTCACAGCTATCCTATTAACGGAGTATATAATTCAAGTCTTATCGAAATTCTAGTCTCAGTTACTATAAAAAATATGATTTTTGGGAAAATGAAACGTTCAGTCTCGTTAAAGTTGGATTCACAGGACTGAGGCATCCATAGTGTGAAAATTACGTTTGATTTTTTAGCCTCCAGTCGTTAAATTACCCGGAAACTGCATTTTAAAATAGATAAGCCACGCCCGTTTTGGAACTTTGACAAAATTCATCCTGTATATGCGACTTAACATGTCAAATCGATCTAAAAAGCACGATTTTTTTCCTGGCCCTCTCTTCGATTTTCTTCATATTTTACACAATTCAAGTACGTATTAGAAGGACCAACTCTGATTTTTGGCAGATTTTTTGGATCAAATTTCACCCCGTGATATTCGTTGCAATTATCAGATTTTTACGAATCATAACTTTTCAGGTTAACGCATAGCTTGCAATCAAGGGGACCCACAAAAAAATTTCGAATATAAAAATTTTGCGGTTTTCTATGAAATTTTGCAAACTCATTTTTTTGGATTTTTCATTCGCTTCTAAGGTGTAGTTTTGATGGAGAATGCTGAAATTTGTACACATGTTTTTTTCAATGCCAAAGATTGTCTGTAAATTTCACAATCCGGCCAAAAAGTGATTCGAAAATTTCAAGGCTGGGGATAAAAATGAGTCTCATTATTTTCTGAAAAATCTATAAAAATAAACATCCAAAAATCTCTATTATATTCTAAAAAGACTTTGAAAGATCGAAAAAGTTCATTGTTTTCTGCATTTCAAATAAAACGTACTGAAAATATCCGAAAATTGTTATAAAATTCGTTTGAAATTTTTCATAGTCTTCCGATTTCAGGGATTTCTAGAAAATTCAAAAACTTTCACCAGAGTATCACGGAGATTTTTGTTTTTAGTAGCTTCCAAAAATTTTTTGAAAATTCGAGGGGGCAAATACCCGTAACACTATGAATGAATGTTCTGTCGAAAATTATTTTAGATTTTATGGACCTATCGTCTTGTTTACAGAACTTATTTCGAAGATGTAGTATGCACCTGCTCAACCGTCGAACAATTTCGGTTTTTTATTGTTAGATAAAAAGTTTAGAATATCGTCTTTGCTCAACTTGGTGGTAATAAAAAAAAAAAAAAAAAAAATGAAGAATTTCCAAACCCGACCCGTCAGGTATCAGGCATCGCTGCATGCAACAAATTTGCATAGTTTTGCGTGTACCCGTTCAGCTAGAATAACCCGTGGCCCCAGGAGACCGTGTTCCATCTTCATGTACACCGTGTACATGTATCAGGTATTACAACCCCCTATTTATTATGTAGACCCCTTCATTTGAATACAGCTCGGCTATAGCTTCTTGTCCTCTCCGGTTGCCCACACACATATACCTACCATACATGAAATCCACATCTAGGAATATAGATTGGCGTTCCATGGTAAGTGAAATTAATAATTTAATCCAGAAGCCGAAATATTTTAGGACTTTGGGGGGTCTCGGTCCAATATCAAATTACTTTCGGCTACTTGTTCATATTTTTCGCACTGATATCATTGAAATATTTTTTTAAGCTTCAAACTCGCCAGTTTCGTACATCGGACTGAAGAAAATTTTCAGGAACGAATACACTGCGGAATAGAAACAACCTTTATAGAATATCGTACTATGCGGTATCATAATCCTTCTTTTCACGTCTTCCACGTCGTCTTCGGATCCCAGTTTGGTCTCGTGTGACATAATTCTATCGACGTAAGATACCCGACGATACTGAACCAGACTAGACTAGACTCTCCTGTTCACGATCACGAACTACCTCATATTGGTCAATAGAACGATTCCGAGAGGTTCAAGTCTTCATTTGTTGTATATAACCATTTCAAGTCCACTAGAGCATGATGTGTACCTTTGGTAGATACTGGTGGCTGTTTATCCATTGCATTCTATTTCTCCTAACGAGATAAGAAATACTTGTTCCGCCATTTTACAAATTGGTGAACAATATATCCGGTAGATGACGAGCCATGAAACATTTCTGTAAACGATCATATGAATTTTCATGGTTCGGTGCAACATATAAGCTTCTGCGATCACTGAGGTAGATGGTATTGTACATACATACATTCAAACATGATGAATACATCATGTCTCCGACTATTATCGCGATTAATTCTGCTTTACTAGTACATTTCGATACTACATTCGTACGTGTATCGAACCTTGTTTTTCGATACAACGTGCAGAAAGTTGAGTTTTGTGCACGCGAAGCGGGTGCAAAATCGAACTTTGCGCCCGGCGTGTCGAAAAACCTCCAAATTTTAGGGGGTTTCGATGAATGATGAGACCTGTGACTGAGGAGATCTGTACAATCAATCTATATAAGACAAAGTTCATAAAATCTGTAAAAAATTTGAATTATACCTGAATATAGATAAAGTAATCAGCTGTGAAGAAACTGAGTCAATAGAACATTCCTTTATATCGTGGGAGTGATTTGTAAAAAATAAATTATTTCCATGATGCATATGTATTACACCTTTCTTAACAAATGTCTAGATTTTGGGTGGGTCATGTAGAGCTACGATTACCACAAATCCCCGGTATAGTATAGGGATGGATTGGTTGGGTTGACACATTGCCAAACGATGGCGTTCTATTACATCTTAATACATGAAGCGTGCCAACGACTGGCCATATAGCAGAGAAACAGAGAAGCTCCATTGGTGTGCCAGGGTTTAGATAGATGACTTATTAATAACCCTGCAGTTTCGTAGCAAAACGTCGAGAGATTGCGGGGCTGGGGGATGAAGGAGAGATAGATAGATAGATAGATGGATAGATAGAGAGGGAGAGAGAGAGAGATAGAGATAAAGAGAGAGAAAAAGGTTAATTTGGCGACCCGATGGAATGTAGTTTTTCAGCCAAAGCTCAGTTGGCCTATCGTAGGCTGGGCTCCCGAGGGGACAAAATGTAGGAGAGAAAAAAGCGATTTAATTCGCGATGAACACTGATGCCCAGGGATATAGAAACAGATCGAGATAGGGATCCTTCCTTCTCGCTTGCGTTCCTTGTTCAAGTTAAACGAGTGTCTTTGGCTCGTTTTAGGGAAAAAGCTAATTTTGGAAGCCTCGATGTAGGCCAGCTGATTTATGCAAAAGAATTTTCTTCCTCTATATTTTTCATCTCTTTATACATTGCTTATACAAATTGTTAACGGCGAAAAGAGGGGCTGCCCCGTTTACGTTGAACTATTTAAACTATTAAAAATTTTGTGTCGTTGTAAAAATCAGATTTAATATACGAAAAATTGTGGAAATACGTGTTAAAGTAATCACGTGATTTTTTTCCGAAAATGAATAACCCTGAATGCGAAAAAATCTCGATATTTTATCGACTTGTTAATATCACCAGCCAATCGGATTACGCTTTTACTTTTTTAGCTATGAAATAGTATCTCAGAATTATACTTTCGCATCGTTAAAAATTATTCATCGATCAATCGAGGCAATTTTTTTTTTTTTTTTTTTTTTTTCATTAACTGAACCGAAACTAATTGCGCAGTCAGTTACTGCAGGGTGGTCGTATATAAATCATTCATCGGAATAAAAGTCCATTTGAATTCTCGTCGTGTCGGTGAATCCCCTAAACAACTCTTTCAGTATTTCAACTCATCTGGATATACATCAAGAGACTCGGTCGAGTCTCGCGCCTAGTTATATAAAAAAAAAAAAATCTGCACCGCGCGAGACTCGACAGAGTCTATATACCCGAACGGGAGCTAAACGTCATATTCCGCAATTTACAATTGTTGATTTCTTCCGCCTCGCTATATATACGGAATTGTAATATTTATCGCAGGGTGTGGCCAAAAAAAGCTTTCATTTGAGCCCAATTACAATGAAATCGATGAACGGAGAGCTGAGATATAATTATTTAACGTTTTAAAATGCCCGTTTTTATCACAAAATTTTGTTCACCTTCTTCAGCCACACTTCTGGTACTAAACCTATGGGTATAAAGATTATTATAGAATGCCTTCGCTAGGCTACGTACAGAGAAGAGACCTACCAAGTACGGTCGTCAGATGGCGTTTTGCTTGGCGTATTCTATTCGTTAGCATACCGCCAATTTTCAACAGACGATCGAAAATAAATTGCAAATAGAACCTTAAAAACGTTTTTTCATGCATAACCTAAGGTTCGATCTCTCGAGTAGGGAGTGGGGGTAATGGTTTCTAAGCTTACCCACATAGAACTTATACTA